>CAWUFW010010262.1:0-712747 GCA_963921515.1 Calotriton arnoldi
CCAAACACCACTGCACTGCCCTAAACCCTGAAACACCAGCCCCAGCACAACCCCCTACACTGCCCGAACACCACTGCACTGCCCTAAACCCTGAAACACCAGCCCCAGCACGACCCCCTACACTGCCCGAACACCACTGTACTGCCCTAAACCCTGAAACACCAGCCCCAGCACGACCCCCTACACTGCCCGAACACCACTGCACTGCCCTAAACCCTAAAACACTACCCCCAGCAGTACCCCCTACACTACCCAAACACCACTGCACTACCCTAAATCACTACCCCCAGCACGACTCCCTACACTACCCAAACACCACTGCACTACCCTAAACCCTAAAACACTACCCCCAGCACGACCCCCTACACTACCCAAACACCACTGCACTACCCTAAACCCTAAAACACTACCCCCTACACTACACAAACACCACTGCACTACCCTAAACCCTAAAAACTACCCCAGCACGAACCACTACACTACCCAAACACCACTGCACTACCCTAAACCCTAAAAACTACCCCCAGCAGTACCCCTCACACTACCCAAACACCACTGCACTACCCTAAACCCTAAAACACTACCCCCAGCAGTACCCCCTACACTACCCAAACACCACTGCACTACCCTAAATCACTACCCCCAGCACGACTCCCTACACTACCCAAACACCACTGCACTACCCTAAACCCTAAAACACTCCCTCCAGCACGACTCCCTACACTACCCAAACACCACTGCACTACCCTAAACCCTAAATCTACCCCCAGCATGACCCCCTACACTACACAAACACCACTGCACTACCCTAAACCCTAAAACACTACCCCCAGCACGACCCTCTTCACTACCTAAACACAACTGCACAATTTGTTACAGGCGTTGCAACGCAGGCCTGTGGTGCTTACTGGAAGTACCTAGTGGGCTAGTTGGGCCTCAGGGACCCTCAGGATTCAAGGTGATCTAATCCCCAACTTAAAACGCACCACGGGGCGCGTTTGCACAGTGGTGAAGGGAGGGTGCGGGGCCTCAGGTGACATGTGCGCAAACACGCCCTGTGGTGCTTTTAAGTTGGGGAATTAATTCCCTTGAATCCTGAGGGACCCTGGGGGCCAACTAGCCCACCAGGTACCTTCAGTAAGCACAACAGAGTTGCGTTGCAGAGAGGTGAAAAAAGGTGCGTGGCCTCGGAACGCTTCTCTGCAACTCAGCTCTGTGGTCCTAACTGTAGGTACCTGGGGGCTAGTTGGGCCCCAGGGACCCTCAGAATTCAAGGGGACTTAATCCCGCAACTTAAAACGCGCCACGGTGTGCGTTTGCACACATGTCACCTCAGGCCCCTCTCCCTTCACCACTGTGCAAACGCGCCCTGTAGCGCATTTTAAGAGGAAGTTTTAATCCCCTGCCCTATTATGTACCAGGGACTTGCAGAGGAGGTCATGCTAATCACAGGGGTACCCCAACGCATAGTGTTCCCTAGTGTATGTAGGTGTTTTCACTGTATTCTAAGTGTCTTTTAGCATAGCACTGGCTCTGGTTAGTCAGAGTCAGTTACCACCAGTACCCGTCTGAAAAAGTTGTGGGCACAGGATGATTTTGCAACAAGGCCTCTTTCTGCTCCTCTGTTGGTTCTTTCTGCACATCTTTTGCTTCTTTCTGTGCGTTTTTTCTTCTTTCTTCACATGTCCTACCTCTGTAGGCATAGTTAGAAACTAGCATTTAAAAAACCTTTGAAATTCACTGAAAAACCATAGGTTTCAGACACGTTATAGTTAGAAATTAGCATTTAAAAAACTTTTGAAATTCACTGAAAAACCATAGGTTTTAGGGACAGTTATAGTTAGTTGACATTTCACTCGAACAAAACCATAGAAATTCCCCGTTATAGTTAGTTCAGCTAACTATAACTCCCGCCCCGCAATGCACTGCTGATGACGTCACATATTACATCACTCATGACATGGTCAGTGACATCACTGATGACATCACTGATGACATCTCAAATGACATCACTGATGACATCATCCATGTGATAATTTCATGCATCTTCTCACACCCTAATATAACTTTTGATACACCCACTCTAAATTACAGACTGCCATTCTCAAAACCATAGACACTCCAACACCAAAAACTACATACCCACTCACTGATTCTTAGGTCTACACACATATCCACTCACTCACCCGTACAGTCACTCATACTTAGTCACTCAGTACAGGACTATCATATGCACTCATACACCTATATAAACACTCACACACCGCCACTCATCCATAGAGGTACTCACACACCTAGTCAGTCATGCAAAAAACTTAATCACACACCCATTTACTCACCTATACAGTTATACACACACCAGCTCACTTACTCATACAAATACTATCACATTCTTACGCTCTTATACAATCACTGATACAAGTACACACTCATCCATACAGCCACTCTCACAATCACACACTCTCACTTATAGCCATTTATATACTCCAACACACATATATACTGCCTTTCACATATGTAGTTACTCACACATGTACCACTGAGATATACATTCAATCACTAACACACCCATACACACACTCACCCACCCATACAGTCCATCACAGATGCACTCTTGAAACCATGCACCCAGTGAATCACCAACTCACACATCTATGCACAGAGTCACACACACCCCACCCACACAAACACTCAGGCACCCATACAGATACTCAGACAATCAATCAATAACCCATGTAGACACTCATGTACCTATTCAGAAAGCTCATGCAGCCGCTTACAAACCAACAGACAGACGGATACAGACATTCACACAGTTTAGTCACTAACCCATGCATTCAGTAAGATACATTTAATCACTCACTTGTAGAGTCAGTCACTCACGTACTAAATCATCCATTCAGACACTTATACACCCACTCATTCTTCAATACGCCTTTCCCTATATATATTAAACATATTTAAACTTTACAGAAACACACAGTCACTGGATGATGTCATCAGTGATGTCATCAGTGATGTCATTTGAGATGTCATCAGTGATGTCATCAGTGATGTCACTGACCATGTCATGAGTGATGTAATATGTGACGTCATCAGCAGTGCATTGCGGGGGCGCGAGTTATAGTTAGCTGAACTAACTATAACGGGGGAATTTCTATGGTTTTGTTCGAGTGAAATGTCCAACTAACTATAACTGTCCCTAAAACCTATGGTTTTTTCAGTGAATTTATATATATATATATATATATATATATATATATATATATATTCACTGAAAAACCATAGGTTTCAGACACGTTATAGTTAGAAATTAGCATTTAAAAAACCTTTGAAATTCACTGAAAACCATAGGTTTTAGGGACAGTTATAGTTAGTTGGACATTGCACTCGTACAAAACCCGTGAAATTCCCCCGTTATAGTTAGTTCAGCTAACTATAACTCGCGCCCCGCAATTCACTGCTGATGACGTCACATATTACATCACTCATGACATGGTCAGTGACATCACTGATGACATCACTGATGACATCTCAAATGACATCACTGATGACATCATCTAGTGACTGTGTTTCTGTAAAGTTTAAATATTTTTAATGTATATAGGGAAAGGCGTATTGAAGAATGAGTGGGTGTATAAGTGTCTGTATGGATGATTTAGTAGGTGCGTGACTAACTGTATAAGTGAGTGATTAAACGTATCTTACTGAATGCATGGGTTAGTGACTAAACTGGGTGAATGTCTGTATCCGTCTGTCTGTTGCTGTGTAAGTGGCTGCATTGGTTTGTGAATAGCTACATGAGTGTCTATATGAGTTATTCATTGGTTGTCTGAGTATCTGTATGGGTGCCTGAGTGTTTGTGTGGGTGGGGTGTGTGCGACTGTACATAGATGTGTGAGTGGGAGATTCACTGGGTGCATGATTTGAAGAGTGTGTCTGTGATGGACTGCTTGGGTGGGTGAGTGTGTGTATGGGTGTGTTAGTGAGTGAATGTATATCTCAGTGGTACATGTGCGAGTAACTACATATGTAAAAGGCAGTATATATGTGTGTTAGAGTATTTAAAAGGCTATAAGTGAGAGTGTGTGATTGTGAGAGTGGCTGTATGGATGCGTGTGTGCTTGTATCAGTTATTGTATAAGAGCGTAAGAATGTGCTAGTATTTGTATGAGTAAGTGAGCTGGTGTGTGTATAACTGTATAGGTGAGTAAATGGGTGTGTGATTAATTTTTGCATGACTGACTAGGGTGTGTGAGTACCTCTATGGATGAGTGGCGGTGTGTGAGTGTTTATATAGGTGTATGAGTGCATATGATAGTCCATTACTGAGTGACTGTAAGTATGAGTGAGTGTACGGGTGAGTGAGTGGATGTGTGTGTAGACCTAAGAATCAGTGAGTGGGTATGTAGTTTTTGGTGTTGGAGTGTCTATGGTTTTGAGAATGGCAGTCTGTAAATAAGAGTGGGTGTATCAAAAGTTATATTAGGGTGTGAGATGATGCATGAAATTATCACATGGATGATATCATCAGTGATGTCATTTGAGATGTCATCAGTGATGTCATCAGTGATGTCACTGACCATGTCATGAGTGATGTAATATGTGACGTCATCAGCAGTGAATTGTGGGGCGCAAGTTATAGTTAGCTGAACTAACTATAACGGGGGAATTTCACGGGTTTTGTACGAGTGCAATGTCCAACTAACTATAACTGTCCCTAAAACCTATGGTTTTTTCAGTGAATTTCAAAGGTTTTTTAAATGCTAATTTCTAACTATAACGTGTCTGAAACCTATGGTTTTTTCAGTGAATTTCAAAGGTTTTTTAAATGCTAATTTCTAACTATAACTGTCCCTAAAACCTATGGTTTTTTCAGTGAATTTCAAAGGTTTTTTAAATGCTAATTCCTAACTATAACATGTCTGAAACCTATGTTTTTTTCAGTGAATTTCAAATGTTTTGTAAATGACAATTTTTAAATGTATTAATTGTTATATTTATTTTTTGAATACTGATTTACTACATTTTTTAAAACTATTTATTTTTAGATATTTTATTTTTTAAATTACATTGTAATTACATTATACATTACATTACAAAATATACTTTCTCAGAATGAATTACTTTAGTTTAAATAGTTTGCAAATAGGTAATAGAGTTTTAAGTACAGTAGTTACAGTTGTTGCAATGGGCAACACAATTTCAAACACAATGCAACATTGACCTCAATGTGAATTTCTAGTTAAATGCAATTAGTTACTTTATGGATTACTTTTCTAACCACAGGACTGGATCATAGATTCAGTCCTGGGACATCTCCTGTAAACAGTTGAGTAAAAGCGTTTTGGTTACAGTAGTGATTTTTAAGGAATATTATTGTATTTTAAAAGTTGACACTTAGAAACTTTTTCACATAGAATCACCAATGTTATCCTATGGAAGGAAATTCACTTAGCAGGTAAGTAGTGTTATCGTTACTTTTTCTTACTCAGTGTTGGATCCTGGATCCAGCACTGGTGCATCTCCTGTAAACAGTTGAAAGAATGCGTTTAAGTCATACAGGCGATTTTTAAGGAATATTTGTAGTTTGAGAAAATCGACACTTTGAAACTTTTCTGCTGAAAACCAGACAATGGATTCCTATGGAAGGAAATATAAGTTACTGGTAAGTACGGTTAGAATTACTTTTCAGGGTCAGTGCTGGGCTAAAAGATGCAGCACTGGGTTCTCTCCTGATAACAGGTGAGTAAATCGGAATTCGTATTTCGGCTGATTTTATAGGAATATTATAAAGTTCCAAAACTCCACACTTAGAAGAATTTCCAAGTGAAACCAGTCAATGTTAGCCTATGGAAGGAAATTCAAGTTACTGGTAAGTACGGTTAGAATTACTTTTCAGGATCAGTACTGGGCTGAAAGATGCAGCACTGAGGTCTCTCCTGAGAACAGGTGAGTAAATCAGAATTCGTATTTTGGCTGATTTTATAGGAATATTATAAAGTTCCAAAACTGGACACTTAGAAGAATTTCCAAGTGAAACCAGTCAATGATATCGGCTGATTTTAGAGGAATATTTGCACAATGGTGAAGGAAGGGGGTGGGGCCTGAGGTGACATGTCTGCAAACACACCCAGTGGCGCGTTTTAAGTTGGAGAATTAATTCCTCCTCAATCCTGAGGGTCCCTAGGGGCCAACTAGCCCACCAGATACCTCCAGTATGCGCCAGAGAGCTGCGTTGCAAAGAGGTGTTCAGAGGCCACGCCCCTTTTTACAACACTCTGCAACGCAGCTCCGTGGCGCTTACTGGAGGTACCTGGTGGGCTAGTTGGCCCACAGGGACCCTCAGGATTGAAGGGGATTTAATTCCCCATCTTAAAACGCGCCACGGGGCCTGTTTGCACACATGTCACCTGAAGCCCCGCCCTCCCTTCACCACTGTGCAAACACGCCCCATGGCGTGTTTTAAGTTGGGGGATTAAGTCCCCTTGAATCCTGAGGGTCCCTGGGGGCCAACTAGCTCACCATGTACCTCCAAAAGCGCCACAGAGCTGCGTTGCAGAGAGGTGTAAAAGGGGCGTGGCCTCTGTACACCTCTCTGCAACGCAGCCTCTGACGCATACTGGAGGTTCCTGGTGGGCTAGTTGGTCCCCAGAGACCCCCAGTATTCAAGGGGAATTCGTTCCCCATCTGCAAACGCGCCAGGGGCGCGTTTGCAGAGTGGTCCAAGCAGGGGGCGTGGCCTCCGGCGCGATGCCGGTATTTTTTTAAATTTGTTTTTTAAGAAGGGGGGCTGTGTGGCCCCCCTTCTTTTTCTAATTTTTTGGCCCTGGGGACCCCATCCCCCAGGGCCTGCCCCCTAATATTTTGTTTTAATTTTAAAAAAATTTGAAGGGGGCCGCGTGGCCCCCCTCCCCAGGCCTTAATCGGCCCGGGGACCCCATCCCCCGGGGCATGGCCTTCTTTTTTAAAAAAAAAAAAACTTATGGAGGGGGGCTGCATTGCCCCCCTCCTCAGGCCACTTATGGCCCCGGGGACCCCATCCCCTGGGGCCCGGCCTTTTTTTTTTAAATTTCTTTTTTCATTTTGGGGAGGGGGGCCGCGTGGCCCCCCTCCCGGGCCCCTACTTGCCCCGGGGACCCCATCCCCCAGGGCTGGCCCTCTCCGTTGGGGACTGTGGGGGGGTCCCCAATCACCCCACAGTCCCGCCGGCTCCCCGCGTCCCTTGGGAGCTGGCATTGCTTTTCCACATGGGGAGCTGCTAACATGCAGCTCCCCGTGTGGAAAGCAGCTTGCTTTGGATATTGGAAGCGAGAGCAGGTTTCCTGCTCTCTCTTCCAATATCCAAGCAGTTTGCTATGGCAGGACGGGAGCCGCGAGGCTCCCGTCCCTGCCATAGCAAACTACAGTGTCCCGGGGGTAGGCACCCCGGGACACTGCAGGAGCCGGCCCTGAGGGGTGGCGGTCCCCAGGGCCATTACAGGCTCCAGGAGGGGGGCCGCGCGGCCCCCCTCCCCACATCTGCAAAGCCCCGGGGAGGTGGTGGTCCCCGGGGCTTCGGGGGTCCAAAACGGACCCCCATTTAAAATGTTTTAGTGCCCCGGGGAGGTGGCGGTCCCCGGGGCGTGTGGGGGGGCTGGAGCCCCCCACACAGGTATTTAAAATTTTTAAAAAGAAGCCCCGTGGGGTGACGGTCCCCGGGGCTGCGGGAGGGCTCAGAACCCTCCCGCACCATTTTTATTAGAAAGCCCCGGGGGTGGTGGTCCCCGGGCTTGGAGCCTTAGAGGCCCCCATAAACAATAAACCCACCCCCACATGCCCCCGGGACTTGGGCCACCCGGGGCAAATTTGCATCGAAGCGCGAGAGACTGCGCTTCGATTTTTTTGCTCGGCAGGATCCGCGCACCCTGAGCGCATCCTGCCGATTTAAAAAAAAAATGCTTTTTCTGCCCAGGGGGTCCTTGTGGGACCCCTGAGCAGACCTAGGGGGTCAGGGTGTTTCTACCCTCCCCCTTTGTGCGTTTTGCGCACTTGTTTCTTGTGCCTCGCTTCTACCGAGGGACAAAATGGCTGCCAACACTTCCTGATTTGGAGTGTTGACAGCCACTTGAAAGCCAATTAACATGCAGCTCGTGATCGGGACGGTGCGCGCAGGGTGCGCTCAGGGTGCGCGAATCCGACGCGGCCATAGATATATATGTGATTTTCATTTTGATTTTCACAGGAACTACTGAACGGATTTACACCATTTAACAAAAGGGTTCTTTCTGAACCAAGAACTACCTCTTTGCCAAATTTGGTGTAATTCCGTTCAGCAGTTCGGGCTGTAGCTGTGTCTAAAGTTTCCTATGGGAAAATGAATGGGGAAAACACGTTTTGGGACCCCCCTTTTTTCTCGGCCCCCGCTTGACGAATCACCCTGAGACTTTCAGGGTAGGAGCGGACCGGAGCGGGCCATAAAGTTTGTAAATTTCGCGAAGATTCGTCAATTGACGCAAGAGTTATTTCAAATAGAATGTCGCGGATTTCCTATGGAAAATAGGTCCTAACTATAACTATCTACTGGCGACCGCCAGTAGATAATATATATATATAACGTACTGGGGGTTGTCAGTAGGCAGTTATAGTTAGGTCTGCTTTTCCATAGATGGAGCATTTTTGGGTTTGCTAATAACTTCGTTTGATGAATCTCCATGAAACTTTTGAACCTTCCTGGAAAGTTGTGGGGTGATCCATCCTGCGGGGGCCTAGAAAAAAGGTGGGATCCCAAAACGTAAAATCACCATGCATTTTCCATAGACTTCTGTAAGACAGGTTTTAGAAAAAGCTGATAAAAAGCAAATTTCACCAAATTCGGCAGAACGCTAGATCTTGGTCTGCAGACTGTGTTTTTTGTGATTTGGTGTAAATCCCTTCCATAGTTTTTGAGATATTAAGGGTAAAAATTATTTTGGCAGCTGGGCTTGCGAGAAGCCCGCAAGCCTCCAGCGAGAGCACAAAATAAAAAAATTGAGCTCTGTGAGGCCCGTTTTCCCGTGAGCCTTCATGCTGCTCCCCCTCCCGCGCACTCTGATTTGCTGGTGGTTGGAATGTTGGAAATGAAATGGGCGTCATTACAGTTTACTGTGAAAAACACTAGTTGTAGTGGAAACTAAATAAAAAAGCATTGGTAAAGCCAGCAGGTCTCGCCTATACAAGAGCTATTGACTTTGTCAATGGTTTTTAGCCATGTTACATAGCAGCACAGCCACTGTCCAACATGGCTGAAAGTAAGAAAAAGGAAAATGCTATGACGCGGTCATCATTGGCCACATCATATAATTATTTTTTTTTTTTTAACTTTCAGCCACATTGTACAGTGGCAGAGCAACATGGCTCAAAATACATTGACAATGACAATATATCTCTTATAGGCGAGACATATTGGTTTTGCTAATGCTTTTTGTCACATAGCTTACATTATTCACTATTTCAAACCATGACTTATCACACACATTGAGACTGTTCCACACCTGGTTACATAGTGATGTGCTGGGCACAGGGCAGTGGTGCCCTGGGGCCCAATGCACGCAAGTAAAACAAGGCAAATTAGTTGTCACAGTGCAACTATGGGTGCAGTAGGTCCTTCACACCTCCCTCAGTACGAATAAAATTGCTATACTACTGACAGCCATGCCACTGGATTCACTAAAGCCACATGACCAGAACACAGACTGGTCAGCACTGCGTACTTGAACATCTGCTTCTTCAGTGGGTTTTGATGAGGAACTGTCTCCTATGGTGTGAAAGCTCAATTGGTTAAGCGTCCTGTTTTTGAATAGTGTAGGTGAAATGCAGGTCACAATTTCAGTTAAGAAGGAATCTACTCAGGGTTTAAGCCACTTCAGTAAAATGACTGGTGTCCATTTCAGAATAATAAAACCTAGATTTTAATACATGTAAATGTATATTGAAACTGGACATCTTTCCCAATCAGCATTAGATTCTACATGCAATCTATTGTTATTATTAAAAGTATCTTATCAGAATACTATAAACTGATCACAATTGAGAGAAAGTATCTCCTTAGTTAGAATTGTTAGTTTGAAGTTCTTCTCTGTGAAACACCACGCACTTGAAGCAGGCGGACAGTACTCCTTTGCTTTTGTTTTATTTATCATTGCATTTATATTGCGTGAGCAATGCAGAAGGGGTTTTGGAGCGCTTTGGAATAATGTACAGTAAAGTAGCTGAAAAATAAATATTGCAACTATTTAAAGAGGTGGGGGAGAAATGGTTCACTGACACTGGTAATATCGAGCAACAAAATTATCGTCCCACTAATATCAATTTAAAAAATATTGACTTCCTATATTTATGTAAAAAAATACACAAATATTGAACTTAAAATATTGGCATAAAAAACATTGATACACCTAATATCAAAAACACAAATATCGTACACAAAAATATCATAAACAGCAAAAAACATGCACAACAACAAAAATATCGAAATATAAACTACATTATTATCATACAAACACAAATATTGAAACCTTAATAAAAATAAAATACTAACAAAATTAATACTATTAACAACATTTAAAATCTTCAACACACAAAAAAAATTATAAACCATTTTAATAATTAATTAAACACCACCGCACAATATTTAAAATTAATTTCACCACCAAATATAAAATAAACAATAAAACTAAATAAAAATTAATAATTTATACAAATAACACATTATTATCTTAATATTAAAAATACCTACATATTACTCTAAAATAAAATATAGAACCAATTTGTCTATTAATTAAAATTAAATAGCTTTTTCCAAATAAAGAAATAACTGTCAAAACAATTAAAACAGATGCTTTAAAAACCAATGAAAATTAACTACAAACAACGTCTACCAATAAAAATGTAACATTAATTAATTAAATAATATATAAGTAAAACAAAAATCTACATAATATACCATTATACCTTCCAATAATGGAGCAAGCAGAATCTCTGCCGGATTGCTCCCAGAACACAAGACCTAAATTTCTAAAGCTTCAAAACCTACTTTACAAAGTAAGTAAAATACCTTACTTATTTTAATAAGCATTAAAATACAACAAATTAAATTTAAAATAACTAGCATATTTTTCTATACACTATCTCTCCTTTACAGATTTCTAAACTACAGCAAATTAACTAGAAGCAACATCCAAAGAAAACCTCTAAATAAAGTAAGTAGACTTTAAAAAAATACCAATAATTTAAACTCCAAAACAAGAACACCCCCTACCTATCGACTCACTTTAAAAAAAATATTACTTATTAACCAAATAAAGAAATATTTTTCTTCCACAGAAAAAACCCAACTACTACAAACAAAGATCAGCAGAATACTGTACAAAACCCCAAAACTGGTAAGTATAATAACAAATAATATTTTTTTAATAAAAAATGCAAGTAATAAATGTTTAACATGTTCTACATATATATTTAATTACAGTGCAAATATCAAAATGACTGAAGGTGCAAAATTGATAACGTCACAGAAAGGAAAACTTTTACTATGCTACATGGGATATGTCTATACCCAAGAGAAACAAACAGCTAACAAGATTAATTGAAAATGCACTAAATACTATTCCAATACATGTTATTGGAGGGCTAAAACAAGGGAAACTACAGTAATAAATGTTAAAGAGCATAATCATCCCCCTAACGTGACAGAAATAGAAGTTAGAGATGTATTAGAAACTATCAAATAAGCTAGTACTAGTTCTCAAACACCCACAACAGTAATCCTGAAACTTATTCTACCTCAAGTTCCAGAGCATGTAACTAGCCAATTACCCTCCATTTAAACATTAAAAAGTTAATTACCAGAATTAAAAAAGCTACAACTGATACCCCGCCTACCCCCAAAGCATTTAGGGGCCTATTACGATGGCGGTCGGACGACCGCCGCCCGGCCGGCGGTGGCAACCGCCGGACTTGCGGCGGACATCCGCCGCGATCGCAAGCCAGAAAACCGCCGGTCAGATTAGGATGGCGGTGGTGACCGCGGCGGTGGGAAATTCCGACTGCCACTTTTCCGCCAGTTGCCATCCGCACTCCTGCCCGCCAGACGGAGAAGGACCGGGATAATGGTGGCAGTGCCGATCTGGCTCCGCCGGCACGATTATGATGCCGGCGGTAGCCAGCCTTTCCTCAGCGGTCAAACCGCCATGGAATGACAGGCGGAGTATGTCTTCCGGGGGCCCGTTGTGGACCCCCAATGTGTTGGGGTGGGGGGGTGCACTGAGGGGGTACCATTTCCCTGTACCAGGTGGCAGGCACTGTGCAGTGCCTGCCACACAGTGCAGGAAAATGCAGGACATGCTCCTTTTGACATCGCGGCGGAGCTGCGTGCATCAGCAACCGCCGCAATGTTAAAGCCCGCGATCCGACCTCAGCGGTCGGATTTCGAGCAAGGAACATCGTAATACGACCGGCGGTTATGTCGCGGGCCTTGCGGGCGGTCTTTTCCCATTACCATGGCGGTCGGGGAGGTTTTCCGACCGCCATCGTAATAGGCCCCTTAGTGAGGTTCAAATACTACCTGAACTAACCATAACTCACAAAGAAGAACAATTCCTTTTTTATGACAACAAAAGTCACGAAAAAAGAATTGTAATATTTGCAACTCCCACACACCTACTAAAACTATAAAGATGTGAAACATGGATGATGGATGGGACATTTAAAATATGTCCCAAACCATTTTTCCAGTTGTATACAATCCATGGACAATACCACAATGGCAACATCCCTTTCATTTATGCACTTTTACCTAACAAATTTAAAAGCTAAAAAAATTATGTAGGGATGCCTGGTGGGGGGTCCCCCCTCCTGGGACCAAATACTTAGTTCTCTTTAATCAGCGCACCGGATCCTCGGAGGATCCTCGACTCCGATTATGAACAAAAAACAGGCTCCCACCCATTCTGATTTTGTGCTCTTGTGCCCTCACCATGCACTGCTAATAACCTCACATATTACATCGCTCATGACTTGTTTGATGACATCATTGATAACATCACTGCAACATCTGAAATGACAACATTGTTTTTTTTTTTTTACAATTCTGTTTATTCAATATTCGACTTGAAAACAGGGTCAACATGCATTTGTACATGCAATCACTTATTGACTGTAAATATTACATTCCCATTTCCAACTTGGTCGTTTATTTGGAAGCTCACATCGGGCCTGATTCACAGAACTAACTTACGTCAAAAACGTAAAGTTAGTACTTTTTGTATTCACAGAATACACTTACTCATTTTGGTATTCACAGAATGAACTTACTCATTGAGTAAGTTCATTCTGTGAATACCAAATGAGTAAGTGTATTCTGTGAATACCTAAAAAGTACTAACTTTACGTTTACGTTTACATTTACATTTACGTTTTTGACGTAAGTTAGTTCTGTGAATCAGGCCCATGGCCTCCAACCACCCGAAATGACAACATTGATGACAACAGTGTTCATGGCAGGGGCGTGAGTTATATTTAATTTCGGGCATGAGTTATCGTTATTTTAGATATCTATAACTGGTAAATTTCAGTGCTTTTGTTTGTTTAAAATGTTATGTTTTAACTAACATTTTCCCCTAACTATAATATCCCTTTAATCTTTGGGTTTTTCGGTGAATAAATATATGTATATGTATGTGTATATACATTACCTATTGGGTCTCCTCTATTATTCTCAGAGCGTGGGAAATTTCCCATTGTGCCCTATTGCGATTAGTTCTTGCTTCAGTTTATTCCACGCATGATAATTGGATCGGTATCATGTTGCAGGTGTTGACACTCTTAGCCGTAAAATCTAATGTGCATTTTAAATGTCTGATATCGAGCATACAACGCACGTATTTGTTTGCATCAGTTCTCCATCTAGTCAGATGGCACCTTGAATGCGCGAGCATTATAAGGATGGCTCATGCAGTTTCCTTTTAAACTCAGATATTACATGGTTTTTAACACTCTATTTCATGGTTTACATTAAGCGCGCAATAACTATACATTTTGGGCTAACCCGACATCATTAAATTGATTGTTTAGTGCATTATGCATGTGACCACAATTTATGTGAAAAGTACTGGCATGCCATTAGTTTTATTGCTGTGATGTGCAACTTGTTAACAATATATTTGTATTCCATTTGTGCATTTCGCATATGATGGTACACATGTTATTTTTTACCATTAGTTGTATTCCTTTTATGTTTATGACGTACATATTTTTTCTATGTTTATGATTTTGTAACATATATAAGGTGGGTTTAAAAGTGGCGCCAAACTGGACTGACAAAGGCTGCTGCGTCAGCCGAAACGCGTCTCTCTTGGCTTCCTGGGCTGAGGAAGGCCGGATGAAATAATAAAGCTTTATACCTTGCAGCTTCATGTGCATGCTCTATATCCATCTGGAGTGGGAGGTGTTCCATTTTATATATATATATATATATATATATATATATATATATATATATATATCCAACACCTCGCTGCCACTCCACCTCCAAGGAAAACGAGCGCGGACCCAAGTAGGTGCAAATATAGTTTTATTGCCAAAATTAGTCTGCCATGATGCGTTTCTGCCGAACTAGCGGCCTTGATCACATGACAAAGCGTAGACTGTATAACCGCCTTTTAAAGTGCTAGAGCAAACTATTGAACAATGGACATAGAAAACATATTTCTTGCATAGGCTTCTTACTGTGCTTAAATGCATGAATAAGGTGTTGCATATGAGATACTGTATTTCAATATAATAACTGTAAAATACACAGATATTAAAATCCATATAAAACATTAATGAGATTCTGTTATACCATGTAGATAACCATAATATTAGTTATCACTGATATATATATATATATATATATATATATATATATATATATATATATATATATATATATATATTATGTACTGGCGGTCGCCAGTAGATAGTTATAGTTAGGACCTATTTTCCATAGGAAATCCGCAACATTCTATTTGAAATAACTTCGGCGCCGGTTGACGAATCTTCGCGAAAGTTTCCAACTTGTTGGGGCGCTCCGGTCCGCTCCTATCCTGAAAGTCTCGGGGTGATTCGTCAAGTGGGGGCCAAGAAAAAAGGGGGTCCCAAAACGCGTGTTCCCCATTCATTTTTCCATAGGAACCTTTAGTCGCAGCTACAGCCCGAACTGCTGAACGGAATTACACCAAATTTGGCAAAGAGGTAGCCCTTGGTTCATTGTCGTGCCTTTTGCTTAAATGGTGTAAATCAGTTCAGTAGTTCCTGAGAAAATCAAAAGTAAAATCACATATATATCTATGGCCGAGTAGGGTCCGCGTACCCTCCCGATCACAAGCTGCATGCTAATTGGCTGTCAAGTGCCTGTCAACACTCCAAATCAGGAAGTGTTGGCAGCCATTTTGTCCCTCGGTAGAACCGAGGGACAGAAACAAGTGCGCAAAGCGCAAAAGGGGGCAGGGTAGAAACACCCTGACCCCTAGGTCTGCTCAGGGGGTCCCACAAGGACCCCTGGGCAGAAAAAGCATTTTATTTTTTTAAATCAGCGGGATGCGCTTAGGGTGCGCGGATCCCGCCGAGATAAAAAGAAACAAGTGCGCAAAACGCACAAAGGGGGCAGGGTAGAAACACCCGGACCCCCTAGGTCTGCTCAGGGGGTCCCACAAGGACCCCCTGGGCAGAAAAAAGCATTTTATTTTTTTAAAATCGGCGGGATGCGCTTAGGGTGCGCGGATCCCGCCCAAGTCCCGGGGGCATGCGGGGGGTGGGTTTATATTTTATGGGGGGCCTCTAAGGCCCCCCAAGCCCCGGGGACTGCCACCCCCGGGGCTTTAAATAAAAAATGGTGCGGGAGGGCTCTCCGCCCTCCCGCAGCCCCGGGGACCGCCACCCCCCGGGGCTTTTTTAAATTTAAATAACCTGTGTGGGGGGGCTCCAGCCCCCCCACACGCCCCGGGGCTGCCACCTCCCCGGGGCACTTAGAAAAAGAAATGTGGGGGTCCGTTTCGGACCCCCGAAGCCCCGGGGACCACCACCTCCCCGGGGCTGTGCAATTGAAGGGAGGGGGGCTGCGCGGCCCCCCTCCTGGAGCCTGTGGTGGGCCTGGGGACCGCCACCCCCCAGGGCCGGCTCCTGCAGTGTCCCGGGGTGCCTACCCCCGGGACACTGCTGTTTGCAATGACAGGACGGGAGCCTCGCGGCTCCCGTCCTGTCATTGCAAACTTGCTTTGCTTCATTAAAACGAGAGCAGGAAACCTGCTCTCGCTTCAATGAAGCAAAGCAGAATTGCTTTTCCATAAAGGGAGCTGCATGTCAGCAGCTCCCCTTATGGAAAAGCAATGCCGGCTCCCGCAGGACGCGGCGTGCCGGCGGGACCGTGCGGGATTGGGGACCCCCCATGGTCCCCAACGAGTGGCCAGGCCCCGGGGGATAGGGTCCCCGGGGCCATTAGTGGCCCGGGAGGGGGGCCACGCAGCCCCCCTCCCCAAAAATAAATTTTTTTGAAAAAAAGGTTAAGGCCGGCCCCGGGGGATGGGGTCCACGGGGCCTTAAATGGCCTGAGGAGGGGGGCCACGCAGCCCCCCTCCAAATATATATATTTTTTTTAAAAGAGGGCATGCCCCGGGGGATGGGGTCCCCGGGGCCAATAGAGGCCCAGGGAAGGGGGGCCACGCGGCCCCCTTCCCGTTTTGTTTAAAAAAAATAAAATAAAATAATCATCAGGCCCCGGGGAATGGGGTCCCCGGGGCCAAAAGTGGCCAAGGGAAGGGGGGCCACGCAGCCCCCCTCCCATACAAAAAGATAAATAAAAAAGACCGGCATCGTGCCGGAGGCCCCGCCCCTCTCTGCAGCAGTCTGCAAACGCGCCCCCTGGCGCGTTTGCAGATGGGGAACGAATTCCCCTTGAATACTGGGGGTCCCTGGGGCCAACTAGCCCACCAGGAACCTTCCAGTATGCGCTAGGGCTGCGTTGCAGAGAGGTGTACAGAGGCCACGCCCTTTTACACCTCTCTGCAACGCAGCTCTGTGGCGCTTTTGGAGGTACATGGTGGGCTAGTTGGACTCCAGGGACCCTCAGGATTCAAGGGGACTTAATCCCCAACTTAAAACGCGCCACGGGCGCGTTTGCACAGTGGTGAAGGGAGGGGCGGGGCTTCAGGTGACATGTGTGCAAACAGGCCCCGTGGCGCGTTTTAAGATGGGGAATTAAATCCTCTTCAATCCTGAGGGTCTCTGGGGCCAACTAGCCCACCAGGTACCTCCAGTAAGCGCCACGGAGCTGCATTGCAGAGTGTTGTAAAAAGGGGCGTGGCCTCTGTACACCTCTCTGCAACGCAGCCCCCTGGCGCATACTGGAGGTTCCTGGTGGGCTAGTTGGCCCCTAGGGACCCTCGGGATTGAGGAGGAATTAATTCTCCAACTTAAAACGCACCACAGGGCGTGGTTGCAGACATGTCACCTCAGGCCCCACCCCCTTACTTCACCATTGTGAAAATATTCCTCTAAAATCAGCTGACCTACGAATTCCAATTTACTCACCTGTTATCAGGAGAGACCTCAGTGCTGCATCTTTGAGCCCAGTACAGATCCTGAAAAGTAATTCTAACCGTACTTACCAGTAACTTGAATTTCCTTCCATAGGCTAACATTGACTGGTTTCACTTGGAAATTCTTCTGTGTGGAGTTTTGGAACTTTATAATATTCCTCTAAAATCAGCCGAACTACGAATTCCGATTTACTCACCTGTTATCAGGAGAGAACCCAGTGCTGCATCTTTAGCCCAGCACTGACCCTGAAAAGTAATTCTAACCATACTTACCAGTAACTTGTATTTCCTTCCATAGGAATCCATTGTCTGGTTTTCAGCAGAAAAGTTTCAAAGTGTCGATTTTCACAAACTACAAATATTCCTTAAAAATCGCCTGTATGACTTAAACGCATTCTTTCAACTGTTTACAGGAGATGCACCAGTGCTGGATCCAGGATCCACCACTGAGTAAGAAAAAGTAACGATAACACTACTTACCTGCTAAGTGAATTTCCTCCCATAGGATAACATTGGTGATTCTATGTCAAAAAGTTTCTGTCAACTTTTAAAATACAATAATATTCCTTAAAAATCACTACTGTAACCAAAACGCTTTTACTCAACTGTTTACAGGAGATGTCCCAGGACTGAATCTAGGATCCAGTCCTGTGGTTAGAAAAGTAATCCATAAAGTAACTAATTGCATTTAACTAGAAATTCACATTGAGCTCAATGTTGCATTGTGTTTGAAATTGTGTTGCCCATTGCAACAACTGTAACTACTGTACTTAAAAGTCTATTGCCTATTTGCAAAGTATTTAAACTAAAGTAAATCATTCTAAGAAAGTATATTTTGTAATGTAATGTATAATGTAATTACAATGTAATTTAAAAAATAAAATATCTCAAAATAAATAGTTTTAAAAAATGTAGTAAATCAGTATCAAAAAAATAAATATAACAATTAATACATTTAAAAATTGTCATTTACAAAACCTTTGAAATTCACTGAAAAAAACCATAGGTTTCAGACATGTTATAGTTAGGAATTAGCATTTAAAAAACCTTTGAAATTCACTGAAAAAACCATAGGTTTCAGGCACGTTATAGTTAGAAATTAGCATTTAAAAAACCTTACAAATTCACTGAAAAAACCATAGGTTTTAGAGACAGTTATAGTTAGTTGGACATTTCACTTGTACAAAACCCGTGAAATTCCCCCGTTATAGTTAGTTCAGCTAACTATAACTCGCGCCCCACAATGCACTGCTGATGACGTCACATATTACATCACTCATGACATGGTCAGTGACATCACTGATGACATCACTGATGACATCTCAAATGACATCACTGATGACATCACTGATGACATCATCCACGTGATAATCTGATGCACCTCCTCACACCCTAATATAACCTTTCATACACCCACTCTAAATTACAGACTGCCATTCACAAAACCATAGACACTCCAACACCAATAACTACATACCCACTCACTGATTCTTAGGTCTACACACACATCCACTCACTCACCCATACAGTCACTCATACTTACGGTCACTCAGTACAGGACTATCATATGCACTCATACTCCTATATAGACACTCAAACACCGCCACTCATCCATACAGGTACTCACACACCTAGTCAGTCATGCAAATAATTAAACACACTGCCATTTACTCACCTATACAGTTATCCACACACCAGCTCACTTACTCATACAAATACTAGCACATTCTTACACTCTTATACAATCACTGATACAAGCACACACTCATCCATACAGTCACTATCACAATCACACACTCTCGCTTATAGCTATTTATATACTCCAACACACATATATACTGCCTTTCACATATATAGTTACTCACACATGTACCACTGGGACATACATTCACTCACTAACACACTCTTACACACACTCACCCACCCATACAGTCCATCACAGATGCACTCTTGAAACCATCCACCCAGTGAATCACCCACTCACACATCTATGCACAGAGTCGCACAGACCCCACCCACACAAACACTCAGGCACCCATACAGATACTCAGACAACCAATCAATAACTCATATAGACACTCATGTAGCTATTCACAAACCCATGCAGCCACTTACACAGCAACAGACAGACGGATACAGACATTCACCCAGTTTAGTCACTAACCCATGCATTCACTAAGATACGTTTAATCACTCACTTATAGAGTTAGTCACGCACCTACTAAATCATCCATACAGACACTTATACACCCACTCATTCTTCAATACGCCTTTCCCTATATATATTAAACATATTTAAACTTTACAGAAACACACAGTCACTGGATGATGTCATCAGTGATGTCATTTGAGATGTCATCAGTGATGTCATCAGTGATGTCACTGACCATGTCATGAGTGATGTAATATGTGAAGTCATCAGCAGTGCATTGCGGGGCGTGAGTTATAGTTAGCTGAACTAACTATAACGGGGAATTTCACGGGTTTTGTACAAGTGAAATGTCCAACTAACTATAACTGTCCCTAAAACCTATGGTTTTTTCAGTGAATATATATATATATGTGATTAAGGCAGGGGATCCTGCCGAAACGCGTCATGGCTCGAAGCATAAAAGAATAAAAATCCTTACTTTATAGTTGGAGACTGCTGTGTCATCATTCCGGTGCAGGAGAGAGGCACTGGATTTGTTTGTATATATATATATAGTTTTGAAAATTTCACAAAGATTCTTCAAATGGCACCAAAGTTCTTGTCAAATCGAAAAACGCTTTTCTTTTCCTATGGAAACTAGGTCCTAACTATAACTAACTACCTACTGGCAGCTTCCAGTAGTTTATATATATATATATATATATATATATATATATATATATATATATATATATATATATATAAACTACTGGAAGCTGCCAGTAGGTAGTTAGTTATAGTTAGGACCTAGTTTCCATAGGAAAAGAAAAGCGTTTTTCGATTTGACAAGAACTTTGGTGCCATTTGAAGAATCTTTGTGAAATTTTCAAAACTAATGGGCCACTCCAGCTGTTGTGTTGAAAGTTTCGGGGTGATCCGTCAAGCGGGGCCGAGAAAAAGGGGGGTCCCAAAACGCTTTTTCTCCTTGTTAATTTCCATAGGAAACTTTAGACACGGTTACAGTCCAAACTGCTGAATGGAATTACACCAAATTTGGCAAAAAGGTAGCTCATGGTCCAGAAAGCACCCTCCCAATCTTGTGCCTGAGATCTGATTAGCTGCCAACACTTCAAACCAGGAAGTGTTGGCAGCCATCTTGTGACTCGGTTCAACGGAAAACAAACAAGAAAAGGGGGCAGGGTAGAAATACCCTGACCCCCAGGGCCAAAAAAAGCATTTTTTGTGTGTTTTTGGCGGGATCCCACTCTTCATTTACTTTAGGCCCCCGGGTGGGCCAGGTCCCGAGGGCAATAACAAATAAAGTGCCCCCGCAGCCCCAGGGACCGCCACCTCCCCGGGGCTTTATTACAAATATAATGCATGAGGGGCTCCAGCCACCCCATGCAGCCCTGGGACCGCCACCTCCCCGGGGCAATTTTTTTTAAATGCGCGGGGGGCCACCCGGCCCCCCATAGGACCGGGGACTGCCACCTCCCCGGCCTATAATAAAAAAGAATTGTGGGGTGCTCTGGCCTGGCCCTGAGGGATGGAGTCACCGGACAAGAAATGGCCTGGGGAGGGGGCCACTCGGGAGGGCTAGTTGGCCCCTAAGGGACCCTCAAGAGGCAAGGGGACTTCGTCACCAAATAGTAGTGCGCCAGGAGGTGCGTTTGCAGAGTGGTGGAGAAAGGGGCGTGGCCTGTGACCACCTCTCAGCAATCCCACTGTGTGGGGCTTACTGGAGGAAATAGGAGGTGTAGATGGCCCCCAAGGACATCCTTGGGGGCCAGCTACCCCTCCTGTTACCTCCAGTAGGTCCCACACAGCAGGATTGCTGAGAAGTTGTCAGAGGCCATGCCCCCTTCCTCCACCACTCTGCAAATGTGCCTCCCTGTGCACTTCTAGTTGGGGATAAAGTCCCCTTGGCTCCAGAGGGATCTTGGGGGCCAAGAAGCCCTCCTGGTACCTCCTGTAAGTCCTACGCAGCATAATTCCTGAGAGCTGGATGGAGGCCAGGCCCCCTTTCTTCACCACTCTGCAAATGTGACTACTAGTTAAAAAACCTTAGAAATTCACACAAAAAAACAAAGGCCACAGGGACATTATAGTCAGCAAATAGAATTTAAAAAACCTTAGAAATTCACTAAAAAACCATAGGTTACAGGGACGTTTTAGCTAGCAAATAGAATTTAAAAAACCTTAGAAATTCACACAAAAAACCAAAGTTTACAGGTATGTTATAGTTAGGCTGACATTTCACTCATACAAAACCAGAGAAATTCAGCCGCTATAGTTACATGAGTTAACTATAACTTGCTCCCCGCAATGCACTGCTTATATCCTCACATATTATATCACTCATGACATGGTCAGTGACATCACTGTTGATATCACTGATGACATCTCAAATGGCATCACTGATGACATCTCAAATGACACCATCCACATCATCTATGATGCACCCACTCACACCCCTATAGAATCTTTTAAACTCCCACTGCCACTCCCACACAACCATTCACAGACCAATTGAAAAAGCCATACCAGTACTTACACAGCCACTCACTAATTCATAGATCTACACACATATCCACTTGCTCACCCATACTGCCACTCATACACCCGCTCAGTCCCCAATACAGACATTGATATATCCACTCATATACCCATATAAGCACTCACACACTAAATGAGTCATCCTTAGAACTACTCACACACCTACACTCTCACCCATACAGTCAATCATACAGGTACGTACTAACCCAAACAGTTACATACACATACACTTTCTTGCTCATAAAAATAGTAACACATACTCATTCACCTATACAGTCACTGACAGAAGCATGTAGTCATCCATATAGCCACTCTCACATTCACTCACGCAAACAGTCACTCATATACCCAGTCACTCACCTATACTGCCTTTTACATACACCCATACTGACAAAAGCACTTAATCACCGACACAGCCATACAGACACTCACTCACCCATACAGCTTCTCACACATGCACTCAATACCCCATACAGGCACTGACTCACCCACTCACTCATCCATACAGGCAGTCGCACACCTCCTCACTCACACATTCAGACACCCAGACAACCATAGAGATAGTCAACCAATCAATCAACCTTATAGCCATTCACGTACCCACTAACCAGGTGCGGCCCGTGCAGGTAAGAACGGTGGGACCAGGTTAGGGGGGATTCAACAGACGACCATGAGGGAAAATTAAATAAATAATTAATTTTCCCTTGATTTTGTCTGTCGAAATCCCCCCACCCATCCCCACTGCCCAACCGCTCTTACATGCACTGGCTGCTGCTGCTGCCACTAACACACTCATACACTCACTTAGACATCAACTGACAGAGAGATACATTCACACAACCAGACACTAATCCATACATTCACTGAGACACCTAATCACTCAATTATGCAGTCAGTCATGCACCCACTCAGTCATCCAAACTGTCACTCAGACACCCACTGATTCACCAATACACCTAGGTATATATATATTTAACACTCATAAACTTGTAAAAAAAACTCACAGCCACTGGATGATGCCATCACAGATGTTATTTGAGATGTACTCAGTGATGTCACTGACCATGTCATGAGTGATGTAATATGTGAGGTCATGAGCAGTGCATTGCGGGGGCGCAAATTATAGTTAACTCAGGTAACTATAACAGCTGAATTTCTCTGGTTTTGTATGAGTGAAATGTCAGCCTAACTATAACGTCCCTGTAACCTTTATTTTTTTTGTGAATATATATATATATAAAATTATCTCACTCCATATATATATATACATATATATATGAAGTGAGATAATGTTGATAAAGTGTGAAGATACATTAGCCATAAATAAGATGGTTAGTTACCATTAGATGATACACTAGAACACAACAGTGCTTATTTGAGACAGGATAGATCTGGGGGTCGTGCTTTGTAAGTAGTGCAATCTTGGAAGAGTCTGAAGTGGTTATTATTTTTGTATGATTTAATAGAAGATCATATTGCTTAAATCAGCTCTGATTACCATTTCATAAACTCCCTTTGTTGGTTATTAGGAAATGCTAACCAATTACTGTGCTGTTTAAATATATCCATAAATCTATATACAGAACCATAATTTAATGTATTTTTCTTCAGGTCAAAGATTAGCTAAATTTCAGCCTATTTTACTTAGACTTAAGTGCAGTCATTGACCTTGCATTTAGGTATTTCCAGGACCGCAGAAATATATTTATTTAAATATAAATCTACACACTCTCAACTGCTAACGCTGTATAGAAAGCGTTTGCATACAATGCAGAGGGGTAGTAAAAAGGTAAATACTATGGCTTTCAGTGACTAACGCAATAGCAGGCTGCTGTTCCTTAGTGTTATTCTGTCTGAGAGTATCATTTTAATCTCATCTGACAGAACTGTACACATTTTGTATGTAATTATCTTTTCTCTAATTTGCATTGCTTAGAGTGCAAATCTAGCAATTGACTCCAGGGTCAATGTATTCCTGCCTGCTAACAAGACATGAATTGCAGTGTGAGCTATTTGTATTTACTGAATGTAATGGTATAATTAGCCACTGTTTTGTGAAGCCCAAGAACATTTAGGCATTACAATTTATTGCTTCTCAAGCAAGGCAATTGCATTAATATTGATAAGAAGATTTTGCTTATGTGTATCAGTTAGGGACAATTATTTCAAATTGTGCCTAACTAAAGTAGTGTTGAATCAAAGCTCGTCTAATTCTTTTGGGGCCTGAAAAAACTGAAAGGTTTTGAATCTGAAGACAGCATCATTATAATGCTCCAAATTGCACAGTGACCAGTCTTCACTACCACTCATAGTCATTTTTCTACCGCCTGCGTTTCTGCCAGACTTTTAAATCTCCCTGACAACCATAGAGTCTCCTTATATATCTGTGCCAATTTATAAACCTATTAGCATCTTAGCATAGAGACTTGTGAAATTCACTGTTACATACCTATTAAACTCATCAGTTTAGTATTCCGTACCTTGAAAAGAATGCTCTGGTGCCTGTGTGCTCCCTATTTATAGCCTGTGTGGTAATCTCAGGAAGGAATTACAATTAGTGACATACAGCAAAGTGGCCTTCGACAGACTCCTCAAAATGGTAAAACAATTGTCAGTGGTGTACAGAATTTCTTAACCCTTCGCTGCTAGGCCTCCCCCCTCCCATCCCCCCCATGCTAGGCCTGTTTTTGGCTATTTGGGGTAGTTCACGCTTAGGCCCCTGCAACTTTTTGTCCACATAAGGTATCCACGCCAAATTTGCGTCCTTTTCTTCCAACATCTTGAGGATTCTAAAGGTACCCAGGGTTTGTGGATTCCCCTGGAGGGGACCAAAAAATTGGACAAAATCCTGCAAATTTATTTATTTATTTTTTTAGGAAAAGGTGCTGCAGAAGAAAGTGTCTGGGTTTTTCCCTGCAAAATGTTTCAGCAAAGAGTTTCTGTTGCTAAAATCACCATCTTCCCTGCTTTCAGGAGCATGCAGACTTTTGTTAGAAAACCAAGATTTTCTACACAGTTTTGGCATTTTACTGGGACATAGCCTATTTTTCCTATTTTTTGTGCTTTCAACCTCCTTCCAGTTAGTGGAGAAATGGGTGTGAAAGCAATAATGGAACCCGGAGTCTCTCGATAAAAATGGTACCTCACTTGTGTGGGTAGGCCTAGTACCCGCAACAGGAAATGGCCCAAATCGCAACGTGGACACATCACATTTTTCCAGTATAAACTGGCCCTTTTTTCGCAATGTGCCTAGCTGTGGATTTTGGACCCTAGCTCTGCCGGCACCTAAGGAAACCTAGCAAACCTATACATTTTTTAAAACTAGACATCCAGGGAAATCCAGGATGGGGTAACTTCTGTGGCTCTCACCAGGTTCTGTTACCCAGAATCCCTTGCAAACCTCAAACTTTGTAAAAATAAAAAAACTCATTTTCTTCACATATCTGTGATGGAACGTTCTGGAATCTAAGGGGAGCAACAAACATCCTCTAACCCATCATTCCCCAAGTTTCCTGATAAAAATGGTACCTCACTTGTGTAGGTAGGCCTACTGCACACAACAGAAAATGACCCAAAACATACTGTGGAGACATTATCGATTACAAAAAGGGAGTCACCTGCATTTTTGGTCCCGGGCTCAGCGGCCATCTAGGGAAACCTATCAAACCCACACATTTTTTAAAAATAGACACCTGAGGGAGTCCAGGGAGGTGTGACTCGCATGGATCCCCCAATGTTTTCCTACCCAGAATTTCCTGCTAACCTCAAATTTAGCTGTAAAAATCTAATTTTTCTCAAATTTCTGTTTGGGAAAGTTGTGGGATCACTGTGCTGACACAAATTTCCTACCACTCAGCGTTCCCCCAGGTCTCCCGATAAAAATGGTACCTCACTTGTGTGGGTGGGCCGAGTACCAACGACAGGCAAGGGCCCAAAACTTATTGTGGAGACATCAAAATTATCTATGATAAAACAACCTGGCTTTGCAAGGGGGGCACATGCGCTTTTGGTCCCGGGATTGGCGGGGATCTATGGAAACCTACCAAACCCAGACATTTCTGAAAACTAGACACCCGGGGGAGTTCAGGGGCATATGGACCCCAATGATTTCATACCCAGGATCCACTGCAAACCTAAAATTTAGCTAAAAAAAAAATCACATTTTCCACACATTTTTGTCTGGGATCACCGCGCTGGCACAAATGTCCTACCACTCAGACTGAATATGCCCCTTCGAAATGGGAGGAGCAAAGACCCTCGCCCAAGGGGATGCTCCCCCTTCCCTGGTGCTTAGTGGGTGGATCCCTGCTTGGGAGATTCTCCCCTTTCCAATGATACCTCTCCCATGTGTTTCGGTGCTCGGGGGCTGAGATAGCCCCACGAGCACAGAAGCACCGAAACTGAAACTAGCAAATCGACTAATTTCAGTTTAATTTTCAATGTGATGACGTCAGCGCACCATGTGCAAGATCGTCATTACATTGAAAAAAAGCCTCGGGAGCTTTATAGCAGAGGGATTCAGTGCGCTTGTGCACATGACGGAATGGTTCTGTTATGAGCACATGAGCACTGGTGCTCATGATGAGACCATTCCATCATGAGCACCCAAAGGGTTAATATCCAGAGCAAATGCATACACATTAGCTCAGTGGAGTCCTCCTCATGTGCAGTACCATGCAGAGTAATTTGCGGTCCTCATGCCCATGCTCTTTAATAGCTATATACACCCACTGGCACATATATTGGAAGATTATTGGGGGGCTCTTCCAAACAGACAGAAATCATTACATTATGTATATTAATGCAAGAAGAAGAGAATAATTTCAGAGGAGTCAAAATGGAAGAAGTAACACCCCAAAACAATCGGTTCAACTTGACCTTCAAATACGCCATTCTGCATCTATTCAGCTGTCCATGCTACTAAAGTCCTTCCTGCTCCTTCAAACCAATTATTGCATGAAGGTGACCAAGAGCAAAGGTGATGGAAAGCATGGACTAATGCACTGCTGTTTAACCAGCCTTCCTAAAACGCATTGCTTGAACCAAGTGGCCAGAATGTTTCTGAACCAAAGAAGAAATAGACAGAAATGGACAGGTGAAACCTTCATTAAAAGAAATCATTGTCTGGCTACTTCTGGAGATGAGAATCCAATTCAAGGTATGTTATTCCATCCACAAGGAATATAGGAACAAAAGCTGATGATACTTAAAGAAGTTGGCTACCCACTCCAGTCTAATAGCTTAAGCCTTTTGAATTCAAATTAACTATAACGTGATGGTAGAACAAATCAATCATGCTTTAGAGGCTCTTGGAAATGGAACAGTTAATATCTTAACTGATAAACAATAGAGAAGATAGCACATGAAGACAATTGGATTGGAGGTCCATATCAGGTTGGACTCCAGCTATTGTTGACTTCCCTTGACTAATGTTGCCAGAAGTCCCAAAGCAAACCCTATTGCTCTTAAATGATCATAACAGGTGCTGTGCAGTAATAGACAATACTCCTCAAGTAAATAAATACATATGTTGACTAGTAACCAAGTTGGTGAACTTGGAGCTCTGAGATTTGGGCTCTTAGCATATTTTAAAAACCCTGTCAATAGGAATCATATGATTTTGAGGAAATAACTCCACCTCCAAGTGGCCAGCTTCTAAATTGATCCAATGTAGTAAATATGACTTGTTGTATGATGTAGATATAGAAATATAACTTTACATTGTGCTCATTAGTATTGTCCGATAACATGCCCTCCATGACTTCACATTCTGTTTCTTTCCCCAGAGGGGCATGCAGGGGCTACTGGGTCCAACCGTGAGTGTTGAGGCCTTTTACTCTTGATGTCCTGGGGCCCAGCCTTCTACGGATCCTGAGCAACTGTGCCAAGTACCCCTTCAGCACTTGACTTTCAGTGGTAGACGTGAACGAGCTGTCTTAAGCTCCCTCAGGAAGAGGTCTGAATATAGATTAGTGAACACAGTTCATAACTCAAAAATCATGCAGCAGTGTCAATGTCCAGACAAATACTTACTTTTATAACAAAAAGAAGCATTTTATTTCTAACTCTACTCATTCAAAGGAAAGTTAAGGTGTTTACAGCCAAGAACACATTTCACCTTTAAGGTCGTGGCTCTAGTGTTTCATCGGCAAGTCCCTGTCCCACCCACTCCTCTTAATGTGATCAGGGTTATACCCCATTCACTGGTGGAAGCATTCAGGAAATGCTCACTAGTACGCCTTAACTCAAAAGTCCACTCTGACTCTTCAATTACAGTCAAAAGTATCTCAGCACTGCAGCGCTTTTAGCATCAAGTCCCCAGAGGAAGCGTGCAGCGTTTAAACACGCCCGTCTGCTCCCATACACGCCCGAACGGTACCAGGGGCCAGGTACCCTGTTTCAACAAGTATAAGCAAGTTGGTACACTTTGCCTTCCTACTGCGAGAATTAAAGGAATTAACCAAAAAGGACTGATTCCGCCCTATTGATTTATCTAAAGGAAATCTGGAACATCGTAGCTGCACCTTCTCCCCGCCATGCAATCCCGCCCCATGATCAGCAGCAGCACACCGACTAATTGGCAGATGCATATGATAAATTGCAGATCGTTGCCTGGCCACAAGTTTGAACTCTCTACCTTCCTAGAAGAGGAGAAACCGGATGTACTATTTTTGATGTTAACCTGTCTGCATGCGGATCCAGGACCCGACATTCCACAAGCCCTCCCCCCTAGTTTCTATATATACATGAGAGACTGGCCAGATAGGGAGGGTGGGGAGATTGCTCTTATCCCGAAGGAAGGATTTAAATGCTTCCACGAATCCCTACAACTCCCAGAATGAGAAAGCATGGCTTTTGCTATCTTTCTGACCCAGATGTTTACCTTTTCAATGGTGCTCCTTTACCACCTCCCTGGTCCATAGAGCCAGTTTATTCAGTCCCTCCCTGGGGCAATTGCCAGATGGGCAATTAAAAAAACAAACTTCACCATTTGGATGACTTCAATTTACATCTGGAAGATCCAACGCGACTCACTCCCAATTGGCTGTTCAGAAAACTAGTGCACTTTAAAACATCCATGTTTTAGCTATATCTTGAGTTTCAGTTTTAGCAAGCAGGGTATCATTACCTGCTACTAACAGTGCATTCCCATAGTCCAAGCGACTAGTAATAAGTTCCTGGACTAGGGTTTTCCTGGAAGTGGAAGGAAGCCAAGGAAAAACTTTTTTTTAAAGCTGCAATGTGGCAAAGCAGATGTTACATGTATGTGTTGACATGATCTTTCATAGATAGCATTTGATCAATTTTTATTCCAAGGTTTTTTACCACTTGTTTAGGGAAAGGGACTGGACTAAGTTCTGCAGGTCACCAATCTGCCAACCAAAGCTCCTGTGCTTTGCCAAATAGCACTATCTCAGTGTTCTCACCGTTTAATTGGAGACAGTTGTTGGCCATACAATCAGCAATTTCCCTCATGCAACTTGCAAACTGAGTTTTCCCATTTACTGGGTCAGGCCCGAAGGAGATAAGAAGTTGGATATCGTCAGCATATGAAACAATCTCAAAACAGCATGATTTCACAATTTGTGCTAGAGGCACTATATAGATGTTAAATAGTGTTGGGCTCAGCCACAAACCCTATGGGACTCCTTTGTTGGTAGACATCTTTCTAGATTTAAGGAGCCAAGACAGATCGTTTGGGTTTGATTGTTAAGGAAGTTGAGTCAATGTAGCGCTCTGCTGTATATTCCTGCCTTGTGTATTCTAAGGATTAAGATTGAGTGTGAAACCATATCAAAGGTGTGAGAAGTTGGCCTGGTATATGCTGTCCACTAATTATAGTGGGCACCTTGCACCAGTCCAAACAACCCCTTATTGGAGATAGGTTAAAGACAACCTTTATTGAAAGCTATCCTAGTGGTAGCTATGGAGAGCAGCCTTCAGGCTAAGTCTTGAAGGAATGTAAAGCAGCTTGTTTTACCAGTCTATAATCTCTTGAGTGACCAAATGAAAGAGGACCACACCAGGTATATATTCAAAATATATGTATTTATTGCTAAACACACCCCTCTAGTCTCTTTATGAGGCTAGAGTTCGAAGTACATAAATTATAAGTTAGTTATCAACAGTAATAGCACAAATACACGTTCGAGCCCTAGGGGCGTACCAAACCATATACCAATAAAGTGGTATAAGAACCACGACTGAGCTAGACACAAGGCCTAGAGCCTGTAGAAGTGCTTGGACCACAAGGAACCACCCAATGTAGTGACACAGGGGACCCACGGGGACGCGTGCAGTGTGAGAACACAGCCGCGAATCGCCGTTGACTTCTATGGGGAAAGTCGCGGTTGGAATTTTAAAGAAAAGGGACACTTAGAGGAGGACTTGGAGCAAACCCCTTTAGAACTGGGTTGTTCTAGAGTCTATACCCACGGGAGCACCAGAGTACTCGAGTTACCTCACCCAGGGAAGCCGGATGCATAGGTGTCTTTCGGGGTCGGGTTTCGTCGTCGTTTTCAATGGCGATCTGCTGCAAAGTGCTGCTGGCGGCCAAGTCGAAAGTGTTCGGGTGGATCCAAAGGTGGATCGAAGATCTGAAGAACCTGAAAGCAGAGGGGACAGAGTCTGGGTCACTAGCCAGTGACAAGGAAGGCGATGAGCGGATGCCCACCGATGTCGGGTGCTTCAGGTAGGTTGACTGTCATCTTGACTCTTCAGCCACGAGGTCCAGGAGGCGTCGATGACGACCAGGAGCTGGATTCGAACTGTCCCACGACGTCTGTCGATTGCAGGCATGTCGGCGACCGGATTGGACCCAACAAGCTTTGGCAACGGCAAGTCTCGTGGAAATAGAAGAAGGACGGTGGTGCAGACCAGCAAGGACTGAGGGACTCACCCAGAGAGGGTAAGTCAGGGCACGCTTGGAGCAATCAGGGAAGCCCAAGCAGAAGAAGATTGGCCTTCGGGAGGGCCCACTAGCCAACGGACTAGCGACCGCGAAGGAGCCTCGAGTGGACGCACTTAGGGCTGGCTTACTGGACACTCGTGGAGTGGAGGCTAGTGATCTTCGGTGCAGTCGGTGCTGGAGGCGGGGGCTACTCGGAGCCCAAAGCAGAACTTCGTGGGAGACCAGGAAGAGGATGCACTTGCAAATGTGCTCGGTGTCCAGGGGTCATGGTTCCACGTTACCCACGACAGCTACGGGCCTCAGCTTTGCTGGGAACTCAGGGCAGCCTCGGGGAAGTCTGGAAATCTACCTCTGGTGATGCAAAGACTTCGGCGTCCGGCGGGAGCTTCAGCGATGCAGACCGGACAATTGCTTCATTGGTGCCTGCCAAGCAGGGGAGTCACTCCTTGACCCCAAGGGAGATTCTTCAGTCCTCTAATCGTAAAGTAGAGCGTCGAAGGTCCAGGATTCTGTATCAGAGTTTCGTCCAGGTAAATCTAAAGTCCTAAGGACTGGGGTCTCATACTTATACTAAGTTAGGGGGTTGGACATACTCTGGGGACCCACCTATGGGAGGGTCAGAGAAGAGGGGTGGTTACACCCATTCCCTTTGTCCAGTTTCGCGCCAGAGCAGGGGCTGGAAGCCCCTGAACCAGTTTGAACTGGGGTATGCACAGGGACACCAAATGTGCCCCCAGTGCAGGACTTCAAAGCACCAGAGAGTGCTCCCGCCCAGCCCCAATACACATTATCCTGTCTGGGGAGGTGGTTACACCTCCCTGGGACAGGAAACCTATTGTCCAGGCCTCCCCTGCCGGAGTTTCAGTCAGCAGCAGGAGGCCAGACCCGTGTCTGTGGCAGCGGCATCCATTTTGTGATGCCAGGGCTTGGAAAGAAGTTACCGGGCAGGCCGGTGTGTACATGTCTCTCCCTCTAGAAGGGTGGAATGCTACTCCCGCCGCCAGAACTGGCGGGGGGTAGTATTCCAAGATGTTTGACACCAAACACGACATGTTTCCGTGCAGCCATCCCAAAGTTAGCATTTAACGCGAGGTTATAATGCGCTTAAGAGTATATGGTCAGGCTGCACTACAAACAGCATCAGAGAAGGGTCTCCGAACGCTGCAGAGGGGCTCTGCTCATGCAGGGGCACCCTCTCACATAGGAACCAAGCACTCTGCCTTCAGGATTGACAAGGCCTGCCATAGGAGTGACTTATAGGTTTATATGTGTGTATGTATGTAGTGATATAGGTAACCTATATCACAGTAAGGGGTGCATGCACCACCTTACCCAGGCTGCAGTAGCAGACCTGTGGTGTCATCTTGGATGGCCTTCAAGGGGTGGCACAATACATGCTGCAGCCCCTGGTAGGCCTCTGCGGTACCTATGCCCTGGGTACATAGTATACCATATACTAGGGACTTATAAGGGCACTCCAGATTCCAATCAGAGATGTGCTTAAGGCACATGGAAACCATTTTAGAGAGGAAGCAGCTAGGCTGGGGTTCTAATTAGCAGGGCCCCAGCCAGACTAAAGTCGAAAAACAGTGAAGCATCAGCAAAAAGTGGGGGTACCCATGTGAAGCAGATCCCACTCTCCTACACAACCCCCCCCAAACGTAGGGACATTAAACTAACCTTGTCCAGTTAAGTCTTCATGTTCTAAGTGGAAGTACCTAGAGAGTCCATCTGCATTGGCATGGTTACTCCCAGGTCTATGTTCCACTGTGAAGTCCATCCCCTGTAGGGAAATGGACCACCTAAGCAGTTTGGGGTTTTCACCCTTCATTTGTTTTAGCCATAAGAGGGGCTTATGGTCTGTTTGAACAAGGAAGTGAGTACCAAACAAGTATGGCCTCAACTTCTTCAGAGCCCAGACCACAGCAAAGGCCTCCCTCTCAATGGCTGACCAACGTTTCTCTCTAGGGGTCAGCCTTCTGCTAATAAAAGCTACTGGCTGATCCTGACCTTCATCATTCAATTGTGACAGTACAGCCCCTACCCCCAATTCAGATGCATCTGTTTGGACAATGAACTTCTTGGAGTAATCAGGACTCTGTAGAATGGGAGCAGTGCACATGGCCTGCTTTAGGTCATCAAATGCCTTTTGACAGCTAACTGTCCACTGAACCTTTTGGGCATTTTCTTGGAAGTTAAGTCATTCAGGGGTGTCACTATTGATCCATACCCCTTGACAAATCTCCTATAGTACCCAGTCAGGCCTAAAAAGGCTCTCACCTGAGTCTGGGTAGTGGGAGCAGTCCAGTCCATGATGGTCTGGATCTTGCTCTGCAAGGGTTGAACCTGGCCTCCACCCACAAGGTGGCTCAGGTACACAACCTGACTCTGCCCTATCTGGCACTTTGTGGCCTTGATAGTCAGGCCTGCTTTCTGCAGGGCCTGCAAAACATTTCTGAGGTGGACCAGGTGATCCTCCCAGGTGGAGCTAAAGACAGCAATATCATCTAGATATGCTGCACTATAGGCTTCCAGACCTGTAAGGACTGTATTCACCAACCTCTGAAAAGTGGCAGGTGCATTCTTCAGACCAAAGGGCATTACCACAAATTGATAATGCCCACTAGGGGTTGAGAATGCTGTCTTTGGCTTTGCATCATCAGCTAGTCTGATCTGCCAGTAGCCAGCTGTCAGGTCAAATGTGCTTAGATACTTGGCTGAGGCCAAAGTGTCTATTAGCTCATCTGCCCTAGGTATTGGATGGGCATCAGTCCTAGTGACTGCATTGAGACCCCTGTAGTCCACACAAAACCTCATCTCTCTTTTCCCACCACTGGTGTGAGGTTTTGCCACAAGGACCACTGGACTAGCCCACGGGCTATCTGAGGGTTCAATAACTCCCAAATCCAAAATTTTCTGGACTTCTGTCCTGATACAGTCCCTGACATGGTCAGGTTGCCTATAAATCTTATTTTTAATAGGCAGACTGTCCCCAGTGTCCACTTCATGAGTGCACCAGGTGGTCTGACTTGGAGTCAGAGAGAACATATGTCTGTACTGATTGAGCACTTGTCTACAATCAGTTTGCTGCTGAGCAGTGAGGCTGCCTGCCAAGGCTACACCATCCACTGACCCATCATCAGGGTTCTGTGAGAGCAGGTCAGGGAGTGGGTCACTCTCTTCCTCCTGTCCCTCATCAGTAGCCATGAGCAAGCCCATGTCTGCCCTGTCCACATATGGTTTCAATCTGTTGACATTGAGAACCCTGTGGGGACTCCTGGGTGTTCCTAGGTCTACTAAGTAGGTAACCTCACCCTTCTGTTCAACAATGGTATGGGGTCCACTCCATTTGTCTTGGAGAGCTGCTGGGGCCACTGGCCCCAACACCCACACCTTCTGTCCTGGCTGGTAAACAGTCAGTACAGCCTTTTGGTCATGCCAGGCTTTTTGAAGTTCCTGGCTAGCCTCAAGGTTTTTAGTTGCCTTTTTCATGTACTCAGCCATCCTGGAGTGCCACCATACAGGGAGGTGCCTCAAAAGGGGGTTGGCTACAGCCCTTTGGAACTTTTGTTTGGTCACCCTGTCAGGGGTCCATTGTGCTTGGTGAAGGAAGGATGGGAGTTACCTCTCAAGCCCCCAAAGCAAGACAGAGTGGACTATGTAAGTCCACTATGTCTTGCTTTGGGGGCTTGAGAGGTAACTCCCATCCTTCCTTCACCAAGCACAATGGACCCCTGACAGGGTGACCAAACAAAAGTTCAAAAGGGCTGTAGCCAACCCCTTTGAGGCACCTCCCTGTATGCAAATAAAAGGCAGGGCAAGAGTACGTCCCATCTTCGCCTAAGCTTCTCTGGGAGCCCTTTAATCATGCCCTTCAAGGTTTTGTTGAATCTCTCAACTAAACCATTGCATTGTGGGTGATAGGGTGTGGTGAACTTGTAAGTCACTCCACACTCCTTCCACATTGCTTTCAAGTATCCAGACATAAAGTTAGCACCCCTGTCTGATACAACCTCCTTAGGGAAGCCCACTCTTGAGAAAATTCCCAGGAGGGCTCTTGCCACCACAGGTGCTGTAGTGGTCCTAAGGGGAATAGGGTACCTCTGGGTACCTGGTGGCATGATCCACTACCACCAGGATAAACCTGTTCCCAGATGCTGTTTGGGGATCCATGGTGTAGGAGAGTAGGATCTGCTTCACATGGGTACCCCCACTTTTTGCTGATGCTTCACTGTTTTTCGACTTTAGTCTGGCTGGGGCCCTGCTAATCAGAACCCCAGCCTAGCTACTTCCTCTCTAAAATGGTTTCCATGTGCCTTAGGCACATCTCTGATTGGAATCTGGAGTGCCCTTATAAGTCCCTAGTATATGGTATACTATGTACCCAGGGCATAGGTACCTCAGAGGCCTACCAGGGGCTGCAGCATGTATTGTGCCACCCCTGGAAGGCCATCCAAAATGACACCACAGGTCTGCTACTGCAGCCTGGGTAAGGTGGTGCATGCACCTCTTACTGTGATATAGGCTACCTATATCACTACATACATACACACATATAAACCTATAAGTCACTCCTATGGCAGGCCTTATCAATCCTGGAGGCAGAGTGTGTGGTTCCTATGTGAGAGGGTGCCCCTGCATGAGCAGGGCCCCTCTGCAGTGTTCGGAGACCCTTCTTTGATGCTGTTTGTAGTGCAGCCTGACCATATACTCTTAAGCGCATTATAACCTCGCGTTAAATGCTAACTTTGGGATGGCTGCACGGAAACATGTCGTGTTTGGTGTCAAACATCTTGGAATACTACCCCCCTGCCAGGTCTGGCGGCGGGGGTAGCATTCCACCCTTCTAGAGGGAGAGACATGTACACACCGGCCTGCCCGGTAACTTCTTTCCAAGCCCTGGCATCACAAAATGGATGCCGCTGCCACAGACATGAGTCTGGCCTCCTGCTGCTAACCGAAACTCCGGCAGGGGAGGCCTGGACAATAGGTTTCCTGTCCCAGGGAGGTGTAACCACCTCCCCAGACAGGATAATGTGTATTGGGGCTGGGCGGGTGCACTCTCTGGTGCTTTGAAGTCCTGCACTGGGGGCACATTTGGTGTCCCTGTGCATACCCCAGTTCAAACCGGCTCAGGGGCTTCCAGCCCCTGCTCTGGTGAGAAACTGGACAAAGGGAAAGGGGTGTAACCACCCCTCTGCCCTGACCCATAGGTGGGTCCCCAGAGTATGTCCAACCGCCTAACTTGGTATAAGTATGGGACCCCAGTCCTTAGGACTTTAGATTTACCTGGACGAAACTCTGACACAGAATCCTGGACCTTCGATGCTCTACTTCAAGATTAGAGGACTGAAGAATCTCCCTTGGGGTCAAGGAGTGACTCCCCTGCTTGGCAGGCACCAAAGAAGCAATTGTCTGGTCTGCATCGCTGAAGCTCCCGCCAGACGCCAAAGTCTTTGCATCACCAGAGGTGGATTTCCAGACTTCGCCGAGGCTGCCCTGAGTCCCCAGCAAAGCTGAGGCCCATAGCTGTCGTGTGTAACGTGGAACCGTGACCCCTGGACACCGATCGCAGTTGCAAGTGCATCCTCTTCTGGGTCTCCCACGAAGTTGTGCTTTGGGCTCCGATTAGCCACAGCCTCCAGCACCGACTGCACCGAAGATCACTGGCCTCCACTCCACGAGTGTCCTGTGAGCCAGCTCCAAGTGCGTCCACTCGAGGCTCCTTCGCGGTCGCTAGTCTGTTGGCTAGTAGGCCCTCCCAAAGGCCAATCTTCTTCTGCTTGGGCTCCCTGGTTGCTCCAGGCGTGCCCTGACTTACCCTTGCTGGGTGAGTCCCACAGACCTTGCTGGTTTGCACCATCGTCCTTCTTCCATTTCCATGAGACTTGCCGTTGCCAAGGCTTGTTGGGTCCAATCCGGTCGCCGACACCCCTGCAATCGACAGACGTTGTGGGCCAGCTAGAATCCAGCTCCTGGTCATTGTCGACGCCTCCTGGACCTCGTGGCTGAAGAGTCAAGACGATGGTCAACCTACCTGAAGCACTCGACATCGGTGGGCATCTGCTCATCGCCTTCCTGGTCACTGGCTAGTGACCCAGACTCTGCCCCCTCTGCTTTCAGGTTCTTCAGATCTTAGATCCACCTTTGGATCCACCCGAACACTTTCGACTTGGCCGCTAGCAGCACTTTGCAGCAGATCGCCATTGAAAACGACGACGAAACCCGACCCCGAAAGACACCTATGCACCCGGCTCCTCTGGGTGAGGTAATTCGAGTACTCCGGTGCTCCCGTGGGTATTGACAGTAGAACAGCCTAGTTCTAAAAGGGTTTGCTCCATGTCCTCCTCTAAGTGTCCCTTTTCTTTAAACTTCCAACCGCGACTTTCCCCATAGAAGTCAACGGCGATTCGCGGCTGTGTTCTCACACTGCACGCGTCCCCCGTGGGTCCCCTGTGTCACTACCTTGGGTCGTTCCTTGTGGTCCAAGCACTTCTACAGGCTCTAGGCCTTGTGTCTAGTTCAGTCGTGGTCTGTTACCACTTTATTGGTATATGGTTTGGTACGCCCCTAGGGCTCAAACGTGTATTTGTGCTATTACTGTAGATAACTAACTTATAACTTATGTATTTCGAACTCTAGCCTCATAAAGAGACTAGAGGGGTGTGTTTAGCAATAAATACATATATTTTGAATATATACCTGGTGTGGTCCTCTTTCATTTGGTCACTCAAGAGATTATAGACTGGTAAAACAAGCTGCTTTACATTCCTTCAAGACTTAGCCTGAAGGCTGCTCTCCATAGCTACCACTAGGATAGCTTTCAATAAAGGTTGTCTTTAACCTATCTCCAATAAGGGGTTGTTTGGACGGGTGCAAGGTGCCCACTATAATTAGTGGACAGCATATGCCAGGCCAACTTCGATATTGGTGTGCAGCGTGTGGGATTCCAGCTTGCTATTGTTTTACCAGATAATCTCAATTGAATTGATCAACTGAAAACCACTAAGGGTACCTAAGGTACATATAAATCAAGCTTAGTATACAGTAAGTTCTACTGAACTTAGAGTTGTGTGCTAAGGGATAGCACACCCTTTCTACAACTCAAGAGAGTTTAGTAGGCCACACTAGAGTAGGTAATGCATACACCACACCTCACTAGTAATGTCTTCAAAGCCAGGACCCAGTGAGTCCTTGCCAGAAGCCAGTGGGCTTCTTCCTCCAAGTATGATAAACTCCCATTCTTGGAATTGAGAGCATTATGCAATACTAGGAAGCTGAAGGCAGGCAAAAGTGCCAGCACCCAGCACCTCAGGGAGGTGCTACTAGCTGATGATCTCAGCAGGCCCCTAGGGTCTGAAGGGGTAGGCAGAGAGGGTGGGGCAGAAGATGAGGAAGGGGTCAGGGGTGAAGAAACCCAGGCCCCCCCCCTCTGAAACTGGCCAGGAAGGTGAAAATGACCTTGACCTGGAGAACCAAATTCCTCCTGTGGAGGAGGAGGAGGATCAGAATGACCTCCCTTTGTCCCCCCAGGAAGAATTGTGAGTGTGCCCAGAAGGTCTAGATCTCCTTCTCAGGAGTCTAACCACTCTGACACCTCAATAGGTACCTCTGTCTCTTCTCATAGGAGAGAATCCTCTCATGACAGGAGAAAGAGACTGATTGAGTATGAGCAAGCCCAGCTTGAACTCAGAAAACAGCAGTTGGCTATAGACAGGGAGTCCCTAGATCTCTACAAAGAGAGAAAAAGATGGGACTAGAGTCCCATGGTGGCAGCAATTTCCCCAGAGATAGGGAAAGGTCTTATGACCATAGAAACCAGAGCAAGATTGTCCCTCCCTACCAGAGTGGGGATGACATCCACAAATGGATAACTGCACTGGAGAGGGCCTGTAAAGTACAGAGGGTCCCTCAGGAGCAGTGGGCAGCAATCTTGTGGCTCTCCTTTGCAGACAAAGGTAGAGATAAGCTCCTCACTGTTAAAGAGGAGGATGCTGATAAATACACAGTTTTAAAGAGTGCTCTGATTGATGGGTTTGGCCTAACCACTGAACAATACAGGTTAAAGTTCAGAGATACCCAAAAGGCACAGACTGGGTGGACTTTGTTGATTGTTCTGCCAAGGCTCTGGAAGGTTGGTTATTGGGCAGTAAGGTATGTGACTTCACAGGTTTGTACAAACTTATCATGAGGGAGCAGATCCTTAATAATTGTCAAAATCAGCTGTTGCATCAGCACCTGGTGGACTCTGATCTGACCTCTCCCCAAGAATTGGGAAAGAAGGCAGACAAATGGGTCAGAACCAGGGTGAGGCAGAAGGTACAGAACCAAGGTGGTGACCCTAAGAAGCAAGAATCCAAAAACTCTGATAAGGGTGGGGAGAAGGGTAAAGACCAGAAGTCTTCACAAGGCCCCCAAAAATCTTCTTCAGGTGGCGATTCACAGTCTAACAAGGGAAGAGGCCAAAAGAAACCATGGTGCAAGGTCTGTAAGCAAAAGACCCACTGGACCAGTGATTGCACAAAGTCCAAAGACTCTACTCCAGCCCCCACCAATGCCCCTAAGGCACCTGCTCCCCCTAGTGCAGTTACAATTGGTGGTGGGACTACACAAGCCAAGGGTTTAGTAGGGTTGACCCTGGGTAAGGAGATGAGCTCTGACCTAGTCAGAGAACTCACTCAGGCTGTCCTAGTCTGTGATGGAGGCATGGATGTGACCTCCTCTGTGAGTCCCAGTAATCTGGGCAAGTACAGGCAACAGCCCTTAATCAATGGAAAAGAGGCTTTGGCATTTAGGGACACAGGGGCAAGTGTCACCATGGTGACACAAGACCTTGTGAATCCTGGGCAGATTACACTTGGTGAAATGTACCAAGTGACCAATGCTAGCAATGTCAGAACAGACCATACTCTGGCAGTTGTTAAATTCTCCTGGGGAGGGGTAACTGGCCTTAAGAAGGTTGTGGTAAGTGCAGACCTACTCGTTGAATGCTTGCTTGGCAATGATTTAGAAACTTCAGCTTGGGCAGAAGTGGAGCTCAGGACCCATGCAGAAATGCTGGGCATCCCTGCAGATGTGTTTGCTGTGACCAGGTCACAAGCCAAAATGTCTAACACTGAACAGGCCTTGGATTCTGGAATAATGGACCAAGTGCCCTCCAAGAAGAGGAGTAGTAGGGTAAAGGCAGTGCCTTCCCCTTGGCTCAGAAGGAAGATCAGTCTCTTGAGGGGGATGATCTCAGTCCTGAGGAAGGAACTGTCCCAGAGGAGCTTGAACCTGACCAGGTTGAGTTCTTGGGGACAGGGGCCCTTCCAGGGCAGATCTGAGCCAGGAGCAGCAGAGCTGCCCCTCTCTTGAACCCCTCAGACAGCAAGCTGCTGCTGAGGCTGCTGGGAAAGCTAGTGGTCCCCATACAGTGTATTGGGATGATGAACTCTTGTACTCAGAGTGTAGAGACCCCAAGCCTGGTGCCACCAGGAGGTTGGTTATACCTCTGAAGTTCAGGGGCTTCCTATTGACCCTAGCCCATGACATTCCCTTAGCAGGTCACCTGGGCCAGAACAAGACATGGGACAGAATTGTCCCTCACTTTCACTGGCCCCACATGTCTGAAGACACCAAGGAGTTTTGCCGCTCCTGTGTAACCTGCCAGGCCAGTGGCAAGGCAGGTGGCACTACAAAGGCCCTCCTGATACCACTACCTGTGGTGGGGGTTCCCTTTGAAAGGGTGGGGATTGACATTGTTGGTCCCATGGATCCCCAAACAGCATCTGGGCACAGGTTTATCCTGGTGGTAGTGGATCATGCCACCAGGTACCCAGAGGCTATTCCCCTTAGGACCACTACAGCACCTGTGGTGGCAAGAGCCCTCCTGGGAATTTTCTCAAGAGTGGGCTTCCTAAGGAGGTTGTATCAGACAGGGGTGCTAACTTTATGTCTGGATACTTGAAAGCAATGTGGAAGGAGTGTGGAGTGACTTACAAGTTCACCACACCCTATCACCCACAATGCAATGGTTTAGTTGAGAGATTCAACAAAACCTTGAAGGGCATGATTAAAGGGCTCCCAGAAAAGCTTAGGCGAAGATGGGACATACTCTTGCCCTGCCTTTTATTTGCATACAGGGAGGTGCCTCAAAAGGGGTTGGCTACAGCCCTTTTGAACTTTTGTTTGGTCACCCTGTCAGGGGTCCATTGTGCTTGGTGAAGGAAGGATGGGAGTTACCTCTCAAGCCCCCAAAGCAAGACATAGTGGACTATGTACTTGGTCTCCGCTCCAGGATGGCTGAGTACATGAAAAAGGCAACTAAAAACCTTGAGGCTAGCCAGGAACTTCAAAAAGCCTGGCATGACTAAAAGGCTGTACTGACTGTTTACCAGCCAGGACAGAAGGTGTGGGTGTTGGAGCCAGTGGCCCCAGCAGCTCTCCAAGACAAATGGAGTGGACCCCATACCATTGTTGAACAGAAGGGTGAGGTTACCTATTTAGTCGACCTAGGAACACCCAGGAGTCCCCACAGGGTTCTCCATGTCAACATGTTAAAACCATTTGTGGACAGGGCAGACATGGGCTTGCTCATGGCTACTGATGAGGGACAGGAGGAAGAGAGTGACCCACTCCCTGACCTGCTCTCACAGAACCCTGATGATGGGTCAGTGGATGGTGTAGCCTTGGCAGGCAGCCTCACTGCCCAGCAGCAAACTGATTGCAGACAGGTGCTCAATCAGTTCAGGCACATATTCTCACTGACACCCAGTCACACCACCTGGTGCACTCATGAAGTGGACACTGGGGACAGTCTGCCTATTAAAAATAAGATTTATAGGCAACCTGACCATGTCAGGGACTGTATCAGGACAGAAGTCCAGAAGATGTTGGATTTGGGAGTTATTGAACCCTCAGATAGCCCTTGGGCTAGTCCAGTGGTCCTTGTGCCAAAACCTCACACCAATGGTGGGAAAAGAGAGATGAGGTTTTGTGTGGACTACAGGGGTCTCAATGCAGTCACTAGGACTGATGCCCATCCAATACCTAGGGCAGATGAGCTAATAGACACTTTGGCCTCAGCCAAGTATCTAAGCACATTTGACCTGACAGCTGGCTACTGGCAGATCAGACTAGCTGATGATGCAAAGCCAAAGACAGCATTCTCAACCCCTAGTGGGCATTATCAATTTGTGGTGATGCCCTTTCGTCTGAAGAATGCACCTGCCACTTTTCAGAGGTTGGTGAATACAGTCCTTACAGGTCTGGAAGCCTATAGTGCAGCATATCTAGATGATATTGCTGTCTTTAGCTCCACCTGGGAGGATCACCTGGTCCACCTCAGAAATGTTTTGCAGGCCCTGCAGAAAGCAGGCCTGACTATCAAGGCCACCAAGTGCCAGATAGGGCAGAGTCAGGTTGTGTACCTGGGCCACCTTGTGGGTGGGGGCCAGGTTCAACCACTGCAGAGCAAGATCCAGACCATCATGGACTGGACTGCTCCAACTACCCAGACTCAGGTGAGAGCCTTTTAGGCCTGACTGGGTACTATAGGAGATTTGTCAAGGGGTATGGATCAATAGTGACACCCCTGAATGACTTAACTTCCAAGAAAATGCCCAAAAAGGTTCAGTGGACAGTTAGCTGTCAAAAGGCATTTGATGACCTAAAGCAGGCCATGTGCACTGCTCCCATTCTACAGAGTCCTGATTACTCCAAGAAGTTCATTGTCCAAACAGATGCATCTGAATTGGGGGTAGGGGCTGTACTGTCACAATTGAATGATGAAGGTCAGGATCAGCCAGTGGCTTTTATTAGCAGAAGGCTGACCCCTAGAGAGAAACGTTGGTCAGCCATTGAGAGGGAGGCCTTTGCTGTGGTCTGGGCTCTGAAGAAGTTGAGGCCATACTTGTTTGGTACTCACTTCCTTGTTCAAACAGACCATAAGCCCCTCTTATGGCTAAAACAAATGAAGGGTGAAAACCCCAAACTGCTTAGGTGGTCCATTTCCCTACAGGGGATGGACTTCACAGTGGAACATAGACCTGGGAGTAACCATGCCAATGCAGATGGACTCTCTAGGTACTTCCACTTAGAACATGAAGACTTAACTGGGCAAGGTTAGTTTAATGTCCCTACGTTTGGGGGGTTGTGTAGGAGAGTAGGATCTGCTTCACATGGGTACCCCCACTTTTTGCTGATGCTTCACTGTTTTTCGACTTTAGTCTGGCTGGGGCCCTGCTAATCAGAACCCCAGCCTAGCTGCTTCCTCTCTAAAATGGTTTCCATGTGCCTTAGGCACATCTCTGATTGGAATCTGGAGTGCCCTTATAAGTCCCTAGTATATGGTATACTATGTACCCAGGGCATAGCTACCTCAGAGGCCTACCAGGGGCTGCAGCATGTATTGTGCCACCCCTGGAAGGCCATCCAAAATGACACCACAGGTCTGCTACTGTAGCCTGGGTAAGGTGGTGCATGCACCCCTTACTGTGATATAGGCTACCTATATCACTACATACATACACACATATAAACCTATAAGTCACTCCTATGGCAGGCCTTTTCAATCCTGGAGGCAGAGTGCGTGGTTCCTATGTGAGAGGGTGCCCCTGCATGAGCAGGGCCCCTCTGCAGCGTTCGGAGACCCTTCTCTGATGCTGTTTGTAGTGCAGCCTGACCATATACTCTTAAGCGCATTATAACCTCGCGTTAAATGCTAACTTTGGGATGGCTGCACGGAAACATGTCGTGTTTGGTGTCAAACATCTTGGAATACTACCCCCCGCCAGTTCTGGCGGCGGGGGTAGCATTCCTCCCTTCTAGAGGGAGAGACATGTACACACCGGCCTGCCCGGTAACTTCTTTCCAAGCCCTGGCATCACAAAATGGATGCCGCTGCCACAGACACGAGTCTGGCCTCCTGCTGCTGACCGAAACTCCGGCAGGGGAGGCCTGGACAATAGGTTTCCTGTCCCAGGGAGGTGTAACCACCTCCCCAGACAGGATAGTGTGTATTGGGGCTGGGCGGGAGCACTCTCTGGTGCTTTGAAGTCCTGCACTGGGGGCACATTTGGTGTCCCTGTGCATACCCCAGTTCAAACCAGCTCAGGGGCTTCCAGCCCCTGCTCTGGCGCGAAACTGGACAAAGGGAAAGGGGTGTAACCACCCCTCTGCCCTGACCCTCCCATAGGTGGGTCCCCAGAGTATGTCCAACCCCCTAACTTGGTATAAGTATGGGACCCCAGTCCTTAGGACTTTAGATTTACCTGGACAAAACTCTGACACAGAATCCTGGACCTTCGACGCTCTACTTCAAGATTAGAGGACTGAAGAATCTCCCTTGGGGTCAAGGAGTGACTCCCTGCTTGGCAGGCACCAAAGAAGCAATTGTCCGGTCTGCATCGCTGAAGCTCCTGCCAGACGCCGAAGTCTTTGCATCACCAGAGGTGGATTTACAGACTTCCCCGAGGCTGCCCTGAGTCCCCAGCAAAGCTGAGGCTCGTAGCTGTCGTGGGTAACGTGGAACCGTGACCCCTGGACACCGATCGCAGTTGCAAGTGCATCCTCTTCTGGGTCTCCCACGAAGTTGTGCTTTGGGCTCCGAGTAGCCCTAGCCTCCAGCACCGATTGCACCGAAGATCACTGGCCTCCACTCCACGAGTGTCCTGTGAGCCAGCTCCAAGTGCGTCCACTTGAGGCTTCTTCACGGTTGCTAGTCCGTTGGCTAGTAGGCCCTCCCAAAGGCCAATCTTCTTCTGCTTGGGCTCCCTAGTTGCTCCAGGCGTGCCCTGACTTACCCTTGCTGGGTGAGTCCCACAGACCTTGCTGGTCTGCACCATCGTCCTTCTTCCATTTCCACGAGACTTGCCGTTGCCAAGGCTTGTTGGGTCCAATCCGGTCGCCGACACACCGGCAATCGACAGACGTCGTGGGCCAGCTCGAATCCAGCTCCTGGTTGTCGTCGACGCCTCCTGGACCTCGTGGTTGAAGAGTCAAGACGACCGTCAACCTACCTGAAGCACTCGACATCGGTGGGCATCTACTCATCGCCTTCCTGGTCACTGGCTAGTGACCCAGACTCTGTCCCCTCTGCTTTCAGGTTCTTCAGATCTTTGATCCACCTTTGGATCCACCCGAACACTTTCGACTTGGCCGCCAGCAGCACTTTGCAGCAGATCGCCATTGAAAACGACGACGAAACCCGACCCCGAAAGACACCTTTGCACCCGGCTCCCCTGGGTGAGGTAACTCGAGTACTCCGGTGCTCCCGTGGGTATTGACACTAGAACAGCCTAGTTCTAAAAGGGTTTGCTCCAAGTCCTCCTCTAAGTGTCCCTTTTCTTTAAACTTCCAACCGCGACTTTCCCCATAGAAGTCAACGGCGATTCGCGGCTGTGTTCTCACACTGCACGCGTCCCCCGTGGGTCCCCTGTGTCACTACCTTGGGTGGTTCCTTGTGGTCCAAGCACTTCTACAGGCTCTAGGCCTTGTGTCTAGTTCAGTCGTGGTTCTTATACCACTTTATTGGTATATGGTTTGGTACGCCCCTAGGGCTCAAACGTGTATTTGTGCTATTACTGTAAATAACTAACTTATAACTTATGTACTTCGAACTCTAGCCTCATAAAGAGACTAGAGGGGTGTGTTTAGCAATAAATACATATATTTTGAATATATACCTGGTGTGGTCCTCTTTCATTTGGTCACTCAAGAGATTATAGACTGGTAAAACAAGCTGCTTTACATTCCTTCAAGACTTAGCCTGAAGGCTGCTCTCCATAGCTACCACTAGGATAGCTTTCAATAAAGGTTGTCTTTAACCTATCTCCAATAAGGGGTTGTTTGGACGGGTGCAAGGTGCCCACTATAATTAGTGGACAGCATATGCCAGGCCAACTTCTCACACATGGGACCAACAATGTCAATCCCCACCCTTTCAAAGGGAACCCCCACCACAGGTAGTGGTATCAGGGGGGCCTTTGTAGTGCCACCTGCCTTGCCACTGGCCTGGCAGGTTACACAGGAGCGACAAAACTCCTTGGTGTCTTCAGACATGTGGGGCCAGTGAAAGTGAGGGACAATTCTGTCCCAAGTCTTGTTCTGGCCCAGGTGACCTGCTAAGGGAATGTCATGGGCTAGGGTCAATAGGAAGCCCCTGAACTTCAGAGGTATAACCAACCTCCTGGTGGCACCAGGCTTGGGGTCTCTACACTCTGAGTACAAGAGTCCATCATCCCAATACACTGTATGGGGACCACTAGCTTTCCCAGCAGCCTCAGCAGCAGCTTGCTGTCTGAGGGGTTCAAGAGAGGGGCAGCTCTGCTGCTCCTGGCTCAGATCTGCCCTGGAAGGGCCCCCTGTCCCTAAGAACTCAACCTGATCAGGCTCAAGCTCCTCTGGGACAGTTCCTTCCTCAGGACTGAGATCATCTCCCTGAAGAGACTGATCTTCCTTCTGAGCCAAGGGGGAAGGCACTGCCTTTACCCTACTACTCCTCTTCTTGGAGGGCACTTGGTCCATTATTCCAGAATCCAAGGCCTGTTCAGTGTTAGACATTTTGGCCTGTGACCTGGTCACAGCAAACACATCTGCAGGGATGCCCAGCATTTCTGCATGGGTCCTGAGCTCCACTTCTGCCCAAGCTGAAGTTTCTAGATCATTGCCAAGCAAGCATTCCACTGGTAGGTCTGCACTTACCACAACCTTCTTAAGGCCAGTTACCCCTCCCCAGGAGAAGTTAACAACTGCCAGAGTATGGTCTGTTCTGACGTTGCTAGCATTGGTCACTTGGTACATTTCACCAAGTATAATCTGCCCAGGATCCACAAGATCTTGTGTCACCATGGTGACACTTGCTCCTGTGTCCCTAAATGCCAAAGCCTCTTTTCCATTTATTAATGGCTGTTGCCTGTACTTGCCCAAATTACTGGGACTCACAGAGGAGGTCACATCCATGCCTCCATCACAGACTAGGACAGCCTGAGTGAGTTCTCTGACTAGGTCAGAGCCCATCTCCTTACCCAGGGTCAACCCTACTAAACCCTTGGCTTGTGTATTCCCACCACCAACTGTAATTGCACTAGGGGGAGCAGGTGCCTTAGGGGCATTGGTGGGGGCTGGAGTAGAGTCTTTGGACTTGGTGCAATCACTGGTCCAGTGGGTCTTTTGCTTACAGACCTTGCACCATGGTTTCTTTTCGTCTTTCCCTTTGTTAGACTGTGAATCCCCACCTGAAGAAGATTTTTGGGGGCCTTGTGAAGACTTCTGGTCTTTACCCTTCTCCCCACCCTTATCAGAGTTCTTAGAATCTTGCTTCTTTGGGTCACCACCTTGGTTCTGTACCTTCTGCCTCACCCTGGTTCTGACCCATTTGTCTGCCTTCTTTCCCAATTCTTGGGGAGAGGTCAGATCAGAGTCCACCAGGTACTGATGCAACAGCTGATTTTGACAGTTATTAAGAATCTGCTCCCTCATGATAAGATTGTTCAATCCTGTGAAGTCACATACCTTACTGCCCATCAACCAACCTTCCAGAGCCTTAGCAGAACAATCCACATAGTCTACCCAGTCTTGAGTCTGTGCTTTTTGGGTATCTCTGAACTTTAACCTGTATTGTTCAGTTGTTAGGCCAAACCCATCAATCAGAGCACTCTTCAAGACTTTGTAATTGTCAGCATCCTCTTCTCTTACAGTGAGGAGCTTGTCTCTACCTTTGTCTGCAAAGGAGAGCCACAAGATTGCTGCCCACTGCTCCTGAGGGACCCTCTGTACTTTACAGGCCCTCTCCAGTGCAGTTATCCATTTGTGGATGTCATCCCCACTCTGGTAGGGAGGGACAATCTTGCTCAGGTTTCTATAGTCATAAGACCTTTCCCTATCTCTGGGGAAATTGCTGCCATCATGGGACTCTAGTCCCATCTTTTTTCTTTGCTTTTCAAGCTCTAGGGACTCCCTGTCTATAGCCAACTGCTCTTCTGAGTCTCAACTGAGCTTCTCCATACTTGAGCAGTCTCTCTTTCCTTTCATGAGAGGATTCCCTCCTATGAGAGGAAACAGAGGTCCCTATTGAGGTGTCAGAGTGGTTAGACTCCTGAGAAGGGGATCTAGGCCTTCTGGGCACACTCACAACTCTTCCTGGGGGGACAAAGGGGAGGTCATTCTGATCCTCCTCCTCATCCTCAGGAGGAGCTGGATTTTCCAGGTCAAGGTCATTGTCACCTTCCTGGCCAGTCTCAGAGGGGGGGTCCTGGGTGATTTCACCCCTGGCACCTTCCTCATCTTCTGCCCCACCCTGTCTGCCTGCCCCTTCAGACCCTAGGTGTCTGCTGAGATCATCTGACAGTAGCACCTCCCTGAGGTGTTGGGTGCTGGCACTTTTGCTTGTCTTCAGCTTCCTAGTATTGCACAATGCTCTCAATTCCAAGAATGGGAGATTATCATACTTGGAGGGAAGAAGCCCACTGGCTTCTGGCAAGGACTCACTGGGTCCTGGCTTTGAAGACATTACTAGTGAGGTGTGGTGTATGCACTACCTACTCTAGTGTGGCCTACTGAACTCTCTTGAGTTGTAGAAAGGGTGTGCTATCCCTTAACACACAACTCTAAGTTCAGTAGAACTTACTGTATCCTAAGCTTGATTTATATGTACCTAAGGTACCCTTAGTGGTTTTCAGTTGATCAATTCAATTGAGATTATCTGGTAAAACAATAGCAAGCTGGAATCCCACACGCTGCACACCAATGTGAGAAGTTGGCCTGGTATATGCTGTCCACTAATTATAGTGGGCACCTTGCACCAGTCCAAACAACCCCTTATTGGAGATAGGTTAAAGACAACCTTTATTGAAAGCAATCCTAGTGGTAGCTATGGAGAGCAGCCTTCAGGCTAAGTCTTGAAGGAATGTAAAGCAGCTTGTTTTACCAGTCTATAATCTCTTGAGTGACCAAATGAAAGAGGACCACACCAGGTATATATTCAAAATATATGTATTTATTGCTAAACACACCCCTCTAGTCTCTTTATGAGGCTATAGTTCGAAGTACATAAGTTATAAGTTAGTTATCAACAGTAATAGCACAAATACACGTTCGAGCCCTAGGGGCGTACCAAACCATATACCAATAAAGTGGTATAAGAACCATGACTGAGCTAGACACAAGGCCTAGAGCCTGTAGAAGTGCTTGGACCACAAGGAACCACCCAAGGTAGTGACATAGGGGACCCACGGGGGACGCGTGCAGTGTGAGAACACAGCCGCGAATCGCCGTTGACTTCTATGGGGAAAGTCGCGGTTGGAATTTTAAAGAAAAGGGACACTTAGAGGAGGACTTGGAGAAACCCCTTTAGAACTGGGTTGTTCTAGAGTCTATACCCACGGGAGCACCGGAGTACTCGAGTTACCTCACCCAGGGAAGCCGGGTGCATAGGTGTCTTTCGGGGTCGGGTTTCATCGTCGTTTTCAATGGCGATCTGCTGCAAAGTGCTGCTGGCGGCCAAGTTGAAAGTGTTCGGGTGGATCCAAAGGTGGATCGAAGATCTGAAGAACCTGAAAGCAGAGGGGACAGAGTCTGGGTCACTAGCCAGTGACCAGGAAGGTGATGAGCGGATGCCCACCGATGTCGGGTGCTTCAGGTAGGTTGACGGTCGTCTTGACTCTTCAGCCACGAGGTCCAGGAGGCGTCGACGACGATCAGGAGCTGGATTCGAGCTGTCCCACAACGTCTGTCGATTACAGGGGTATCGGCGACCGGATTGGACCCAACAAGCCTTGGCAACGTCAAGTCTCGTGGAAATAGAAGAAGGATGGTGGTGCAGACCAGCAAGGTCTGAGGGACTCACCCAGTGAGGGTAAGTCAGGGCACGCCTGGAGCAACCAGGGAAGCTCAAGCAGAAGAAGATTGGCCTTCGGGAGGGCCCACTAGCCAATGGACTAGCGACCGCGAAGGAGCCTCGAGTGGACGCACTTAGAGCTGGCTCACGGGACACTCGTGGAGTGGAGGCCAATGATCTTTGGTGCAGTTGGTGCTGGAGGTGGTGGCTCCTCGGAGCCCAAAGCACAACTTCGTGGGAGACCAGGAAGAGGATGCACTTACAAATGTGCTTGGTGTCCAGGGGTCACGGTTCCACGTTACCCACGAAAGCTACGGGTCTCAGCTTTGCTGGGGACTCAGGGCAGCCTCGGGGAAGTCTGGAAATCCACCTCTGGTGATGCAAAGACTTCGGCGTCCGGCAGGAGCTTCAGCGATGCAGGCCGGACAATTGCTTCGTTGGTGCCTGCCAAGCAGGGGAGTCACTCCTTGACCCCAAGGGAGATTCTTCAGTCCTCTAATCGTAAAGTAGAGCGTCGAAGGTCCAGGATTCTGTATCAGAGTTTCGTCCAGGTAAATCTAAAGTCCTAAGGACTGGGGTCCCATACTTATACTAAGTTAGGGGGTTGGACATACTCTGGGGACCCACCTATGGGAGGGTCAGGGAAGAGGGGTGGTTACACCCATTCCCTTTGTCCAGTTTCTCACCAGAGCAGGGGCTGGAAGCCCCTGAACCAGTTTGAACTGGGGTATGCACAGGGACACCAAGTGTGCCCCCAGTGCAGGACTTCAAAGCACCAGAGAGTGCTCCCGCCCAGCCCCAATACACATTATCCTGTCTGGGGAGGTGGTTACACCTCCCTGGGACAGGAAACCTATTGTCCAGGCCTCCTGCCGGAGTTTCAGTCAGCAGCAGGAGGCCAGACCCGTGTCTGTGGCAGCGGCATCCATTTTGTGATGCCAGGGCTTGGAAAGAAGTTACCGGGCAGGTCGGTGTGTACATGTCTCTCCTCTAGAAGGGTGGAATGCTACTCCCGCCGCCAGAACTGGCGGAGGGGTAGTATTCCAAGATGTTTGACACCAAACACGACATGTTTCCGTGCAGCCATCCCAAAGTTAGCATTTAACGCGAGATTATAATGCGCTTAAGAGTATATGGTCAGGCTGCACTACAAACAGCAGCAGAGAAGGGTCTCCGAACGCTGCAGAGGGGCTCTGCTCATGCAGGAGCACCCTCTCACATAGGAACCAAGCACTCTGCCTTCAGGATTGACAAGGCCTGCCATAGGAGTGACTTATAGGTTTATATGTGTGTATGTATGTAGTGATATAGGTAACCTATATCACAGTAAGGGGTGCATGCACCACCTTACCCAGGCTGCAGTAGCAGACCTGTGGTGTCATCTTGGATGGCCTTCCAGGGGTGGCACAATACATGCTGCAGCCCCTGGTAGGCCTCTGAGGTACCTATGCCCTGGGTACATAGTATACCATATACTAGGGACTTATAAGGGCACTCCAGATTCCAATCAGAGATGTGCTTAAGGCACATGGAAACCATTTTAGAGAGGAAGCAGCTAGGCTGGGGTTCTGATTAGCAGGGCCCCAGCCAGACTAAAGTCGAAAAACAGTGAAGCATCAGCAAAAAGTGGGGGTACCCATGTGAAGCAGATCCTACTCTCCTACAAAAGGCCGCGGATAAGTCCAGTAATACCAACAAGACTGGTGTTCCTGCATCTAGTGATATTCTAATGGTATCAATGACTGCCACTAATGTGGTCTGGATGCTTTGTAGCTCTCTGAAACTTCTAGAAAGGTTGCCAGCTGTTTATTGAAATAGCTTTCTAGAGTTTTTCCAAGCTGAGGTAGCAGTGAGATCGGTCGATAATTGGAAAGAATTTCAGGGTTCAGGAGGCTCGCAAGCCTCTGCGCATCTGCAAGATCTCTCTGTGATACAAATGTTTCAAAAAGTACATGGGCCCACACATGAAAAAGGACAACTGCTAGACTTCTATCTTTTCTAATGACCCCCAACCAAACGTGCTGGACCTGCTTCCTGTAGTATAGTCAGATCACTTCATGATTCCCATGACTCTGAATGCCACGAGTCTTAGTACTCTTCCCAGACCAACCAACCGGAGAGACCACAGCTGGTCAAAATTAAATAGTGAAGAATGGACGCTCACCCTCAGTGCAACAAGACCTAACATGGGATTGGACCCTCAAGTGGTGAATGATAAGATCTGTGGATCAAACAATCATTTGCCCTAGCTATTCCCATATAAACCCTAAAAATACATATAAAAATGTATCTACCCCATTCTACACTCCACAACTCCTGACGCTAAAAAAAGGGGGCAAAAACACCAAAAGGAATTGGAGGAAAGACTTTGGGGAATCAAGTAAACTACCCTATCAATAATCCTGAGGAGTTAGCACTCTGAAATTAAAAAAGCCCAAGCGGCATATTATGAAACTAAAATTAATGGTGCATCCAATTCCCCACGCAAAATGTTCCAAATAATGAAATCACTATTGTAGCCCGCCTCAGACAGCTTCTTCCCTGAACCCACACAAACTCATTGTATTGAATTTGTGTGACTTTTTCTTTAAAAAAGCCATGACATTAACTCAGCATTTCAAAAGTCAGTTAGAGATTCAGTTCCCAGTTTAACCTATGGTAAGCAGGAAATGGGAGTAAGCAGTCTCACAGACTTCCCCCGCCTGACTTCAGACTGCTTTGCAAACCTATTTGACAAAGTAAAATCTGGATCCCCTCTTGACCCCCCTCCGCTGCAAATTCTTTCCAAAGTGGCTGAGTCTATTCTCCCCAGTATGCTAGAACTGGTCAATCGTTCCCTTGCAAAGGGAACAGTACCCGCTTCATGGAAACATGCCATGGTAAAAGCCTTCCTGAAGAAAACCAACCTAGATCCTCCTTGTCCAGGAAATTAAAGAACCATCTCGCTTTTTCCTGGACTGAGTAAAGTACTAGAAAAACTTGTAAACCAGTACTTATCAGACTTCTTCAAAGTAAACTATGTCGTCCATCTCACCCAGACTGGGTCAACTCTGAAACGCAGCACAGAAATCACACTTTTTGCAGTGGTGGAAGAATCAAAAATGCAACTTGATCGACGTGGTATGGCAACCATCATACTCCTCGACCTAAGTGCAGCTTTTGGCACGGTAAACCATGACATCCTCATAGAAAGGAGTAAGGGGGGTCTCAGGACTCACATTAAAGTGGCTCATATCTTTTCTGGAAGATAGAACTTTTCAGGTCTTTGATAAATCATGTTCATCAGATATCTTTGCGGTGAACAATGGAGTACTGAAGAGCTCATCACTGAGTCCTACACTTTTCAATCTATACATGCACCCTCTTGCAGATATTGTACTATCAAACAGCATATCCGTTGTATCATATTCACGATGATACCCAACTGGTGTTCCATCTTATCGAAGGACATGATCCCCAATCTCCCGCATTGGGACCTTGTTTGGAGAAAGTAGCAAGTTTGATGGCCAACTCTTGGCTCAAATTAAATGTGGACAAGACTGTAGCTCATGATAATAGGCAACAACATCAACTCCCTTCTAAGTTCTGAGGCTAGCCTGGCCAGACTCCCTGGGCACTCCTCCAGCCCCCAAGACTGTTATAAAAAGTCTGGGAGTACGGCTGAACAAATCTTTGTCAATTGAAGGGCAGGCAACTAAACTGTCTGCCAGCTGCTACAGCATTCTTATAACACTTTGTAAGATCTTACACTTGTCTCCATTCCTTTCCAGAAGGCTTGTGGTCTAGGCATAATTCTCTCCTGCCTTGACTATGGGAATTCGCTATACTTAGGAGCACCAAAAGCAGTAACTAAAAAACTCCAGGTAGTGCAGAATGCTGCAGTCCAAACCTTGCTCAATGTCTCCAGACACAACTTTGCCCGGAAGGCAGTAGCCACCCTCCACTGGCTTCCAGTTGAGCAGAGAGTCATATTCAAGGCACTGTGCATAGTCCATAGAGGACTTCTAACCAAAGGCCCTTCCATCCTCTGACCTCCTGTCATACCTTACACCCCTAGCAGAACTCGTAGATCTACCAATTCTAGACTGGCCGCGGTCCCAACTATGCGAAGAGTGAGAAGTGGAGAGCGCTCATTTGACAACAATGTGGCAAAGCTATGGAACTCCCTTCCTCACACCATGCGACTCATGGACAATGAACAAGTGTTTTAAAAACATGACTGTTTGACAGCTAAAAATCTCTGAAACCCTGTTAAACATAGTGGTGTAATCTGTGTTACGTTTCCAGCGCTGGGAAGCCCAAGGGTAGCCGTGCACTTTATAAAGGTGCATAGATAGATAGATAGCTCTGGTCCTGCTCAGGTGAGTTGGCTGCATGTGAGCATCACAGCAGCACTCGTCAGGAGCAGGGTCTTCTCTGAGCATACGGGGTCTTGCTCTGGCAGCGGTCAGAGGTATTTCCATGCTCTCCCTGCAGGGTAAATGTCCATGCTTCCAAAGAGCAGGAATGTGATTCCGATGCTCTTGATCTTAATACTTTTGAGGCAGCGATGCTTTCAGTGCGTATTCACTGGATCCACTGGGTCAGGTCAGATGCAGCAGTTGTTGCTCCTGGTGACACTCAGGTCACTGCTTCTCAAAGTTCGTAGGCTCCTGCCTGATCCACACGGCACAATTATTCCCAGCAGGCCGTCTGGGCATACGAGGTTGCAGCGCCACCGCTACTTTAGTCTTGGACCCTTACTGCATGGCAGTCCTTACTATGGCAGCCCCTCCTGGCATGTGGGATCACCTCTACAGTGTTACACAGGCTTTGGCCCTTCTCGACAAGACAGTCTTTTCCACAGCAGCCCCTCCTGGCACACAGGGTCGTCACAACAGTGCTGCACAAGCTCCCGCCCTTACTGTATGGCAATCTTCATGCAGCTATCTTTATGGTGGCCCTCTCCTGGCATGCGTGGGAAGACGTCTCAAATCAGCACGTGGGCAATGACCCGATCGGGGCAGCAGCTGTCTCTTAGCACCTCACAGGGCTCCCCACTGGACCTCGCTCCCTCCAAGGCTCTCCTCTTCCTCACAGACATGCTGTCTGGGCAAGCAGACAAGCACTGGTGCTCCGGGCTCTGGAGCCAGGCACTGGTGCTCCAGTCACCAGAGTCTGGTGCTGGTGCGCCAGGCTCCGGAGCCTGGCACTGGTGATCCATGCTTTGGAGCAGGTAGTCTTGGTTTCCCTTGGTGATGTCCACTTATTCAGCAGGGAGACTAGCAGGCACTGGACCCCAGTCCTGCTCACAGGCAGAAGTCCTGCAGAGTTTCCCACCCGCACACTGCTCATTTGGCTGCTTGGCAGGTGACAATATTTGGGGTCTCAACCTCCCCTTCTTATAGTCCATTTTCAGACGCCAAATGTGATTTAGGGTCTGAGTCTTTAAAGTTTTACATTGAGGTTCTGCTTCTTTTTAAGCACATACTTCTCCCTGTTACTTTTGAAAAGTAATCTGTCACAGCAGGAGACACTCTGAAGCTGATAGTTCCACTGCACGGCTAAGGGAGTGACTAGAGTTCACACCAGTAAAAAGTGCATCAAAAGGTTAATCCCAGGCTCCCAGCCCTGCTCTTTATAAATCCTTTATCAGCCCCATCTCCTTCCTGAGATGTTTCTTGGCCCCTTCCTTGTGCTCTCTTACTGGATCAAAGAGCATCCTTTGAAGTGTACAGGGGGAGCCTCACTCTCCAGTGTGTCCCACTCATCTTACAGGAATGCAGCAATACACACATCTGTGTGGATTCCTCTATCTCCTCATGTCTTCACCATGTAAGCTTGGTCCTCCCAAATGGAACCCAAAGTCCTCTATGTAATGTCCATTACACGCACACTTGCACTCAGAGTATGTACAGAGCACATACTGTCCAGCAATCTTATCTCCATGCATTGTGCCACCACAGACACACATACACTCAGCACACACATTCACTCTGCATGCACTGCTCAGTGCTGTAGCCTTTCTATGTTGCCACTTGCAGGCACACATGCAGCTGGCACACACATTCACCATGCGAGCTGCACAACACTACATCTTTTATGCACTTTCATGTACTCTACTCCTCACAAGCACACATACACCCAGTACATGTACTCACCATGCACACACTGCACAGCACTACATCCTTTATGCACTGTAACCCTGGCAAGTACATATACATCCAGTACATGCGTTCACCATTCACGCACTGCACATCACTGCTGTGTCCCAGGCACTAATTAAACCAGTGCAGAGGCACCTCTCCCTTAAAGCACAACACTTTACAATTAACTAACTAATGTAGGCCAAAGGGCAAGTTAAAGCACACAGCAGCTTAACTTTAAAAAGTGAGTGGGCCTGTAGGACATACTTCAGTGACACATGTTAACAAGCATTTGCAATGCAATAGGTCTCGCTTTTGGGACCTTATATGTATTTAGCTATGCAGCACATTAGCCTGGGTGCTGAAACATCTACTGTTCTTTAACATGGAGGGAAAGTAAGCACCAAACTGCGTGACATGCCAGGTATGGGAACACATGGAGAGAAATATTGCCTGTCAGCAGGAAATGGTATAGTCCAACACTCAGTTTTTAATATAAAATCAGGGCCTTCAGTGGTCATATCACTGAAAATACAAAATTTTTAAAAATATTATTGTCTACGGGTGCTCGTGGAAAGACAATTTCTATGGACTGGAATCTAGAGAATGCTAAAGTGATTCTGGTATTTTACTGACCTCTGCTGGTCGTTTTCTATCAAGAAAGTTAAATAGAGGCAGTTGCCAGAAAAATTAAAAAAAGAAAGTCCCTAAGCAGAAAGCAATTCTGGTATTTTACTGACCTCTAGTGGTCGTTTTCTATCAAGACAGTTAAATAGAGGCAGTTGAACAGAAAAAAAAGTCCCTAAGCGGAAGCAGACAAGTTCTAGGGCTGATCTCCAGAGCCCACAAAGTACATACACATATAAGTATATACTAATATAAGTATATACTAAAGTATATACAAGAGGTCTCGAATGCTTGACCTAAAAAGGATGAATTCACTCCTACTGATCACTACATGGTATGCTGTCATCACCATGCTCATGCTGCTTAACTTCTGGTGAAGGTAGTGACCTTCCATCACTATGATATTAATCAGGCCCTTCCCCCTGGATACTACATCTGTAGACAAGATCGGCTACACAAAAAGGGTGGAGGTATTCCCATCATTTTAAAAGAGGCCTACAAATGCATGTACACCCCCCTTAACATACCTGACTGTGTGAACATTTGGGCTTTACCATCAACCTCTCTCCTACCTTCTCCTTCTCGAGAATGTTAATCTATATACCTACTGGTCTTTGCACAGGGGTCGTGGGAGTCCTACCAGAGATAGTAGCTGGCCATACCACAGAAAAAAAGGAATTTTACTTTGCTAGGAGACTTCAGTCTGCACCCTGGAAGAAAACAATAATCCCCTGGTTTCAAACTTCCTCCAGGATCTAGGTTGCATGCTTCTTACGCAAAGGGTGGAAGGGCCTACTCATGTAAAAGGCCACCTCCTAATCCAGTTTTCAGCAATGAGCCAGTCTTAAAATTTAGAGTCCTCGCCCAATGGCCTGGACCGACCACGCACTTATTTTATTCACTCTGGAGGGTCCCCTCCCTCTGGCAGGTGCTAAACTTCCTATGAGTCAAGGCCGGAAATGGTCAAAAATTAGGAAAGACACCTGGCTATCCACATTTGCCAATACTAGACCTGCATTAAGAAATGATCCTCGGGTAATAACTCCCTTTATGGTCTGACACCTTGGTTTAATAAATCTTTAATTTCTCTGAAAAAGGGTTGCAAGAAATTGGAAAGAAAGTGGGACAATAAAACCATCACAATGCAAAACTTGCCTCTCGGGCAGCCACCCGGCACTATCATCCAGAGATAGAAAGCGTGCAAGCCGCTTTTATAAAGAACTACTGGGTAAGGCAGCCAACACTCCTAGGGAGATATTTCATATTGTAAAATTGCTAACTGCTCCTAAAAGCGGAAACTCACTGCCCAGTCTCTCAGAAGGACACTGCAATGAATTAGCAGCCTATTTTCAAAACAAGGTGGCCGACATCTACAGTGAATTACTAAAGTGTAGGAAAGTCATATAGACTGGTCCAGAAACAACACCATTGGTAGAAGAGACAGACTGTCTTTATAATTATCCCCTTATCACAGAAGAAGCACTTCCAGACCTATTTGGGAAAGTGAAATCAGGCTCCCTCTAAACCCAGCCCCTCCCCACATTCTTTCACATGGGAGCCAAGAAATTCTTCCTATAATTCGGAAACTAATAAATCTTTCAATCTCCACAGGTATAGTTCCACGGGGATGGAAACACGCGGTGGTCAAGCCTCTGATACAAAAAAAATGAATCTTGATCCTGCTTGCCTAGGGCACTTTAGGCCTATATCTCTGCTCTGGTGTTTAGGAAAGTCCTAGAGGAACACATCAGTCAGCATCTCTCTAAGCGTCTAGAAAAGAATTTCCTTCACGATGACTCCCAGAACGGATTTCGTCCGAAACATAGTAAGGAGTGGACGCTACTGGTGGTAACTGAGGAGGTAAAACAACAAAAAAAAACAAGGAGGAGTGGCAACCATTATCCTACTCAACCTGATTGCAGCATTTGACACTGTTGATCACGAGACCTTGGCATGCAGGTTGAGAGAAATTGGCTTAAGGAGTACCGTTCTAGAATGGCTGGTGTCATTTCTAAAAGAAAGATCATTCCAGATCTGTGAACCGCCCTGTTATTCTGAGACTGTTCCTTTGAAGTGTGAGGTCCCGCAGGGTTCCGCACTCAGCCCCACTCTTTTTACTATCCATGTCAGACCACTGGCCTCCATTGTCAAAGACTACAAAGTGTCTATTGTGTCCTATGCTGACGATACGCAGCTTGTTGTCTCCCTCGCTTCAAGTGAGGGTTCACAGCCTCAGTTAGGCCAACGCCTTGAGAAAGAGGCCCACTGGATGGCAAGCTGCTCACTGAAATTAGATGGGGACAAAACCAAATTGATGGTACTGGGAAACAATGCTCCCCCAGTGTCATTGTTGGGTTGACTAGATAGTCTAGAGACTGTACCTGTCCTGCCCCTATAAAAATCTTGGGAATGTGGCTGGAAAGTTCTCTTTCGATGGAAGCCAAAGCTAAAGAATTGACTAGCTCCTGTTTTGTCATGTTGAGGACCCTGAGAAAAAATGTGGCTCTACTGCCTATTTCTTGCAGAAGAGTTGTAGTCTAGGCACTGGTCTTATCACGCCTGGATTACGGAGACTCCCTAAATCTGTTCTCCCCTAAATCAGTTAAAAAAGTCTCCAGGTGTTGCAAGATGTCGCTGCCAGAACCATCTACAAGTTACCGAAAGGTTCCTATGCTAAGAAAGCTGTAACCTCTTTACACTGGCTTCCTGTGGACCATAGAATTAAATTCAAGGCACTGAGTCTGATACACAGGGCAATAAAAGGGAAGAGCCCCCATATGATTAAAGCCTTATTGACCCCCTACATTCTGAGCAGGACTTTAAGATTTTCTAACACGGGTCTCTTAACAGTTCCACATATCCAGAAGGCCAAATGTGGTGGAAGATATTTCTCTTACCTCTCCCCCAAACTCACTTTGAGAACGGAGTCGGATGAGGCCAGATTCAGAGAGCATCTCAAAACTTCGCTATACCCCAAGTAATTCTCAGACCTAACCGTAGTTCTGTAGGCGCACGCTCTGACTCACACAGCGCTGGGAAGCCTTAGGGTAGCTATGCACTATATAAGTCAAGATAAGATAAGATGAGGGTAGTGCTTTGGGTGCCCCTACCCGGTCCAACAAGACCTCAATCCTTGAGATAGGCCTATGTCATGGCACACACGCATGATCTGTGTTTGCCTATGACAACAAAAATCAACATTAGGGATCCAGACAACAGTACAGTTGGGCATTCAGGGCAGGGGTACACATCCATTACCATGCAGAGAACCTTTCCGTCTCAACACTACTTTACGCATTGCACAAATAGGCTTCCAGAGAGGCCTTTCCACTGTTCACAGTGGATTGATTTGTGTCTCTTGCAAAATGTGTGTGAGACATGAGACTGCACTGTGCCTTCAGTGCTTTTTTGTAGGGTTTTGAAAGAATTGATCTGTTTCTTTTATGAAATAAATTATCTTTAGTAGATTTACCAAATGGCCTGAAATGAATTTTTAGCCACAATGGATATTTTTACCTGCATAGACCCACCATTCCCAATATATAACAGTAAACCACACAGTATGTCTACATTATTTACCGTCTGTCTTTCTGACCGTAACAAAGCCTTTACATTTTCCACCCATTTTGGAAGGGTGTTCGGATCAACGCCCTTTATTATGCTGATGATTTATTTTTGGTTGATTTTACACCAATTGGGATTTAATTCATGTTAGGAGAATTCACAAATGATGCTCAAGTAAATATTTAAGCATCAAGCTAAAATTAAAGGCAGATACTGATTTTAGGTCAATGCACTTTCAAATGATGCTGTTTTTAATGACATTTCTATGACAGTCACTAAAGTCTTATTTAGGTGATCATTTTGACCATAATTTAAGCTGGAGAGAAATGATTTCGGCCAAACATCGTGTGTTGCAAACTTCTATTAATGTTTTTCTCTGTTTTCATAGCAATTATGATACCCATTCAATACACACTTTATTGAATGTTTATCATGCTAAATTTATACTATCACTAACATATGGTGCTTTTGTTTGGCTGCCATAATTAGAACAACGACTGACTTATAAGAAAGGCATAATGGAGTTTCTGTTGGCTTCCATCATTAGAACAGTGATTCACTTATTAGAGGGGCATGTGCTGCAGAAACTGTCATGATTGTGCTGCAATGCACTGCAGAAGCTAATACGCATTGGGCCTGATTCACAGAACTAACTTAGTTAGGAGTAGTAAAGTCCTAACTTTACTACTCCTAAAGTGAGAAAATTCCTAACTTTAAGACTTTTGGTATTCACAGAAGGCATTTAGGAGTCCTAAAGTTAGGACTACTAAATTCTGTGAATACCGAAATGAGCAAGTTAATTCTGTGAATACCAAATGAGTAAGTGTATTCTGTGAATACTAAAAAGTACTAACTTTACGTTTTTGACGTAAGTTAGTTCTGTGAATCAGGCCCATAGAATCTGAATTTAGATCAAATTGGGTAGTGCCATTATCTTTACAATTGACTTGGTTGTCTAAGATCACCAGGACTGTCGAATATCATTGGCAAATTGTATATGACAAGATATTTCAACTCCTATTAGGGGCTCTCATAATTATTTATCATTTTACGACTTGTGTCATTATTGAGAGATGGGTTCCTTGATGATAATACTGCCATGGTGCAACTAATAGCCACTATTAGGCAGCTAGGAACCTCATCTGACTTACAGTCAGTAAATGGCTTAAGAGTATATCATTGTTACTCTACTAGGACCGAACTCGTCATTCTGCCACTCTGGCATTTCCCAGGTGGGCTGCAGGCTAGAGGCTGCTCTCACAGTGGGATGGGCAGCCATGCCCCGAGCATGCCTCCATGGCCCCATTCCACTTGTGGCTTTCTGCAGTGGACGCATATTTGAGCATTTTGCCAGGACTGATTTTGTGTCCAGTTCAGTCCTGTACTCTACATATTATCATGCTGGTGGTAATTTAAGGCAGTATGTGATGTCGAAATGTTCAAGAAAAATGTAAAGCTAATGAAAATGGGATGCGACCATCTCCAGGTTTGGTAGATAGCATAATTTTAATGATCATAATGATGATAAAAGAAAGTAGTTTCACAGCCAATAGAAAATGCATGAATAGAGAAATGCACAGAATAGAAGCACACATGCACTTGTAGAAATCATAGAAGTTTTACTCTGACACCTGTCAAATAATTTAGTTCACTATGAGCTTTATGTTTATGGTGCAACCTATTTGAAGTTGTTCATATCGTTAGTCCTTGTGTTCTCTGTCATATATATATACAGTTTAAGCAAATTCCACATTCTTTTTTTGTCTTCAAATCCTTGGCACCAGCATGTTAAATTGTTTTTCTAATCCAGTGCTTTCAAAAAATGTATTAATGGAGAACTGTAGTCTACTTACTGATAGTCTCAATGATACATATGATGTGTATTTTTGAGACACGCATTTCCAGCTTGAAGTATCCGGGCATTGAATAATAAATGTTTATTCTTGCTACCTACTTCAGTAAGCTAAAAGACTGAGCAGACCCTCTGCTATCAGTGACCCTGACATCAACCACATATTTCTTAGCTGGATGTATTACTCCACTGATCCCCCCACATTTACTTTAGTCCCCGAGGTCTTCTTTTGGTACATTACTAAATGTGCATGTTTCTCTTTTATTGAAAACAGACAACTCGTGAGATGAAGGAAAACCCCGCAGGCCATGTTTACCTCTCAAAGAATCTACGCACAAAATGAAAATAATTGGCTACATTATTTAGGGGCCGATTCACAGAACTAATCTGAGATAAAATCCTAAACTTACTACTTTTGGTATTCACAGAAGGCATTTAGTAGTAGTAAAGTTAGAAATCCTAGCCCAGGAGGGAGTGAGAAATTATGTGCAGAGAGGGAATTTGATGGAAGGATGGATAAGGTGGGGTCAGACTTTGCCATTTGCCCTGATTGGGCTGTAGGCCATGGAAATAAAAAGGAGCCTTTGGAGGCTGTGGTCTTGAGACCTCAGTCTGGAGAGCGAGGAAGATTGGTCTCATAGGGCGAGATTTGTGTGAGGAATGGTAGACATGCTGATATGATTGATAGAGACTCTCAAGTGAAGTCAGAGTGAACAAGTATTCTGGGGGAAACGAACCACGAGGAGACAAAAGTTGATGCTGATGTGTGACCCAGTGGTGACCTTTTAGAGGTATAGGGAGGAGAAATATTTATTTCCCTTTTGCTTTACTAATAATCCTGAATGCTGCTTGTCCACATCCAGCAATCTTCGCCACATTTCCACTTGTTCAAAGCCACCACAGTGACAAAGGTAAAGCACTAGGCAATGTGCAGTGTTCAGAGCAGCACTAATATTCTAGCATCAGCTTAGGCCTCCCCCATATAGTTGTACCCCAATTTAAAAAGATCAGTGTGAGCACTCATAGTACATCATGTACTGTGCATGTCTTTATGTGCACCTTGCAATTGAAGCATGTTGTCTCTGTGGGATAGGCTCTTAAACCTGCACGAGCCCTGCAAAAATGCTCACGTGGACAGCCCAAGGCAGTGCAACAATTTACATGCAAGACAGCTCAGGTCAAGGGCGACCAAGGACACTTAGACAACCAACAAGTGATAGGAAGCAACACTAGTGTTAAGACAAGTGTGATACAAATGCTGAAACATTAGAAACACACTCACACATGCAAATATACCGACACAAAGCAACACTCCTAATATTAGTTATACCGCAAAGTACAGACAGTGCACACAGAAATACATACACAAATACTAACATACAGCCAGTCATGTCTCAGAACAACAGGTAACCCTTTGCACATACAGACACCACATAAAAAGGCACCCATATTCACAAAGAAAACACACCAAATGATCCACAAAGCAAACACATAAACATGAATAAATGCAGACACGGAGACAAACTCATGTAAACATAGACCAATAGAAATATAGCTACACATATACACAAAAGCACCGACATACACATAAGACGACACGCATAGAGGTATCCATGTGCACAGCAAAAACACATATAGAATGAAAACAAGTAATTATTATTTGGAAATTTAAGTGGCTTGGATAATGCTAGGAACTGCACCTACATTAACTACTTGGTCGTTAGCATTCAAGGAGTAATCGGGCAGCATTACTTGAGTAGGACACATCAATGCCACTCAAAATGGGCAGAGCTTTCACTTTTGAACATTGCATCAATACATGTGGTTTTAATATTAATGTGACATGCAATAACTGCAAAATTGCACAGCTTTGAACTCTGTCTCACATTGATCAAGGTACATTTATTGCTGCATTGTGCAACATAAGCTTTGCTTAGAAATCAAATTGCCATTTGAGTTAAAGCTTTATAAGGTCCTACAGATAACTAAGATTCTGTGACATAACTGGGCACTGAATAGTGTTGAAACCTAGGGCCCGATTTACGAAAAAAGTAGTAAGTCTGCACCTATAGGTTTATGAGTATGTGTGGGTGCAGACTAACTACTTTTTGGTACACATCAATATTTCCCATTAGTGCACCTACAGTACTGCTCCAGGACAGGAATATTGTCTGTCCAAAATATTATGTTCAAAATACTGTGACTATAAAAGTAGTGTGGAGAAAAATAGAGAAGGTAAGCATATTGTTTTTTTTGTTTCTTACAATAATAATGAAATTTAAAATGTTGTTTTTTATTTCATGGATACATTATTATTGCTACAATATTACATTGTATTGCCAAGGTTCTCATATTTGACTTATTGTTTAGTGTTCAAAAATAACTCTGTTCTAAAATGATTGTAATGCACATTTTCTTTGTGTTGTAAGGTTTATTTGAGGATTAATTGGGTAGTGTTTTATAATGATATATGCATTAATTTTCAATTGATATAAATGTTATTAATGCATCTTTTAATTGTTAATTATATGATTTTATGTTTATATTTGTATTTATTTTTATTTTATTTATTCAATTTTCAAAAGTACAACATAAAACAGAGGTACAATCACATCTTTCATTTCCCATATTTGCACATTTTCAGGCTTTTCCTTATACATACAACTTATTCCCTCACCTGAGCCGAGGGTGTGTATGCCTTTTGCTTATTTTGCGTATTCGAGTCCATATCTGACAGGGTATCACTCTGTCTCCTGAGTACATATGACTTGAAAGGCTCCCATATGTCCTTGGGCCTCGAAGCTATCAGGAGTTCTTCTGCGTAGCAGGCAGGTTGATCTTTACAATACGCTATATCAGTTAACCAGTGTTCAAATTTTGGTGCCCTTCTACCACCCCAGTTCTGTGCCACCTTTCGCTTTGCAAGCGGCAATGCTATAGCCGCTAGCTTCCGACTCCTCGGCTGCAATTCTGAGATCAGTCCCAACAGACAAATATGTGCTGTGCACTTTACCTCCTCTGCCACCATTTCAGATACCGCTTGTGTGACCTGCACCCAGAAGTCTTGTATCTTCCCACAATACCACGCTAAATGCATGAAATCAGCCTCTGATGTACCGCACCTTACGCAATTGGCTGATTCCCGCAACCCATATTTGTGTAGTTTCTGTGGGGGTGTAGTAGAGCTGTTGGATGTACTTAAAATGTATGATGCACAGATTGCAATTCACTGTCAGCCGCCCCATTAACTTGCAGCAAAATTCCCAATCTTTCTGCGTAAGGGGGTTGCCCAGCACTGTGTTCCATTTCTCCATACTTTTGTCATGCTGCGGAATAATCTCTGGCTGTGCTGCGTTATATAGTCGGGTAATTAGCTTCGCTCTGGAGGGGCTATCTAGCATTACTTGTAGTGGCTTTAGCGCTTGTAGTGCCGCTGGGTGATGCGGATTTACAGTCTTGAGAGCTGCCTGCAACCTATAGTATATAAACCTATGCAAAAGGGTAGCATTACTTTTGCTAATGGCAGCCTCCAACTTGATGTATGTACTATTGGGATATGCGTCTCCCCATGTGTTCATTTCCATTTCTGACAGCAGCAGTAGCGCCTTGGGTTCACTCGCCACCGATACTTCGGGATAGTGCGCCAATGTCAGCGCAGGGGCAAATAATGGCATCTTTCCCACCCATTTTGCTATTGTCTGCCAGGCCTTAATCGTACTTCCGGCAGGGTTGTTTCTTCTCTAGAGCCTAGTCTATGCGACCTTGGTAGGAGAGCTGTGAGTGGCAGGGGGTATACTGCATCCGCCTCAACCGCTACGTGGGGAAGGACTGAGGGGGGAAGAACTAGTAGTGAGCAAAGTGCGCTTGTGCACACAAATAGCACAAGTACAGATCGCCCCGAATCCTCCCCGCGAGTACGGCCTTGTGAGCACCTCCCAACTGCAGCGGGGTTACTTCCCCGCCCACACCAGTTTAATTAGCAGTGCGCGTAGGGCTGAGAAGAACGCCCTCATCAGCTGCAAAGGAACGTTGGTGAACAGATACAGAAACTTGGGTAGAATGACCATCTTTATAACTGCCACCCTGTCTGCCAATGTCAATGGGAGTCGTATCCACCTAGCTACCTGGTCCTCTGTTGCAGACAAGGCACGGCCATAATTTTCTTTTAGTACCACCTCTGGGTCTTTATGTACCCACACCCCCAGGTACTTCACTGGCTCATCACTCTATGACAGCGGGAAGTCCAGATCGCATGGTGTCGTGCAGCCCGTTAAGGGGAATACAGAAGACTTTTCCCAGTTTATTCTAAGCCCAGATAGTTTTTCATACTTGATATATTCTCTTATCAGGGGACTTAACTGATCTTCTGGGTTGCGGATATACAGCACCATATCGTCTGCATACAGCAATATGGCCAGGGGTGTCTGCCAGAATCCCAGTGCTGCAACTGCGTGCCTCTGTCTCACTGTACATGCCAGTGGCTCTAGCGCTAACGCAAATACCATGGGGGACAGAGGGCATCCCTGCCTTGTTCCCCTGTAGATGTGAAATAGTGAGGAGTGATTATTATTTATACGCATTCTAGCCACTGGGTCGCTGTATAACAATTTTATCCACTGCGTGAACGCAGGTGGCATCCCCATGCGATGTAGCACATCGAACATAAAGCCCCATTTTATAGAATTGAAGGCTTTTGCTGCGTCAAGCAGCACTGCTGCTGCCTTCATGTTCGGGTCTAGCTGGGGCAGCAAAGAAAACATTGTTCTTAGATTGTGTGTGGTTGATCGTTCCGGGATGAATCTCGATTGATCCGGCAGCACTAACGCCGTCATCAACGGCTTTAGTCTTGTCGCAATGAGCTTTGCCAGTATTTTTGTATCTATATTCAGGACCGAGAGTGGCCTGTAGGAGTCACATTTTGCTGGGTTTTTTCCGGGTTTCAACAAGGTAATCATCAGGGCCTCTCTTAATGTTGAGGGGAGTGTCTTTGCCTCATATGCTTCAGCATACATTTCATATAGGTGCGGCGCCAGTAGCTCCGCATACGCTTTATAGAACTCACCGGGCAGCCCATCACTCCCTGCTGCTTTCCCATTCGGCAGTGCTGCTATGGTTGTTTGTATCTCTTCGACTATGAATGGTTCCACCAAGTATTTGCGTTGCCCAGGAGACAGCCAGGAGAGGGCAATCTCATCCATATAAGCCTTAAATTCGTCTACCGCCGCTGACTCTACTGGGCTATATAAACTAGTGTAGTAGCCTACAAATTGAGAAAGCACTTCAGGCGTGTTATAACATTTAGTAACGTCAGGGCCTTCCAGTTCTGTTATGTATGTCTGTATGCGAGGTGCCCTTATTTTGGAAGCCAGACAGCGACTAGGTCTTCCACCCTCCCTATATCCTTGACATATGCTTTATCTCCTGCTCAGCCGTTTCATTATATTCCGTCACCAACTCCCTGATTTCTGCTAATGTGTGTGCCAGTTGTGTTGCTTCATATTGCCTCTCTAATTTTCTCGGGGATTCTTCAATCCTCTGCATTCTAGCCCGTAGGGCCTTCAGTCTCCACGTCTGGAGGCAAATACAGGTACCACGTATAGTAACTTTAAACGCCTCCCATAGCGTGCCCGCACTTTCCACTGTTCCCTGATTCTCTAGGAAGAATTGTGTCATAGCCGTGTGGACCTCTTCCTTAAACACAGGGTCCAGAAGTGATGTGCTCTGCACCCGCCACTGGAATGTTTGTTTGTTTCTTGTGGGGATTGCCAATTCTAACACCACTCGGGCGTGATCCAATAAGGTTTTCGGTAAGTGTGCTATGTTTCCCACCCATGTAGTTGCTTCTCCCGAGATTAACCAATAATCCAGCCTAGACCAGGTTTTGTGTACTGAGGATACATGTGTCCCCTCTCAGGCCTGGGGGTTTCTTGCCCTCCAAATATCAGTCAGCGAGTGTGCACCCATAATGTCATGCACTACGCGTGCGGCTCTTTTACCCTGCCACTCTGATGTTGCGTTGCGATCCAGCACAGGGTCTAGATATGTGTTTAGATGGCCACCCCATAATATTATCTCAGGTTGTAGCATATATAATTTAAGCGTAACTTGACGTTAGAAATCAGGTTCATCTGTATTGGGGCCGTATGTGGTAACAATAGTGATGTGTTTACCATGGAGTATTCCCTGGATTAATGCGAAGCGGCCTATTTCATCCCTCACTGTGTTTGTGAGTGTGAACAGGACCCTTTTTTTTTTACCAATATAAGGACTCCTCTAGCGTAAGAGGAGTATGATGACCCCGCTCTCACCATTGCCCATTTTGCCCCCACACGTGTGTCCCCCAGTTTTGCCAAGTGGGTCTCCTGCAACAATACGATTTGGATATGATGTCTATCAAGATAAGCAAATACCTGACAAATCTTTTTAGGGCTATTCAACCCCCTTACATTCCAAGTCAAACATGTAAGACGTTCCACCATTGCACATAAGTTTAAGTCCTGACATATTCATTTCGGTCATTGTATATCTTTTCGCCTGTATGTGACTCGTAGCTACAGCTTTGGCTGCGATGTACCTAACATACATATAACCAACTTTGCCCCTCCCCCCACCCATTTTAGCATCCCAATCATGCCAAAGACATTCCCTTAACAGTTAATGATAAAATACACGAAACAACAATATGTTGCTAACATTTCCCCCCTTAAACTCCATTCGACTTTATGCTGTAGGGGTGTTCCCTCGTGGGGGCCGCTGAGTGCCCTGTACTCCACCCCCCTACTCGGGTGTGGCTGGTGTATCTATGTTAGTCATCCCTTATTATTCCATTGTGCCAGAACCTGGCCCTGCATATGTGCACACATTGAGATTGCAAGCATTTTCCCATTTTCACAGTGATCTCACCCCTCTCTCCAATGCTAATACACTGTGGGCCTGATTCACAGAACTAACTTATGTCAAAACGTAAGTTAGTACTTTTGGTATTCACAGAATACACTTACTCATTTTGTATTCACAGAATGAACTTACCATTTCGGTATTCACAGAAGTTAGTAGTCCTAACTTTAGACTTCTAAATGCCTTCTGTGAATACCGAAGTCTTAAAGTTAGGAATTTTCTCAGTTTAGAGTAGTAAAGTCCTAACTTTACTACTCCTAAACTGAGAAAAATCCTAACTTTAAGATTTTCGGTATTCACAGAAGGCATTTAGGAGTCCTAAAGTTAGGACTACTAACTTCTGTGAATACCGAAATGAGTAAGTTCATTCTGTGAATACCAAAATGAGTAAGTGTATTCTGTGAATACCAAAAAGTACTAACTTTACGTTTTTGACGTGTTAGTTCTGTGAATCAGGCCCTGTGTGCCCATGGCCCCCGGGTGTTTACCTGTTGGACATTATCAATTCACAAATCCCACTTGCCCCTGTACTCCAACAGTGTTAAACATCAAGGGCCAGATGTACGACCATTGGCTTTTGCGACTCGCAAATTGTGGAAAAATTGCGAGTCGCAATTTGCGAGTCGCAAAAGCCAAAGAACAACAGTGTCTGTTAGCGATTCCCAATGGGGTCGCAAAATGCGAGGCTCATGAATATTAATGAGCCACTCGCAATTTGCGACCCCATTGGGAATGGCTGGCCCTCCCAGGGATGGTGGTCTGCTGGGCTCAGCAGACCTCCATGTCTGGGACTGCTTTTCAATAAAGCAGTTTTTTTTTAAATGCAGCTAGTTTTCCTTAAAGGAAAACGGGATGCATTTTTTTAAAAATGAAACGTTTTTGTTTCAATTTTTAAGGGCAGGTAGTGGTCCCTGGGACCACTGCCTGCCCTTAAAAAATATTTTTAGAGCCAGTCAAAAAAGGGAAGGGGTCCATTTGCGACTCCATTACCACCCTCTTGAAGAGGGTGGTAAATTGCGAAACATTCATAAATGGCTTGTGAGTCGCTATTATGAAGGGAACGCCCATTCCTAATAGCGAGTCGCAAAACACTATTTTGTGAGTCGCAATTTTTTGAGAGTCGCAAAATAGTGTTAGTACATTGGCCAAGTTGGTTTTTGCATGCGCAAACAGGTCGCAAACCTGTTTGCGCATGCAAAAACTGGTCGTACATCTGGCCCCAAGTTTATTTTATCTTTCGGGGACTGCCTGCGTTGCAGATACGTACAATGAGTCTCAGATCCATTTGTCTAAAATGTTCGGCCTCCCCTGCATGCAGGGAGACCAATTCTCATGGGGCGGGGAGGGGACAACCCCACCCGATGCCAGTCCTTCACCAGCAGTGCAGGAGCAGTGAACAAATCTGCCCCTGGCGTTTTCCAGTAGTCAATCTGAAGCGCAGGTACATACATAGGTGATAAGTCAACCCTGATGCCTGTTGCATCTCCTTTCTTTAAACTGAGTGTGCTGAGGTCGTTGATCGCTGCGATCCCGACTGGTCACGCTGTGTCTTTTTCAAGAATTCTGTAACTGCTCCTGGATTAGTGAAGAATCTGGGTTTGCCTTCATATGTGACCCGGAGGCGTGCAGAGTAGAGCATAGTGTAAGGAATGCCTGCTGTGCGTAGCTTTTTCTTCATTGTGGCGAATTCTTTACGGGCAGACTGAACAGCCATTGTAAAGTCTGGAAAGAAGGACACTTCATTCCCCTGGTAGGAGATAGTCTGCTTTTCCCATGCCAGGCGTAGGATTGAGTTCCCGTCTCGATAATTTAATATTCTGGCGATAATTGGCCGAGGCCGAGCCCCCGGCGGCGGTCTAGCGGCCAGCGATCGATGTGCTCTCTCTACAATCAATACTTGAGAGAGTTGTTCTGTCCCAAAATGTCCTTTAGCATTGTTTCGACATAGTCCTCCAGGCGTCCGGTGTTTGTGCTTTCCAGGACTCCCATGATATGGACATTGTTGCGCCTGGAGCGGGCCTCCAGGTCTTCATTTTTGGCTTTTATGACTTCTAGTATTTTCTCCATTTCCCTACACTTGCTCGCTGTGTCTTGAGAGTCATCCTCCTCCACTGAGATCCGCTGCTCCGCCGCTGTCAGGCGTGCAACCTGCTTGTCTAGCTTGGAGGCCATGTTATCCATTCGCAACGATAGTGTATCTATTTTCCCATCAATTGCTTTGAGGCTTTGTTGCATCGCCAGGAGTGTGGCCTCTAGCAGCCGCGTGGCCTGCTGTCCAGCCTCTAGCTCCATGTCAGAGTGCGCATTTGCAGGCCTAGCCGAGCGCCGTGATTCAAAATTGAGCCGTGACTGTTGCTTATCCGTTTTCCCCATACTGCGGCGATGTTATACAGTCGTAGTACACTGGAGATCCTCCCTGCAACTCAGCGCTTTACCCAGTTGTCGTTCTTCTGCCTGGAGGGGGGCAGCTTCCCTACTCGCATGCCGCAGGATTTTCAGTAATCTTGTCCCCTCAGCTTTCCTCGTTCTATAGGACCGTCGTTATAACGCATGTGACTATAGGCATTTCTCGATCACTTCTTCTCATAGGCCTATCACTTAGAATTCCTTTTAATTGTGTTGCCTGCTTTCCCTGCGGTCTGGTAGTCTCTCTTGTGGGACCCCTCGCAATTGCACCCCGCCACATACTATTCTGTGTGGGGGGATCAATTGTATTCTCCGCTCCCGCGCGTTGTCACGTGTGCCAAGCTCAATGTGATCACCCCCCGCCACGTCAGCGCCGTCTCAGGCCTTCGTCCCCCAGTGCATTTTCCCTGCTGTGCCAAGGCCTCACAAACTCAGCGATCAGCAGTCTAAGTGCTCGGGAGTGAGGTCTGCGGGGCTCCTATTGCTTGTCTCTGCCCGCGTGTATAGATCTAAGCGCCTCCGCCGCTACCAGCACTCACCGCGTTCCTCCGGTTCTGTGGCTCCTCCGCGTGCATGCCGCAGTTCTGCCGCCTCACCAAGCTCACCGCCGCTGCTGATTTCTGGCACTTTCTGATGCTGAGTCCTCCTGCCGCCCGCGGCGGTGCCGCCTCGCATAGTCCACTGCCGCTGCTGATTTCTGGCGCTTTCCGTTGCTGGGTCTTCCTGCTGCCGCACACCTCCTTCTCGTCTATTTTCTGCTACAGGTGCAGTCACCCCTCCGCCATTTCCAGCCTCTGTGATCTTTCTAGGCCGCCGCGATCAGGCAGCCATCTTGGCCCGCCCGGCCAGCGGTCTCCGCGAACCTCCAGCACTTAACGTCTTCTGCTGGTCCCAGTGTTAGTTCCGCTCCCAATTTTAGTGCCCTGTTCCGTTAGGGCTCAGGTTCCATGCTTTTGTATCTCCGATGGATGTCCATGCTGCTGTACTTTGACGGATTGTGGAGCCGGCCGGCAGAGCAGCACTAAAGTGCGGCCTTCTTGCTGTGGGCTCTCTAGCGCCTATGGTTATATTTAAATAGTTTTCAAAAATTGAATTTTGTGTTGCAGATTTAATTGGGATATTGGTGAAGCAGTGTTTTAATTACAATGTAATTCACATTAATTAATTCCTATATTTATTTAACTTTTATAATTGGAAATTATGAAATTTTTTGTTTAATTTTTTAAGTTATTTTAATTATATTCAGGATGTTGGGTTTATTGTTATTTTGGGAGGGTAGTGCTCTAAAGGAAAGGTATATTAATTCTTTTTATAGTTGTTTAGATTTGTTTTGATGATGAAACAAATATTTTTCTTGTTTAATTATTTATTGGTTTGCTCATGAATTTGTTTGCACTCTTTATAATGGATGGGGGGCTTATCAGGAGATTGTGTGCCTATTGCTGTTTCAAATAATTAGTTAATAAGAATTTTTTTAAACTATTATTTTACATGTTTCGTGTGAATGTTTTTAAATTTGTATAATATTTGTTATTAGATATGTAGGAATGTATGTAGTTGGTCGTTTAAAGGTGTTGTTTTTTTAATACCGAATTCAAATCAATATTTACTCATTTAAATGCTATTTATTAGTTATAATACGGTTTTTAATTTTACATAATTAAGTTAATCATGCATGGAGATTATAATATGTTTAATTCAAATGTAAGTTTTATTATTTGTTATTTAAATTCGTAAATTTCTAATACATATTGCAAAGGGAGTTTTATATTTAATGTATTTTTAGCTGATGTTTTTAATAATGTACATCAATGTGCAAAATACTTGAGGATATTTTTTAACATTTATAATTTTTAAAATAAATGTATTAGTAAATATGGCCGCCCCCTAATAGAAGCACTTTCCCAATATTTGTTGGACTGGAGTTAGAATAACAAATCTGATGGCCCCCCATTATATATACTTTCACAATGTGTGTTAGAGTGAAGTTAGAATAGTAAATCTGAGAGAACAAGTCTAGGTACTTTTCCCATTGTTTGTTGTAAATATATGTGCTTTCCTCATAGTTTGGTGAACTGGAGTTAGAAGAGTAAACCTGCCCCCACCCCAAACATACACATTCTTGTCAATGTTCGCTGGCCTTGAATTAGAATGGTAAATCGGTCCCCACCAAAGTTCCACTTTTTCCAACGTTTGTTGGACTTGAATTGTAGTAGTACACCTGGCCCTCCCTCTCAATGAATGCATTTTTTTCTAATGTTTTATGGATTGGATTTGCAATAGTGCATTAGATTTTTTTAATTCATACAGTATTTAGTAAAATTGCAGTTATATTAATACATTCTACTTTCTAATTTCTTTTAGAAGTTTTGATTATGTAAAATGTTAATTAATATTTTTATATATTGCTTTTCTTTGATTAATTTTTTCAGTTTTGTCTTTATTAATTATCTACTTGTAATATATTTTAAACATTTTCTAATGGTTAAATAATCTAAGCATTTTTAATATGATTATTATATATATATATATTTCGGAAAAGGGTTGGTCTTTTTTAATTCCAATGTATTTGTTTTAAAAAATGAAATAGATAGATAGATAGATAGATAGATAGATAGATAGATGGGTATATTTTACCCCGTGGCTGTAGTTTTAGATAGGATTGTGCTTCCATAGGAAAAAGAAAATTCTGTTTTATGAATCTTCACAAAAGTTCATGAAAAAAAGTCTAATCCACCTCAGGTCCTTCTTTGAAAGTTTTTGAGGAGATCCATCAAGTGAGGGCTGAGAGAAAGTGAGAGTGCCAAAGCACATTTTTCCCATTCATTTTTCCATCGGAAATTAAGACATAGCTACAGCCCAAACTGCTAAACGGATTTTAACCAAATTTGTCAGAAAGCTACATCTTGGTCCAGAAAGTGTGCTTTGTGGGATTTGTTGTAAATCTGTTCTGTCATTTTTGAGAAATTAAGGGCCAAAAATGTTGTATATTTCACATGAAGGATCCACTGAGCCGAGAGATCTCGAGACAAGATCTAATTGGCTGCCACATATCAACAAAGGTTGTGGCAGCTACCATCTTAGGACTTGGGATTCACTCCCTTGTCCTGAAACAAAGTAAAGACAAATTATATAAGGGAGCAGAGTAGGGATACCCTTCAGTCAAGACATTGTGGTAGGGTCCCCCGGGCCAAAAATACATTTAAAAAAAATATTTTATTGCTAGTTTTTGGTGGATCTGTGAATCCATTGTTAAATTTAAAAAAATACAGAACGCACATGCTCCGGCACTATAACAAAACAACGCCCGGGGTGGGTCAGGGCCCAGGGGGAGTTGCATACTTATTAATAAGGGAAGGGGGGAACCCTGAGCACCCCATCCCCTGAGGCTGGTATGTAAATATTAAGGGGAAGAGGCACACGTTCCTCCTCCCCAAGCCTTTTGCAGGCCCCAGGGACCTTAGCCCTGGAAGCCACATTGATTGCTAAGTGGCACGGGTTCTCAGCCCCACTCCCTGAGCCCTAAACATGCCTCAGGGACCCATTCCCCCAAGGACATTAATTAACAAAAGGGGTGGAGGCATACGGCCTCCCCACAAGCCTTTGACAGGTCCCTGGAATTATTTATTTTATTTTATTTATAAAGTTTCATATAGCGCGAACATGACCCACGAGGGTATCAGAGCGCTTTACAATATACAGTTATTAAACATTAGATGGTTGAGGTAGTATACATACATTCGGTATTCGCCATTCAGTACAAAAGAGGTAGATAGTAGTATATGGGTAGCATAGGTGACTCGTAGGCATCATTTGAAAGGTTTTGTATAGCGCTGGCTAGACCCGGAGGTATCAGAGCGCTTTACATGAGAATCAGACCATAGTTGCAGGTTACATCGTTACAAAGGTTACACAGTTATTAGAGCATAGCTACATAATTACATGTTAGGTCGAGACAAGCAAAAGGACATATACGTAAGGGAAAAAGCAGGCAAGGGGAGAGATTCATCCCATCGCCTGGGGCTGCTTTGATTCTTAAGAGGAGATGGGCACACAGCTCCCCTTCCTGAACCTCATAGAGGGCATGGGGACTCCATCCCCCAGAACTGGTGTGCTAGTAAATGGGAGGGGGGACGTGCACAGGTCCCCCTGCCTGAGCTTTTAATTGGGGACCCCCATCTCTTGGGGCCCACTGCGGCTGCAGTGGGCCGGGTACCCCTATTCCCCGGGACACTGCTGTTTCCTGCCCAGGAGAATGCAGGCATACACTGCCAGCACTCTATCAGGTGGAAAACTAATCTTTGCTTCCACCTAGCAGAACCAGTGTAAAATGCTGCTCTCACCTATGCACAAACAAAGAAATGGCGCTGGCTCGGGAGTTGGTTGGGCTGCAGTGGTACTGGGGCTCCCCCATTGACCCAGAATGAAAGCAGCATTGTGGGAGCCCCAGGTTTGCACCAGTTCAGCGACTTAAAAAGGAAAAGGTGGCCAGCTCCCATCATGCCCTCGAACATAAAAAATGCTACATGGTGGGCACCGAGGCATCTCCAGCTGTATAATAAAATAATTCACATAGCTGGCTTCTTCTCAGTCCATGGGGAGGTTTGCAGGAAGTTGGTAGGGCTGCGGGGACTCTGGGGACCCCCCATGGCCCCCAACCAAGATAAAAGATATGGGTTATCTCAGATTGGCACCAGGACACCGACAAAAATTACAAATAGAAAAGAAAAATTGAATAAAAAATGAGGGTCGAGAGATACTCATTAATTTTTCAGTGCTCCAACAAGGAACACTCCATAATGCCCTAGGGGTTTTTTACTAAATATTTTCTTGCTGGCTGCGCCCCTAGAAGAGACAGGGGCACCACCAAACATTTTTTTCAATATCATGGGGTCTGCAGGAATGGCAGCAGCCCCACAGCAACATTATACAACAGTAAGTCTCTTGGGTCAATTAATCCATGACCTCAGGAGCGCTTACCATATTTTGTTAAAGCACTCCTAGCTGGAACTCTATGCCCTTTAGCTGGAGTGCAGAGTGCCCTTGTGGTTGGTTCAATGGCTGCACTTTGTAGCTTAAAAATTAACTTAAAAAAGACTCATAGACATGCACATTTTTTAATAAAACTTTATAAAAATGTTGTTATAAGAATCAAAGTCAAAGTCAAAAGTAAAGTTTATGTAGACCAATGGTCCTTAAACAGCATAAAACATGACACTATATATAAATATTCTAAAAACATTGCAAATTCATCAACCACCATCATTACAGAAGCCTGATTTCCAAATACTTCCTCTCAATTTTACACTCTACTCTGGGCCTGATTCACAGAACTAACTTACGTCAAAAACGTAAAGTTAGTACTTTGGTATTCACAGAATACACTTACTCATTTTGGTATTCACAGAATGAACTTACTCATTTCGGCATTCACAGAAGTTAGTAGTCCTAACTTTAGGACTCCTAAATGCCTTCTGTGAATACCGAAAGTCTTAAGTTAGAATTTTCAGTTTAGGAGTAGTAAAGTCCTAACTTTACTACTCCTAAACTGAGAAAATTCCTAACTTTAAGACTTTTGGTATTCACAGAAGGCATTTAGGAGTCCTAAAGTTAGGACTACTAAATTCTGTGAATACCGAAATGAGTAAGTTCATTCTGTGAATACCAAAATGAGTAAGTGTATTCTGTGAATACTAAAAAGTACTAACTTTACGTTTTGACGTAAGTTAGTTCTGTGAATCAGGCCCACCATACATAAGTCCTAGACACATCTATATCTATACATAAATAATATTAAAAGCAATAAAATTCATATTCTATCAGGTTTAGAAAAGGTAATTAACCAATAAAAATTTCCTAAAATACCTGTCCATCATCATTTCCAATCTAACTTACAGCCGACTATTTCCTATTCCATAAAAAACCATTTTACAGCCTTCATGAACTTTGCAATGGCTATTGTAATTTCGAGGTTTGGCATATCTGTCAGGAGTTCAATTGCTTGTGTGCGCAGCTTCGTGCCATATTTTTAAAATATAGGGCGTAAAAACTGTTTCCGTGGGGCTAACAATTTTAAGCAGTCCATCAGGATATGTAATATATTGCATTTTGTGCCCAGCCAACATGTACAGTTACCATCAGTTCGCCTCAAATCAATTCTTGTTCTACTATTTAACATAGAAGGGTTAATACCAATTCTCAGCCTCAATATTTCCAATCTGAGCCATTGATTAGGTAGAATATCCAAATAAGGGTACCAATTTTCGATCACCCAACTATTTCTCATGAATTTCACAGAATCTTTCTTTCTCAGGTATTCCATGTCTTCTCGCCTAGACCATTCCTTCCCTGCTGTTCTGAGTTCGCTCCTTGTCCCTTCTATTTGAAGAGTCTGTTGATCAATTCTAACATCTAAATTTTCACAAATAGTGCACAATTTCTTTCTGACCTCCTTGGCCCATTTCAGGTCACTAACCTGAATCTCCTTCTTACACCATTGTGACACTTTTCACTCTTCTCCTGTCCCCAATCTTTTCCAAAAACGTAATAGGCCCACTTGGACCTGAGCATTCCATGAGGTCATGCCCATCTCCAGTCTAATTGCCTGGAGCATAGATGAGCCCGGCAATGACATTAGAGATTTTATGCATTTTCCTTCCTCAATATCCCAGGTGCTTTTTCCACCTAAGCATAGGATTTCTGCTCCATACTGTAGTTGCGGAGGTATCATAGTACTGAAGGCCTTTATCAATGGTCTGTGGAACATGTCACCATAGCTGCAGTTAACTTTTTCAGCCCACACACAGACGTGTGAGCTTTTGCTTTCTGTGTCTCCAAATGCGTACACCACTTTAAAGTCTTTTGAAACCAGACCCCCAAGTATTTATACTCATTTACAATCTCCAGTTTGGTTTGGCCCAAATACCAGTTAAATTTCTGGTCTCTCTTGCCGAAACCTAGGATTTTGGTCTTATCCATATTTACTGTTAATCGCTTTGTCGCACAGTATATGCTGAAAGCATTTAGCTTCCTCTGTAGACCCATCTCTGTCTGATCCAGGATTACCAAATCATCAGCATACAGTAAACAGGATACATGTTTCCCACTCATTTTTGGACTAGCACATCTATCTACCTCCAAAATAGTTGGCAAATCTGCTATAAATATTGCAAACAGTACTGGGGCCAGTACACAGCCCTGTCTTAGGCCATTATTAATTGCTATTTCCGGTGTTAGACCCCCCATTGAATCCTTAATCACCTGGGCCCAATTCTGGCTATGTAACTCCTGAATTACAGCTAAGAGACCCTCTGGGATGTCATATTTTCTCAAGGTCTCTTAAAGGCAATTCCTATCCACCAGGTCAAAGGCTGCGCGGAAATCTACAAAGCAGCCATACAGCCTACCTCGCTGCTCCATAGACTTCCGCGCCACCGCCCATAGGGCAAAACAGTGGTCGATCGTGGAGTGACCCTCCTTAAAGCCTCCTTGTTCCACCGGCACAATCGACCTCTGCTCCACCCAATCCTTCAGTCTGTCCAGGATTATTTTGGTGAAAACCTTCTCACCAACATCTAGCAGATTGATCAATCTGTAATTCTTTGGGGCCTTTGTATCACCTTTCTTGTGTATAGGTCTAACTATTGCCCCCATCCAAGTTTTGGGGATAGTACCAGAGTCTAATATGGCTGATAACATATGGGATAGAAATTCGGCCCACCAATTTACCTGTGTCTTTATTATAATGGCAGGTAAGTTGTCAGGTCCGGCTGCACGAGTTAAATTTAACTTACTTATTGTGTCCTTTACATTTTGTACTGAAAAGGATATTTTTAGATCTTCAACAGCCCCTCCCCAGTGAGCTTTTCTGCTTACTACGGGCACTTCACTAATCCCATACAATTCACCTAAGTACTCCTCCAAAGCTGCTTCTTCCACTACGTAACTCAAGGTCCCCGGGGACCGACCGGAAGCAGCCTGTATCAATTTCCAAAACCCTTTTACATTTTTTGTTTCGATTGTTTCTAGCAGGTTTTCCCAGCATTTTTCTTTAAAGATCCTCTTCTGATTCCTAATTAGCGTTTTATATTCTTTCCTTAGTTTAGTCGGGTTAGACAGGGTACCCGAGTCATACCTTTTCCTCAGTTTAGCATGGCCCCCAACCAAGATAAAAGATATGGGTTATCTCAGATTGGCACCAGGACACCGACAAAAATTACAAAAAGAAGAGAAAAATTGAATAAAAAATGAGTGTCGAGAGATACTCATTAATTTTTCAGTGCTCCAACAAGGAACACTCCATAATGCCCCAGGGGTTTTTTGCTAAATATTTTCTTGCTGGCTGCACCCCTAGAAGAGACAGGGGCACCACCAAACCTTTTTTTTCAATATCATGGGGTCTGCAGGAATGGCAGCAGCCCCCCAGCAACATTATACAACAGTAAGTCTCTTGGGTCAATTAATCCATGACCCCAGGAGCGCTTACCATATTTTGTTAAAGCACTCCTAGCTGGAACTCTATGCCCTTCAGCTGGAGTGCAGAGTACCCTTGTGGTTGGTTCAATGGCTGCACTTTGTAGCTTAAAAATTAACTTAAAAAAGACTCAAAGACATGCAAATTTTTAAATAAAACTTTATAAAAATGTTGTTATAAGAATCACTTTTATTAAACATAGCACTGTGTGAATGATTGAAACACACATTTGATTATAACTATTGATGTTTTTTTTTAAAATGATAGGTGTGCTTTTTATACACTGATATGATGACCCCTTCATAAAGCCAATATACCCACTTTTTGGTTGTTCTGACTCATTGAGAAAGTCAGTTGGTCTGCCTTACTTAAATTGACACCTTTTATATTGTAAAATCACATAGTCATGTGCACCCACAGAGATTTGGGCACCAGGCCCTGGCCCAAACCCCCACCAACCCCAACCCCTCCCTCCCACCATAAGCCAGGCCCTGTGTCCACCCCCACTCCGCACATGACCTTTGGCCTGCATGGCGTGGGATTAGGGTTATGCATGGTAATGAAATATTGCTTTACATTAAAAAACCCTAGAACGTCACTGAAAAAAACAAGGGTAAAGTGAAGTTAAAGTTAGATATGGTAATAATAGCTTACTTTTCATTAGAAAAAATATAGAAATTTACTGGGAAAAAAACAAAGGTTAAAGGGACAATATAGTTAGGTGAAAACGTGCCTTTGCCATGCACTGCTAATTACCTCCCATATTACATCATTCATGATATGTTTTATGATATTATTGATAACATCACTTCAGGACCAGCAGGACCTGCAATTACATCATAGATGACAATACTGTGCATGGCAGGAGTTTGAGTTATAGTTACTTTAGGGCGGTGGTCTTCAAACTTTTTTATGCCCCCACCCCAGTAAAAACAAAAATCACCAGGCCCCCCTTCAAACATTTTCACAATTATTCTAATAAACTGGCACTGTTTAAATATGTCTATACTTATTTAAACATTGCACTTAAGTTCTGTTGCCATTTTAAATAGGCTATCAATTACATGAGTGCTAAACATACTGTTCTTTTCAGGCAGGCCTTACTAACTGTAAAAGTACCCACAGTGTGATTATTAGAAATAGGGGTGGGGGTTTTGAAGAATATTCGGAGCCCCTTCCCTTTTGACACCTTCTACCAGCCAGGATATAAATGAGAAAAGATGCTAAGGATGGCCCATTACTGCAGCTCATTTTTTTCTGCTGAAAACAAAGCACTGTTATCAGCATAATTCTTCTTTTGGCCAGAGCATGGTGCCCCCCCGGGATTACTTGAGGCCCCCCTGGGGGGCCACCCCCTAGTTTGAAGACTCCTGCTTTAGGGCATGAGCTATAGTTGCTTGAGATAACTATAGCTGGTGAATTTTAGTGGTTATGTAGATTCAAAATGATATGTTTTAGCCGACATTTTCACGTAACTATAACATCCCTTTAAGATTTGCTTTTTCAGCAAATATTTGGGCTCTTTTTTCAGGTGCATAGAGATCTCAATGATCTGCACAGGTTAAGTGGATTAAATGGAGCCTCCTTTGCAAATGCACACGTTTATGTTCTCTTCGTGGAAATACATTTTTTGGAGAATGCCCTTTCCCTACATTCCCACAAAATACAAGGGTCTTTGACTAGAGTACATCTCTCATTGGTTTTAGGATGAAAAGAGGTCAGACAAGAGTTTGGGAAGGCCAACAAACCTTCATGTTTTTGAGTGTTCCCAATCTTCCAAGTCAAACTCTGCCTAGTGAAAGCCTATTTTCCAGCCTTATAGCGGGATTTATGAGTGCAGATTTCTCCTCACTTGTTTTGTGATACCAAACCCGTAAATCCACAAATCCCTTTGTGAATTCCTAACAAATGCAACAAAATAAATGTAGTTGTAAACTTACATTTATGACCAAATTCACCTTTTTGAATTTGGTCCTTATTATTTGGGTTAAAATCATCACTTGATTGCTTACAAGCTGGTCTGCAATGAATCATAGTTGAGTGATCCTTTCAAATCATAATGCTGTGTTTGTGCAGTTATTATAATAGTTCCCACTGTTTGCACAATTGTTACATTACATTTATACCCAGGACTGCATGCCTATAGAATACGAGCAAAGATTTCAAGATAGGTACTGCAAAACCTACAATTTAATTTATCACTCAGAGGAAGGGTGTGGAACCAGCCATTGTTCTGAACTCTTCGGAAGACAGAGGCATCTGACGTTCATAGTTAACAGCACCATAATGCTATGTTAATGCTGTAAATAAGGAATGTAGGGCCTCCAGGGAGTACCTGAAGGGCTGTTGCATGGCCAGAACTTGTGTCTGCCTCATAACCAGTCTCCCAGAGGTGAGGGAACATCGCCATCACCTTTCTGCTGGAGGAGCTCAAGATCCACCTTGTCTAGAAGCCTTCCTGCCGGTTGTCAGTGGGAAAGAGTTGGCTTGGCCCTGCAGTGGGCAAGAGACAACCAAGGTGGTGAAGTCCAGTGTGTTCCCAGAATGTTGAACATCCAGTGAAAGTGGACTACTGAGAGAGTGAAGCAGAAATGAATAGTGCTGTGGTGGGTCTCCCCATCTTTCTCCACGGTTCCAACTAAGGACTGCCCTAAAATGCTGTACAAATTCAACAACTATTGTGTTGTGGTGCTACCTCCACCAACGGAGGAAGAAGCTGTGCCACCACTGAGGTTGAGCCAGTTAGATTTCAAAGGGTGCAACTGTGTGGACACATTCATGCTGACCAGTCAGACTGGTGGACGGTGCAACTGAATTGCCGTAGGACCTGTCTTCATTTCGCCAGTTGAAAGCTGCGACTGCTGTAGATGCTGTGCTGCATTCACCTGTGAATCCTGTTATGAACGGAGCTTACAATGCACTCTGACTCCATGGGCTGCACCTGGCTCCTCCTTCCAAGGACCGCTGCAGAACCACAAGCAGGTAACATGGGCCTCCACATTGCATTTGGAACAGAGTCTGTGACACCTGCCGGAGACTCGAGTATAAGGACTTGTGACTTTTCTATCCACATCAATAACATGGGTAGGAATTACCAAACGGAGGACTGGGTGGTAACCAAAGGAAAATGGAATCAGGGGTGCCACCCTATAGTCAATATCGGAATTGCATTGTATAGTATTTAGTCCTGCTGTGCCACTAAAGGTTCTTTCTTTTACAAAAAAGCAAGCCCTGGGAGGGACATCAGTTATTGTGTCTGCTGGCTGGCTGTTGAGTTTTGAGCTCTGACTGACCCCCATATTAGCCTGGGATTGCTTGCCCTCGCTACCCTGAGAATTAAGTGCAAAAGTGCTACATTTGACACAGTTCGCAACTCCACAGTACAACGAACCCCAGGACATCGATCGGAGTTTAGTAGTTCCTGCCTGCCTGTCTAGAAACCCATGATTATTTTTTCTGTTCTCGTTGTACAATAAAAGTTAATGTGCACTATTCATTCCCATGTGAGGTATAGCAAAGAGGACATTTTATCAGTTGGAAGCACTGTGTAAGTTTGGCCAACTCTGAGAGCAAGTGGATAACAGTGTTTGGCAGCCGTTGCTAGGCGAACAAATGGAAACACGATTCTACTACGTTGTTAAAACCGTCGCGGATACTGTATACTAACTCCCCAGCTAAACAGATTCTTGTGCGGATTTCAACCATCAGCTATGCCTTCTCATATATGGACAACGTCTTTCCTTAGGTGCCAGAGTTTTCTGGTGAACTATCAATTAGCGTGCAGATAAACGTATGGCGGCGCGCTCTTGGCACAAAAGAAATACCGGGAACTTCAGCAGAAACCCCTCCTTGCTGCCAGGAGTCGCTCACACTGATTCACATCTGTATGCGTTTTGTTTAGCTTCCGAACCGCACACATCACAAGAGGGCCTTCTTTACCCGAGGTACATTAATTACGAGCGTTGGTGTCCTCCGTCATCTCGCTCAGTCTGCAAGATTGGGTAATCCACCTGCGTCCATCTTTCACCTGCTTTGTTCTTTTTGAAGTTTTTGGGTCGGATAATGAGCCGTCTTTTGTCTCATCCTGACAAACGGCGGCTCTCTCCCTTCCTTTCTTTGTGCGCGTGACGCCTCCCCGCGGAATCGCAGTTAACGCCGGCACCTGCTCTGGGCAGGCCTCAGCAGATGAAAGAGTCCGACCAGCATGTTTTCGTGGATGTTTGATCTTCCCCTATCTGTGCGAGGATTGGCACTGACTGCTTCCCTCACAAGGTCGTGACAGAGGGGAGCTTGCTCACAGGCCGGCCATGTGTTTCCTCTTTTGAACGTCTGTCAGCGGATCACCGTCACAGAGAGCGCGTGGTCTCCGAGCTTTTTGTGTCGGAAGGATTCCTATACTCGCAGTTCACAAAATAGATGGCAGGCAATATTAGTGTGGTGGACAACACCTAAACAATACCACTTGGTATACATTTAAAGCAAGTTATTAGAATCCGTCTACACTACATTTCCTTTCAAAATATCGTTGTTAAGCCGGTTTTATATGATATATATATTTAGTGCAAAGGGGGCAGCGTTTTAGAATTATCTTACAATTTACGTAGTAGGTGTTATTGTCACCCAGCTCAGTGGTTTATATTTTGTCGGCTTTAGAAGGATGAACAGCAAATTTGGATAGAACAAACACTGACCTTGTTACATTCAAGCTGCCGCTGCCCCACACATTTTCTGACTAGCATCATTAGCTTACGGAACTCTATTAATGGCCTTTTTAGCTGGCCAAAGATAGCTTGTAAAATAGATCAATGGGTTATGACACCCTTTGCAGAGATTTATGTGTATTCATCATGTCTTACTATTCCAAGTTGAATGGAGTACATTTTAAATTACGTACATTGTTACATGGAGTTGAATTGTGTGTGGAAAGGAATGTTAAATGCAGCGAAATGCTACATGGATTAAATCATTGGACAAAGTAGAATGTTTCTCAAAGCAGAATGATGGATAGAGTGGAATTGTGCGCTAAAGGAAATGTTACAAGGACTAGAATATCATATGGAGTGCTAATTGCACTAATGAATGGTGCATGCACTGGAAAGTTACACAAAGAAAATGGTACATTAAGAGGCAAATGCACAAAATAAAAAGTTACATGTATAGGAATGTTGCATGGAAAGTTATGTTGCATGAACGGTAATATTTTAACTATACAAGTTGAATTTTGCATTGAGGGACGTGTTAAATGTTGAAAATTGTTTCAGAGAGTGCAATACAAGTAAAAAACAGCATGGAGTGAAATGGTACATAGAGCGGGATACTGCTTTACATGCGTGTGACATGCAGTGGAATAAATGGAATGTTGCATGAAGTAAAATATTGCATAACGTTGTAGAGAGTGAAATGTTGCACGGAAATGAATGCTACTTCTCAGTGATACATAGTAAACAACAGAGGGGAATGAGAGACTATACTGGGGAGCCTTTCTTTATTATTTATTTATTTTATTTATTTATTTATTTATTTATTTTATACAATTTATATGGCGCGCAAATACCCTAGGGTGTCTCGGCGCTGTGGAGTAAAGGAGAGCAGCTAGGTGGAAGATTACTGATTGAATAGCCATGTTTTTACTTGTCTCCTGAATATCATGAGGGTAGGACTGGTTTTGATATGGAGGGGAAGGGTGTTCCACAATCTTGCCGTGGCAACTGTGAAACGTCTGTCTCCCCAAGATGTTTTCTTAGTGCGAGGAATGGTCAACAGATGAGCTGATGAAGAACGCAACGGTCTGTTAGGATTGTATGGGCAGAGTAGTTTTTTTAGGAACTCAGGTCCCATGTTGTTGATGGCTTTATATGCGATGCAAAGTGCCTTAAATTTAGTTCGACTTCTAATAGGCAGCCAGTGAAACTGGCGTATAACTTGAGAGATTGTATTTGGGGGTGCCGGACAGAATTCTGCAAAAACAACAATTGATGGACAGAATGCAGAACAATGTCATACATTCACCCCAGTACAGAGATCTGGGCCTAAATCCATCGTTGTTTTGCTCACCATGCCATTCCAGTTTGAACCCAGCCATATGCAAATCAGTCTTGACCCTGTGCCTCATGGGAACAGTCCAGGCCGAACTGCCAAGCCAGGTCCTCCCTGGACTGGAAACAAGCATCCTAGGACCGGTTTCGGGTTTTACCCCTCTTCAGCCAGGATAGCTTGATTCCAGTGGCATGGAGAGCACGGGACCCACGTCTGGGCATACCCGTCCCACTCGGGGTGACAAATGCAAAAACAACAATTGATGGACAGAATGCAGAACAATGTCATACATTCACCCCAGTACAGAGATCTGGGCCTAAATCCATCGTTTTTTGCTCACCATGCCATTCCAGTTTGAACCCAGCCATATGCAAATCAGTCTTGACCCTGTGCCTCATGGGAACAGTCCAGGCCGAACTGCCAAGCCAGGTCCTCCCTGGACTGGAAACAAGCATCCTAGGACCGGTTTCGGGTTTTACCCCTCTTCAGCCAGGATAGCTTGATTCCAGTGGCATGGAGAGCACGGGACCCACGTCTGGGCATACCCGTCCCACTCGGGGTGACAAATGCAAAAACAACAATTGATGGACAGATTGCAGAACAATGTCATACATTCACCCCAGTACAGAGATCTGGGCCTAAATCCATCGTTTTTTGCTCACCATGCCATTCCAGTTTGAACCCAGCCATATGCAAATCAGTCTTGACCCTGTGCCTCATGGGAACAGTCCAGCCCGAACTGCCAAGCCAGGTCCTCCCTGGACTGGAAACAAGCATCCTAGGACCGGTTTCGGGTTTCACCCTCTTCAGCCAGGATAGCTTGATTCCAGTGGCATGGAGAGCACGGGACCCACGTCTGGGCATACCCGTCCCACTCGGGGTGACAAATGCAAAAACAACAATTGATGGACAGAATGCCGAACAATGTCATACATTCATCCCAGTACAGAGATCTGGGCCTAAATCCATCGTTTTTTTGCTCACCATGCCATTTCAGTTTGAACCCAGCCATATGCAAATCAGTCTTGACCCTGTGCCTCATGGGAACAGTCCAGCCCGAACTGCCAAGCCAGGTCCTCCCTGGACTGGAAACAAGCATCCTAGGACCGGTTTCGGGGTTTCACCCCTCTTCAGCCAGGATAGCTTGATTCCAGTGGCATGGAGAGCACGGGACCCACGTCTGGGTATGCCCGTCCCACTCGGGGTGACAAATGCAAAAACAACAATTGATGGACAGAATGCAGAAAAATGTCATACATTCACCCCAGTACAGAGATCTGGGCCTAAATCCATCGTTTTTTTGCTCACCATGCCATTCCAGTTTGAACCCAGCCATATGCAAATCAGTCTTGACCCTGTGCCCCATGGGAACAGTCCAGCCCGAACTGCCAAGCCAGGTCCTCCCTGGACTGGAAACAAGCATCCTAGGACCGGTTTCGGGGTTTCACCCCTCTTCAGCCAGGATAGCTTGATTCCAGTGGCATGGAGAGCACGGGACCCACGTCTGGGCATACCCGTCCCACTCGGGGTGACAAATGCAAAAACAACAATTGATGGACAGAATGCAGAACAATGTCATACATTCACCCCAGTACAGAGATCTGGGCCTAAATCCATCGTTTTTTGCTCACCATGCCATTCCAGTTTGAACCCAGCCATATGCAAATCAGTCTTGACCCTGTGCCTCATGGGAACAGTCCAGGCCGAACTGCCAAGCCAGGTCCTCCCTGGACTGGAAACAAGCATCCTAGGACCGGTTTCGGGTTTCACCCCTCTTCAGCCAGGATAGCTTGATTCCAGTGGCATGGAGAGCACGGGACCCACGTCTGGGCATACCCGTCCCACTCGGGTGACAAATGCAAAAACAACAATTGATGGACATAATGCAGAACAATGTCATACATTCACCCCAGTACAGAGATCTGGGCCTAAATCCATCGTTTTTTTGCTCACCATGCCATTCCAGTTTGAACCCAGCCATATGTAAATCAGTCTTGACCCTGTGCCTCATGGGAACAGTCCAGCCCGAACTGCCAAGCCAGGTCCTCTCTGGACTGGAAACAAGCATCCTGGGACCGGTTTCGGGGTTTCACCCCTCTTCAGCCAGGATAGCTTGATTCCAGTGGCATGGAGAGCACGGGACCCACGTCTGGGCATACCCGTCCCACTCGGGGTGACAAATGCAAAAACAACAATTGATGGACAGAATGCAGAACAATGTCATACATTCACCCCAGTACAGAGATCTGGGCCTAAATCCATCGTTTTTTGCTCACCATGCCATTCCAGTTTGAACCCAGCCATACGCAAATCAGTCTTGACCCTGTGCCTCATGGGAACAGTCCAGGCCGAACTGCCAAGCCAGGTCCTCCCTGGACTGGAAACAAGCATCCTAGGACCGGTTTCGGGGTTTCACCCCTCTTCAGCCAGGATAGCTTGATTCCAGTGGCATGGAGAGCACGGGACCCACGTCTGGGCATACCCGTCCCACTCGGGGTGACAAATGCAAAAACAACAATTGATGGACATAATGCAGAACAATGTCATACATTCACCCCAGTACAGAGATCTGGGCCTAAATCCATCGTTTTTTTGCTCACCATGCCATTCCAGTTTGAACCCAGCCATATGTAAATCAGTCTTGACCCTGTGCCTCATGGGAACAGTCCAGCCCGAACTGCCAAGCCAGGTCCTCTCTGGACTGGAAACAAGCATCCTGGGACCGGTTTCGGGGTTTCACCCCTCTTCAGCCAGGATAGCTTGATTCCAGTGGCATGGAGAGCACGGGACCCACGTCTGGGCATACCCGTCCCACTCGGGGTGACAAATGCAAAAACAACAATTGATGGACAGAATGCAGAACAATGTCATACATTCACCCCAGTACAGAGATCTGGGCCTAAATCCATCGTTTTTGCTCACCATGCCATTCCAGTTTGAACCCAGCCATACGCAAATCAGTCTTGACCCTGTGCCTCATGGGAACAGTCCAGCCCGAACTGCCAAGCCAGGTCCTCCCTGGACTGGAAACAAGCATCCTAGGACCGGTTTCGGGGTTTCACCCTCTTCAGCCAGGATAGCTTGATTCCAGTGGCATGGAGAGCACGGGACCCACGTCTGGGCATACCCGTCCCACTCGGGGTGACAAATGCAAAAACAACAATTGATGGACAGAATGCAGAACAATGTCATACATTCACCCCAGTACAGAGATCTGGGCCTAAATCCATCGTTTTTTGCTCACCATGCCATTCCAGTTTGAACCCAGCCATATGCAAATCAGTCTTGACCCTGTGCCTCATGGGAACAGTCCAGCCCGAACTGCCAAGCCAGGTCCTCCCTGGACTGGAAACAAGCATCCTAGGACCGGTTTCGGGGTTTCACCCCTCTTCAGGAAGGATAGCTTGATTCCAGTGGCATGGAGAGCACGGGACCCACATCTGGGCATACCCGTCCCACTCGGGGTGACAAATGCAAAAACAACAATTGATGGACAGAATGCAGAACAATGTCATACACCCCAGTACAGAGATCTGGGCCTAAATCCATCGTTTTTTTGCTCACCATGCCATTCCAGTTTGAACCCAGCCATATGCAAATCAGTCTTGACCCTGTGCCTCATGGGAACAGTCCAGGCCGAACTGCCAAGCCAGGTCCTCCCTGGACTGGAAACAAGCATCCTAGGACCGGTTTCGGGGTTTCACCCCTCTTCAGCCAGGATAGCTTGATTCCAGTGGCATGGAGAGCACGGGGACCCACGTCTGGGCATACCCGTCCCACTCAGGGTGACAAATGCAAAAACAACAATTGATGGACAGAATGCAGAACAATGTCATACATTCACCCCAGTACAGAGATCTGGGCCTAAATCCATCGTTTTTTTGCTCACCATGCCATTCCAGTTTGAACCCAGCCATATGCAAATCAGTCTTGACCCTGTGCCTCATGGGAACAGTCCAGGCCGAACTGCCAAGCCAGGTCCTCCCTGGACTGGAAACAAGCATCCTAGGACCGGTTTCGGGGTTTCACCCTCTTCAGCCAGGATAGCTTGATTCCAGTGGCATGGAGAGCACGGGACCCACGTCTGGGCATACCCGTCCCACTCGGGGTGACAAATGCAAAAACAACAATTGATGGACATAATGCAGAACAATGTCATACATTCACCCCAGTACAGAGATCTGGGCCTAAATCCATCGTTTTTTTGCTCACCATGCCAATTCTGGCGGCTGAGTTGTGGACAAGTTGCAGTTTGTTGAGGACTTTCTCCTGAGCATTTAGGAGGAGTCCGTTGCAATAGTCCGTCTTTGACATTACCAGAGTGCCCATGAGGGTCTTACCAGCGCTGGGGGGAAGAAATGGTAAGAGTTTCCTTATCATTTTCATGGTGTAGAAGGATGAAGAGACAATCGCGTTTGCATGGTGAATGAAAGACAATTTGTCGTCAAACACTACGCCAAGATTCCTGACCTTTGTAACCGGTTCAGGAGGGGGTCCTAAATCGGATGGCCACCAGGAGGGGGACCAGCCAGGGGATACATTGCCAAAGATCATCACCTCCGTTTTATCCAAGTCACATTCCTCAATCAAACAAGGTAAGGTGCCCCTAGGTGGAATGAGTCAAGAGACTGTAATTCTGAAACCCTGCATGCATAATCGGTAAGGTTATAAAAAAGTTATAAAAAGGGTCTTCACCCACGGAATTTCGTGGCATGCATCATCATTGGATCCTTACACTAAAATGACTGTGCATCAGGGTGGGCTCAACTAGAGCTCTGGGAGCTCCTTGATATTGTAAGGATCGAAGGAACTAAAATGTCTAGGATGTTAATATATTAACAGTATTTAATAATTGTCATCCTGATAAGATTAATACAATTAGCACTGTAGCAGTACTGTAATGTACACCTGCGGGTAGTAGAGGCCTCTGCGTCCTTTATTGTGGTCGACATGACATTGATTCTAGACATACAAAAACATGCACACTGTCATGCAAACTTACATCTGTGGGGGGGACACATTGGTCATCCTAGCTTGGGTTTTCTATTGGCCATCAAGATTCAGAGGCACGGATGGCAAGATAGGTACACCCTACCTACTAAGAATCGTGATGTGTGTGACTACATAGCCGGTTCCACCATGCATCTGTGTATGGGTCTGTGCTCCCCCCTGGGCACAAGAATTTTTCTGCCCCCCCGGGGGGCAGATTAGGGGCATTTACATCAAGTTTCCCCCCGGGGGGGCAGATGCCTCACTAGACCACTGGGACGGACTTTATTTACTGTCAGGGGGGAGGGGGGTGTTCCATCTGTGCATGGGCTGGTGTACCTCCTAACCCCAGCACAATATTCATTTTGTCCCCTAGAGGGCAAAAAACCGACTTGAGAACCAGGGACAATCTTTATACACTGCTTGGGGTGAGCTGCCACCCTGGGAAGAAGAATGTGCTTGCTGCCCACCCTCATGCAAAGGAGTCTTTCTCTCCCCCCAAGGTCGGAAAGGGAGTGTATAGCTCCAATATACCTCCTCAGGGGACAGAAGGCCCACTAGACCACCAGGAAATATTTTAGATTTATTGTTGGGTGAGCGTGCTGCTCAGCATGGCCCTGTGCTCTCTCCCCCCACCCACAGGCACAAGAGTCTTCCTAGCCCCCAGAGGGCAGATAGGTGGTGTTTACCCCAATCTGCCTCCCCAGGGGGCAGGAAGCCCAGTAGAACACCAATGGTTTTCTTTGTTTACTGTGTGCACTTCCAGAAATGGGCCTGTGCTCCCCTACCACTGGCACAATAATCTTTCTGCACCTCCAGGAAATGGAAAGCGTCCCCCCCCCCCAATCTACTCCCTGGTGGGTCAGAAAGCTCGCTAGACACTAAAGAAATAATAATTAAAAAAAAGAAGTGGTGGAGGTGGTGCACCCAGGCTCTGTGGGTGCTATGCTGAGCTGCACATGTGGGTTAGCTTTTTTAAGCGGGAGGTGTGTGAGAATGCTGTGTGGCACAAATGTTGTGGATCCCTACAGATTCTGAACATTTCCATCACCAAAATGTGAGGAAAATTCATAATTTGTGGGGCAAAGTTTGATATTTACAGAGCATTTTGGGTAAGGAAAGCTTTGTGAGATGCATGCAAAACAGATCTCCCTGCCCCACCCCGCCCCCGGTGTCTAGTTTTCAAAAACATTTGGGCTTGGTAAGTTTCCTTGGGAGGTGGCCAAATCCATTCCCAAATACCACATCAACACCCATTGCAAAAACTCATCATTCAGGAAATGGTGATGTTTCCATGTTGTGTTTAGAGGCATTTTGTGTGGCAGGCATTAGGTCAAGCCACACAAGTTGGGTAGTATTTTTATCTGGTGAAGTCTGGGAATGCTGGTTGGTAGGAATTTTGTGGATTCCCGCAGACTCCTGAAGTTTCAGCCACCAAAATATGATGAAATTAGTAACTTTAGGCAAAGTTTGAGGTTTGCAGGGCATTGTGGGTAAGAAAATGTTGCGGGATGCAGGCAAGGCACATTAAATACCGCAGATACTGCATGACCATAAAAAGATAATTTTTATACAGGAAATGTTGAGGTCTCCATTTTACATTTTGGAGACTTTTGTGTAGTGGCACCAGGCTGAACCACACAACATGTGTAGCGCTTTTATCAGGAATGCTGCATTGTAAGAATTTTGTGGATCCCCACAGATTCAGGAAGTACCATCACTGAAAAAAGAAAAATTGCATAATTGTAGGCAAAGTTCGAGGATTGCTGGGTGTTACGGGTAAGAAAATGTTGTGAAATCCACTCAAGACACACCACCCTGGACTCCCCCAGGTAGCTATTTTTAAAATGTTTGGATTTCATAGGTTTTCCTGAGTGTCAGCCGAGTCCAGGCCCTTCATACTACAGCCTTCCCATGGCAAATTTTTTTAATTTAAATTAAAAAGTAAGCAAGTGTGCAGAAAATATCACATTATGTAAATTGCCCTCTGAATGACATTGGTAACCCCAAATTCAGAGGTGTACAAATGCCCACTATATATATCTCAGTATCTTGTGCAGATTTGGAAAATACATAAGTTTCTATAGTACCCAACTTTCATTCATTTGATTTTATAGTGTGAATTGCTGCATGGACTGTACACAATGTAGCTGCAGCTCAGTAGTTGACTCTGGGTCTCTTTTAACATCGACTGTACTGTATAAATTAATTTTACACCTCCAAACCGAATGTTTAAAGAAACGGATGTAAACACAAATTTTTAACACATCTTTATTTTTGTGTGCTTTTTAATGGTGCAATGTATCTTGTGTATTGGAACATTGTTTTGGATTTAATTAACTAAACAATAAAACTTTTGATTGATTGACTCTGGGTATTGTTTGTTTGTGGACAACCTACACACGTTATACCCCTGTGACCAGAAGGGCCTGATGGATGTTACAGTTTGCTACTTTTGTAAAGTGGCCATTGGGGCAAATAATTATAAATGAAATTGTTGACACCGGTTGCTATTTTTTCCTACTGATTTGCATTATTTTTTTATTTCAATGATTAATTTCTTTTGGAAAACCATGAGGAATCTATACTAACGTCCTTGCTTAATTTGGAATTTTGTCTAGTTTTCAGAAAGGTATAGATATGTGGGTTCACCCATGGGTTTCACACCTGTTTCCACCACAAACTGTAAGTAGGCTGAAACCTTAAAAAATGGCAAAAATGGACTGCCAGCTAGAAAATGTGAAAACTGTAGTAAAAAATTGTTTTCTGGCACCTGGGAAGATGGTGATCCTAGCACAGCAAACATTTCCTTTATGCCATTTTTAGGGGAAAAATCTAGTTTCTTTCACAGCACATTTTCTGTTTTCCAACAAAAAACAAAATGTTGCTATATTTTGGCTATTTTCTCAGTTCCCTCCAGGAAAATATACAAACCCTGGGTATATTTAGAATCCCCACAGTATGTGAAAAAAAGGATGCAAATGTGGCCTGGATGCATTTTGTGAAAAAAGGTTATGAAGGTCTAAGTGCTAAGTTCCCCAAACATCAAAAAAGAGCTCAACAGTGGGGTAGAAAGCCTAAGCAGCTAAGAGTTTAAACACAAATAAATTGTCTCTACAATTCAGAATCTCTGCTTTTCAAAAATGAGCTCACAGCTGTCTTTTGCTTTCTGATAACAGGATTACAATGCAGCAAAAAAAAAAGAGACATAGATTCATGCTGCTAGTGCCAAAACCTGCATTTGCCACTATGAAATAAGAGGGCCTGAGTCACAAAGGTACTTACGTGCAGTAAAGTTATGAGTGCGGAGTCTCCACACTCTTGGCGGAATCTCCACACTCTCTGCAGTGCACCATGAGGAGATTCTGTGCTGAGTGCAGAGATTCCACCACGAGTGCTATGCACTTGTAACTTTACTACATGTAAGTATCTTTGTGAATGGGGCCCACAAAATAAATCCAGCTTTGTCTGGACTCATTAGCTAAAGCTTAGAGCAGAGTGTACTCCTGATCGTCTGTGTAATCATGCAATTTAAATCCTGCTGCAATAAATAAGGTTGTTTGCCTTGAGTTGTACACATTAAAAAAAATACACTGAGTCTGGCTTTTTTAAAAATCTGGGTGACCAATGTCCCTTAATTTAATGATAAACTGGGTTTTAAAGTGGTGTGTAAATGAAGAAACGTTTCTCATATTTCAACCAATTCAAATTCTGTTAAAGCTGTGTTTAAATATTACACCAAGAGGTTTGTGATAGATGTATGGTCACTAAAGAAGATTTCTCATAAGCAGCGTTTCAGTGAACCCAGGTCTGCACTCTTAGGTCAAGATTTACTAACAAAATCAGGCAACACAGCACTGCAAGTTGCTGCGCCGAGTTGTGTGAACAGGAGAGAGCAGAACATCACCATATCTACTAAGATGTGTCGCTGTTCTGTTCTCTCCCTGTGTTAGTGCACTATTGGCTACCATATGCCACACAAACACCATTGTGCCATAGATTTGGCCAGGAAAGGGTCCCTTCAAGTACAAAAACTATGCCTTAAGGCATTTTCGACTTTGCATGTGTGCGTAACAATGCAGCACACATTCGAAGAGTGAAAAAGAAGGAGAAATGAAAGCATTTTATCATCATTACACTGCCTCAAAGAAGCACAGGATTTTGGTGCAAAATAACTGTCTACGAATCTTTGCAGCTATAGATTTGCATCAAAACCAATGGGTAATTGCATGGGAATGCCCATGTGTCTCCCACAGAACACCCCTTTGGTGCAAAGTAACACAAGTCAGCGCATTGCCCAGGTATGCATTACATTTGGTTAGAATCCAACACAATAGCAATTTGCGTTGGATTGAAACTTCACTTTGAGTAGTTTTACAAAGAGGCCATACATGCTAAATCCTGTCTAGTAAGACTGAATGTCAGTTGAATGTGCTGTTGATTTGAACATCTAGGCATCAACAGAGTTAATGAACCACCAAAAGTTCTGTTAGTAATTAGAAGGACATGTTTCATAAATGAGCCAGGGTGAATGGATATATAATTTTTTCTCATGTCAATTGTGTCTTGTGTGCTTTTCTCATGGTAGACACTTCGACAGTCACCCCTGGTTTAAGTTCATCATATTCATGGATATGACCTTAATGATGTCTTCATGAGCAGGCACAATTTTAAGGGCCTACGTCTTTGTGATGGGCTATTATGTTGAGGCTTTACTGACCATATTTGTTCATTATGCTCTGTCAAAAAAATCTGTATTATCCCAAGAAGAGATAGAGGTGGTGTTGTCAGAAGAGAGTATTTGAATGACTAATGTTGAACTTGGCCTTTTCTGCAGTGTCACCCCCAAACATTTTGCCTTCACCGTCCTGTTTTCTGAACCCATTTTTGTTGGCTTTTAGGACTCTGTGTGCTTTACCACTGCTAACCAGTGTTAAAATGCTTGTGCTCTCTCTCTAAAACATGGTAAAATTGCCTTACACCCAATTGGCACATTTAATATTCTTGTACGTCCCTAGTAAAGTGGGACTACATACACCCAGGGCCTGAAAATTAAATGCTACTGGTGGGCCTGCAGCACTGATTGTGCCACCCACTTAAGCATCCTTTTAAACATGTCTCAGGCCTGTGATTGCAACCTGTGTGTATGCAGTTTTAAACTGCCATTTCGACCTGGAAAAGTAAACCTTTTGGCCAGGCCTATACCTTCCTTTTTAATACATATGTCAGTTATAGGGTAGGCCCTGAACAGCCCATAGGGCAGGGGGCAGTGTTGTTTTAATTTGTGCATGTCTTGGAAGTAAAAAACTCTTAAATTTGTTTTTCACTACTGCAAGGCCTGCCTCTCCCACAGCATAACATTCGGTTAACTTTTCACATTTAATAGGTAATAAGTCAACTGGGAACAGGAAGGAATGTCGAGTTTGGTGTCTAAAGAATTGCAATTTAAAACCCTCTTTAATTACAAAGTCAGATTTTAAGTCACAATTCTGAAAATGCCACTGTTTAGAACGTTGGCATTTTCTTGTCCTAACCATTTGATGCCTGCAGTCTGTCCCTGGGTCACATGACTAGGTGTAGGTGGTATTTGGCCTTTTTGTATTGCTCTCAGACAGTAAGACAAAGGGGGAATAGGTGTTGGCAGGACAGGCCATCTCTGTCTTGATAGGGGGCGAAGCTGTCACCTACCACAACGGCACATCACAAACAGTTTGCATGAACACACGCACAGGACACTAGTCTGTTGTGTCCCCAGTCATGCTAGGCCCAAGACAGGGAGGCAAGTAATTCCAAGCACCTATTGGCATAGAAATCTATCTGTAGAACCTTCTCTTACTTCAAACCTGGCACCAAGTATAAATATTGAACCCTCAAACCCAACTCTGCAGTGCACCTCTAGACCTCTGGAATACTTGGAAGGACTGCTGTGCTGATCTGCTGCAAGAGGGTCTGCTACTCCTCTGCCCTGCTACTGTGCTGCCCTGTTGCCTGAGGACTGTACTGCATCTTCAACCCAGGAGCACAAGAGTGACTCCAAGGGATAGTTGGCATGCTTCCTGATAAGAGCCCCACAGACAGAAAAGGCTTCAACAACCTTGAACCGTGCACCTGGACTCTGCCTGCTGTGTATCCTACTCCCAAGTGGTGTCACCCCAGTCCTGGACCTTTGACGTAGGCCTAAAGGTGCTCTGCCAGCCCAACTGTGTTCCCCATCAGAAACAACTCAAAGCAATTCAAAGTGACGCAAAGCCCAGCAAAGCCTCACCACACAGCTGCCAGCCTAAACAGAATCGACATTGAGCGACGCAAAGCCTAGCCGCATCGCTGCCAGCTTCATCGCCGAGTGACGTATACATAAAGCAGCACCATGCCAAACTTTGACACAGAGCTCACCAGAACTGGTACAGAGCGACGCAAAGCCCTGCAAAGCCTCGCCGCACAGGTTCATCGGAACTGATGTCAGACAACATGAAGCTTTGCAAAGCAACGGCAACGGACCTCTCACCAAGGACATAAGGCACTTTGTTCAGCTGGCCTAATATTTGGTTTCTGTATCTGACCTACGTTCCATCGCTGTCAGCCTGAACTTGTGACTTTGTCCCGGTCTGGCACAACCAGATAACTGCAGTGGCCGCATTGTGCATTTTAGCACTATTTTTACATACATCTTCAAAATTGTATATCTCCAGATCTACTAATTGAATTTCTGCTGTTTTGGTCTCAAAAAATGTATTACATTTTATTCTATTTTTCTAAATTGGTGTAGGATTTTTCTTGTGTTGTGTTTTCACTTTATTGTTGTGCTGCAGAAATACTTTACACATTGTGCCAAGCCACCAGAGGGTTAAACACAGGTTAATTTGGGGTTTGCTTATGACTTAACCCTGACAATAATTGTGATTGCTGCTTGAGTAGGTTTTGCCCCCTCATCCAGTAAGCAAGTTTCCAACAACTAACAAAAAAAGGCCATTTTCAAAACATTCTCACACTTGGGATGACCTTTTAATGGTTGTAGAAGTTTTGCCCCAGTTTCAAACCACATATATCACACAGTCTCTGGAGCAGATAAGTACTATCAAAGAGGTAACTGAAGGAAAGTGATAACTTTCCAGCCTAGCCAAACTTCAAGATACAGCCCTATTTGAAAAGGGACAATGATAACAATATTTAACCAAGCAAGGTTGGTATCTCCTTTGAAGCCTCAGTGTATTGGCAGGAATTTTCAGTTTTAATAGCTCTCAAATTTAAACCATGCAATTTTTCTAGAAGGCAGCTACCTTCCAGATCTCTTTTTTGATGAGCCTACTCATTTCTTTTATTTACCAACGCTAATCAGTCCAATGTATGTGTTATCTATCCTAATAGTGTACATTAGAGTTAAATTGAACTCTCTAAATTTCTGAGTTCCACTTTTCTGTCAATATTAATAATGTTATCCAGATCTGCTAGGAAGGAATCCGTGTTATTGTGGTTAGAGAATTTAAATATACTTAAATAAAAGTGTATTATTGGTTGTAGCAGTAGTAGTAAATGAATAAACTGTACACCATCTTCTCACAACTTCTCTTAGGATTATACTAATTCTCTCCTTGATTAACATTTTCAGGCTCTTGTACACAATGCTCCTAAATTATAATCTTACATTAAAATGTTGTGACTTTGAAGAATTAGGGTAAGCTGTAACAAAATCCCAACACATAAAAAAACAAGCATATTCAACAACAGTACTCATCGTGCATCCAATCCCCATGTGCCTCTATCCTGGAAAGCACCAGTAAGCAACACTATCCAGAGAAACCTCTGTGTCATTTGGAGATGCACTTTCCAGATAGTCCAGAACCATTTGCGTGGCAATGCAATTCACTGACAAGCCATAGGTCTAACAAGCTACAGATGAGCAATGTACAAGTGTGCATGAAGGGAGATTTTGACTCTCTCTCTGCTCTCCGCTGGCTCTCTCTTCTGCTATCCACTGCCTTGGATCCCTGTTCTGGAAGTTTGTAGTGTTTGATATATTTCAAGTCTGACAAAGCTGTGTTTGCAACCATGTCATGATGGTAGGCTGTGCCATGTGCCGAGGACCCTGGCATGTTGGTAAGGGAGTTCTTCCTGTTGGGATTTTCGTGACCAATGTGATTGATGTCGCCTGGTAAAGCTGCCACAACCGCTCATTTCTCGGTGTTTCTTTCATCTTCTCCTAACTTGTTGCAAGAAACGGGGCAGTGGAAGTGGGTGCATTGCTTAGTTATAAGCAAGTGTGATTTTACCTGGTTTCGAGCTTGGGTCAATCTGCTGTCTTGGTTTGAAGGTGTGAAGGTGTGGCCTGGGGTTAGTGGACTCTGGTCTTCGGCAGACTGGTCCCAAATAGCCTGTCATTTCAAGGGTCTTAGTGATTTGCTGCTTTTCTAAATAAGTATATCCTACCAAATCTCTGTCCTCTATTCTAACATTCTAGCATCTAGGGTTTGGTGTATGACCAGACTTATGACTAGGCATTTGTGGAACCCCCTTGACATCCTACAGAGAACTTTTGAGGATGGATCCATTGAAATAGCACATATGCCTCTGTATTTTGTGGTTGTATTTGTCACTTGATTTGGTTTATTGCATTTTATATATTGTTTATGATTTCAACTTGGATACGAGTAATTTATTTTTTCTCTGTTCACACTAGTTACTCCTTTGAATCTTCTTTCTTTTCTTTTTCATGAACTTCTATATCTTGGTAGCCTTTATTGTAAACAAATCAATAATTATTTGTAAAGAGCTTAGATGTTAGTGCTATAGATAAATAAAATGAAAATAGCATAACATGTCACACTCCAATAGGACCCATCAACAATAGAAGAGAAAAAAGGACAGGCATAGCAAAATCATCATTCTGGTTCAGTTATAATACAACAAAGCTACCAGCAGCATGAACATGCACCCATGTTCTGCTCTCTTCGTCACACTATTATCTCCTCAACTATAAATGGGATAATGTACCCCCTGCCTTTCATCATAAGGATATTACAAGTCACTAAGGGATACTGTGACTGTATAGAGGAACAAGGTTGAAGGCTGAGTTGCTTTATAAGGTCATGGGTAACTTATAACATTCTTATAATGCACAGCAGCGGGTACTTTATTCCATATAATACATAGTCATACAATCCTCTTTCCCTCAAGTCACTTAAATCCAAGGTATGTTGCTCTTTGAAAGAGATAGCATTTTTGCAAACAAGAGGAATAAAAGTAGAATCTCTAGTGGAAAATTGAGCACATGAAAAAAGTAATTAGATACTTGTTACAAAAAGCTATTAGAATCAGTTTAAAACAAGTCTGATTAAAAAGAAGCATTGTAGCTTGGAATATGTAGAAATATGCAGGAAGATTCTATCTTTTTTATAATTACCTAAAGAGTGGAAAAAATAAACATGTTGCCATAAATATCTCCTTTCGGCTTATCCCCATTTATCTAGAACAAAACACAACTGAAGAAGGAAAAGACACATTTGGCTTTCTTTTTTCTTTTACACTGCAGCTGTAAATATGCTCCGTGTCCTGTTTTTCACATTGGCTGCCGGCTCTGGCAGCAGGCATTGTGATGTCAGAAGTCAACTGTAATTAATATTTACAGTTGAGCAGCTAGTCAGTTGTTTGTTACAGGTGAGCAGGTGCTTCACAAGCCTCCTGTAATAAGGAATTAGAGATGAGATGTTATACCAGGATCCCAGGTGTTATAAGATGCTCCCCCATAGAAGGGGGGGGAAGTTGCGTCTTTTGCAGGGCTAGAACTTGTTGCTTGTGTCCATAGTGCTACCTCCCTTCAACTCTCTCTTGTGCTTTTCTTTATTTTTCCTGTAATACAGGAAGGAAAAGCTCTCACCGCTTGAACACTCTCGAGCACCATAGCTGCCACCTTCCTTTGCCTAAAGGTGCAAATAAACATGAGCCCTTCCTAACAAATATACTGAAGCAGCCTTGGACATAGCGATAATTACCAGTGTGAAAATACAGATAAGACACTTAGCGAAAACTACTAGCTGTGGTGGAATGGAAGTAGAACATCAGGTTGAATAGGAACTCACTATCTTATGTTAGAAGAAACATTTATTACACTCAGTAAGCATTATGTATGCATATACCATTTACTTAATATGTCAATGTTTTGCAGCAAAACCTTTAAATTGCAATTGTAAAGAAACTTCTCTCCATGTTTTAGTTTCTTCACACATCCTCTTTGGCAGACCTTCTTGGTTATCCATAAGCTTCTTCAAAAGTAAACAAGGAGTTATTTTTTAAGCTCCAAGACTACTATCAACCACAAGTGAACTCATTATAGGCTTCATGCACAAAACAAACAGACACATCGCAGACGCTATTTTCATAAAGCATCAAGGGCCAGATGTACGATCATTTTATTTTGCGAGCCTCTATTTGCTATTTTTTGCAACTCGCAAATAGAGACTTGCAAAATGAAATGTACTGATGTGTCTGGGACACATTTAGGGCCAGATGTACATAGACGTCCGTTTGTGATTTCCTAATAGTGAATTTTTGTGATTCGTTATTAGGAAATCGCAAACAGCTATGTACAACATTGTGTTTTACACTGTTTGCTATTCCCAGTGGGTCGCAGGGGACCTGCCTCATCAATATTCACAAGGCAGGTCGCAATTTGTGACCCATTGGGAATGGCTGGCAATCACAGGGATTGTGGCCTGCTGGCTTCAGCAGACCACCATGTGTGTGACTGCTTTTTAAATAAAGCAGTATTTTATTCTGAAATGCAGCCTGCTTTCCTTAACAGAAAATGGGATGCATTTAAAAAAGAAAAATTAAAAGTTACATTTAAATTTTTCAAGAGTAGGCAGTGGTTCGTGTGATCACTATCTGCTCTTCAAAAATGTTGGGGTTCCCGTTCAAAAAGGGGAAGGGGTCCCTTGGGACCCATTCCCGTTTGTGAATGGGTTATCACCAACCTGAAGTTGGTTGCAAAACATTCCTACATACCAGTGCGGCTCACTATTAGGAAGGGACGTCCTTGGCATGCCCCTTCCTAATAGTGACTCGCAAACCTAATTTGAGATTTGGTAATAGCTTATCGAATCAGAAATAGGGCTTTGTACATTTAAAAATGCTTTTTTCAGGATGCAAACGGACCGATTCTGCAAATAGGGCCATTTGCGAGTTGAAAAAAGCTTTGTATACCTGGCCCTATGCGATTCCCAAATGGGTCGCAAATGAATGAATGAATGACCAACTTATAAAGCGCAAACAAATGCCCAAGGCGCTAAGCGGCTCTACTGCCAGGAGGGCGGGAGCATCAACCCTCTATAAGAAATAGTTACAGGGCAAAGAGCCAGGTCTTCAAGGACTTATGAAAGGAAAGGTGTGACTCAAGACAAGAGATCGATATGGGGAAAATATTCCAGAGCTTAGAGGCTGCAACAGCAAAAGCTCTTCGTCCCCATCTTGCCCTCCTGAACCTGGGGATAATCAGCCGATTTTTATCGGCAGAACGCAACTGTCTAGTGGGGACGTAGCGCTGGAAGAGGTGTTTAATTCCCTCTGAGCCTGAGTTGTTAAGCGCCCTATGAACAATGCATAGGGCCTTAAACAAGATTCGTTTCTCAGCTGGAAGCCAATGCAATTTACGAATAGCAGCAGAAATTGAGTGACATTTCGGAAATTCCAAGACAAGCCTCGCTGTAGCATTTTGGGCAAGTTGCAGCTTAATATTGGATGCCTTATTGATGTCCAGGTAAAGTGCATTACAGTAATCCATCCTGGACAAAATCAAGGCCACAGCTGCTTGTTTACGCGCGGGGAGAGAGAGAAACTGAAATATCTTCCTAAGGGTCCTTATAACCCAGAAACAGGATGAGACAGTCCTATTGACCTGAAGATTAAAAGACAGCTTGTTATCGACTAGGACACCAAGATTATTTGCCGAAGCAACAGGACAAGGACATTGTCCAAGCATTCTTGGCCACCATGAATGGGTCCATATAGATTGTTGGCTACCAAAGACCAGAACCTCAGTTTTGTCCCCATTCAGTCGAAGGTAGTTAATTACCATCCAAGATGCCACAGTCTGTATACAGTTGTTAAAATTGGCGGCGGAGGCCTCTGTATCCTTTGTGATAGACACAATTATTTGTCTATCATCGGCATATGATAATGCCTCCAGACCAAAGGTTCTGATCGGCTTGGCCAACGGGGAGACATATATATTAAATAGGGTGGGGCTCAAGGAGGAGCCCTGCAGAACTCCACAATTTCCTGAAGGCGGTCAATCAGCCTTGTCAGAGAGATGGTATCAAAGGCCGCGGATAGGTCCAACAGAATCAGCAGCAAAGTCTGCGTAGCCTCAACCAAGATGCAGATGTTTTTGACTGCAGATATTAATGCAGTCTCAGTCCCATGGCAACTCCTGAATCCATACTGAGAAGAATCAAACAAATGCTGTTGTTCCAGATGTTTCTCCAAGATCTTGGTGGGAACAGGAAGTAGCAAAATGGGCCGATAGTTTTTAAATTCAGATGGTTCAAGTTTGGTTTTCTTATGCAGAGGCTTGATAACCGCTGTTTCCAGCTAAGAGGGTAGCATCCAGAAGAAATTACCAGATTGAAAGTTGAATTAAGATGGGGGATAATAGTATCCCTTCCCAACTTCGTCAGTTTCGGGGAGCAAGGTTCCAGTGGGAAGCCTAATTTGATCCCCCCTAGAAGCTGGTCGATCTGTTCGTATGATAGAGGGAGGAAGGCAGGCAAACAGACATCCCTCTTCTTAGTGTGGGGGGAATTAGAAAGTGTGGAATTAGTCTTTTGGGCAGAGATAGAGAGTTCAGAGTTAAGACTGTCCAGAGAGGAGTAGATCTAAAAAGTCCGGCGAGCTCTCGTTATATGCTTGAGCAGGCGGTGTAGATAATAGATAGATCAATTTAAATAGATCACTAGTGGACTTAAGTGATGCTGTCTGCTGATTGTAGAATAATGATTTTTCTAATTTAGTGCTGCTTTATATTCTACCAACTTGACCTTATGATTTATTCTTTCAATCGTGTCATAGTATTTACACAAGATACGTTCTTGGCAGCGACAGGCTTGTCTGAGTGTTCTAAACTTCTCTATACCAGGGAGCCGTGGACTTTTTTCTGCCTACATAAAATTCTTTAAGGGGGGCAAGAGAATCAATGGCTGCCGTGAGCCAATTAAAGTACTCTGTGGCTGCCAGATTAGATTCATTATGCTCAATCCATTGTTGGTTATTAAGGTCCCTAATAAGTGATTCCTTGCTTAGCGATTATAATTTCTTTTAAGCACCTTATTATTCCCCTTATTGGGGGCGTCACGTGTTGCTGGAATGACAGGAAAAATGGAACAGCGTGATGGTCAGACCAAGAGAGAGGAAGAGGTTCATCCACCCTAAAACGATGATCATTAGAAAAGATCCCGTCAAGAATATGTCCTGCATCATGGGTGGCTGCCTTTACTAATTGTGTAAAACCGCAGCATAACAATGTTTCTTTAAAAGTCTGTGAGATTTTGCAAGTGGCACTGTCCAAATTAAAATTAAAATCTCCCAAAAGGGTAAGATTTATTTTCCAAGGTAGGACTCTATAAGGTTGGCAATCTCCATGATGAAGGAGAACCTAGGTCCTGGTGGCCAGTAGGTCAGGACTCCAGCAAAGGTTTCCATCGGAAACACTTTTAATCTGGCTAATATAGGAACGCCTGTAAATAATGGCTAACCCACCCCCACATTTACCTATTCTGTCAAGTCGGTAGAGGGTATATCCCTGCAGAATAGCATCAACCAGGTCAGGACCTGAAGAGTCCTTGGCCCAGGTTTCTGTGATGAACACCTAGTCTGGCTTCTGATGAGAAACAAAATCGAAAAACTCGATTTTATTTTTAATCAGAGATCTAGCATTGATTAAAAATCCAGAGAGGATATTCTCACATGCGCCAGGGAAGAAGGAGGGATCCTGATCTGTCATAGAACCAGTAGCGTCCCGTGGTGGGAGTGCTGCCGGTCGGTGACGTGGGGCGGGGGAGGGGCAGGGTGGGGGGTAGTAAACTACGGAATGCGGCCAAATAGAGGTAAGTAAACATATAAATAAATAAAACGAATTTCGTTGCGCGCGCTGCGCAAGCAACGGAATTCGTTTTATTTATTTATATGTTTACTTACCTCTATTTGGCCGTATTCCGTAGTTTACTACCCCCCACCCAGCCCTCCCCCGCCCCACGTCACCGCCCGGCAGCACTCCCACCACAGGCCGCTACTGCATAGAACCCAATTTAGAGGAAGTGAGCTGAAAATTGCCAACAGGGCAGGCAGTGATGTTACCAGTCGAGAGTACTTCCAGACTTAGCAGGGAGTGACACACAGTATTCCCCTACCCCTGTAAATTAAGAAGCTGTTTTTTAGAGTAGGCAGGTGAATCATATTTTTCTAAGGTGCAGGAGCCAGGGGTCCTGGCACATGGCGCAGTCCAGACGCGGACGGGCGCCGATGGTTTGTCTTTAGCGCGCCAGCTGCGCGTGTCCGGACCAGCATGCCAAATTTATGTCCTTTGCTACTTGATACACTAAGCTGCTAACCCAGCCGGAAGTGCTGCTTTTCCTAAAATGAGGAGGTTCCGCTCCCTCCGCTCAATCAGCACGAAATGCCACAGCGGACCAGGGAAGCGTATGAAAATGGATGTAAAATTAATCTGTATTAAAAAAACAAAAACAAAGAGGCACTTCAAACAATAAGTCGATGCAAGTCTAAGACACGGATAAAAATAATGAGGAATAACAGATACATATGCAGTCTACCGACAGGGTAGCTGCTGCACGTCTGGCCCAGCTTGCCAAATTTATGGGCATTGCTACTTGATGCACTAGGCTGCTAACACAGCTGGAAGTGCTGCTTTCCCCAAAATGAGGAGGTTTCGCTCCCTGCGATCAATCGGCATGAAATAGCCGCGGCGGACCGGGGAAGGGTATGAAAATGGAGGTAAGGTTAATCTGTATTAAAATAAAAGAACAAAAAGGCAGTTCAAACAATAAGTCAGTGCAAGTCTAAGACATGGATAAAAATAATGAGGATTAAAAGATACACACGCAGCCTACCGACAGGCTAGCCGCCCAAATGAACTGCTTCATTAATATTCATAAGGAAGGTCACAATTTGCGACCAATTGGGAATGGCCGGCACTCAGGAATGGTGGTCTGCTGGGGTCAGCAGACCACCATGTCTGTGACTGCATAATCCAATTTGTTTTTTTGAAATGCAGCCCGTTTTACTTAAAGGAAAACGGTATGCATTTAAAAAAGAAAAATGAAAAATTTCCTTTTAATTTTTTAAGAGTAGACAGTGGTCCGTGGGACCACTGCCTGCTCTGAAAAAATGTTGGCGCCCTAATTCACAAAGGGGAAGGGGACCCATGGGGATCCCTATGTGTTTGCAAATGGCTTACCACCAATCTGTAATTGGTGATAATCTGCAAATGTTTTGCAACCGCATTCCCAGTCGCAAAACATTTATACATACTAGTGCGACTCTCTATTTGGAAGGAACACCCTTGACACACCCCTTCCTAATTCCGACTCGCAAACACTATTTTGCGAGTCAGTAATAGGTTACCGACTCGCAAAATAGGGTTGCTACATAGCAAATTGCATTTTACATGTCGGAAAGGGCCCAATGGGCCTTTGTGATCAGTAAAATGCGTTTAACATCTTGCCCCAAGTATGCCACCCAAGGAAGTTTTTGCACTGTAATGGAAATGCTACTCTGTCACAGCAAAAATAGCCTTCATCCGGAATTGCAGATGCCGTGTTCCACTAATATTATTAATGAAGCAGTATTCCTTCTGTGAATCTTTCCAAATATTTGTGAATACAGGTGTAAAGGCTTGTGAGTGAAAGTAAACTTTCCTCCTTGCATTCATATTTGAAGTCTCTAAAATGTAAAAATAAAAAAACATGATGCAAAGTGACAGCAGGGGTAGCACAACCTGGCTTAGTGTCTGTTGCTTTCACTGTCCGTTGCTGTAATACACAAAGTGGAAGCTGTCCCTAATTGACAGCTATCACTTTGCAAATGCTCTAACAGCCATTTGAGATGCAAGTAACCAATCAATAGTTGGCAAGCACAAATGCGGGCGGAAACTATTGTGACATATTGATACTTATCATTGTGATTTGCAAACACGGATAGATACCCTGTTCACGCCCCCTCTTCCTGAAGTAGGGTGAAGTAGTTGCAATATAGACGCTGTAGATAGTAAATCCATTTGTGGAACACAATGTCCCTCTAGAACATTACCACTGAGGGATTTGCACTCACACAACTTTCAATTTTGTACAACAAATCTTTTGCGACTGCACAACATCCTAGTATGTAGGCCCGTAGTCAGCATCAATGCAATTAAATCCGTTCATTGAGCACAAACTGTGGTTGCAATCATAAATGTAGTCATTGAAAATAGGTTTGCCAGGTAACTTTTGATAAACATTGATGAACAAACCCCGTTCAACACGCATCCGTCTAGAATAGTCTTCAACAAAATGTTCTCACAGTAGTTCTCTGCCTTCCAAAAGAACAGATCGCAGATAAAACAAATGAGCTTCTGAACCTTTGAAAGTATTCCCCTAATCAATGGGGAATCTCAAAAAACTACCGACCCATTTCACTTCTACCAGCACCAGCTAAAATCTTGGAAAAATTAGTACAGGAACAACTCTCCAGCTATCTGGAATCTCGACATCTTTTTCACGACTCCCAGTCCGGGTTTAGATCCGGCCATAGTACTGAGACCGCCCGCCTAGACGTTTCTGAGGCCATCCGGGAATGCGTGGATTCTGGTAAAGCAGCCATGTTGGTGCTCCTTGACCTATCCACGGCATTCAACACGGTCTCGCATTCCATCCTTCTTGAGAGACTTCACAACCTAGGGATCCAGGGCATTCCCCTGTCTTGGATTCGGTCCTACCTCAGCTGCCGGACGCAACAAGTTTCCGTCCATCCTTTTGTCTCCGATGAGAAACCCTTGAGTTGTGGGGTCCCCCAGGGTTCGGCTTTAAGCCCTCTCTTCTTTAACGTCTATCTTTCCCCTCTCGCGGCCTTGGTTGAATCTCACGGGGTTAGAGTGATCTCTTACGACGACGACACCCAATTGGTGTTTACCTTCGACGATCACTCCGAAGCGGCATTTGCCAATTTTAGACAATGCCTATGTAACATCTCTTCTTGGATGTCTCTAAACACTCTGAAACTCAACTCAGATAAAACCAAGGTTCTTTTCTTTAATCAAAAAAGCCCTCCTCCTCCAACGCTCTGGTGGCCTACCGAGCTGAATCCACCTCCTAAGCCAGTGGACGCCGCTAGGAACCTTGGTTTCCGGTTTGATAACGATTTGTCCTGCAAATCCCAAATTAGTCAGGTATCTTCTTCCTGCTTTGGTAGGCTGCATATGATCCGTAAATTCCTTCACTTTCGTCCCCTGGAGTCCCGTAAGACCATCGTCCATGCCTTAATTACTTCTCATCATCTCGACTACGCAAATACTCTCTATCTTGGGGCACCAGCCTATTCTATCAGACGACTGCAAATTATTCAAAACGCGGCGGCCAGATTGATATGCAAAATCCCTTATTGTCATTCGATCACCCCCCATCTCAGGAAGCTTCATTGGCTTCCGGTGAGCAAACGTATTCAGTTTAAGGCTCTCGTTCTGACTTTTCGGGCTTTTCAAGGACGTGGCCCTGGCTACCTTCAAGCTCGCCTCAAGCACTCTCAACACAGTCGTAACCTTAGATCTAACCACTATCTTCTTCTGACGATTCCCCGCTTTCGCCGTTCTAGAATGGGTGGCAGAGCCTTCGCAGTGATTACCGCCAAAACGTGGAATGGCCTGCCACTCTCTCTACGCACTGCTGAGACAGAAGCCATCTTTCGACGTGCTCTAAAGACCTGGCTCTTTACTAGCCTCTAGACTCCTGCTAGTACCTTCTTCTGCTGCCTGTCATAGCGCTGGGACACCCCCGTTGGGGGATGCTGCGCGCTTTATAAACTCTTAAATAAATAAATGATTCACACTATCCACAGCCATGTTTAGGCCCTACATAGAAATCTTTGACATTTTTTGGCTTACAACATTAAAATGCATCAACATGCTGGCAACACTCATATGGACAGATGCAATTTGAAGAATTACCTCACTACAATCCACTTCATGTCTTCTACGTTCCCCATAGCAACTATCATCACCACTCGCAGTTATCCATGATGCATATGGACTCAGCTTCATATTTTCTGCAGACTTTTTCACTTGACATTCATTTCTCAAACAATTTGCATTAAATATTACTAAGGATCTGACCTGCCAAATAGTACTAGGTTTTCTGATATTTAGGTTCATTGGATTGATTTCAACCTAGTTATTGGCAATAGTGTGAGAGTTTAAATGGAGCTTATTTTCCAGTGGACATATATTTTCTTTGAAAATGTATGACACATTCATGAACCCTGTGTATTAGTTCTCATATGGATGAATAGAAAAAGCAATTCTCCTCATCCTTTCTAGCTCAGAAACAATTTCAAAATACTTTGGGGCATATTTACCACAGAAGTTAGCCTTTTTGGCTTAACGCCGCGCACCGTCACTTCTGAAACGCAGGGCTGCACCATATTTACAACAATATGGTGCATCCCTGCGTTTCCCCCCTGCTCAGGTGCCAAATTTAGCTGCATAGCACCAACGCAGGCACCCTTGCACCATAGTGCAAGGGTGTCTGCGTTGCAGGGGAATATTTTTAATGTGCAGGAAGGTACGCCTTCCTGCACATAAACAATCAGTGGTGTTTTGCTGTTTCCATGTGAGCTGCACAATGCAGCAAACATGTAAACAGAAAAAGCAAGGAGAAATTAAACATTTCTCCTTGTAGCGCCAGGGTAAGACCAGGTTTTCACTGGTCTTAATTTTGGCACTGCCCCATATTTACGCCACCCTTGTAAATATGGGGCAGCGTCAAAATCAATGAGTGTTGCGGTGGAACGCCCACCAGAACACCCATTGCCCGCCCCTTTCACGCTAAGTATAGCATTAAAGAGTGCCTTATTTACAAGGCAGCCTTAAGCCACATTAATTGGCTTAATGCTGCCTTGTAAATAAGGCAAAGCCCCTATCACCACCACAACGTTGTGAAAAGTGATGTTGTGGTGGCGATAGGGGCTTGTAAATATGCCCATTTGTCTCAAGTGCAAACATTTTAAATGCTTATGTTTATTTTTCGTGTATCATGCATACAGAAGAAGTCAATTGTTTCTAGGCACTGTAGAATGGAATTGTTATACAAAGCCGAAAGAGTTAACTTTCAATTAGTGCCAGGCTATTTAATATGTGTTACATAGACCGAGTATAAAAAGCATATATGCAGAGAGGCCCGTAGTCAGGGGTATGTTTTCATGTGTGGCATGGCCCCTAGTAATGACAATAACCTAGAAGAGTGTCACTGAGGGTTAATTCACTCACTGACATTTGTATGGAAAAATAGTACAATATGTTGGGGTTTTAAAACATCCAATACATTTAGCTGTTTTTGTTTGATTATTGGTATTCTTTCTTCTCCAAGGACAAGTGTGTGAAAAATGTATCTTTTACAGATAGCTTTGAAAACGCACAAAAGTAATTATGTACACAACATAATGGGATTTAAAAACATTTTCTGAGGGCGTGTGTATAGTATCCACAAGGTCCCTCATTATTTCCGTATTCCCCTCTATTTTCTTTCCACTCTCTTTCTACAACTCCACACTCCCCCTTTAACTCTCCCCTGCAATTACATATACATACACATTTTCCATCACTCCCTTACTGTATATTTTTTGCTTTGTTTTCTATTTTCCCACCTATGTTACCTGCTGTCTTTCTCGATCTTCCTCTTTTCCCTCAATATGCAGCTCTTTGCTTTTTATCTCTCTCTTGTGTTTTTCCTCCCATGCTTCTTTCTCCCTCCTGCTCTTAGCACCGGGCTTCTTCGGAAGCAGCTGTGTGCTTTACAAATTCTTTGTATTGTATTGTATTGCTCTCATCTTTTTCCAGAGCCCATTCCTTCTTTCTCTTTCTCTCATGTGTGTATGTATTGAAGATTTCACTTCACTGTTTTAAGAATGGATCAGGTATTTGTTTTATTACTTGTTTCATAAATTGGACTCTACTGTTCCAGTAATTTTATGCTCTGAAAATGCACGTACAAACAGGCAAAATTCATTATTAGTTTATGTAGGGGTAGGATATCTACCATTGAATGGAGGAGCATGCTTTTGTCAATGAAAGGCACATACTCATAAAAGCGTGGCTATGCACAAACAATTCACAAACAATTACAGGGTAGTTTCCCAACTTGGAAATAAACACACTACAGCTATAAATGATTGTGGGTTATTTAGACACTGTCAGGTGGACTGCCAGCATGCCAGATTAGCAAAGGTCATGTCACAACATGAAATTCTCATCTCATATCTTGCTGCCTTCTATGCATCCGCCAGTGCGGAGATTGCACAGAAGGCCATGCAGTTTGCCATGTGGGTATCGTGCAGGGAGCTTACTACCAGTGCATGGGTGTCTTTTGTGGTTTTTCACATTTGGGACAGGCATAGCTTTCCCTTTCGGTTAAAAACTTAAACATTGCTTGTCAGAAGGACCATCCTAAATAGGGCAGGCATTCTAACATACACTGATCGATGACACTGAGGAAGATGGTCTTCTGTGAGAGGTTTTTGATAGTGGAGCCAGCTGATGCTCCACTGTCAGAAACCTGGTGCTTAATCTATATCTGAATCATGCAAGCAAACAGAGAGTTTGGAGGGATGGAAGTCCCACTTCATTAAACTCTAAATGAGGCTCTAAGGGCCCCATTTGTAAATGGGCGGAGGGCCGCTGTCCTGCCAGGGGATTGAGTAAATTACTCTGCACGCCAAGCATGTGGTCATTTATAATGCATTTTTAGCTCCCTTTAAGTTCCTGCCAATGCATTATGTTATTTGGTGTAGGGCTCTGTCAGCATGACTGAGCCCTGCACCAAACAGTTTTCTTTATTATTTGTTTAAAATAATACAGAAAATTTCCCCCTCACAATGGGAGTCAACTCCCATGGCGAGAGGGGCATTATTACTATTTTACTATACCTCGCTACCAGAGTTTGCCTGGAGGTGACAGACAGTAAAACATAGCTAATCTAATTGGGTGGGGGGACATATAGCCATTTCTCTAACGTCCCTTACTCCGTTGTGCTGTTGGAGAGGTTTGGCTAATGCAGTGACGAAATAATCACCACCATGGACAAACCTATGGTCTGTTCGCCTCAAAATCAGGTAAGTGGACCATTATATAAATCAGGCCCTAAGTTTCTTTTGCATAATGCAGAAGAGGCAGCAACATCACAGTACATATTGGTGTAGTGAAGGGGTTTCTCCACAGGGAAACAAATTTCCTTTTTGAGAAAACATGTTACTTTTGCAAATTCACATTTCTGAATCATTTACTGTAGAATTTTTCCCATGATGGAAATTCTGGATGATTATATTTTGTGTATAGGAGTTGTCTTCGAAATGTACAACAGTCATACATTTCCAAGGCATTCCAGGAGGGCTCTTGGCAGACAATATGCATTTCACATAGGCCATAAATCCGTAAGAGTAAAACCTCCTAATGTGGATTCTCACTTCTCAAAGCTGACTCTCCACCAACATGCAGCATGTTTCTACCATCCCTGTGATTTGCTTACTTCCTGTACTCGAATGTTGAACAAAAGTGCAAAGTCCAGCAATCTCCACCACTTGTGCCCATCCCAGGCTCATTTTTCAATGCTGAGGAAACATTTTTCATCCACAGAGAGTGTGTAGGTAAACATTAAATTCGAACAAAGCATTGAAGTGTTCTTTGTGTGAAATGAGCTTTGGTTAGGTGCTCTCATTATAGTTACATATTAACAGCAAACATGTAACATTTAATTGAACCACTTCCTTTGATGGAATGTGCCAGGCTAATGTTGTTCTATTATTAACACATAAAATCATTTGTGTGCCTAGTGACTTAGTCAGGCACAAAGCTTGGTACAATATCAACCCTCTATATTGGCCACAAGAGACATTCCTGTGCATGTCATGGTTTTCATGCACCTCTTTTTTCACAATTTATTGTAAAGCATTTGCGACTTAGATGTGAGTGTTTTGTACCCATGTGTTTCATTATCTGTTTTCTGAGTAGTTGTTTTTGCTCACTAAAATGGTGTCAGCCCCTGACCTTGTTATAAATGTATCAATAGAGTCCAAGATATGAAACTGGATTGTTGAAGAGTACATTGAAAATAATTGAACACCTATAATCCCTGTTATAGGAGTGCTGCTGTCAACATTACATGCAACCTCGGACTCTCGGCCTCCGGTCTCTCCTCTTGATATGTGAATTGCACAGGGGAATGTTAGAGGCAGAGGCAAAGGTTGCAGGCAAGGGACCACAGTGTGAATCCCCCTCCCCTTCTCTTTTTTCAGAGTGTCACTGGAGCCGACAGAAAGAGAATGGGTAATTGGCCACAGCTCCCGTGTCTCCCTCTGCCTTACCAAATGAAGAGAAGTAAATTGGTAGAGCAGAAGGAAAGGGGGAGGCTGACAATTCTTTTCTCAGCCTCCTTGGACAGCTCCTACTCTTACTTGATGTCAGTTACTATGGTGTTGCTCTAGCTGATGTGGACAACCCTGCAGTAACTGACACGAAGGGACAGTAGGAGCTGGCAATGAAGGCAGAGAGCAGCTGCACAGAGGAATGGCATGTTTTAAAAGTCTTGTGTCTCATGACAGGAACATTTTCAATTGAACATTCTACCCCATTGGGAGGAATGTTCTCATCACCTTGTAGGCCTCCTCTGTGGGCTTTTCCAGCCATCAAAGACCCTCTCCCATGTTATTGGCCCTCGCCTTCATTTCAGACCAATAACACTGGAGCAGGCTTTATTGGCTGATATAGCCTACTGTGGCAGGCCAGCTTTAAAATTGGTGGCAAATGAATTGTTCTATAAGGAAACATGATGCTGTGGAAGGATTGATTGAGGTCTCAGAATATTAACAGAGTATTCGTCTATGGCAGGGTTCTCCAATGTCGGTCCTGGAGGACCAGATTCATGCCAGAATTGTTGTATATCCATATTTAGATAAATGTAGCTATCAAAACATTTCTGGCATGGATCCGGCCCTCCAAGCCCAACATTGGAGACCCCAGGGTTTATGGGTAGATGCAAGTTTGGTGGTATTTCAGAAGATACAAGACACATGGTGGGATTTATGCACTTACTGTTTCATTGGTTTTAGTAGTCCATATGATCTCACTGTCTCAATATTTGCAAGCACCATAGTTGCCAGTGTCATTGGCAATTTTGGCTACTGGATGATGTGCTGTTTTGCCTAATGCAAGCTTTTTTCCATTGCCCTGCCTCTCTTTCGGAATTAAGCTTGTAACTGATCCCTTTTTGATCTGCCAGGATCAGCTTTGCTGGTTGGCTGTGAAAAGCATGAAAGCCATCTTGAGTTTTATTGAATTTGTCTGCTACTGTCATTGATCCATCCAGGTAAATGTTGGAATCACAAAAACTAACTCTATATTAATTTCCCCAAATTTAGATCTGCTTCATAAAATATTTATGGACTCTTAAAAATAGTAAAAAGCGTACAAAGAAAAGTATGGCATTTCCAAATGTTTAAAAAAGTATTGTGGTTACTTTTTGTTTGGCGCAAAATTTCAACTTTAAAGGAAGCAACAAAGAATTCCAGGCAAAGTCTTGGAAAGCTGTGTTTTTAAGTGCTTTCAAAGAGTAATCACATGTGTAAATATTTACCTCTTGAGAAATATGCCAAGTCTATATTTTGCTTACGTAAATGTAACTCATCACAGCATTTGCACCTATTAAGTTTTGTTCTGCTTTTTTTCTCTATTGGGTAAAAATGTTTTGAGTTTTTTTTTCCATATTCACACCAACCTATTCCTGAACCACTTTCTTGTTGAGAATCTACAGGCAAAATATTTGGGAGACCACCAGTCTGCATGTATCCCACATCGGGAACATCCACAACTTGCACCCATGAACAGATTTACGGACACCTAAAATTCTGCTTTACAGGAATAATTTTAAGTATGACAAATCCATTTACGAGGGTAAAATCCCATCATATTTGATTTTGTGAATTTTGCCTGTTTAAATGCTGCACTTAGATTGCCCTTACCAGCACACACAGTTATGTGAATTAGGCTTTTTTTGTATTGCACTTTTAAAGGGGATGCTGCAGCTCTTTTCTGTCACCCGTGCTCTGTGCTTTTTAGGTCAAGCCTGCGTAACCATGCACTAGGGCATGCGCTCTCGCTTGCTAGACTCGTGTTCAATAATGGTTTTAGAACCCACCAATAGCTTACCAATCATTGGCATCATTGTCACTCTTTTTTGCTGCCATCTAATTGGGCAGTGCTTGCCATGCTTTTTCTTCTGTAATGCATGGACCAAGTACAGATTAATTATATGTGATTAGTGTCCTTCCTTTGGCCATCCGCTGCTCATGATGTTATTCAGGTACTATTTAGTCTAAAAACAAGTGCTATGACTTGGTTAAAGCAGGCCGTGTCATAGCACTTTTTTATACCTTCTCCCCACCTGTTCCTGTTTCTTCTTAACCTGTCCCTGTTTCTTTTCCCCCCAAGTCACTGTTTCTTCTATCCCTCCCCCCCACCGTCTCTGTTTCTCCTCTCAATTACCACCCACCCTCCCATCCCTGTTTCTTTTCAATCGTCTCTGTTTATTTTCACCACTCCAGACAGAAGGGAAAAAAAGGTGCTATCAAGTGGCCAGCGCTGACAGCTTCATAGCTCTTTTTTTTAGCTATCGCGTTATCCACCCCCACCTGCCCACCATTACTCACACCTACCCGAATGCCAAAGCCTATAATTCACCCATAGGTGAGACCTATTGGCTTTGCCAAAGCTTGTCTCTTCTGATGGCTTATGAGTGAAAGATGCATTTTGTCAGTCCGTACATATGCTAGGCACGATTCTTCTTTGGGTGAGGTGGGTCATCTTCAAAACTACTCATCAAGAGGAGGTCTTTGGATGGTAAAGATGTAATTTGCACTAATTGTGATCACAATTTCCATGATTGACTAATCTAGTCTTATGTCAATGTTAATGTTGTTTGGGTTCTGTTGATCCTTAACATACACTATGGAAATATATTCACTCATTTGGCATTCTAGTTCATGTGCAGGCCTATGGGAGCAAAGGCAGATCAGTTTTGTTTCTATTAGGTCAAATTTCATGTACTTTTATCAGTTCTTTTACACCGGTTTCAGAATATGAACTGCATGCAAATATACAAAAGAACAATTATCTCTAGAATAACAGGGTTTAGGTCAGTGGTCTCTAACCATTTCTGTAATAAGAGCTACTTATGCTTATTGAAAATTGTTTTGAGCTACTAATATTATTAGTGTGATAATAGATTCCACGTCAGACAAGAGTATATTAGTGCACATTTACCAGCAGGAAGCACATCAGTGCATCAGGCAGGGTTGTAAAAAAGGCTATGCCAATTTAGAATGCTTTTACATGGGTAATATATAACAGACATAGCTGCAATGCCTTGACACCAAAGTAATTGTGTTAGTAACATGTCACCCAATGACGCATGATTTAGCACCCTTTAAAAACATTTTTGAAATTCTATCATTTTACCCCAAACCTCAGCTTAAGAGCTCTTAAAAATCACAGTTTCACCTGAAATACACACTTTTAGATTTGTTAGACATATATTAATTCAGCCAAGCAAAAGCTTCTAATTTATTAGGCTGAACTGCACACAGGAGAGTTACTTAAACGTAGCTGGAGAGCTACCAGTAGCTCACAAGATACTTTTTGGTGAAGCCTGGTTTAGACATTTCTTGTCTAGAGACACCAGGCGTTCTGCCTACACATATGAGTCATTGTCTCTCTTTGTCAGAACTAATTTTCATAAGTCTGTTAGTGGGTGGATTCTGTTATTGCTAGTTGTGGGCAGGAGGAGTGCCCTCAATATTAAGAGAAAAAAAATGTTACTATTATTGGAAGATGCAGCTGGACTGCTTCAACTGACACCTGGCAATTTTTAGTCTTCCATTAACATGGACCCCCGCTCGAAAAATATATTATCACTTGCTTCTTATAAATATTTTTCCAGCTGCTCTTACTTTCACAGCAGTATACAGCACATACTATCGAAAGTGACAGTCACCTCCCTTGTCACGTGCATAAGCCAGAGTTTTTCTCCTCCACTAGCAATCCTTCAGCCCATTGTATACTGTATTTGACGCAGGCCATACCTCCACGCCTGTTCAGCAAGCGAACATATTGAACGTTTAGGCCCCTTTCATGCTCTCTTTGCCCAATGTCGAATTTATAGACGCAGTGGCCATTTGTGCAGGTTCCACTGTGCTCATAGGCACCCCACGCTCTTGGAAAGACATAACTTCGCATGTTCATCTGGAAAAAAAAATGTCTGAACTATTTTTTTAAAATATAATAGCTAAACTACTCCACGCCCAAACCCATCGTTGCAAAATTCTGCTCATTACCTTTACTATATGAATACTTACATGTTTTTTTGCCACCTCATAGTGAAATTTACTTCTGAAATTAATGATTTAAAGATGTAGTTTGAGAGGAATCAGTATTATTTAATCTGATAATACCTGCTTCTGAAGCCCAAATCTTGTATTCATATTTCTTGCCTTTAACAAGTAATTAATTTCCTCTTCTTTTTTTGCTGGCGAAGCACACCTGAGTTTTTCAGTTTTTATTCATAGGTTAAATTTGACTGTCCTGCAGTTATATTTCTCACTCTCTCATATAAGTATCCCCATCGTTTTCATATCAAAATCTAGAATGATTGATCCCCTCAAGTGGCACAAAGGCTGACTACTCCGTCTGCCTTATAGGTCTCGGCTACAGACAGCTTTGCAAATGTATTGTTTCCAATTCTTAGGGCCTCGTTTTCAACATTTTGACGCAGGGCAGTGCTGCACGTCACTCTGCTGTGCTGCCCTGCGTCAAAAGAAAAGGGCAGGAATACACCGTATAAATGAGATACAGCGCATTCCTGTCCTCTTTCACTGCGCTGGCGAACAAATGGCTGCCTAGCGCTAGCGCAGGCACCTTTGCACCAAGGTGCGTTGTCGGCACAATTGTTTTCGTGCAGGAAGGGGCACCTTCCTGCCCCCTAAAAATTGTTATGCCTCCCCTGGGGAGGCGCACAGTTTTGACGCATTCCCAGATTTACGCTGTGTTGTAAATCTGGGAATATGTCAGATAACATGGGCATTGAGTGCGAACACCCACCGCAACCCCATGGCACGCCTCCCCCGCGCAGTGTGAGGCAATGCAGTGACTTAGGCTGCGTTGCCTTACACCAGATATACGGGGCCATGAAAAGCCACACCGGGTTGCCTTTTCGTGGCCTCGTAGATATGGCTTTGCAATTTGCACCACTGGAACATCAAAAAAAGTGATGTTCCGGCAGCGCACAGGACTTGTAAATAAGCCCCTAAAAATATACTTAAATTGGGCTCAGCCCGTTGCTCATAATTGGATTTTTTTTGTCTATCACAGTGTTTGCTCTTGATTTATTGACGTTCCTCCCTATGCTTCTGTTTGTCGTGTCCAGGAGTGTTCTGATCTCACAGTGTTTTGATCAGTGAGCTGTGTCTTTCCACTGCGGATATAACAGGCTATTTTTCCCATTTTGCACTGAACAGTCCATAGAAGTGCATGTGTTTCCTTTCTCCCCTGCTTATTCTTCTGCCATTTCCCACACACATTTATCTTCTTTCCTCCACTCCTCAATGCTTCACATTGTTGCTCCCCATTTTAAATATTTCTATTTATTTAGATTATGAGGGACTGGCTGCTGCAAAATGCTACTGGGCCACTCACTATCATTTTTTGTTTTTTGCACAGGTGCACACTTGTTCGTTGCTTTAAAACATTTACTATTCTAAAGTGGCCGTTCACCATGTTAGAACAGGAAATTAAAAATGGCTGTTGTGCGCCATGACACATCCACATGTGTCACGATGCATGCGTCCACACTGTGGCCATTTCGAAATTGATTTTCTTTTATTGAAAATCCATTGCAAGATTGCCAGTCATGTGTCTGCATGGCTCATCTGTTTGCATGCGAATGCCAATGAGAAAAGCCTATGACTCGTCTTTTAAAGCCAAGACCTACTGGCTTTGCCAATTCTTGTCGTCTTTGCTTGACAATTTGCTTGGCAATGAAGGCTATAGCAACAGTGTCTGCATTCTAAGCATTATGAGAGGCTGAGCCAATTACAACATTGCATACATGATGCTAATTCAATTTTTGACTACCCAGGATCATTACTTTATCCTAGTACCATTTCTAGTTTATGCCTTACATCAGTTTTACATATTTGTGAATTTGTGCACCAAAATGTGCACCAGTATGTACATTTGCAAATGTGGGTTATCTACACTAATCCTGGAGAATCAAAGTAAAAAGGTGAAAGCATATAAAAAATAATTGTAATCATTGCCTTGTACTGGCATTTTGTACAAAAACCTTTGTTGCTATTGTTATTGTATATTCATGCCCAAACTATATACTCCACAAAATGTAAACATCTACTTTGGCATTACCCCATTATTCAGATCACCTGGAAACCGTGCATGTATGAAAATACATTTGGCACTGTTCAGCAAGGAAAATTACAAAGCAAAGAAAAACAACTAACAGTGCTTTGTTGCTTGGCAGCATGCCTATTTCGCTACTGGAAGATGATTTCTTGAAGTGTTACTGACTTATGAGCTTTTCAATTTGGCTAGCACCAAGAAGTATAGAGATGAGTGTAATGCCTGGCTCTTCACATGCAGTTTTTAGGCTTTTGTTGACATCAGTCAATGCCAAATGCGCAAAATATAAAGCACTTGAGGACGGAGGAGAAATGAGGAAGTAGTTGCCAATGTCAGTCAAATCCAGAAGAGTAGCACTAAGAAAAATCCTTTCTATTAGTCTGCGGTTTTTTGTGCTCTGATAAGCTAAGGTCAATGCTGATAAAAGTTTATGCTTCATAAATTAACTAAAATCTTTTTTTCAGGAATTACTCTTTTTGAATACGGATCATGACCATATACAATTTTCTTCAAACCCCATATCTACAAATTTCACAAAATTGACTCATAATTAATGGTATGAGGATAAAAGTCCCTGACATCATGTGTGTCTATCTCATATATTTGTTCCTTTATCTCTTACATTTTTTCTGTCTTTTTGATTTTGGCAAGTTTGTGGTCCTCCGATCCGGGGGACACTTCATACTGCAAATTTGTGCTCCTTAGGGATGCCCCTTTCTTGTGCTTTGAAGGGGAAGTCCTTCCTTTTGCCTCCCTCTCCTGTAGTCTTAAGGGGGTTGGCACACACGACCCCCTCTGCACAAGCCCTGGCTGCTGGCAGCATCTTATACTCTTTGAGGTGAAGTGGGAGCCTACTAAGAGCTGCCTACTGTCTTTTGTGTAAATTAAGTCCAGACACTTGGTAGATGGGGCCCCTTATTTCTTGTGTGTTTGATATGTTTGCGGACATTGTGACCACAACTTTGGCACTATTGATACTAATCATTGTGACGTGTGAAGTTTGTAAATACTTAACAAACAACAGTGCAACTGTTGATAAGGTTGCCTACTGTTATTTGTGAACCTTCATTTTAAAAAAAATGATGATTGAAAGAAGGAGGATGGATGCTGCCCACAGAGGATAACTCAAATTCCTTCTTCTTAGTTTGTTCTTTTCTTGAGTCCAAGGGTCTCTGAAAGAGACAGAAAGGTTTTCCAGTAGTGCAGCCCCCTGAAACTAAGTAATTTGTCTTTTGCATGTAGTCAGTGAACCTTTTAGTGCATTCTGGGAAGTGGGTATTTCTAGACACATCTCCCAGGAAGGGAATTCTGCCCCAGCCTAATTGACAGGGACTTTTCAACTTGGAAGATGCGCGCGCTCTGATTCACAGTTAGCCATTGTTCAAATGCTGTAACCTGATAAACTGGATCTTCCTTTCATCTTGTTGAATATAGACCTGTAAGGAACCTGCTGCTGTTGCTGTTTCAAGTACATAGACCTAAGTGCCCATTTCCCCCTGGTTTGTAACAAGCCTGAAGGCCTGTGCTGAACTTGGTTGCCTTCCTTGCGCCTGGCCTTGACTGCCTTGATGCCATTTCTACCCTCACAAGCGAGAATGACTTTCCAAGAAACTACTGTTGCTGCAGGGGTGAGCTGAATGGTGAACTTAACTGATGAGTAAATTTACTCGATGCACCACCTTTCATTTTTATGTTTTTCAAATGATCCTCCTGCATTGCAGTGATCCAGTATTCAGTTGATCTGCCAGCTAGATGGATTGAGAGAGACTTTTGTCAGCAAGATCAAACTCTTTGTGCCTGTGTGCTTGCCCTCTTTGTTGTGGGTCAGACTGCAGTCTGCACCCTTTGCTCATCTACGTTGGTCCTCCATGGCTAACGAACCTCAGACCAGGACCATCTATGGCCCTGAGTAGTAAGATTTTCCTATTTTAGGAGATTAATACCGCTAACCATAACTAAAGGAAGTCCTAATTCATCAAAACTGTTCCTTCACTTTGCAAGCTACAAGGTGCACTGTATTGTCAATGACCTTGTGCTTGATTTACTTTGAGGTTGTTTTCAGTATTTCCAAATATTAAGGCCCAACACAGTAGGGGGCATATTCTCAAGAACGTGTGATAACCACCGCAAATTTAGCTTACCGCAACTTTGCATATCGCAGTCTATCGCGGGAAAACAACGCTGTGTTAACGTAGTATTCTCAACCTGGCGGCACCATGCGATAGTCCCACGATAATGCATCAAATGTCCGCGATAAAATCAACGCGACGCCGCAAAAATGCGAAACACTAACGCAAATAAAGTTGCGATGAGGCCAACCGCGATACAAAAATCAGCGATAACCAGCGACAGGCCTGCAATTCCCACGCGTCATGAGGGAAAATGCACAATAAAAGAAGAACAACAAAAAAACCCAACATAAACAAAATAAACTGCGTAGCAACATGGATGCACTTGGAACCAGTGCCCAGGTCAACGCGAACCCCACAAGCCCCACAGACCACCAGCAAGGAAGCTCGGGGTCGGGGAAGGCCAAGGAGAAGAGGAAGAGGAAGACGGGGTACAGTCCGCATGACAACCGGATCGTCCTCACGGAGGTGACAGAGCACGAACAACAACTGTCCGTCACCTCCACCGTGTCATTGGCAACACAGACGGATAAATGGCATTCCATCATGAATGTAGTCGGAGTGTCGATGAGGCCAAGATGCGCTGGCACGATGTGAAAAGCCAAACCAAGCAGAAACCCGCTGCCAACAGGAAGGCAGCAACGGCGAACGGAGGTGGGAGTCCAGCGCCACAGGAGGAGCCGGAGAAAATGGCGGTCACAGTCATCAGTGTGGAGACGGTGCAAGTAGTCGGGAGTCCTGATACAGCTCGACATGACCTGACACAACATCAACAGGGTGAGTAACGAACAGGGACTGGGGGGACAGGCACAATGGCACACATGCACAACGACGTGTAGCACACCGCACACCCACAACGACACTGGGTCATGTCCCTGATCCCCGTGGCACACTGCAGCACACATACAAACATCAAGTAGGCCCCCGTCCACCATGTGCCCAAAGGGGTCACACCCCACACATCACCAAGTCCATGACACACACATGCACCCATGCGAAACACTGCAAAGATGCGTATGTGAGAGCCACACTGACAATGCAAGTGACACCACATGACGAGCAGCATGGCTGGAGTACAATCACCATGACATTGTGCACGCCACGAGACTGAGGTGGCTGAGTGTGGACCACATCCGGAAAGGAGCAGGTCACACTCTGACACATCCATCTGCACAAACAACCACTGACGTCAACAATACATCTGCAGACAAACAATGCACAAGAGTACAAAAACCGTCCAAGAGCACAAATGACCCAAGTCGCCAACATCACAGCACCTTAAAAGCACAAAAGTCAAAGGGACACCGCCTCCAAGGGATAAGGGGCAGCAAAATTACAGCTGCAGGTGCGACCCTCCCACAATGCAGCACACACACATAGCAATGCCAGCACATCCACGTGGACGACAATGTGGTACACAGTGCAACACTTACACTGCAGAACAGAGGACACAACTGGGTCCGCCTGTGCGTAGAAAATGGCCAATCACATCTGACATAGCAGGGAACTGTGAGATGAAAATGTACGTGTACAACCTCACCTACGTCATGTAGTCCAAATGTCCACTGTCCCGCATCAAATAGTCCGCTCCTCCCAAACAGTCACAATGTACATTGTCATGCAGTCTGTATGTAAACCTGAATAATGTGTAAACATACATGCCAACACAATGTCAACAAGCATCTCCCCTTCACATTGCAGAGGGACAAACAACACCTCCAGCAGAGCAGACCAGACAACTCCACAGTGATTCTGAAGAGGACCTCCACACTTCCGACACCGACGCCCTACAACAGTTCATGGACATCTTCGGGCAATCGACCCCCAGGAGCAGGGCAGCCCAGCTGCATCGAGGATACCCAACCCCCTGCACAGACAACACAGCAGGACGCACGCACCACCACGGCGGGCTCCCAGCAGCACACCCAAGCACACATCGCATTCCAAGGCCAGGTGTCAGACTGCCAGAAGGGTGTGTCCGAACAGGTGCGGGTGGGGTCCCACCTCATGGAAGCCGAACTAGATCACATACGTGGGTGTCTAAGTCCCATCAGGGACCACCTACACTCCCCAAAGGAGACCCACACTGTGACAGAGACACCCGCATCTGCACATTTCCAGGACTGACCACACCCAGAGCCACGGGATAATCATCCACACCCCCACGCTGGACTGGCGCACGCCGGCCCAGTCCACTCCTCTTACGTATTGAGTGGTGGACGACAAAGCTACGTGTGCAATGTCCCACACTCTACGGTGACATGGCTGCGTCCTCTGCACACGGCACAATGTGATGTTGTGGGGCCGTGGCCCGTATGCATACATCATGAGCACACGGACACACTCATAGAGCTCTTGAACTGGCCACGGGCTCGTGCGCCCGACACCTTTATTGGCATGGTCAATGTACAGTGACGCATGTGCTGGATGTGTGTGGGGTGAGTGTCATCCAGCCCTCAGGGAGTCGTTGGTGCTGGCAACAACTTGAACAGTGATCACAATTGAAGCAGAAACATAAAACACCAGCATAACAGAAACAACTGTGAAGCATCATGGTGGTAGCCGGAGAGAGTACAGTGTTCACCCAACATGCAAGCAGAATGCTCCTTGATTCATTGTGCACTGAGTAAGTGGCACCTGAAGGGCTGAGCAGGGTATCAAGCTGATGATGGCACCCATGACAGCAGGTGTGAGCAACTCTGACAGTCTGGCAGTTAGACACTTACGACTCTGGCACCTGTCGTTTGGAGTTGGTCCTGGCGGTGGTGGCGTGTGCATCCTGCGGTGATGCGACGTCCGGGCAGGCCAGGACTCGATCTGATGTGTGAGCCCAGGTGGACCGCAGTTGAGGCCGGAGGCAGCGGACAGTGCAGGGCCACAGAGACATGGCGTTGATGCCCCCCAGGCCATCGGAACAGAGGCCATCCGACATGCCCTCAGGTTGGGGCCATGATTTGAGCTGCACAGAGTTAGTGGCCCTGGTTGCACTGCGGCCGGCACAGGCACACCGCCACGGGATGGTGACTTGCGGTGCAGTGAGATAGTGCCACACTAGGTGAGCGGGTCCTCGTCGATGTCGAAGGTGAATGTCGCAGAGGTTTGTGGGGGACAGTGGAAGGGCTCCTCCAGGGCATGATGCAGAGGGCAGAAGAAGGCCGGAAGCGGCAAATGGAGGAGTGGAATGCTACAGCCTCGTCTTGGCAACATAGTCAGTATCACCGACACGATGATGAAGACAACCCCCAAACCATGGACTCAGTCTCCAACAAATCTCAAGAAGTAAGTGTCCATGGATGTCGGGGAACAGACTTAGTGGCACCGGAGCTGTAAGGGGATACAGTCTGCGATGTGGCCAGTACAATGTTATCAGCTTGGCCATAAATGATTCATGACTGAGTTCCCAATGTGTGACCTACTCGACCGCTGTGTGGTCCGGAGGCAGCGGGTAGCGCGGGCCAACCGCTGTTCAGCAAGCTCCTCCTGGAACACTAACGCATGGCGTTGAAATGGGATGTGGTGATGACTCGTGGTTGACCGAGGCAGTAGCGACAGAGCTGAGCGGGTGTTTAGCCAGCGACGATGCCGTGTCCTGCCTGGTACGGACTGGATTGGATTTGTGTGAGGCCTGCAGGCCCGCAGTGTAGTCCGAAAGCGTAGTCTTCAAGGGCCCACAGACACGTGTGGCTGGGATGCCATGAACATACTTTGTGTCACTACATAGAAGGGAGTATAGTGAGTTGAACTCTGCATTTGCGTGTGTACTCGGCCATTGCCAAATCAACACTCAGTCCCAAATGTGTGACCTACTTGACCGCAGTGTAGGCCCGGGGCAGCGGACAGTAGGGGTACACATCCACGTGTCGTTGGCCCGCGATGCACAGAGTTAGTGACACCAGGGCAGTTGTCGGCAGTGTCCGGACACCTCTGTGAAGATGGTCCTTTTCTCCTCCGGACTGAACCGCGTCGTCCTCTTACTCGTCTCCTTGCATACAATGATATGGACTCCGCCATGCAGATATCACGACTCAGTTCCACATGTGTGACCTACTTGAGCGTAGTGTAGGCCGGAGGCAGTGGTGGAGTACGTAAACGGAAAAGGGGTAAAGCGGGCCTGTGTCGCGGGGGCCGTGATAGTGTGAGGAGGCTGCCAAGGACGCGGGGTTCGGGCTTGGAGTTTGCGCCTGCACGTGGTGGGCCCTCTTCGACACACGCCGGTGTCGGCAGGTGAGCTGTGAGGCCTGGATACACAGGGGCGGGCATGACAGGTTGGGAGTCCAGCGGCCCGTGGTGCAGCAGGCGCATAGGTTCGCAGGCCATAGCGCTCACGGCGAGGGCGTCGGACTCGTGGCGGGGTAGGAGGCACCGCACTGGCAGGCACGTTTGCCATTCCGGAAGAGGACCACGCCCAGGGCTACGTGCTTTTTATTCACACCCCTACGCTGGCCTTGCGTACGCCGGGCCAGGCCACTCCGCACACGCTTGCAGGGGGGGACGTCACAAGCTACATTTCCGCATTCTTCCCCACTGGCTGTGGTGACATGGTTGCGTCCACTGTCCTCTCCACTCCACACATCAGCAGTGCATGTGGGCATGGATATGTCTGTGGTCTGCATACTGCAATCTGTCCAGGACATCTCCGCCACAGTTGGCATTGTGTACATTCTCATTCATGGGTCACTTGCCTCCTTCGCACATACCTGGTTCCCACCTCTCCCAACATTCCACTATTGTGTGGCTGCGGTGCCATGCCGTTGATGGTTCATGTACATGGCTGTACAAGGTTGCCACAGTAAGTTGTGCTGTCGTGTCTGGTGGGTGGGCATGTTGTCTGGCATGTTGTATGTGATTTTGTGACGTGCGCATTGCCAGTGTTGTGAGTTGCATGGTTGTGGAGTTGAGATGTGTGGTGTGTTCATTTGGTACTTACCTACATGCAGTGCATTTCCATGGGTGCCATCCTGGTAACGCTGGTTGATGATGGACTGTCAGGGGATGACGGAATCATGCACACTGCCTGGGTAGTTGGCTGCAACATTGGTGTAGGGTCCCCGCTGGTCCACTATTACCTGCACATTGATGGGATGCGTGTGCTTTGTGTTGCGGTAATTGTGTGTTTTTTCGGCAGGGGGCACAAGTTGGACATGTGTGCAGTAGATTGCCCCCAACAGGTGCGGGATTCCTGCTATGGCGTGTAGTCCTTGCTTGGTCTCCAGCTGTTCCTGCACATTGTGGGGGACGTTTTGGTTCTGGGGTACCTGGCTGGTGATGGCATCCAGGACAGGTGTGGGAAACTTGGATGGGGCTGGCTGTGTGTCTCCTCCAACTCTGGCAGATGTTGTTTGGGGGGTACGGGAGGCCAACATGTGCAGCACAGCCAGCAGCTTTGTCTGCGGAGGGATGTTGGTTGTCCGCTGTGTTGGTACCGTCAGCCTGTGGGCAATGATGATCCGGATGCGGTGGATGGTTGTCCTTTTGAGCCTGTAGTGGGCATTGACATTGTCTGGTGTTAGGTCTGTGGGGCTGGTGCGTTTCCTGAAGGTCCGCTGTATTTGTCTGGGTTGCCTCTGTGGTGGTCCGGGGGGTGCTGGGGCCCTGGGGGTGGTGGCGGAGGGTGTTGTTGCCCTCTCGGGGCTCCGGGATGCATGGTGAGTAGCTCCATGGCATCTGTTGTTCTTCATGTGTGGCTGTGGACTGGTCTCCCTTTGATGGTGCAGGTTGTCATCCGACTTTACACCAGGTCAAAGCAGGTGTTAGATTCCTGCTGCTAACGCTCCTTATCGCCTGTTTTGTGGTCTTATCGCTGATCGGGCTGGTCGTTGAGAATGTTGAGGTGTGGTGTTGTCGCGGATTTTTGCTCGGGAACTCTTACTCTGCATCTCATTAGCGATAGTTGCGGGGGTCATCTGTGGCGATGTTTTTTGCGGCTGCTATCGCGGGTAAAATGGTGTTATGGGCTGTTAACACCAGCTTGTGAATGGTGCGATAAATTTATCGCCACTTTGGCTGCGATAAAGTGCCGCTAACTAGGCGATGTGTCCTTGAGAATATGCCCCTAAGTGTACAAACTAGTAACAAAGTATCTCAGTTTTAGATGGAGTACTGCATTTTTCCATTGAGAACACAATCTTGTGATTGTGATCAGAAGGCGATCACGGGCAGTATATACTTGTAATCATTCTTGAAAATTTCTAAAGTTTGCATAATTCCATAATTTCCAGGCCAAGTACCTACTCCTGATTAGTTGGAAATGTCTGCATTTCCATTTTAGATAACAAAAAGTTGTCCCTTCAACTGCATGAGCCAAGACAATAGCTTGACAAGTGCGGATTAAGATATTGTTTTCAAGTACCATGTGATTAAACTATAAAAAATATTTAAAATAATTGTTTAATTAGTAAGATGTTCGTTCTGCTCTGTGCTCCAAGTTCCTTCTCCGTGTTCCATCTACTAGTTGTTTAATACCTGGCTTTGCTAAAGGCAAATAAGATGAAGATGAGCAAGTGTGCGGAATCAAGCCCCAAAATGCTATAGTTGAGGCAAATTTATTGAGGGAAATTTATTGGATGCATTATTTATTCCAAGCAATGTGATGAAATGCTTTTACCGATCTGTTTTAGAAATTGCTTGTATTATATTTACTCCAAGTTTGTATGCATCTGTTAACTATATAATAGTTTGATATTTGTAACATCATCTGCAAACTATTGACCCCAAGTCTGTACTCAGGTGTTAATCCTTTTACTGTTTGATTATCTGCAATGTCTTGATTTTAATGTGGTACTTTGCTTTCTTATGCACGCAGTCCAAAAAGTACTATAAGCAATATGACTCGGTGAATACTAGAAAATCTTTTATATTTCTTATCCAGGCTGTCATCCCAAATGTAAGGGAGCCCAAAAGATAAAGACATGGGCATCTATAGTAAGCATGTTTGCAGAAAACAAATATGAGCCTGATGTGCCTTGCGATGACCTGGCCTTTTAAAATAATTTTTGCCGCACAATTTTACGGCCTATCTTCAGCTCATGATTGTACATGCATAATTTAAATGTTTAAGGCATAGTCAGCACGATCTTCCCACAGCTGCATTTTGGTAGCTTGGAAATTGGCATACCCCACTCACAAAACCATCATTACTACTTTCGCTTATCTGACAAAAGAAACTGCACACTACCTCAATTGAGCGGGACCAAAATGCTGCAGCTGATAATGCTGGTTAATACCTCCATTTTACTTGACATCGATACCCACTGTAAGACTATACAGCAGAGACAGGTAAAGGTACAAGTGTGAGGACAGTTGGCATTATACAGAACATTTCTAGTGCCTACTCAAATCCACTTAGAATGTTTTTTTTTTTTTAAATAAATATAGTTTTAAAGCTTTGCTAGATCCTTGGGTGTACTTCCTTTTGTGAGGAATGTGTTTTGCATCTTGGCTAACGTTTATGCTTAGATATGTGTGACGTGGTCCCAATTCTGTTACAAAATATTTGGGATTTAAATGTAATCTTGCTTCTGTTTTTTCCACGAACTAAAATGCTTCTTTATCTTTATGGAGTGTGCTTGAGTATGGATATTGCAGTCTTACTTTTTTGAAGAAACTCTGTGTCAGTGCAGCCCCCTCTGGTCTATGTGACACAAGGACATCTGGACAATCCTTATGATATGAATTTGTGTTATCACTAGAACCACAGGAGACAGATATTACTGCAAGCTCATTTGAAATATCAAGTACCTTTTATTTACTTTTTTTAGCTTTGATTTTCAGGGGGTAGCAAGAATAAATAGTAAAGATTTAGACTTGCAAGTTGGTTGGGTGTAGAAAGTCTGACTCAGCTACCACATGAATCTTACATATTAATGTAAATATCCAGCCTGTGTTACATTTTTATTGTAAAGGAAATAAGGGATTTGCTGTTAATTGTAAAGCTTATTAAACACAGTAATATATTTCATAGTGCTTATGATAGTTAATATGTACTGAATACATACAACATTTTGCATAATAAAGCTTGAATCCATTATAACCGCTATGAATTCCTCTGAAAGTGCTCCATTTCATCATATTTCAGCTTGTCTTGTCAGTTACAGTTGGAGGCCCAATGTGAGAGGCTGGCCTGGTATATGATGTCCACTAATGTGAGTGGGCACCTTGCACCAGTCCAGTCAACCATTATGGTGATTTAAGAGGTCTCAGACAACCTTAGAAAGCTATCCAAGTGGTAGCTGTGGAGAGCAGCCTTCAGGCTTGGTCTTGAAGGAGTGTAAAGCAGATTGTTTTACCAGAATGCAATCTTATAGTATTGATTAAATAAAAAAGAACCACACAAAGTATGTATAAAAATATGTATTTATTATAAAACCCTCTCTAGTACATTACAGTATCTCCTACACGGAGATAGACACAAAGCACAGAATACTTTAGCAAAAAAATCCCAGTAAATAGCACTAATACACAGTGGGCCCCAGGGAGGGACCAAACCATATACTAAGAAAGTGGTATGAGAACCACGACTCGAGTCAGGACAATGTTGAGAGGACGTAGAATTGCTGGGGACCCACGGAACCCCCCAACGTAAGTAGATAGGGACCCAACGGAGAGCGTGTGCAGTGTGAGAACACGACCGCGTGCTCCGTACAAGTCTATGTGCAAGTCGCGGTTGGAATGTTAAAGATTAGGGACCCTTCCCAGTGGATTCTGAAGAAACCCCGTCGAAGACAGAAGTTTGGAGAGCCACCCCACCCGTGGATACTGTGGTACCCAAGTTACCCATCCCAGGGAAGGCGGGTGCATAGGTGTGAAGTGGCGTCGGAAACTGCTGTCGAACCCAATAGAGGACTTCAGGAAAGTGCTGCTGCTGGAAGAGAAGAAAGTGTCCGGAGGAATCCAAATGTGGATTCTTGATGAGGAGTACCTGAAAGCAGAGGGGACAGAGTCTATGTCACTCAGGGGTGACCAGGAGACTTGGAAGACGAATGCCCTCTGATGTCGGGTGCTTCAGGAAGAATGACGGCGACCTTGACTCTGCAGCTGCTAGGACCGAGCGATGCTGAGGATGACCAGGACCCGGATACAAGCTGTCCGACGAAGGATGTCGAGTGCTGAGGGGTCGGTGTCTGGCGGGAGCACCAACAAGCCTTGGCAAATGCAACCCACGCAGGAAGTCAAGAAGGTGCACAGTTGGGACCAGCAAGGCCCAGGAGACTCATCACAAGCAGGGGAGTCAGGGCAGGCCCCGAGCAATCAAGGGAGATCTAGGAAAACAAAGGTGACCCTCAAATGGACCCACAGGCTGGAGGCACAGCAGTCGCAAGAGGACCTTGAGCAGCTCACCAACAGGAGCAGGCCACGGTGCCCACGAGGTGGTGTGACTGAAGATCTTGGTGGAAGAAGTTGCTGAATTGGGGCTACTTGGAGCCCACTGCACTTGTTGCAAAGTTGCCAACAAGCACTTGCACTTGCAAAAGTACGCTGTGCACAGGGGTTCAGTTAATGCAGCCCCCACGAGGGATTCTGACCTCAAACTCGGTGAGAGTACAGCTCGGGACTCGAGAGACGTAGATAACCACCACCTGTGTTGTTGAACCCTTTGGAGTACGCAGGAACTCTGGTTCAGCAGACCGGTCAGCAGTGTTGAGGTGCCTGCGAATGCAGGGAAGTGACTCCTTCACTTCAAGGGAGATTTTCTCAAGTGTCTTGGATGCTCCACAGGTCCTGCACGGATCCTGTATGGTGCACAGGCACAGACGATGCAGCATACTGAAAGGGAGGCGAAGTCAGGCCCAAACGAAGTCCAGCAAAGTCCATAGTGCCCAGACGGTAGAAGTGCAGTGGTTTCAGTTCTGAATCTTGTCCACGACGAATCTAGGGACCTATACCCAGGTAAGCCCTTACGTACCCTAAGGAAAGGGTTGGGAAGATTCAGGGAACCCTCCCAGGGGAGGGTCTGGACAGGGGGGAGGTTACTCCCATGCCCTTTGTCCAGTTTCTCGCCATAGCAGGAGCCAACGGCTCCCAGGACTGGTTTGAACTGGACTATGCACAGGGACACCAAATGTGCCCCTCATACAGACTTTCAGATGCTGGCAAGCGCACCCACCCAGCCCTAATACACTAAATCCTGTCTGGGAGGTGGTCACACCTCCCTGTGACAGGCTGCCTATTGTTCTGCCTTCCCCTGCTCGAGCTTGGCTCAGCAGCAGGAGGGCAGAAATGTGTCTCTGGTCGGCAGCAACCATTTTGTGCTGTCTGGGACTAGATGGCTGGTACCAGTAACACTGAGAGCCTAACGGAGGGCTCTCCCGGTGCTTGGAATCATACCTCCCATCACCATTTACGGTGTGGGAGGTATGATTCCAACATGTTTGAAACCAAACATGATAGGATTTGTTGCAGCCGTTTTCGAGATGGTCATCATACGGTCACGCGATGCCCCTCTATATAGTATATGGCTACTTCACTGACAACCTTGGGAGAATGGACTCCGTAGGCTGCAGGGGTGTCCTGCTCATGCAGGGGCCCCCTCTCACTTAGAACCAAGCACCCTGCCCTCAGGATTGTAAAGGCCTGCTAGAGGGGTGACTTATAGGTTTTAAGTGCAGTGACCCTTTGATATAGTAAACCTATATCTTTAGTAAGTGGTGCATGCACCAACTTACACAGGCTGCAATGGCAGGCCTGTAGTTCCATTTTGAATGGTCTCTCATGGGTGGCATAATTCATGCTTCGGCCCATGTGAGACCTCTGGGGTACCTATGCCCTGGGTACATGAGTACCATATACTAGGGACTGACAAGGGTACCCCAGTATCCAATCTGGGATGTACCTAGGTACTGAACACAACAGTTTAGGGGGAAAGCAGATAGACTGGTGTCCTGATTAGCAGGATCCCAGTCAGACTAGTCAAAAACAGTGTCACATCAAGCAAAAAGTGGGGTTTACCATAAGAAGCAGATCCTACTTTCCTACACCCACTATATCCAAATATGTCTTAGCCAAGCCACAAAAGGAGCTATCTGACCTGAACTGCATAGCATTCACATTCCACTGAGCAGGAAAGCAAACAAAGCCAGAAAAATTTTGGCATTGCTGGTCGACATCAGTTGCATGTAGCTCTCATTCCTATAACATGACAAACACATTGGCCGAATATGGGCATATGCCCACATTTGTGAATACTCCCTTTGCTGAGCACTTTCTGCTGAACTCCACATATTGTGGCAGGACCAAAACTGCTTAGCACATGATGCTTTTTACTTACAGAACAACTCAAAGTTTGTGTATAAAGTTACAAAATCAAAACATAATTATAAATAGCAGATCATCGTAAAGCATAATATTGTGCAATGATCATACAGACCAACTATCAGTCTCCTGGGAAATGATTTACCCCTAATGCAGATGTACATTTTTTAAACCTAAATATATTTTGAACTGTCAATGTTATAACATTTTCATACCATTCAGTGATTGACTCTTACTAAATATTTATGCTATTGTTCAAGTGAATACAATAGTTACCCATAGGCTCCTGAAACTGAAATGTTTGGAGCACTATATGTCAATATGTTAAATTAGCATTGTATTGGTAATAGAACACTTTCTGCACTTATAGTTATGTTTTTTAGAATACATAAAAACACATGCACAGTTTAGAGTTGAAGGACTGCCGGATCTCAGGTTAATAGTGAGTACTGCAAGCATATTACTTTTGAAGAATCACAGCTCAAAACATTGGCATTGATATTACCCATATATCGCTAACTCTGTAATTACTAGTCCCACTGTTGATGTGATTTCGATGTTGGGTTAATCACAAAAGCAACTTGCAAAAAAAATTGCAAATATGAATGACAAAGATTGCCAATACATTAGTAGCATAGCTATTGATAAGTGGCTGCTTTGCTGACTTTACTGCACCACCGGCAGTAAAGTTAGAATTATCCGAATTATGGGCCTGATTACGATGACGGTGGGACCACCACCGACAGCCCATCGGTGGTGGTTCCACTGCCATCGTAATACTGATTACCGCCCGCCACATTAGGATGGTGGGTGGATGGTTGGTGGTCAGAGAGACCGACCGCCACGGATCCGATGGTCCATCGGAGGGACTTGTATCCCTACAACAGTGGAGAGGCACCTCGTAGGGATTACAATGTCCCTTCCAGCCAGCCGTTTCATGGCAGTTTAAAGGCAGGGAGGAAGGGGGGCCCGTAGCGGGCCCCCCTTCCTCCCTGGCTCTCTGACATGGCTCCTGGGGGCACCTGTGGTGCCCCCAACATATCTCTGCACCATGTGGCAGGCACCGCATGGTGCCTGCCACATAGTGCAGGGGTATGCACGAGGCACATATTTTGTACAGCGGCTTGGGCTGCAGCCCGCAGCTCCCGCTGCAATACAAAATATACACTTTGCGATCGCCTTGAAGGCGGTTGCATCGTGATTCAGGGTGCAGGACCACCAACAACTTGTCTGGCGGTCCCGTTTCCCACCAGGATGGCGGTTAGACGTAAGTCCAACCGCCATTCTAATCAGACCCTATTTTCCATCACTAGTGGTATGAAATTACTGCAGGTAGTATATACGGAAGCTGAAAAAGTTAGCCAGCTGAAATCATATTTTCCTGTTCAGCTGTTACATTAAAACCGCTTGGGATGAAAATTTAAGGGCAAAGATAGAGAGACACCTGCAGCAAAAAACAGAATTCCATCGTCGTGTCAGAATTCAGTGCCAAAGTTTACAATGTAGCAGCTGGTCTTTAGTTTTATCCTTTTAAGGAGCAGTTGAGAGTTCAATATATTGTGGATTTCTGAGCAGCATTGCGGTCTCTAATTGTAGTTACCAATTGCAATGCAATCACCACCAGCATCCATAAATTTGCCAATGCCAGTAATTTTACCATTGTTGGCCATTGCAGCTAGGTGGTACTTTCTCCTCCAATGAGAGGCAGTTCACTAGAAGTGGTAATCACACATTATTTTCTAGCAGTTTTCCGATTAGCCATCCCCTAAGCATGCCATTGGTTTCTAGAAAAAAGTAAGAAAACAGATGTTGGAAAGGACAGAAGCAGCAAAAAATAAATTTTGCCGCTTGTGACACCATTTAAAGATCTGACAACTGCTGATATGCTCTCATGGGCAGTAAAAAATGGCATCCTCTAATAAAGTTCTCTGATTCCGTCCTGAAATAACCCTGTAACCGACTACAAAATGGTGAAATTAACTAAATTACTTCTGTGCGCGATATTCGGTCCTGCTTTACTCTTTTCTCCTTTGACAAATGCTATAAGCAAAGTTTTATATCCCATTAGAGTTTTTTGCTTGTAAAAGGAACATTTAATTGGGAAGCATTGTCTGGGGAAGGGATTAGAGTTGTCTGGAAAGTAAGCATTAAAAACTAATAACTACCTTGATAAATGAGTTTTACCCAACCTGTTTTTATTATATTTTAATCACATCCCCCCTCACTTATTTGTAAAAATGCAAGAATACACGAACATTATCTCTTTCTATTAAAAGCCAGTGTGATCACAATGCGAACTGTGTCCCTGCTTCATTACCCCGTGCAGAATTACAATTTTGTCACATACACCCATGATGTCTGCTTTTTATTTGGTGATGTTTTAGCGCAACTTGCTATCTTAATGTTTGTGCCACACAGTGATACATTATCACTGGGATTGATACTTATCATCTGTGTCGTTAAAGAAGTGTGCGTTTAATGCGCTCTTATCCCCATTGCTTGTATTCTGTTGTGGGTTAACTTTTAACTTGTTGATATTCTGATTGATGGTGGTGTAGTCCCAATGCTGTTCCAGAATTTCACACCCGATATTTTTAGTTAGAAAGTTTTCACTCAGTAGACTTTTAAACTTACATGGTGCAACATGCATATGAGGGCATATTTACAAGGGGATTGCGCCCCCGGAACGTCATTTTTTCTGATGGCGCAATGCCTTTCACCATATTTACAAAGTGGTGTTAAGCCACTTTTTGAGGTTTAACGCTGCTTTGTGAATATGGTACCTTTTCACCCATTGCTTTTTGATGCTGCCTCAGATTTACAAGGAGGTATGAGTGAATGAATGAATACGTTTTATTTGTTTCAATTAATAAAAATTGTTACAAAAACCGTGCACAATATATCCTTTCGAGAACCTTATTAGTTCATTAGTAAAAACTTCATTGTGTCATTTCATTTAGTTGATTTCGAAATAATGCAAAGAAACATAAAAGTAAAAAACCATTAAGATTTGATATGCGACCACAGAACTTAACCTTTGGTCTGCCTTTAGAACGGGGCTTGGTCTTTGCTTATGAGTCCTTGAAGTTGTCATGCAGATTTCGGTAGGCTTGCCAGTTCCATCGTGGTCTCCAAACTAAAAAGAATTTCATTGCATCTAAGCAAGTGCAAATGCCGCATTATAAAAACAATGGTTTTAATAAAGTGCGATGTGCATGACTGAAATGTGGACAGATACAGACTTGGTGAGCCAAGTTTTCCTCGTACCAGTGACACAATCTACAGGAGGTGACCATCTCGAGGGATTTCCAGCGAGCATTTATATCTTTTATTGGCATGACCATAAGTCTGACTGACAAAATTTGTTTTAAAATTGATTTATTCAGTGCAGAGTTTAAATACGGCTGGCTTAATTTGTCCTTGTAGGAGCTGGCTAAGATCTGAATATTACTTCTAGAGGTCTCTATAAGCCCCAGGCCGTCTTGCTTAGATAAAAGTTTCTTTAAAATGGTTTTTAAGATTCCCGGTTGATGAATAACATTTCCCCAGTTGGACAAGCTAAGATGCAGTTTAGTACAGGCGGTAGATAAAAATATTTTTGTAAAAAATTCTTTCAGGGTTGCTCTCATAGTATTTGAGGGTGCTGCACACATTCCTCGATAGTAGCAGATGATCGATGCCCAGTGTTCGTAAGACTCTAACCGTACTAAGGCATTCCATGCGTGGGCAGGTATTTGGAAGATCCGTTTAAATGCACAGCAGTTGGCAGACTCCATGATATTGACCAATGCCCCAGGTTGCCTATAGGAGATTGAGGGTAGTAGCTTAGCTTTTATAACCTTTCAGATTGGCTCAGTAGATGGACTATGCAATTTGGAGTTGAGTTTGCACAGGGTGTACGTCACCGCCTTAGCTTTTGCTTCTGAGGTCGAAATATGTGCGGTGGGCTTGCCATTGCTCATAATCCAGACCCCCAGATAGTTATACTTAGATGTTGTGGTTATTTTCAGCTTGCCCAATCTCCAATGATGTTTAAGTTTGTTTGCTGCACAGGACGAGTGCTGGGCCCCGATGGAGGCGTAGATTGTGTGGCTTGTAACCGACAGTTAATGGTCCGGACCAGGAACGGTAGGAGGGAGGACCGAGACCGACATCGGTGTGTGCGGCGTGTTTCCATGGGAGAGATCCTGTAAGGTACTGCGGAGGCAAGCAAGCAGGGTGATATGTATTGCGGCGGCCCACGGCCGTGGTGATGCTGTTGGTGAAGGGGCGGCTGTTTGGAGCGGAGCTGCGGCAGCGGGCGCTGCGCATACCATCGGAGCGGGGGCTGGACTCGAGTGGTCCTCTCAGCGCGGGTTGTGGGCCAGCTCTGTGATCCGTGGCTCCTGCAGCGCACATGGAGGGCCTGCTGCTGGGACGAATTTATCCGCTACGCATGTCGAGCCCCCATGGTGAATGGAGGCTCTTCTGTAATGCTGAAGGCTAGAGAGGCACATAGCGGCCTGCGGGACGCCTGGAGCTCACCAACCATAACAGATTGAGAACCCCTCGTGATGGTGCTGGTGTAGTGTGGCGTGGCTAGTGGAGGGGGATAATAACAACCTGGGCCTGACGCATGCTGATAGGAAAATTAGGCCCCTTGGAGGTATCTCATATGTTTATGATCACGCGAATGCACAACAAAGCAAGGCAGCACATATAGACATTCCAGGATGCTGTGGACGGTGAGCCCCCATGTGGATATGACCGTGAGATGAGAGCTGCAGACACGTGGTGAAGCCAAAGCCCGCTGGATAGTTGAGTGGGGCATCTATTCCTTCAGTAGTCCGGTGAAGGCACAGGAATGGCAAAGATGGGAAAAACGGACAAGCAACAGGTTTTTCAAGGATGGGTGTGACTTGTTCTAGTTGGAGGGAATCAGGAACTCTGCCAGATGAGAGAGAGGCATTGACGATTTTGGTCCAAAAAGGAGAGATGATCTGGTTGAGGTTCTATACTAAGGCAGAGGGGAGAGGGCCCGTAGTGTGGGATGTGGTCTTCAAGTTTGCAATTATTTTGAAGACTTCATCTTCTGTCATCAGTTTGAAATCTGTGCACTTAGCATTCTTTTTTAGCTGGAGGGGTTCACTGTTGGTATTGGTATTTCTTGGGTTCCCCCGGTCCTTGGTTGAGTTATAGGAGGCAGTCTCCATGGAGATTTGCATGTCAGTGGAGTAGTCAGGTTGGGATGATAGTCTTGAGTTTGGGATAAGCGAAAGTTTGATTTAGCAACTTTGTTAGCGAGGGAGATGGCTATTTCTTCACAGGGTCCGTTAGTGGCTATTGTTTCATGTTGGGAGGTAAGAATAGTTTGTTGTTTGATGATATTGAAGAGCTCCCTTGGTCTGTTTTTTACATGGTCAAGTTGGTTGCGAAATAAAGTGGCTTTTTCCCTAAATATGTGTTTTTTGTAGGAAAGATGTTCAGACGTGAGGAGTGCGAGGTGTGCCGGGGAGGGGTTCTGTCTCCATAACATTTCAGTCAGTCTTAGGTGTCTCCTCTCATCGTTAAGGTCTGAGTTAAACCAGAATCTGATTTGGATTTTTCAAGAACTCTTTAGTTTGAGAGGGGCCACTTGGTCAAGAACATCAGTCGTCACTGAGCTTTAGAGGGTGGTGAAGTCACCTACGGAGTAAAGGTGAGGTTGGGAGTGTAGATGGGCACTGATCCTGGATTCTAGCTCTGTTAGTGGGATTTTCTTGAAGTTCCTTTTCCAATGCATGAGTTTATTTCCTGATGCTGGGCAAGGACTGGGGTTTGCCTTGAGATAGAACCGTTTTAGGTGGTGGTCAGACAGTCGATGGGTATGAAGGTGTCTCTTAAGTAATGGCGATTTACTATTTCTATGTGTGCTGCAGGCATCCTTGCACTATGGCGCAAGGGTGTCTGCGTTGGCACTAGGCAGCTAGTTTTACCACCAGTGCTAGGGAAAACACAGGGGTGCACCGTATTGTTGTAAATATGGTGCATCTCTGCATTATGGAAACGGCAGAGTGTGACGGTGCATATTTTGCTGTAGGTCCGTGCTCCATCATTTCCTTGTAAATATACCCCAAAGTGTGTACTGTCCGTAAAAGAACACAGCTCCTGTATTTACGGTCATGCCACAATGTGGCAGTAAGATTTTACAATAAATGCGATTGTTTACAAGAAGTGTGACATGAGCGTATGTAGTTTTAAATGGAAAGTTCAATGTGTTTTCCCCCATGGTAATTTAAGATACACCAATGAGCGTATCTGTGTTTTTTACTTTCTGGCCAGTGTCCTTTTGGTTGGGGAGGTCCAAATGTTTAATTAATCTTGGCTTACTGCCTGAACTGCAAAAAACATACTAAATGAAATACCGCAATAATGACAATTTAAATATAAGGTGCATTTCAATGCTAACATCAACCGCTGGACATTGTTCCAATGGCATTATCAAATACTGCTGACACAGATTAACCCTTTCACTGCTGAGATATTTGCATACATCAGTGCTGGATATTTTTTTTGTTTAATCACAAGTTCATCTGTGGTCTCCTGGTGCGCCCATACAAATAAAACGTTTTTCGCCCAGCATTATCAGGGCTTAGTATTGGTGACAGACCTGCATTGATTTCCCACTGGAGTCTGGAGATATAATGAAAAATATGAAGATATATTCACTTTTTTAACACATTTCCTCAATAGTTAGGTGCATTTCTCGAAAGGGACAAATATAAATCATGGGATGTTAGCGAAGGAAATGTTGCTCTGAATTTGTAGAGTGTGCCAATACCAGATATGTGTGGGCTTTCCTAATCAATTTTTGTAGTATTAGTGCAGATCAGTAAATTGTGGCAGAATAACTGTTTTTGGTGCATTGTTCATTTGATGACAGGTATTAAACTCAGGTCTATATGGTAAGTAGAAACTCTATGGGCCTGATTCACAGAACTAACTTACGTCAAAAACGTAAAGTTAGTACTTTTTGGTATTCACAGAATACACTTACTCATTTTGGTATTCACAGAATGAACTTACTCATTTCGGTATTCACAGAAGTTAGTAGCCCTAACTTTAGGACTCCTAAATGCCTTCTGTGAATACCGAAAGTCTTAAAGTTAGGATTTTTCTCAGTTTAGGAGTAGTAAAGTTAGGACTTTACTACTCCTAAACTGAGAAAAATCCTAACTTTAAGAATTTCGGTATTTACAGAAGGCATTTAGGAGTCCTAAAGTTAGGACTACTAACTTCTGTGAATACCGAAATGAGTAAGTTCATTCTGTGAATACCAAAATGAGTAAGTGTATTCTGTGAATACCAAAAAGTACTAACTTTACGTTTTTGACGTAAGTTAGTTCTGTGAATCAGGCCCTGGATATTGTGCCATTCTATACTTCCTAAGGAATCAATCAGTTTAAGCCAGACTCCCTTGTCATGCCTGATTGGCAGGACATGCTTAACATGAGTTTTGTGCGATTTTTTGCAATTTGTTTCAAAAACATGATAATTCATTCAGCCTTTGTCTGCCAAAGCTTAACCCCATCTGTGTTCTTCTGTGAACACTAAGCATGGTGGTACCAGACATGTACGAAGTTTCTTTGAGTTTGCGGTGTCCACAAGAGGTAAACTGGGTGCAGTGCATTTGGAAAAAACCACACTGAATTCACCTTGGAAATTTGAAAAACAACTGAAAGCGCAAAGCTGCTTTTGCGTACCTGTCTTTTGGTCTCAGGATATCAACCCGGATCTGTATGGAACCATACCACAACCGTATATTCTTTAACATTATACATCCTACGGTTTCTATAGTTCGATTCCAATCCACCCTCACCCTGATTGGTTGGGTGGGAGAGCACACTGAATATGATGTTTGTTAGATATTTTAGCAGTTGTTTTTCAAAACATGATATTTTCCATCATTCTCCCTTGCACAGGAACATATCCCTGGCAAGTCTTTACCCCAAGCATGTGTTTGTCTCCTTGCTAGGGCGTTCACAAACACCCCCCCCACACCCCCACACAAACACACACACCCACACACACACACACCCCCCCCCCACACACACACACACACACCTCCATCCTCACACTTCTTTGCATTGAGAAGAAGGAGCTGTATGTCTATGCCCCAAGCTGGAGCTAGACACTGTTTGGATTTTTCCTTAGAAAAAAATACCCCAAAAGTGTCTAGCTCCTTTCTAGGGCACTGCTGTGTGTGCTTGTGTGCCACCAATGAGTCAGACACTTTTTTCTTGGTCTAATAAAAAATCCAACAACTGTCTGACTGTTTTCTCTGACACATATTTCTCATTTTACCTCAGCTTCGGCCTAAGTAAGACCTGATATATGTTTGCAATCCAAAAGAAAAACCCTTATTGTATTTAAAGAGTGTCAGAAACGTAACCGTAGCTGATTGTTATAAGTATTGGAACAAGTGTATTGAAGCAGTAGCCATGTGTGTGCGTGATAGTTTGGTGTTATATATGGTTCAGTCTCTTTAAAGATGGTCACCCATGAAATATAATTACATATAGTTGAAGAGAAAAATATTTAAAACTTTATTTTTATATAAAATAAGGATTCAGATTATGCACATGTCACAAATCTGCATAAATCCAACGATATATGCATATACCAGGTAACTTCTGCTTAACTCTTACGTCTATAATATGTGTGTTCATGGTATTTGTGCAGTATTTACATTTGCAAATTTGGAGTACATGATATTCTGCATGCTGATTCAGTGAACAGAGGACAATGGCTGCTACATAAGAAATTACTCTTGAAAAGTCTGTGAAGACATCAAATGCTATCTCTGAGTATGTAATGCTCTCTGGGATGAGAGTTCCTGCAAACTGTGCACATCCTTTAAAGCGCTAGTTCACAGCTGGGCTGCCGACCAGGTAAATGACTTGGGGTGGCATGGCTAGAATTTGAAAACTCCAGCTGTCTTACCACCACAAACTCATAACTTAGCTGAGAGAAAATGTACTGATCTCATTCATCTGTTGACAAGGCACATATGGTAGGTATAGGTCCTATATCATGTCACTGATGTGTATACATGTGCATTAAAATATGTCACAAACATTGTGTACATAAACTGGGATGGTAGGAATCTCAAAATATCTGTCATATTGATGAAGCTTGGATGATGAGGTGAAACCTGTCAAGTGTCCTATAAACATTTATTTTTTCTTCAGGAATCCTACCCTTGCAAACAGTTGACACAAGCATCTAGGGCCTGGGATCCGGACACCACATGTGAATCAGAAGTTGTACAGGATCCAACCGGTTGATTCTGAATCCTCTTCCTAACCAATTATTAATAACAATAATGGAGAAAACATCAATGGGCAAGGATTCAACTGTGCAAGGGAAGACAAAATAGCATTTGGTGGTGATCTTGGGCAACATTTAACTTTCCCAGCTACCTAGTTCATACAGAGGGAAGATGTTACATGGATAAAGCAGACTCAGTGCACAAAGACGCAGTGATATATTTACTAGGAAATGGTGCGGCGCTGCGAGCAATTTAGCAGCGCTGCACTGCATCATTTAAAAAATGCAGCAATACATCGTATTTACAAGAATATGGCGCACCCCTGTGTTTTACATTGCGCTGGCGCTAAAAAAAGCTGCCTAGCGCCAACACAGGCACTACTACCATAGTGCAAGGGTGTCTGTCTTGCAGGGATGATTGTTTATATGCAGGAAGGGACACCTTAACCTGGGAGTTAAATTTGATAAGGGACACTTTCATGGAAATAAACAATCTTTAAAGGCGATTTGCTCTTTCTATGTGTGCTGCAGAATGCAGCACACATAGAAAGAGCAAAAACGAGGAGAAATAAAAGTATTTCTCCTCGTTGCACCAATCTAACGCCTGCTATTCAGTGGCGTTCGTTTTTGGCACTGTCTCAGATTTACAGATCCTTGTAAATCTGGGGCAGCGTCGAAAAGCAATGGGTGTTGTGGTGGCACGCCCACAGCAGCACCCATTGCCCGCCCCTTTCACGCAGATACATGCGTGAAATGGGACGATATTTACAAAGTGGCATAAAGCCATGCAAAGTGGCTTAACGTCTCTTTGTAAAGATGGAGCAGGGCATTGCGCCAACGGAACGCCGGAAAAAGTGACGTTCCGATGGCGCAATGCCCTTGTAGATATGCCTTTCAGTGCCAGGCCTACACCCACATGCACAATGGCATTATTACCAGGTGTCTCAAAATTTACCACTTAATGCATGTTTTAATATTTTGTGATAGTTTTTTTTGGGGTGTTATGAGATGCATAGAAGGTGCATACTGAGGATTGACTCGTTTGTTTTGAAGGCTTAAGATTAAGAACATGTAACTGTCTTTGACATGTATAGGATGGACATTTAACCACAGCATAAATATTTTGTTGTACTTGATTTAAATGTAACATGTAACATGTTGGCAAGCGGTAGATGAATACTGTGTTGGCGTATTTGTCAGGTGGTTAAGTTACATGTAAGGGTAAAACTGATCATTTATGTTATTAATGGAGTGTTGCCTGAGTCATCTGATAGGGGAGGGAGAAGCTATAGGTGCATCCCATGACAACAAATGGGTAAAATGAGTCTAAGTATGCGCACTGTCTTGTTGCCCCTCAATATGCTTGTTAGGCCACGAGGCAAGAAACATGGGTGTTAAATTTGGTAAGGATCTTCCCCCCCCCCCCCCAGGTGAGGGCAGTTATAGGTATCCTGCTTTGCTCTTCTAAAAAGTTTAAAACATATTCTTAGGTTAGTTTCTGAATTCACTAGGTAAATCATTATATACTATTTGATCACTTCCTGTCTGGACTATGCCAATGTTTTTTATTTGGGTCTCCGAGACTACTTACTTGATCGTCTCCAAAAGGTACAGAATGCAGCCTCAGGGCTTGTTATGAACCTTCCCAGACAGGATTCCATCTTGCTTCACTTGAGGAATCTCCACTGGCTTCTGGTGCATCAACCCATTCAGTTTAAATGTCTTATGATAACTTTCAGGGCATTTCACAATAGTGGTCTTATGTATCTGAGGTAAAGAATTCAAGCATATTGTCTGGTCCTTTTTCTATTTGGCCCCCAAACTGTGGAATGCTCTTTCATATAATATCCAAGCCTCCTCTAAAGAACAGACATTAAAAAAGCAACTGAAAACTTGATTATTCAATTCCCAGTGGCTGTCAAATACACTTACCTCCTTCTAGGATTTGCTAGCGTTGGGATGCCTGTTTGTCAGCTGTGCACTTTATAAATTGTTTATTCATTCATTAACTCATTTATTCATTCAAAGTAAAATGTTAGCAATAATTCTGGTGAACTGATTAGAAGATTCAATGTGCTATATGATCTATCAAGATCAACAAGGTTTATAATGAGGCCTTAAATTAGAGCAGAATGTTACATAATTCACTACCTGCATAGACAGATCTCATGTCACACCTTTATTGGCTCTTCTGATTGATGGAGAAACAAAGTTTTACCAAATGAATTTGGACTTCCTGTTGCATGCTCTAATAAGAGTTTCCCTCCCTTAAAGTTTCATTAACATAGTGCAGACTTTTTATCTCCCAAAGGAAAGAGTGTTATATATGGTCGACTAAGTGATTACCTTTATGTGTACAGAGGAACACGTCAAGGTTGTCCAATGTCATTCTTACTTTTTGTAGTGAATATTGAGCCATTAGTAATCAGCCTCGATCCAATACCAAGATTTCACTGTTCTATCTGGGAGATATTCCCATGAAAGTTCAGTTGTATGCCGATGATCTATTGATTTTTAACAAATAATGATTGTTAGAACTGTCAGCCTTGGGGTGGTCTTCCTCCAAACATTTTTGCCTTACTCCTCCATCTTTTTCTGATCTTATTTTGTTGGCCTTAGGAATCTGCACACTTTATCAATGCTAACCAAGGCTAAAGTGCTTGTGCTCTCTCCTTTAAACATCATAGAATTGCCTAAAACCCAACTGGAATATTTAATTTACTTGTAAGCCCCTAGTAAAGTGGTACTACATAGGCCGAGGGCCTGTGAATGAAATGCTACTAGTGGGACTGCAGAATTGATTGTTCGGCCCACTTAAGAAGCCCTTTAAATATGTTTCAGGCCTGCCTTTGCAGCCTGTGTGTGCAGTTTGTAAACTGTCATTTGGACCTAGCAAAATAAACCTTTTGCCAGGCCCAAACCTTCCTTCTTACTACATATAAGTCACCCCTATGGTAGGCCTTGAACAGCCCAGAAGGCAGGGTGCAGGGTATTTAAAAAGTTGGAAATGTATTTTTACATTTTATATGTCCTGGTAGTGAAAGACTTCCAAATTCATTTTTCACTACTGTAAGGTCTACCTCATCCATAGCATAACATTGGGCTACCTTATTACATTTAATAATTGATAACGTTTAATTGGGAGCAGGGTGACAGTTCGAGTTTGGTGTCTAAAGAATTGTAATTAAAATCCCTCTTGAATGGTAAAGTCAGATTTTTATCACATTTCTGAAAATGCCACTTTTAGAAAGCTGGCATTTATTTTTGTCCTAACCATTTGGTGCCTGCAGCCTGATCCTGGGTCCCATGGCTTGGTGTAGCTGGCAGTTGGTCTTTGTGTATTACTCCCAGACAGTGAGACCAAGGAAGAGGTGCCACTCTGAGGTAACAAGGGAGAGGAACTATCACCTACCACATTTTCACTTCATAAGGGCTATGCCTGAGCACTCTCACAAAGGGTTAACCAGCAGTCTTTTAGAACCCCAGACAAGCTAGGATCAGGACAGGGAGGAAGAGGATGTATGACACCTCAGGGGGTAGAAAGCTCTCCAAGCTTCCTCCAATTTAAAGTGGGCATCAGGCATAAATATTGGACCTCCGACCCCAACTCTTCAGTCCGCTTCTAGACCAGTGGACTCTGACAGGAAGAAAGACTTCTATGCTGTTGAAAGGACTACCACTCTGCTAGATTGCTGCCCTGAAGGACTGTTGCTCCACTGTGCTGCTGCCCTGCTGGCCCCTTGCCTGGGTAAAAAGGACCAAACCTGTATCTTTAAAACCCAGGACCCCAGAGTGACTCTAAGGGCTAGTTGGCTGGCATCCTGATCACAAACCTCAGGAACAGAACAGGCTTCCAACAACCTTAAACCCAGCAGCTGGATTCTGCCATCTGTGAGTCCTTCTCTCCCAAGTGGTTCTGCCCCCCCAGCCCTGGACTCTTGGAAGTAGGCCTGAAGGTGCTCTGCCAGTCCATCTGTGGATTCAGCAGAACCTTCGCACCTCCTCTGCAGCGCATCTCCTACAAAACTAACGCATCACTTCTGCGGCTCGATGCATCGTCCTCGGACCGACGCATCACCTCAGCTGCTCAGACTTCCTTAATGCTGGAATTCTACATTGCCTATGTTAGAAATGGGATTTCTGGTTGGCTAGGGCATGCGCCTAAGCCAGGCAGAAACCACCACTCTAGTCAGGGCAAGGGAGTTACACGCTGAAGATAACCCCTGCTCACCCCCTTGGTAGCTTGGCAGAGCAGTCAGGCTTATCCCAGAGGCAATGTTTAAAGCGTTTGCGCAACACATTCACACAGCAGCGACACACTAGGCACACCACAAAAGAAACTCCACACAAGGTTATATAAAAATAGCCTTTGTATTATGCATAGAACACATTAGTACGCAATCACACATATACACTGTGCCACCTGGCACTAGGTATTACTTTAGAGGGGTTTATATACATTACAGGGCCAATCGGGCCACTGTCATAACCATTAGAACTCACAAGTAGCGAAAATCACAACCAGTAACTACTGGTAACATTGCAGGTAGCATAAACACATTATGCATCACATCTTAGGCATACATCCTAAATTACCAGTGCACCACAGCAACACCATGCGCACTCCGTAGGTGCACACATCACCTAATGGCATTAACAGGTTAAGCATACATCCTAATTATCAGCGTACCCTAGTCAGTAGCATTAGATGTAACCTTCATAGCATTACCTAGAACAGCCTATCACCTTCTGCACATCAGGCCCCTTATCATCAGGTAACATCATTACTGCCCCCAACACTAGGGAAGTGCACACATCATAAACATTATTAGGGTGCACATTACATAACATCACCCTTACGATATGTCTCTCTGCAGGGCACCAGGGTAATTACTGATAAGTTGCCCCAGTACAATGACACCTTCACTGCATCACCTTCACTGCATCACCTTCACTGCGCAGTGGTTTGGTGGAAGCTCCTTCCTCCACTCAAGCTCGGGGGCCTCTGCTGAGTTTCCACCCCGCTATGTCTGTCTAATTAATGCCCCGTTGTCACAGTCAGGGCTCAGGCCAATGCATATTCCCCAAGCAGCTGCCTGCGATCTGACGGTGCAGCTGCAAACACCAATCCTGGTTCCTAACTCAGAGCAACACTAAGGCGACTCTGGCCTATGATGGCGGGGACCAACGGTGGCCAAGGAGCCTCCCCGTCACATGAGACCTCCCCCGGTCTGGGACGTTCATTCGGGAGGGAAGCCGACACCTTGCTCTCCCCTCCTCTGTCCTGACCCCATGTGGGCAATGCCCCCACCTCACAGCAACCAGGGCCCACTCCGAGAGAGCTCAGCCCCACTCACCTCTCCTTGGGGGCTGGGCAGGTGAAGTCGCAGCCGTCCGCTGCAACAGATGGCCTGGCTCCTGTATTCCTTGGTGTGAGGCTGCAAATGGCGGTGCTCTGGTCCAGCCCTACGGGATGGGGGACTCGGGCCGCCATCCTCGTTCTTCTTTCCTTCGTCTCGCGGTGTGGAGCACAGTCTGGCATAGTTCCGCCCACAACAGCCTAAGAGAAAGCGCGGGGCTCTCCTTTTCCACACAGGGAGCCCCGGCCAGGATCAGGCTTCCAGGAACAACTTCCCGCCCACAACCAGACTTCACCTAACTTCTGGCCACATCGATTTACGGAGCGAAGTCTCCGTCTGGGCCCCTGCCTTCTTCTCAACGTGACACACACTCCGCGCACACCGCAGGGTTGAGCCCCCTCTCTGGCACTGCAAACAACCGTGGCCACAGCGCTCACCACGCGCTTCCACTACGGCACCAGTACAAAGGAAATTGAAGTGCTCAGCATGCGCTCCTGCGGTGGAGCATGCCAAACTAACTTTAGGCTGAAGAGTAAAGGGCTCCCGGCTCCCCTTGTAGAAAGCGCTTCACCAGCGCTAGGCTTCCTCAAGGCCAGGGACAACAGCAGAGCATGAACTGGTAGGCCAGCACCAGGGTCCCTCAGGGCAAGGCTGCAGTCCTCTCCCCAGCCCAAAGGGCAGCAGGTCAGCAGTCCAGGGGGGGCAAAGTCCCCAGGCGGTTCCTCCTGGCAGTCCAGCAGCCTGCCGGCTGCAGGTCCAAAGTAAGCAACAACAGCACCAACACATGGGGTCACAGCCCCAATACTTATACCCCTTAGTGTCTTTGTTCTCCCCCTGCCATAGGGCTCTGCGCCCGGTCCAAACCAATTCTGAGGGGCACTCAAACATTTTCTTAGATGTGTACAACACCTCCTTTGTCAGTGTAGGCTCTGGCCCCAGACACACCACAGGGGGACGGAGTCAGCATTGTGGAAGGTAGGCACAGTCCCATTCAGTCCCAGGTGCTACTCCTCCCACCACTCCAAATGCAGATGGGCCTATTCAGCCTAGCGCTGACTCACCCAGCCCCTCTGGAGCCACTGCACCTCTCCAGCCCCTGTCACTCCAGAGCCAGACATGCAATACACGTCAGGCAGGCACAAAGACACATAGCACACAGAAATGCCCACTTCTAAAAGTGGCATTTCTAAAATAAGGATAATAAATCTGCGAACACCATTACGCAGCATTTATTATCACTATTCCAAACATTCCAAAGTTGACCACTCTACTCCCCTCAGGTCAGGAATTACCACTGAAACACATATCAGGAAATCCCCAATGCATTCCTATGAGAGGGCAGCCTCACAGCAGTGAGAAACCAAAATGGCTGTTTGTCACTACCAGGACATGTCACAGAGTTAAGGCACATGTCCTGCCTTTTACCTACATTGAACCCTGCCCATAGGGCTAGCTAGGGCCCACCTTAGAGGTGACTGATATGTAGTAAAAGGGGAGTCACAGACGTGGCAACCACTTTATGTGCCACATCACAGCGGCAGTAAACTGCGCGCTCAGGCCCTGCAATGGCAGAGGCCTGAGACAGGTTTGAAAGGCTACTTTGGTGGGTGGCGCAAGCAGCGCTGCAAGCCCACCAGTAGCATTTAATTTACTGGCCCTGGGTACCTGAGATACCACTTTACAAGGGACTGATAGGTAAATTAAATTAGCCAAACAGGTGTAGACCAATTTTACCATGTTTTACCATAGAGAGCACATGCACTTTACACTGGACAGCAGTGATAAAGTGCCCAGAGTCCTAAATCCCCCAACACCAGGTCAGAAAAAATACTAGGAGGAAGGCAAAAAGTTCAGGGATGACCCTGCAAAAAGGGCCAAGTCTAACAGCCTACAACACCCCATATGAACAACAACTGTGCAACTCATCTCCATGCAAGGACATCACTTCGCCTAGCGTAGCTTGTCAGAATCGCCACAACGCATCTCCAACTTAGGACATCTCCTCTTCCAGTGTAGCCCGTCAGAACTGCCGTTGCTCGACGCCTCTCCACACAAGGACATAGCCTCGCCTAACTTAGCCCATTAGGATCGCAGATGTGCAACACATCTCCACGCAAAGACCTTGCATCGGCTCTGCTGCGCAACGCATCGTTGATGCGGGACTCAGCATCTCTTTGTAATGAGGATTACATTACTGTGTGAACCAGACCTAAGTATGTTCCTGTAGCCAGCCCGCGCTCCATCACAGTCAACGCAAACTTGTGAATTTGTCCCGGTCCTGCACGACCAGATAAACACAGTTGCCGTTTTGTGCTTTTTGGCATCATTTTCTGATTAAAAAAAGTTTGAAATTCCAGATCTGCGTTTCTACTAATTAGATTTTTGGCATTTTGGTCTTGTTTTATTTACTTAAACCTACTGTATTTTTCTAATTCGGTGTGGGATACATTGCCACTAAGTTAAGCCTGGCTATGTGCCAAGCTGCCAGAGGGTTGAGTGCAGAATAATTTGGGGTTTGCTTGTAACTTCACCCTGACAAGGATTGTGGTTCCTGCTTGAGTAGGGCTTCACCTCCCTCAACCGTTAACCCAATTTGTTTACAAACAGGTTTCAATTTTTGAAGATCCATGTGTGTTATGATACATCATGCATTGCCCAACTGCATTGACAATCACCACACCAATCAGCTCTCCTCCTTCATAATTTACAGTGCTATCTCTTCAGTCTGTAAGTTGTGTCTTGGGAATAAGTCCATGCCACCTGTTGCCGCCTGTTACCTTAATTCCTAGACACAGTCTCTCTGACTGTGTGTGCCATCTTCTATGCATTTGGATGATCCAGCTAAGCCTAAGAAGTTCAGGTTTCTTGAGACATTCAGCTTATCCTCTCAAAACACATTCTTTTGCCCATCTTTTGCTTATGCAGCACCACTTTGTATGCTCATTGGGTTCTTCTCCACCCATATCCCTATTCGTCGGTGGGTACTGCAGTTGATATACCCTGCAAAATTGGTGGTGTCATTGCTGACACTTCTAGCTCTTGACATTTGTCTGGCTCCTCCTCAGGTTGTTTGTAAACAGAGGCCTCAAGCATACATTGAACAGACATGGTTAAAGGGTGAGTCTTGCAGAATGCCACAATGTAGGATCATAGTATTAGCAGTGAATGTTTCCATCTGTACTATGGTCATAATATTTTCTAAAAATGATTGGAAGAACAGCAACAAATTCCTGCTTATGTCAGCCACTGAGCCTATTCAGTCAAAAATGATGGCTTTTTTTTACAGTCTAGAACACTGCCAACAAACCCAGCAGGATTAGTATTCTGTCTGATCAGTGACAGAATATCAGAAACACAAATATCGTGTGGACAGAATATTGTGTCAAAGATATCGAGGACAAGAATATTAAGGAGGTTAGTGGAAATAGGTATGCATAAATTGACTATTCTTAACTCAAGATCTACGTACCTTGAAGTTATATACATCGTCATGGTACATATATCTGGAGTTATATATATAGTAAAACTTTACTTACCCATAGAAAATTACCTAAATTATATTCTTGTCCTTGATATTTTTGACACAATATTCTGTCCCACGATATTTGTGTTTCCAATATTTTGTCCAAATACCATTCTGTCACTGTCATTGTAAGTAGATATTGTTTTATAATACCCAATGACACTATCCCTAATAAAACTGTTAGAAATTGAATTTTTGGTTGGCTGAGGTATAAACCCAGGCCAGGCAGGAACCACCACTCTAGTCAGGGTCAGCTTTGTACACACTAAAAGATAGCTTGTACTCACCCTTTGATAGGTTGGCACAGAGCAGTCAGGCTTATCTAAAGAGGCAATGTGTAAAGTATTTGTGCAACTGTTATCACAGCAACGGTTGTCCACTCTCTCATTGGCTGGAAAATGGTGGGAAGGCCTAGAGGGAGTTGCGGTATGGTAGCAGGGTGGCACATACTGTATTTTCATATTTGTTATAAGATGCTAAAGAGGGAGGTTAGAGAGGGTGGCAGGTCACCATTTTGTAATGTATTATGAAAACGTCATGGCCAGAGAAAGGTGGTGGAGGATGGTAAGGTTATTTTCCTGCTACATTAGGATTGCTTGTACTCACCCTTTGATAGGTTGGCACAGAGCAGTCAGGCTTATCTAAAGAGGCAATGTGTAAAGTATTTGTGCAACTGTTATCACAGCAACGGTTGTCCACTCTCTCATTGGCTGGAAAATGGTGGGAAGGCCTAGAGGGAGTTGCGGTATGGTAGCAGGGTGGCACATACTGTATTTTCATATTTGTTATAAGATGCTAAAGAGGGAGGTTAGAGAGGGTGGCAGGTCACCATTTTGTAATGTATTATGAAAACGTCATGGCCAGAGAAAGGTGGTGGAGGATGGTAAGGTTATTTTCCTGCTACATTAGGATTGCAAATGACATCGTAGGCCACTCAACTTTCAATCTGATTGTCTATGATATGACATGGAACTGGTAGATGGGTAACAATCCTGTTATTGATATCCACATTCATACGTGTTCTACGTACTTTGCTTTGGTGTAAGTCCCATGCAAATTGTTTTTTACATTAGTCACAAGAAAAACATTAATTTCAAGGATATTCTCATACATTTATCAAATTGTCAAAGAGCAGTAGCCATATGCTAGATTGATCCAGAGGACAGTTACCAAAAATAGAGTCAAGGTTAAAAACACATCTTAGTGTTGCCATCACCTGGATGGGACAATGGGCGCCCGATATAGTGCATTTGCATAAAGATATATTGGAGTAGTCTCTGGTGAAGGAGACCCATATGAAAATCAACAGATGGGACGATAAGGTGACTGATGACCTGTCAGACTGGAGAGACTTGTGTGACACACTCCTAGATCCGGAATCGGATGTCACTCCAATGGATAGTGACAGCACTGACAATAGCAGGGGTGGATACACTAGGAGGAGGTCCTGTCTCAGTTGAGTCAAAGGGGAGGTACGGAATGTTTCTGTGGTGCGAGTCTGGCTGTTTCCTGTGGGGTATTGTGTGACCAGTGTAATCGAAAATGTATACTGTAAAGCTATAATTGAACTATGTGTACCTCATCTTCCACCATATGCACCATTGCTTGCTGAATTTTTCTCTGTACTTCTCTACACAGTTGAAAAATAAAGGTTTAAAAAAAAAAGTTAAAAACACCTTTTCATATGAAAGTTGTACCAACAGAGGCAAGAAATCCAAAGAGTTAGAATCATTTTTTAGATGTGATTGGCTTCCAAGATCCTGGTGAGAGTAAATCGACATACTTGAGCTACATTTTTGTATTGAGGTTTACAGTTCAATTTAGTCTAATTATTTCAAACATATTATTTATCACTGGATAACCTTTGCCGAAAGACAGGTATAGGAGTTTGTCCTTCTTAGATTGGAGGGACGAAGATGTGAACTTAAACCAAATTAGAATTGAAACATTGCATTAGGGAATGAATTCTGCAGGTATCTGTCTTCTCATTATCTATCTTAGATAAGAGGTTCAACCAAAATATTGTTACTGTCCTGCTGTACATTCACAACAGTTGAATATTTTCATGCAGTGCTGACAATGGTTTGTTTACCTCTCTATAACTGGAACTCTTTCTTTTTCAGCACCACACAGAACCTGCAAGCCCTTCTGAGCTACCCCCTTCAGCATGGCCAATAGATCGGCTGAATGAGGCAGTTGCTGGTTTTGGTACTGTGGAGGAGCTTATAAGGTACCTTGAACCAGATAGGTGGCAGCTAGACATTGAAGAATTGTATAGACCAGCATGGCAGCCAGTCGGGAAGGCCTTTATCCAAGGAAGAAAGTCCAGAGGTACTCCACTTTTGTGAACTATGATCATGTGTATCTAAAAATCTATGGTTTTACAAAAGGAAGTACATGTTAATTACATTCACTTTTGAATCTTCTGATTTTGTAAGCAAAAGAAAATGTCAGTTTTGTTTACACAATACTTTTCTATTCAATATTCCATTTTGACACCTCACAACTGCATCAAAATATCCTGTCTGATTGGAAATTGCTTAAATGCTTTAACATTGTTTTTTGGCTAGTAATTTCTCTAATTTCCAAAGAACCCTGATAGCCATTTGCCAAAGATTGGTTCACCACACATGGATTCTCTTTCAATGTGCTTAGTAGTTATCTATTATTTTTATGAATTAGGTTGATCCACATGTTTGGGTACAATCGTTCTCAATGTTCTCTGTATTTTAGAATAATATTGCCAGGTCTCTTATCTTTGGTAACCTTTGGTCTCATAGAAGGTGTTTAAAGGGCATTGGCTAATGCTTCTCTTTGTAATAGATTATCAAGCACTCATAACAATGGCCCTGGATGCAGGACTATTAATCTGGTAATGTTGTACTCCTCAAATTAACCATACTGGGAGTCCAGCTTAATTCCTTGGGTTTGGATTTACTGGTGACATTGGTTGTTCTGAGTCTGATGCCTCAGGTAATTTCTCATTCACCCCCAACGATCTCCTTGCAGATTCTGGCTGCTTTCCATGGGGAAACATTAGAAGTGGGCAGTAATTCTATGAAATCCATAATATCAGATGGGCTCAGTAGCAGGAATACAGCCCTATTAGGAATGTGCAACCTCATATAATGCAGGCCTAATTGATGCTTTGTATCCCTGAGATTGTGTTGCTCAAATGTGAATAGTTTAAAGAATCTCACACATTACCTTCACAGGTTCCTAATGCAGACAGGCCGTGCCAACATCAAGTTGGGGATTTTTGGCTGCTAAAATTTACAAATCAAAGAAACATCTATAATTTAAAAATGTGTCTGAATATGACAATAATTTCTACTTGTGTTTTAAAAAATAGATTTGATTCTGAATTCCTTAATAGTATCATTATTTTAAATCATGGACCATATCTCAAAGTAACTGTACTATGTTGACAATTTCACTGTAAGTGCAATGGAATTACCAAAATAAAAAATGAAATAAAATTGTATTTGCAAACTGCTTGTGCCATCTTGCCCCCATCATTTTAATGTATAATAATATTTTAAGTCTTGAAGAATTTGAATTACCATCTAAAAAAATAAGACATAATCTCAATTAGCTGTAAGGTCTCAAAGGTCAGAGGTGCTTTGCATTTTCCTTTGAATTCATGACAAGTGGCATTTTGTCAGAATCTCCCTGAAATTCGTATTGATCCAACCAGAGAAAAAATTAAGTGAGCCCCCATGAGAACTTCCATAGCACAATGGCCATCTGGTCTTGCCCTTCATTATTATGGCATGGGATCATATGATGAAGGAACTCCACTGGGCACCTGAGACTATGTGTTTTCATCCGTCACTGGGCCCGATATGGTCATGGTGTCACCCACTTACAGAAAGGTAAGCCAGTAGCACTTGGTGAACCATATGCCTGCTTAGAAATGGTACCTCAAGTTGGATGGTTGCTCTGGGTACCAACACTGAGATCTCTGTAGAATTTGAGATGCCCAACATTTGCTCTGTCTTGCTGTACTAAAGGGGACTAACCTGGATATCCCCTTCATCACTTACACCACCCTATTCTCAATTGGGATCATTATACCATTTCATTTGCTCTTCTCTGCAGTTCTCGTGGAGCCTTTAGTCTGTTTGCACTACATGTATTCAAATTCCTTGTAGACCCACCTGGAGAACAATTTGCAACTAATCCCTAGCTGAGACGTTCACTGTTGTCTAGTTATCTGGTCTTACTGCTCATTCAAATGGCACCTAGCATCAAGGGCCAAGTAGCAATGTGTAAAATTAGATTTCTCCCTGTAAGGCTGTGCTGGTTGACTTTTCCTGCAACAATATCTTTCTTTTGTTAAAGAAATTTCACTCAAATTTGGTTTTTCAAGGCAGGGTTCTTATCCCTCAGGACCCGCTTATCGTCATATAGGTAAAGCTTCAGTCAAGTTAACTTTGTATGTCAGGTATTATTGTAAGAATTCCCAGCTAACCAAACTCTTGGGCCTGGCCAGCTGGGTTGTTCTAGATGGTCTCTCTTTTTTGGCTACACACATTCCTAGTACTCATGTTATCATAATCATTTGCAGTAGTTTCATTGGATATTGATTTTGTAGCAATATACTTACATTGTATTGTGATGTTTCAGTTTATGCTGTTGACTGTTCCTGTTTGAATGAGTGAGCCGCCTGTGTGCAGAAATAGTGGTTATGCATTCTTTTTTACATATGTTATTCATCTTGTATCTCATTTAGATAGTCATGCTACCATTGAGAATATTAATGCCATTTAGACCCTGGGGGATAGCTCACTAGGCCACCAGCCTGGCAAATACCAGTGTCCCCACCATTCTGATATAGGACCATGCGCCCAACTGACAGATCCCAGCCTGCCTGGTGGGGATATCTGGGTTGTGAAGGTAGTTGCCGTTGCAGCAGCTCTCTTCTCAGCACTGAATATTTGCTGAATCGGTGCCATTTTTAAAGTGCCCACTTGGCATATTCTTTTTGTATTAGCAAAATAAATTTCCAGACAGGGAGTTTGCTTTCTCAATATAAAAAAAATGGCCTTAATGTACAGGGAGTTTTGCTTCTACGGACAGGAGCAATTTCACATTTTCCCTGCCCATGTCCATAATGATCTGCATGGCATACATGGGCAGAGAAAATACATTTTGGTTGTCCTACCCCAAGAAGGGGAGAATGACCATCAGTGTGACAAGGCAGCCTTTTGGAAAATGAGCCGCCAGGTAATAGATTTACAGTGTTAGAGCAGGATACTTAACCAGTAAAAGCCCAACTCACAACTTTAGTGGTAGAGCAGCAGGTCCTCCAGCTCCACTAAATCTAAATCAGGCCTAACATCTGACTTGCACAATTGGTCTGATGTACAAACATTTGGTAAAATGGCTCTGCTGATGTTGCATTTCTCTGATGTGTCCATAGGTCCTGTATATTAGATCAAAGGCTGATGTAAATTCCAAAGCTCTCTTTCTCCATTGGTATTACATCAATGCTATTAGAAATGGGAATCTTGGTTGGCTGAGGTAAGCACCCAGACCAGGCAGGAACCACCACTGTAGTCAGGGAAAAATAGATACTCACTAATAGATAACCTGTGCTCACCCTTGGCACAGAGCAGTCAGGCTTATCTAAAGAGGCAATGTATAAAGTATTTGTGCAACACACTTACACAGTAACACAATGAATACACCACTAAAATACTCCACACAGGTTTAGAAAAATAGAGAATATGTATCTGAGCAAAATAAGAATCAGAACAACAAATATTCAATCAGTAGAAGTCGAGATATGAATTTTTAAAGATTAAATGCAAAAATAGTGTTTAAAAGTCGCTAGCAGTCAAAAGGATACTTGAGGTCTTGATGGACCAGTGCAAATCCAAATTTCAGGCCCACTGTGATGGAGGGCAGCCCGGCTACAGGACCCACGCAGGGCCCGCTGAGAAAGTACCTTGGATGGAGAAAAGCGCTGATGCTGAAGGCTCGATGCATCGATCTTTTCCACGCAGTCGGGTCGAGGCGTTGTCGTTGAGCTTCACTGAAGGGAAGGCAATGCATCATTGTCGAGCCGTGCAGTGTAGTCATCGGGCCATGCAGGCTGTAGAAGTCGAACAGCTTCTGCATCGGCGTCGAAGGGCAATGCGTTGGTTCTGATCGGCGCATTGGTGACGATTTGAGGGAAATTTGATGATTTTAGGCTGCAGAACTCACTTCTGAGGCCCAGAAGTTAGAGGGGGCACCTCAGGCAAAGGTAGGACTCACAGAAGGCAGAGTCCAGCAGCACCAGCAGATTTGCAGGAAGTCTTTTGTGTCCCCGAGACATCAGAAAACAAAAGACAATCCAGCAAGCCCTTAGAGATCACTTGGAAGGAAGGCAGAGTCCAGCTCTCCTTCAGTAAAGTCAGGGAGCAGCATGCAGGACGGCAACAAGCAGAAAAGCAGTCCAGTTGAGTCCTTTAAGCAGCACAGCAGTCCTTCTGACAGAGGTACAGTTCAGGATCAAGAAGTGTCTGATTTTAGGGGTCAGAGACCCAGTACTTCTAGCCAATCGTGCCTTTGATGTAGGGGGTGACTTCAAGGCAGTGCTCAGAAGTGCACAAGAATTCCTTTAAACCCAGTCCTGTCGCCAGGCTATCTGTGGGGGGTAAATCAGTGCTTTGTGTGTGAACAGGACACAACCTATTGAAGTGTAAGTGTCAGTCCCTCCCATTCCTCCCTGCCCAGGAAAATCCATCAGAATGCAGATGAATGCAGATGAGTGCTCAGAATGAAGATGAGCCTCACCTTCCTGTGTTTGTGGCTGTCTAGAGGGAATGCACAAAGTGAAGCTGTCACCTAATCCAGACATTCATTGGAGCCAGGCTGTCAGGCACACAGAGCAGTAAGTGCAGAGAAATGTCCACTTTCTAAAAGTGGAATTTCTAAAACAGTAATGTTAAATCCAACTTTACCCATAATGAGGTTTTATCATTAATATTAAAAAGATATGAAATATGAAAAAGCTACTCCTCTCTGTTCAGGAATTACAGCTTAAAAGTATATTGAGGAATTCCCAATGCTGGCCTATGAGAGGGGTTGGCCTCACAGTAGTGAAAAATAACATTTGCTGTTTGTCACTACTAGTAAAACATAAAAGTACTTGTTCTACTCTTTATGTACAGAGTAGCCTGCATGTAGGGTTACTTAGGGCCTACCTTAGTGGTGACTTGTATGTAATGATAGAGGTGTTAAAGGCTTGGCAGGTAATTTTAAATGCCAAGTCAAAGTGGCAGTAAACTGCATACACAGGCACTGCAGTGGCAGGCATGGGACAAGTTTGAAAGGCTTCTTCTGTGAATGGCACAATCAGTGCTGCAGCCGAGGAGTAGCCTTTGAAGTACACACCCTGGGTATATGGTACACCACTTTACAAGGGACTTACTAGTAAATCAAATATGCCAATCAGGATACACTAATGTCATCATGTTTATGGGAGAAGCACATGCACTTTAGCACTGGTTAGCAGTGGTAAAGTGCTCAGAGTCCTAAAGCCAATAAAAGGAGTTAAGCAAAAAGAAGAGGAGGAAGGCAAAACGTTTGGGGTGACTCTTCAGAGAAGACCATTTTCCAACAAATGTCACATAAAAACTCACTAAGAGTAATCCTCTTCCCGTAAACAGAGGCAGTAGTTATGAGCAAACCAAGAGGATTACACGCCTATGTTGAAATGTTTATGTACTGCAGAAATTAGATCTCCAATCCCTTACTGTACCACATTAACATTACTGCATGCAAGAAGCATCAGCATATCTTGTGCACCAAAGACCTCTTTGAAGTTGCTATTTTGAGCTGAAGTCTGACTGGTTTTATCTGCAATTCGTCACAGAGTCACGCTTGAGCCAATAAATCATAATTGTCAGTTTTTCCTGTCGAGGGCGTAAAAATGTATGAAAATAAAAATTGAAAATTTGTGTGCATAAATGTGAGTGATTTGTAAATTGCAAATAGAACTGGTGAAGTTTAGCTTAAAACAACAATTTTAAGAAAGTTTTCGTTGCATAATTAGGCCACTGCTTCTTAGCATAGACACATGCTAAACACCGTTGAACTGGGGAAAGATAAAGGGTGCAAAAATTAAAGTTGTGCTCAAACTTTCGCAGACGTTTGCTCTCACACACATGCAAAGGAAAGCAGGTTGCAGCAGCAAGAGAAACAGTAGCTGAGTCAATTGCTTACTGGGGGGATAGGTGGTCAATGTAATGTGCTCCAGTTCTATTTGTCCTGGTCTCCTTTGGGTCCCTACCACAGATGCTGAATGCTGCAGTACTGTGCTGGTAGGCAAAAGAGAAAAAACACGCCACCCCTTGCTACATACAGTAATACGTCAAGTTATCTTTATTTGTAAAATAACTATTGGTTGAGGCAATAAATGAACCTATATGTTTTCTTAAAATGTTTAAATCTGACTTTGTATGTGTTTGTATCTCTGTATATAAACACATTCACAGCCACTCCTGTGCTCTCGCACGCATGTTGCATAATTGCCCATTGTGGCCTCACCAGTTTTATCTGTGGACCATTGTGTGCCACTCCCGTAAAAATTACTTCTAGAGACGCCACTGCAATCACTGCCTCATATATACCATCAGAGAAAATCACAAAGTCCTAAAAAAGTCAGGAAACGGCTAATGAAAGCTGTAGTCGGTACATGGCAGCACCTTTCAGAATGTATTGCAAAAGTTAAATGTTTTGCAACCCACTGTTGTCAGTAAGTGAAGGACTCGTCTGCAGTTCATTTTCTGCGTAATTGCATGCAACGTGTCCGATCAGAGGCGCAACTAGAGCCAAATTTCGGGGGGGGGGGCTGCTAAAAATTTCTGGGGTGGGGGTGGGTGGGCTAATTCTTCCAGCAATAGGCAGAGTGGAGAAGAAGGGGTGAAAAAACAACAAAGCCTCGTTAACACGTAAATGGTCTTTTAAAGACCTGTGAAGTACTCGGGTGCGGCTGCAATAAGCTCACAAACTGTCTGTGTGTTTCAGCCCGGGAAGCTGTCTCAGCTCAGCCCGGGCTGACACACACGACGGGGCGGGGTGTGGGGCTGAAGCCCTTTGAGCCCAATGGGCGTTGCACGCCTGTGTCCGATGCACCCTAGTGCTTAATTTGAGCAGGTGTTTTCCAGTGCTCAGCACCAGCACTTAATAGTCAACACCAGCACTTATGACAGTCTGCCACATGGTGCCGCTGTTTGTCTAATTTAGAGATTAGCACAATAACAGCTGTTTAATAACTCAATATACATTAAAAATTACTAATTGTAGCCACCCAGGCCACTCTTGTAGCTTTGAGGGCTGGGAATAGTCTGAACTGTCACACTTGTAGGAGTGTGATGGTTAGTAGTTGTGTTTGTGGTGTCATTGGCAGCGCTGGCAGGGGCAATGGGTGGCACAAGCTGCAGCGGCCTCCTGATGAGGGCCCTGGCACTTATTATGTGACAAATTAAGCACTGACACCCACTCCATAACTTAACTCTGTAGTTCTAATTCAGGGCACTCATTTTGAGTTGGCCTGGATTTTGTCTTAATATAAAGCAGTTAAATTCCTTTCACATGCTTCCTATATTGTTTTTCACTTTTCAACTTCAAGTACTGTGCTTGAAATGTTTCCCCGTGTCCTGAAGCAACCAGAGTTGTTTGATCCAGCACATTATTTTTAGATTTTTATGTGCACTCATCGACGGGCTTTGGATAACATGTCAACAAATAAGAACAACTCGTTTGTGACAGTTATCCCATGAAAAGAAACAATCAATTCGACATTGATATAGACGTTGTGCTGTGCTGAATAAACATATTACAGCGTTAGCACATTTATCTTAGCAGGACCACCCTCACGCTGCATTACCAGGGTGCAACGTGATAGCTAAGAGTTGAAAATGTGTCCCAGTGCAATGATGAAATACCAATTGCTGTCGGAAAAGCAAAATATTAAGTTGAAGTGAATTTTCTTGCACCAGGCTTAACTGTAGTTATGATTTTTTACATATGTCTCTCGTTTCGTGGTGTGAACTTAATTGAACTGGACACGAGATTTTGATTTCAGGGACGTGATGCATGTTCATTTTGTAATGTGAATCTGCACTTTTCATGCAGCTACAAATGTTGAAGTATTTACTTACAGAGGAATATTAGCATCAACATGAGACTCGGTAGAAAAGCATACAGCAATATACATAAAACATATTGATTGCAATTCACCTCTGGCAAATATGTGATTAGAGGGATTCAGAATTCAATTTCAAGAACTAAGAAGCCCTGTTTTATGTTATACTATTTTTTTTTTTACTAAAAAGGATTTTTATTTCTTGGGTTTATTAACTTGAGATCTATTCTTGCAATTAAACATTTGGAGTGCATTTCAAGGCACAGGTCAAAAACACATGATTTAAATAATTATTGCTCCTTTATAGTGTTTTTATTCTGATTTTCACCACCCATCATTGTGAAAATCATGGTATTAGTTTTCTGATATCGACAGTAGGATCACCTATCTCAGTGCTATTAAGACCACCATTTTCTTCTTCCTTCAGATAGCTTCCAGTCTTTCAAGCCCCTCACCCCCCCACATTGAAAGTTCCCCAAGGCCGACACATTCATAAAGCAACACAAGGTAGCTGCATTATGATACCACCAGCAGGGGGCAGCAAAGAGTGAATTGTTGTAGCTGGTATCTGCAAATAGCCATTTAGCTTGTAGGGGAGACAGTGTACCACAGAAAAAATGCATTTTTAGCTGTGATGCTGATAATCATTACACCGCTCATGAGTCCCCCTTATTATTGTCACACATTCGGAATTTCATTATATTGCAGAAAGAGCACTTCAGTACCCCAGATTTCCTCTCAAATCATCATCAGTAGCCATTTTGAGTGTGTGCAGCAGACAGTGTGCATTTTTAGGTTGATCCTGCAATTGCTTGCACGAGCGCATGCGCTCTCGCTTGCAAGACTCTTGTGTTCAATAATGGGCTTGAAACCCGCCCATAGCTTACCATTCGTTGGCATCATTGTCGCTCTTCTTTGCTGCCTTTTTATTGGGCAGCACTTTTTAGATGTCACTTCCTTTGCTTGCCCTGGCCATGAACCAAATACAGATGAATTAGCTATTGATTAGTGAGTAGCTTGCCATCTGCTACTCGCACAGGAATTCAGGTACTATTTCTGAGGTATGACACAGTCAATGTTGGCCGTGTCATAGCGCTTTTTAAAACTTATTTAAGTTATGCCCATCCCCTCCCTGTTTCTTCTCCTCTCCCTTTCGTCCCTGTTTCTTCTCACCCCTCCCACCTGCCCATCTCTTTTTTTTTAAATGTAACTTATTACCACCCCTTCAGTCCCTGTTTCTTCTCATCTTAAAATTCTTTCTCACAGACTAGGCTCTTGCTCACCATATTTCTGCCTTTCTCCCAGCGCTCTGTTGTAAGTGTATGAAGACAGGTAAAAACTTCAAATAAATATGAAAAAAAGGCTGGAGTAGGTGCCCAGACATCTCACTTCTGCTTTAGTGTGACCTTGAACTCGCCTTGCCCTTCTGACTTGTGTTGGTGTCTGTCTCCTGCTGTTTTTCCTGTTAGCTGCACGTTCTGCCATCTACTCAGTAGCCACACTCTCTTTGCCTGTGCTGTTGGTTCTATCTGCCCCTGTCTCTGTTTAAATTCTCCTTTGTTCATCCTTTGTTCCTCTTAATTGCCCCTTATTGCATCTTTTGCACCCCTTTCTGCTCCGTTTTGCATCTTGGTCTCTTCTGTCAGTTTTTGCCCCAGACTTGCTCCACCGATCACGTTTTCCCACCTTCCCACTCCCGCCAGACTTTCCCACTCTCCCCACCCCACCCCGTTCTCCTCCCACTCCCCAAGGCCCTTATTAATGGAGGCTTCAGCCCGGCTGTGCAGCGTCGCATCAAAGACAAGCCCATCTGGGCCCGTCCACAACTGTTCCATGCAAGTGCCGGGAACCCACGGTCCAAAAGACTACCACAGCTATATCACCAATCAACTCCACTTGCTCACCCCTGTACACCACCACAAAAGCTGCTGCCAAGCTGCACCTCAGTCCACAGTGCTCGCACTGCCACTTCACTTGCCTCTACACACCTGCTCCCAGCATCCACACACACCGCACCCCTCACCAAGTCGGAACACAAGACCTGCACTCACACAGCACCTTACACCCACCCCGCACCACAACACTCACTCGCATGCTCCTGATCACATGCTCACTCAGCAAGCACTCCACTGAGATTTGAGATCTCATTGACTCCAACCCCCCGGACCTCCTCTTCCTCACCCGAAACCTGGCTCAACCCCACATTGGCACCGAACATCGCCTCAGCCATCCCTACTGGTTACAAAATCCTGCACCAGGACCAACATCATAAACCAGGAGGAGGACTTGCCATTATCCACAGAGATACCATCAAGTGTACCTCTTACACTGACTCAGAAGCCACTTTGATGGACCACATGCATTTCAAGCTTCAGACAGACAGCAAAACCACTATCAAAGGCACCCTAACCTACCAGCCCCCAGGACCTCACACCCACTTTAGCAGCCTCCTCACCAACCTCACCACATTCCTCGCCATGGGCACCGAAGACTTTATACTCCTAGGTGATCTCAACTTTCACCTCTATGACCCCAAGGACTCCAACTCCACGGACCTGCACTAAAGACTACAGAACATCAGGCTCACTAAGGTTGAACAAAACCCTGCCCACATCGCTGGACAAATCCTGGACCCCACGTTCTCCTCCAGCAACAAGATTAAATTCAGCCTCATCAGTCCACTCACATATACGGAGCACTCCATCATCCAATTCCACATAACAGGGCCACCAACCACCTCTAACGAGTCTAGCAACACCCCAAGCCACTGCTGGAAGAAAGTTACAGAAACTGAATGACTCCAATGAAACTACCCAGACTCCACCAACAACCTCACCAATGACAAAAACAATTTCAACAACTGCATCACCACCTGCGCTAATACCCTGGCACCCCTGAAAAACACCAAACCCAAAAGATTCAACAAACAAGCTAGCTGGTACAATCCGGCACTCTGAGAATCCAAGAGAGTTTGCAAACAACTTGAAAGAAAATGGAGAATCACCTGAAGAACCACCACTAGAAACACCTACAAGGCCGCACTTGGACACTATCACCATTAAGTGAAAGAGACCAAGAAAAAGGCACTGACCCTGAGAATCGAATCTAGCTCCAATAACTGCAAGAAACTATTCGTCATTGTCAAGGAATCCACCAACTCAACAGCATCTTTGAACCATAGCCACCCCCATTGACTTTCACAGCCTGCTAACCTCATCAACAAAAGACTACCAGCTGACAACATTGAACCCTCTAGCCATCAAGGATGCTGAAGTAATAATGAAGAAAGTCCTCTCAGGGGCGCCCACAGACCATTGCCCCCACTATATCTACAACCTGGGAAGAGCCACAATTAGCGCTGCACTCACATCCATCATTAACACCTCCCTTAATAGAGCCACCATCCCAGATGTTGTAAACATGCCCTCTTAAAAAAAGCCTCAGCCATCCCCGAAGTACTCAGCATCTACTGACCCATCTCGCTGCTTCCCTTTGCAGCCAAAGCCATCAAGAAGTCTATCAACAGACACCTCTCTGACCACCTACAATGCAGCAAACTCCTGTATTACCCACAATCAGGATTCCAAAACAACCATAGCACTGAAACAGCCCTCCTCACTGCCAAGGATGACATACGCACCATTCTCAATCGTTGACAGACTGCCGCCCTCATCCTCCTCGACCTCTCCACCGCCTTCAACAACGTCTCCCACCACACAGTCATCGCCAGACTACACACAGCTGGAATACAAGGACCAGTTCTCAAATGGATAGCCTCCATCCTCTCTGAAAGAACCCAACAAGTCAGGCTCACTCGTTCACATCAGAACCCAAGGACCTCCTTTGCGCAGTCCCAAAGGGATCATCACTCAGCCCCACACTTTTCAACATATACATGATTCTAACATCATCAGATCCCACAGAATCAACATCATTTCCCCTTACAGACTTCAAACAATGAATGACCAGCATGGCCAATTGGATGAAAGAAAACTGCCTCAAGTGCAAAACTGACAAAACTGAAGGGCTGATGTTCGGGAGTAAGAGCTCACCTTAGGACTCCACCTAGTGGCCTGCCGAACTTGGACCCACACCCACCCCAACTGACCAAGCTAGGAACCTAGGCCTCATCCTGGACACCAAACTCACCATGAAGTCCCAGGACAGCACCTTCACCTCCTCATGCTACCACATCCTCCTCATGTTACGTAAAATCTTAAAGTGGACCCACTGGACGCCAGATGTACCAGCTGCCAGGCCTAATCACATGCAGCTTGGACTACGGCAACACACTCTACACTGGCATCTCAACCCATCTTCTTCAGAGACTTTACATCCACAACACCACTACCAGACTCATCCTTGACCACCCACGTGGACCCACACCACACTGCTGATCAGAGAGCTCCACTGGCTTCCCATCCAGAAGCGCTGCCAGTTCACACTTCTCACACACACATTTAAGTCACTACACAACACGGGACCTGCTTACCTCAATCACCGGCTTCACTTCCTTCAATCCACCAGACAACTTTTCTCAGCATCACTCTCACTTACACACACACCATGCATCCATAGATGCAGAACAGGAGGTCGATCATTCTCCTACCAAGCTGCCAAAACCTGGAACGATCTCCCCTAACACATCCGGGCCTCCTCCTCACTTCACGAATTCCGCCAGAAGCTAAAGACCTGGCTTTTCAAGTAGTTCTTTTTATGGATCATCGAGGCTGAACAAAATCAATCAGCCCTGCAATGCAGGCACCCTTGCACCACGGTGCAAGGGTGCCTGCGTTGGTGCATGGCAGCCCATTGTGCACCGGCACTGTGGAAAAGGACAGGAATACGTGGTATCACATAGATATGGCGCATTCCTGCCCTTTATGTTTTGATGAAGGGCAGTGCAGCAAGATTCCTTGCAGTGCTGCCCTATGCCAAAGCCTCATAAATGAGGCCCTAGATCTTTTCATTAGGTGCCCTCACACAGACTAATGAAAACAAATACAAAGAAAGATGGCTGGGTGTTTAATCTTGGTCTCCGAGTTGACCATGTCACAGTTATCATTCAAATTTCTACTCTAATTCTTTTTCTTGGGTCTTGTTGCTGGCCCACATTCATGCAACCCCACTATCTCATCCATGGCTATCCCATCTGTGCAATAACCCAACCTTTGACTACCTAATTGTTTCTTATAGCCTCCTTTTACCTATCGCACTCACCGCCTGTATGGCCTTAAAGGGGAATAGTTTTCGGGCCAAGTATGTGCCTCCTTGGCCGAAGCACTGGTAAAGGCAGGATGTAAGCAGGGACTTGATGGAGCTTGCTGTGGTTTGCTATGCAATCTGTGCAGTCATGTGTCAACCTAGGACTAGGAAATGAGTTGAGTCACTCAACATGTGACAGAGACCAAGTCAGCCTATGTACTGGCTGCAGCGCCACACTTAACAGGGTGAGTCCATCCCTAAGTCACCTCAACCAACAGGAGGTGGTGTTCATGATTAAAGTGCACACTACAATTACCTGCAAGTATAAGTTACTACAGAAAAAAACAGTAGTAAATCCAGCACCAAAAATTGCGAACCCCTGGAACTGCAACACCCTACTATAGAAAATAATGGAGTTAGGGACATAAATTGAAACCCTATAGGAAATAATGTTAAAATAAATTAAATTACATTATTTAGAATAGTTAAAAATATAAATAATTATAATTTAATGTTACAAAATATATAAGAATATTACATATATATTGTTGTTGTTATGTTATTGCACGGTGACGGACCGATTTTTGGTCATGAGTAAACACAGATCATGCGTTTGTGCCATGAAATAGGCCTGTCTCAGGGATTGCGGTATTGCTAGACTGTAAGGGGTGCACAAAGTTTTACTGACAGAGGTAAAGGGCTACTGCCCTCACCAAGAGTTCAGTGGCACGAGCGCGGTGATGGCAGCATACCGTTTTTGTAATAGTGATCTGCAGAGTGAACAGACCTTTTTACCCGTGTCACTGGAGAGAGGCCTATCCGACTACTAATGTAAAATTCTGCAGCTGTGAACCTAACTTGCCATTGACCTACATCATGTAGTATGTAGTATTGTGCAGCACATGCTTGTGTGCTTGTGCATGCTGTAATGTACGTGTACCTTTGTGTGGTACAGTACATGTAGAACTGTGGGTTCCATATTGGAAACCCAGGTCCTTGAAAAGACATGTGGAGTTTGAAGAGCTATCCCAGACAGATTTGTGGATTGTCTACATTCCTCAGAACTAAATGGGGCACACACTGGAGGAAGAGAGAGCCACGCTCTTTTGTGCAGTTCGAAATGGTTATTGGTTGAGGGGAGTGAAAGCCTCACTCAGTCAACAACCACAGTCCTTGTCAAGCTGAACCACAAAAGTCGCTAAATTAACTTGTGTTTAACCCTTTGGTAGTTTGGCAAAAGCAGTCAGGCTTTTTCGAGGCAATGTGGGAAGTATTTATGCAGCACACAAACAGTAATATAGTGAAAACACAACACAAGAAAAATCTTGAGCAAATTTAGACAAATAGAGTAAATTATATTTAAAAAAAGGATACTAGGACAAAAAAATCCAATTAGTAGAACCGGAGATGTTTAATTTTAAAGTTATAAGTGAAAAAGGCATCTAAAAACACAAATCGCCACTCACTGTCATCTGGTTGTACTACACTAGGGGAAAGTCACAAATTCAGGCTGAACCCGATGGAGTGTGGGTCAAATACAGGGTCCAGGTTACTACAGCAGAACAAGTTGCCTTCTCAAAGACCGGCACGAAGTGATCTGTTCATGTTGGAGGAGGCCATGAGGAGCAGGCAGAGTGTCGCAGATGGTGGTCGCTGTATCGCGATGAGCAAGCCGGGCATCGTGGGCTGTCATCGCTGAAGGCAGTCAGGCGTAGCAGGTGGTCATTGCTGTAGCTTCGAGTTGGCAGTCACCGCGGGCTGTTGTTGCTGTAGCACAAAGTGTGGCTCTCATGTTGCCGGTTGTTGCTTGCGGTCACTTGAGCACGAAGAGCAGGTCTCACTGGAGCTTCATGTTGGCAATCATTGAGAGCGGCACAGTCTTGGCGAAAGAGATCATTTGCACTCACAAGGAGCCCAAACTTCAGGGTTTTCCCCTTCTCTTGCAGAGTAGTAGACTCTGATGCCAACCAAGTGTCCAGGACCTGGAGAGGCACATCATGGGGATCAGGAACTCACTCCAGCTGAGGCCAGCAGGGCTCAGGCAGGTCCATTTGCCGTAGGCCAGCTGGGCCATCGCAGGGAGGCCTGTGGAGCTTGTTGAGTCCCAATAACGCATACATGGGTTAGCCCTGTGACCCTTGGAACCACTCAGGTTAGCCTGGGATGAAGGTAAGTTGGTCCAGTCATCCTTCTCAGGCAGCAAGGCGGTCCTCAGCAGCAGGTCCAGGTGTGTTTTAATGAGTGACTTTAGAGGTCCAGTACTTATACCTGATGCCAGCGTTTGTGTGGGGGAATTCACTACACTACCCCTACATCTGGTTCTAGGAAATTCTTCCCTTCACCTGTCAAGGTTCCAAGAACTCTGGGCTGAAGAGAGGCTGAAGTCATGTTCCTTTGTGTGCGCTGGAGGCAAGCTCTTTGAAGTGCAAGTGAGACAGGACACAGCTCTGCTGCCATATATCCTGGCAGGATGATCCATACTGCGCACACCTAGTCCCCTTTGTGTCACTGTCTGGGAGTAATAGGTAAACCCCAACAACAGAGCCAATTACAGTCATGTGACCCATGACACTGGCTGAAGACACACATGGTTAGGGCAAGGAATGCCAACTTACTAAACCTGGCATTTTCAGGATTGTGACCTAAAGTCCGACTTTATATTACAGTTCATTTGAGTGTAAACAGCATGGGTCTAATTCACGAAGGTACTTATGTGTAGTAAAGTTACGAGTGCGGAGTCTCCACACTTGTGGCAGAATCTCCGCACTCAGGGCAGAATCTCTGCACGGTGTACTGTAGAGTGTGCACTGTGTGGAGATTCTGCATGAGTGTAGAGACTCCACACTCGTAACTTTACTACCTGCAAGTACCTTTGTGAATCGGACCCTGTTAGACCTGGCACCATTGGCGTGGGTCTCCCCTGCATTTTTTGCCTTTGCCTCCTGTGTTTTTGCTGTGTGTTGGACTCCGGTTTGCTGGTCTAGATGCTTTGGGCACTTTGCCACTGCTGTTCAGTGCCAAAGTGCAACTGCTCCCTTTGTAAATTGTTGTTATGGATTAGTGATTCCATGATTGGCATATTTGATTTACTAGTCAGACCCTAGTACACTGCACTCTGTGTGCCCAGGGCCTGTAAATCAAATGCTGCTAGTGGGCTGCAGCACTGATTGTGCCACCCACAGAAGCAGCCTGTAAAAGGTGACTCTGGCCTGCCATTGCAGAGCCTGTGTGCAGTCTGGTACTGCCATGTCGACTTGGCAAGTGCACCCACTTGCCAGGCCCTAACCTTCCCTTTTCTTACATGTCAGTCACCCCTAAGGTAGGCCCAAGGTACCCCTGTGGGCAGGGTGCAGTGTATGTGAAAGGTAGGACATGCCCTGGTGTGTGTGGCCTGTCCTGATAGTGAAATACTGCCAATTTCGTTTTTCACTATTGGATGGCTACCTGTACCCATAGGACAGAATGGGGAGTTTGTTTATAATATCTTATAAACATAACTGGCCCTGGTAACAAGGTAGGAAAATAAAGTTTAGTATGCCTGAACTCAGAATGTTAAGATGCATCTTTTAGTGAGGATGATTTTTACATTCTGTGTTTGAAAATACCACTTTTAGAAAGTAGGTATTTTCTTGCCTAACCATCCAGTGTGCCTCTGCTAGGTTTGCGTATTGCATGTCTGGCTTTTTGATGACAGGGGCTGGAGAGGGGCAGTGGCTACAGAAGTCTGATGAGTCAGGGCTGGGCAGAATAGACCTGGGCTGCATTTAGAGTAAAGGGAGGAGATTTCCTTTCACCTGCATGGGCCTGGTCTGCCTTAACAATGCTGTCTCCACCTCCTGCCAGGAAGCTGCACCAGTAAAGACTAGAAGCAAGGAGTTGGCCTAACGGTTAGGGCAGTCGACCTCGAATCTGGGGAACTGGGTTCGAGTCTCGGCAATGACGCTGAACATCCTGTGATTCTGGGCAAATCACTTAATCTCCCTGTGCCTAACAAAAATGAATGTGTCCTCATGTAACGCAACTGGTGCTATGTAAAGCGCTCTGATATCCGATTCGGGTCAAGTTCGTGCTAAATAAAACTGTATTTAAAAAAAAAAAAAAGGGCCCCCATTTGGACAAAGGTACATACTTCTGCCAACTAGAGACCCCCATTTCTAACATTGGTGGCAGCGGTGGGATCTGGACTTGCATTTGTGTCTTACACACAGTGATTGGTGTACACTACTAGTATAGTGCAGACCAGTACGCAACCACATACATTTGGTAGAGTTTTTCCTTGGATTTTTTTTGCATCTTGAGAACTGCCAATTTTCACCATGAGCAAAACAGCATCGCTTGCATCTGTGGATATTGAATTTGATGAGGAAAGGGTTGATACCTACACTGTGCCACAACTTAAAGCTGTCTGCAAAAAATGTAAAATCTCTGTGAGAGGCCTCACCAGAAAGGAGGAATACCAAAAGACGCTGAGGGCCTGGTTGGAATCAAGAAATGCCAGTGAGCATACCGAAGAGCCTATGGTGGAGGGAGGGAATTTAGATGGTCAGCAGGAGGGGCTATTGGGCCTGACTGGGGGGAAGTTGCCTTCCAGGGTGGGAAGCAGTGACCCTTCAAAGGGTCTGTCTCCAGAGGCGTTGGAGGACAGGGAGAGAAGCAAAGTGCATGAGATGGAGCCTGCAAAGCCCAGGCTGGGGAAAAAGTGTGACATGGAGAGTAAGAAATTGGAGTTGGAGAGCAAGAAATTGGCCATGGCGGAGAACAATATGCTTTAAGAGCATGAGAGAGGTTGAGGGAGTTGGATCTGAAAGCAAAAAGTTTAGAGATCTGGTGGCAGCACACCATCAGTGCCTGGAGAAGGAATGGTATACATTCCCAAAGATGGTATTAAGGATTTCATGAAGCATGAGGACATTGGTCAGTGGTTCAAGGCCTATGAAGTGGCAATGAGGTCCCACAGAGTCCCTGAGAGAGATTGGGGAGCGGGGTTGTGGAGCCACTTTATCAGTGAAGGGAGGGAGACATTGCTAGCTTTGCCCACTGAGGATCAGATGTCCAATGCCCCAATGAAGGAAGCCTTAATTGCCAGGTATGGGTTGACCCCAGAGCTGTATAGGCAGAAATTTAGAAACTGCAAGAAGCTGGAGTCAAGTACTTGGGTGGAGTATGTGTCCTATTTTTGCAGAGCATTGGATGGTTGGGTGAAGGGTAGCAAGGTGAATGATATGCAGGGGCTCCTTGATTTGGTTGCATGGGAGCACTTGTCAGATAATTGTTTTCCAGAGCTATGCCAGCACTTGATTGACAGTAAGCTGACTGACCCCAGGAAGCTTGCTGTGGAGGCGGACCTCTGGGTCAGCACCAGGGTCCAAAAAGGTCGTGTGGGAGACTCCGCCAAAGGTGGGCAGGGTCCCCAGCAGAAGAGTGGGGGGGACAAGGGTAAACAGAGGGAGTTCCAAAAAGGGCCCCAAAGTAATCCCCAAGGGAATCAAGGTAAGGGTTCCCAGCCTCCCAGTGAAAAGAAGCCATGGATCCCGACAGGTAAGCCTGTTCATAGGGGTCCCAAGACATGTTTTGGTTGTGGTCAGGTGGGCCACTTCCAAGGGGATCCTAGGTGTCCCAAAAAGGTTACCACTGCACCCACTGGTGCACCGCCCCAGGAAATGGCTAGTGTAGGCTTGGGGGAGGAGTCGGGTGCCCCAGAGGGGTGGGGTCCCGCAGAGATGTCCCTGGTCTCTTTAGGAGATAGTGAGATGGTCCCAAGAGCTCATCTGCCTGATAACACTAAAAAGTACAGGCAGTGGGTGACCATTAATGGCCATAGTGTGGAGGCTCTGAGAGACACCGGAGCCAGTGTGACAGCTGTCAGTTGTCGGCTGGTGTCTGAAGAGCAGGTGGTCCCCAACGCATTCTATCCAGTAGTTGCCGCTGACAATTCAGAGTGCCTCTGCAAAGTGGCGCAGGTTCCCTTTGAGTGGGGGGGGGGTCTCAGGTACCTTGAAAGTAGCTGTGAGGCCAGCCATGCCTGTTGACTGTCTGCTAGGCAATGATTCGGAGAGCTCCCCTTGGGCGAAAGTGGAGCGAAGGTCTCATTTAGAGATGTTGGGTCTGCCTGAGTGGGCGTGTGTGACTACTCGGTCAATGGCAGCCGGTAAGGGCATTCAAGAGGACCTGGAGCCTGAAAGAGTGGCCCAGGTGCCTGCCAGAAAGAGAAGAGGCTTGGGGCGTGGGAAACTGGCCCTGGAAGTTCCCACGGTCCAGGAGGAGGCAAACCTTGAGGGGGATGCCCTGGAGCCTATAGGGGAACAAGTGGCTGATCTGGGGGGCCTGCCTGAGCTGACCCATTGGCAGCAGGAAGGAGGCCCCACCAGGGAGTAATTCTGCCAGGCTGCAAACCAGGATCACATTGGATATACTGGGAGAATGGTCTCCTGTATAGCGAGCCTAAGGTTGCTGAGCCTGGGTCATCCCGAGTGCTGGTGGTACCCCAGTGCTTCAGAGCCTTCCTACTGGGTCTGGCTCATGATGTGCCTTTGGCAGGACATTTGGGGCAAGACAAGACCTTTGAAAGGCTTGTCACCCACTTTTACTGGCCCCAAATACGTAAGAGTTCTAATACTCATTGTAGGTCTTGCCAGACTTGCCAGGCAAGTGGTAAGAGTGGGAGGAAGTGTAAGGCTCCTCTCCAACCTTTCCCTGTGGTCAGCACCCCCTTTGAGAGGGTGGGTATTGACATTGTGGGGCCTCTGGATCCCAAGATAGCCATGGGCAACAGGTTCATCCTGTTCTTGGTGGACCTTGCCACCCGGTACCCGGAAGCCATCCATCTCCGGACTGTGACAGCCCCCGTGGTGGGTCGTGCGTTGATGGGGATTTTCTCCCGTGTGGGGTTCCACAGAGAGGTGGTGTCCGACCATGGTACCAACTTCATATCTAAGTATTTGAAGTCCCTGTGGCAGGATTGTGGTGTTACATACAAGTTCACCACTCCTTACCACCCCCAAGGTAATGGGCTGGTTGAGAGATTCAACCGGACCCTGAAGGGCATGATTATGTGTCTTGGTGAACCCATGAGGCGTAAGTGGGACATCCTCTTATCATGCCTTTTGTTTGCTTACAGAGAGGTACCGCAGAAGTCCTTAGGGTTCAGTCCCTTTGAGCTCCTGTATGGGCATCCTGAAAGAGGACCTCTAAGTCTGGTGAGAGAAGGCTGGGAGAAAGCTCCCAGTAACCCTCCCCAGGATGTACACAGCTACATGCTGGCCTTCAGGAACCAGACTAAGCACTTCAGACAACTTGCTCAGGCGAATCTGGAAGCCAGCCAGGAGGAGATGAAACTTTGGTATGATCAGAATGCCACTCTGATCGAGTTTCAGCCTGGACAGAAAGTGTGGGTCATGGCCCCAGTGGAACCTTGTGCGCTCCAGGATAAATGGACCGGACCATTTGAGGTGGTGGAGCACAAGAGTAATGTCACCTAATTGGTGGACTTGCAGTCTCCAAGGAACCCTTTGCGGGTCCTGCATGTGAACCGCCTTAAGCCCCACTTGGGGAGGTCCGAAGTGGGCATGTTCCTAACGACAGGTGCTGGAATGGAGGAGGAGACTGAGCCTCTTCCTGACCTCCTGTCTGCAAAGGAGCACGATGGGTCAGTGAACGGTGTATCCCTCTCCCCCTCCCTGACTCCTGAACAGCAGAGTGACTGTCGCCAACTGTTGGGACAGTTTGCTGCTCTGTTCTCCCTGACCCCTGGTGACACTCAGTGGTGTGTCCATGATGTTGACACTGGGGACAGTCCTCCTGTGAAACATAAAATTTACAGAGTGACTGACAGGGTCAAGGCTTGCATCATGGAGGAGGTCTCCAAGATGTTAGCGCTAGGGGTGATTGAGCCCTCAAACAGCCCTTGGGCCAGCCCAGTGGTCTTGGTCCCAAAGGCTGCTGCACCCGGTGCCACGCCAGAACTCCGGTGCTGTGTGGACTACCGAGGGCTCAATTCGGTCACCAGGACTGATGCGCACCCCATCCCCAGAGCTGATGAGCTCATAGATCTGTTGGGAGCTGCCCGGTACCTCAGTACTTTTGACTTAACGTCTGGGTACTGGCAGATTGCCTTAACTGATGGGGTAAAGGAGAGGTCAGCATTCTCAATGCCAGAGGGGCTCTACCAGTTCCAGGTGGTGCCCTTTGGGTTGAAGAATGCCCCTGCCACCTTTCAGAGGTTGGTCAACCAGGTGTTGGCTGGGCTGGAGGATTTCAGTGCCGCCTACCTGGATGACATTCCAGTGTTCAGTGCCACTTGGGAGGAACATCTGCACCACCTCTGGGAAGTGTTGAAGGCTCTGCAGAGGGCAGGCCACACGATCAAGGCGAGTAAGTGCCAGATCAGGCACGGTTCTGTGGTGTACTTGGGACACCAGGTGGGGAGCAGCCAAGTGGCGCCCCTACAGTCCAAGATTGATACCATTCTGGCTTGGGAAGACCCAGACAGAGGTGAGAGCCTTCTTAGGACTCACAGGGTATTACAGGAGATTTGTCAAGGGGTATGGCACAATTGTTGCCCCCTTGACAGAGATGACTTCCAGGAAGCAGACCAAGAAGGTGAATTGGACTGATGCATGCCAGAAGGCTTTTGATGCCCTGAAATCTGCCATGTGCACAGCGCCCATGCTTCAGGCACCCAACTTCTCAAGGGAATTTATTGTGCAGACAGATGCTTCAGAGCATGATGTGGGAGCAGTGCTCTCACAGCTGAATGAGGAGGGCCTAGACCAACCTGTAGCCTTCATTAGTAGGAGGTTGCTTCCACTGGAACAGAGGTGGAGTGAGATTGAGCGTGAGGCATTTGCTGTGGTCTGGGCGCTGAAGAAGCTGAGGCCCTACTTGTTTGGGACTCACTTCCGGGTTCAGACAGACCACAGGCCCCTCAGATGGTTGATGCAGATGAGAGGTGAGAACCCGAAGTTGTTGAGGTGGTCCATTTCCCTACAGGGGATGGACTTCACGGTGGAACTCCGCCCTGGTACAGAACACACCAATGCTGATGGTCTGTCCAGATTTTTCTGCCTTAGTGAAGAGAACTCCCAAGGCGGTGGGTAGTTCTCCCCACATTTCAGCTGGAGGGGGCACGTTTTAGACCTGGCACCATTGGCGTGGACATTTTTTGCCCTTGCCTCCTGTGTTTTTGCTGTGTGTTGAACTCCGTTTTGCTGGTCTAGATGCTTTGGGCACTTTGCCACTGCTGTTCAGGGCCAAAGTGCAAGTGCTCCATTTGTGAATTGTTGTTATGGATTAGTGATTCCATGATTGGCATTTTTGATTTACTAGTCAGACCCTAGTACAGTGCACTGTGTGTGCCCAGGGCCTGTAAATCAAATGCTGCTAGTGGGCTGCAGCACTGATTGTGCCACCCACAGAAGCAGCCTGTAAAAGGTGACTTTGGCCTGCCATTGCAGAGCTTGTATGCAGTCTGGTACTGCCATGTCGACTTGGCAAGTGCTCCCACTTGCCAGGCCCCAACCTTCCCTTTTCTTACATGTCAGTCACACCTAAGGTAGGCCCAAGGTACCCCTGTGGGCAGGGTGCAGTGTATGTGTAAGGTAGGACATGCCCTGGTGTGTGTGGCCTGTCCTGATAGTGAAATACTGCCAATTTCGTTTTTCACTATTGGAAGCCTACCTGTTCCCATAGGACAGAATGGGGAGTTTGTTTATAATATCTTATAAACATAACTGGCCCTGGTAACAAGGTAGTTAAATAAAGTTTAGTATGCCTGAACTCAGAATGTTAAGATGCATCTTTTAGTGAGGATGATTTTTACATTCTGTGTTTGAAAATACCACTTTTAGAAAGTAGGTATTTTCTTGCCTAACCATCCAGTGTGCCTCTGCTAGGTTTGTGTATTGCATGTCTGGCTTTTTGATGACAGGGGCTGGAGGGGGGCAGTGGCTACAGAAGGCTGATGAGTCAGGGCTGGGCAGAATAGACCTGGGCTGCATTTAGAGTAGGGGGAGGAGATTTCCTTTCACCTGCATGGGCCTGGTCTGCCTCCAACAATGTTGTCTCCACCTCCTGCCAGGAAGCTGCACCTATTTGGACAAAGGTACCTACCTCTGCCAACTAGAGACCCCCATTTCAAACAGACCCCATATCTCTATCTGCTCTCAATCCAAATGTATCACTTAATAAATATAATAGAGTAAGCCAATATTAGTCAATTAGAGAGATCAATCTTACAAAAGTGAAAAACAACATTAGGAGTTTTTACACTGTCAGGACGTGTAAAACTTGTCCTACTTTTTAAATACAATGCCCCTTATCTACGAGCCTTAAGCTTACTTATAAGTATTAACAAGCATTGGTAAATGCATTAAGTTTTCACCTATGGGATTAATAATAAGTTAAGAGGTGTGGAAGCAGTGTATGAGTGCAGGGAGAATGGTGTGAGTGCTCTCTGTGCAGGGTGAGTGGTGCATGAATGAAGGTTGATAAGTGTTTGAGTGCAGGGTGACAGTGCCTTAATGCATGGTGATTGATATGTGTTTAGTGCAGAATGAGAATTGTGTGAGTGTACAGAGTGTGAGAATTGTGTGAGTGTACAGGGTGAGAGATGTTCAATGCACAACGACCAACGGCGGACCCCAATAGCCGCACCTCACTGCTGTGTTCCTCTTGTGATTGTAAAAAAAAAGGTAGTAAAGGGCGATGGTGTGCACATGCAACTCCTGCGCCTGCCGTTGTTAGGTGCAAACTGCTGAACAGATTCAAAACTGTACAAATGTGGAGCGGTGCACTCCCAAAATGGTTTTTCAAAAAGCAAAATGGACCAGTTCCTTTATGTAAGGCAATCCTTTATTATAAGCGTCCTCAGACAATCAAGCTCCAGCCAACCCGTTTCATTCAATAAGAATTGAACTTCATCAGGACATATTATAGCTGAGTGACAGTGGTGATTCAATATCTTGAAATCCACAAGCAAATTGTGAAGACAGAGCGTGTTCTGTGTTGGTGATCGGTGGTGACCTCGACAAAGAGGGTTCTGATTGTCCATCCGGGAAGGAGGATTCGTGTTAGGCTGCGCTTAAGGTATATAAACCAGGCCCTTATCAAGGAGGCCAGCACAGGATACAGTACATGGTACTTTTATTGACCCGCTTCTTTGTCGAGGTCACCACCGATCACCAACACAGAACACGCTCTGTCTTCACAATTTGCTTGTGTATTTCAAGATATTGGATCACCACTATCACTCAGCTATAATATGCCCTGATGAAGTTTAATTTTTATTGAACGAAACGGGTTGGCTGGAGCTTGATTGTCTGAGGACCTTTATAATAAAGGATTGCCTTACCTAAAGGAACTGGTCCATTTTGCTTATTGAAAAAACATTTTGGGAGTGTACCGCTCCACATTTGTACAGGGTGAGAGATGTTACCCTGTACAAGGTAAGAGGTGTGTGAGTATATGGTGAGCGGTATGTCAATAGTATGCACAGAAAGCTAAAAATAGAGATTCTGAAAGGAGCTCAGCCTGTGCTTCTGAGGCAGAGCAGAGCAGAGACTCCAGCTGGAGACAGCTGCCTGGGTACCGCTCACCTCACTCGGCGTCTGACGGGGCATGGCTTAAAGCTTCAGGGCTCCTAGGTCTGGATAGTTTCTCTGCAAGTCTGAATAAGAAGACATCATTTCGCAGTATCTGTCTAATGATAAGTGTTTCAATTGTTACAGAAAGCTTAACGACACAAAAGTACAAAAAGCACCTGTTGCAGATGGGTCTGCTCACAAGCTAGACACAGTTTGTTCCAATTTCAAAAGAGTGCTTAAAACTTTTTGACCAAAAGACCAAATTACATTTCCGGTTTTAATAAAACCGCTGACCAAGGAGTGGGAATATTGGCTTTTTGACAAGCAGCTTATATAGGCTAGTGACCTACACCCCAGGACAAACCTGGAAACCTTTAAAGCTTTCACAAAGTACATGGGCTTGTTTTGTTTGGTCATGGCTGCATCCCTTAGAGGGGAGAGGGAGTGGTGCGGTGCATTTACAATGTACCTTGTTGGATTGATTGTTGCAGCTTCTGTTGAGTGAAAGCTGTATTCAGAGTTTGTTTTCTGAAGCATGAGTTGTAATTTCTGGAGAGTGAAAGGAAAAACACACCCGTCAAATTTTCGGTCTCGGAGTGAGTGTGCGCAAGAAAGTAGTATTGTGCTGAACCTCATGCTCATCTGAAACAAAAAGAAGCACATCTGCATCCTTTGTACATGAAAAACAGTGTGTGCACATGTAAGTGTATTCTAGAGGGAGCATGCGCAGATGCTAATGTAGCCACTGAGCATTACACATAGATCAAATCGGAGTCTGAACTGGGAAAAAACTAAGCTGATAGGTTAAAAAACTAAGCTGATAGGTTCTTTAAAGGTAACTGAGAGATGAAAATGTGTGCGTCTAGTCTTTGTTCCCTCTCTGCGTTCAGCATAAAGAGAGATTTGTGTAGGCGCAGTACTGTGGGATGTTTACAAAGAGGGAACTTTCTATGTTTGGGAAAGAAGACCTTTCAAACAATAATAATGACAGCTTTATAAGGCGGAATGTAAGAGCTCTAAAGAGCGGTTGTTAATATTACCTAATTTAGTACAACATAGCTTTGCCTGGTCACTGAGATTGAGATATGTGTGGGGTCAGAAGCTTTATTTAATGATAAAAGTAGTGCTTCATATAGCATTTTTTCCAGTCTCCTTGGAGGTGAGCGCATTCGGGGCGGACGTGTAGATGGCGTGCAGGCACTGGATAATCAAAAAAAATTGGAGCCGACACGCACTCTTGAAATGCATGCAGCAAGGGGGAGATTATGTAGACAAGCACATCGCAAGTGCTGTGCAGGCAAAACATTTTAAAAAGTTCACCAAAATTGGACAGAAACAATACTTGGGCAGAGGGATACTTATATGAGAAGCACACGTGAAATAACACAAGGAACAACAGGAGACAGTATGCTACAGCAAATAGAAAAGGAGGAAAAGTAATTGGCAAGCACAGGAACCAATGAAAAGCAAGTGGGCTGGATGTGAGCCCCTTTTAAGATGTATATTGACTACAATAGATTTCATAAGCACAGCGCGAGCTGTGCAGGCGAAACCTAAAAAGGAAGAGTAGGGCCTGGAAAAAGATTTATTTTGTATTGCATCACCTTCCCCCTCTGGGATAGTGTTGAACTCCAATAGCACTGCTGATTGGGTGGAACTCAGGATGACGCTAGTGGGCTGGCGTTATGAAAGGTGGACATATTATTTGTGGTGTGCCGTATTTCACTTTGTGTTTGGATATACTACTTTTTTCATAAAAGCAAGTATTTAACTGGACATTCATTTACTGGAGAAGTTGAGCATATTTTGGGGCATATTATCAAGAACGGCGTTAAAATTATCGCTGCTTTAGTGGCAGAAAACTGCCGCTAAAGCGGCGATAATGGGCTTGATAATATGCCCTTGAGAATTCCAATAGAAGCCCATGTTGACACCAGAACATGGGCTTCTATTGGAATTCTCAAGGGCATATTATCAAGCCCATTATCGCCGCTTTAGCGGCAGTTTTCTGCCGCTAAAGCGGCGATAATTTTAACGCCGTTTCTTGATAATATGCCCCTTTGAGTCTTGTGCCTATGTAAATCATCCACCTACCTCCCTCTGAAAAGTTCTTAATGGACAGGACTTGGCCCAGTTACTGAGACCCGATTGTAGGTCAGGTCCTGGGACATCAGGAGTAAAAGGCATCGACTCCCATAGTTGAGCCAAGTAGCTCCTGCTTGCCTTGTGAGCCTCTGAAAGGGGTTCTGACATTTAATATTTAATTATAAAATATTTCAATAACCTTTTTGAATTTAAAAATTTAAATAATAATAAATAATATTAGATTATAATTTACTTACTTTTAATTAATTCTTTGCATCACTTTTAATGATCATTATTGCATAACAGACAATTTAATTATTTCATGTTATTTGGAAATTTATTTTTTAATATAAACTTCAGAAAAATAAGTTACATTTACTTCAATAATTCAAATTTAAGTAAATAGTGTTGTAGCATTTTATGTTTAGTTCTACTTTTAAAATAAGCAATTACATTTAATTCACATTAATATTTTTCATACAAATATCTTCACAAACATTTTCAAAGTTTAAAAACTTTTTTTACATTTTCCCTATACTTTACCATGCGAAGATCTCCACCTTGACTTGCTAATTCTCCCTACGGTAAAGTGTTGGGAAAATAAAAAAGTTTATTGAACTCCCAAAAAAATTAGCAAAACTGTTTTTATGTTAGCTATTAACAGTGCCAGTGGTTGGCAATGTGTGGTGCTGGACTCATTTACTACTGTTTTGAGTCCCTTTTTGGCTGTAGTAACTTTAGAAGTGCAGTTTGTGAATAGCAATGGGCTTACTCTTTTTGAGTGGGTGGACATCCCTCTCTAAATCACTCACTGACCCTCTATGGCCTTTGCTAAACCTCTCCTTACTCCTCCCTAATCCCCTCCTATTTAGACATCAGTATTCCCCATTTTCCAGCCACTCCCCTCTGTCCCTTCAAAATTTACTACTAAAACATATACATACATGTGTGAAAACTCCCCTCTTGTGGTTGAAAAGTACCATAAAGCTCTCTTGCGCTCAATAAATTCTACAACAACAATTAAATTATCATAATTTCAACTAGCATACATAATAAAACACATGTAACTCTTTGATAGTAATTTGTGTAAAGCTCTCCGCTAGCTCTTTCACATCAAATAGGGGTCTTTCTGCAAACTCATGTTCTGAAACTCTTTTGTAGCTCATTGCAGCCGCACATCATACACTTATGTTTAAAGTTTTGTTTTTAAGTATAGTTTCTATCTTGTAATTAATATTTCCAATCAGTTTATCTGAATGAAAGAGGTCATGCAGTACTTTAACATTCCTTTATTTTTTTGATGAAATAGAATGTCTCATAATTTACTGTGTAGTTATTGATTATCTTTGGCTTGAGAATTGTATTAGGTCATTTTCTATAACAGTCTAAGCAGTGGCTGACAAAATCCAAACTCATACCTAAAACTTGCTTTCTCCAAATTAGTTTTACTGCATTCACAGTGCTAAGCTGACATTCTACAGCTATTATTACAGCATTGATGAACAGTGTATAAATAAACAATGTGCATGCAGGTGGGACAGATGTGAACATGGAGGAGTGCAAACAGTTTGATTCAAGTCTAGAATAAGTTGTGTTGATCTCTAGCTTTAAATGTTGTTATTCCTCTTTATTCAATCTTAATGTAGACTATTTTCACAATCTAACGTTTTCGCTCAGTTGGCTCTAATCATGTTTATAATTATCTGAAACCAACTTACTCTGAGGTTGATCTAGTGATATGTAAACCACAATTAATGGGACAAATGGCACGCCATATAGTCTCTTCAATATAACTTCCTTACTGTCTTGAGAAGAAGAGAACATTTGCCATCCTCACTTTGGTTTTCATGGTGACTTAACTGTTTGATTCAGGAATCAGACATTGTCCTTGCCCTCCAAAGGTAGATAGCAGTAATCTATTTTGCTCTGATGAGACATAGAATGTTCTTACTTCTGAATGTACAAACAAGAATGAAAGCTAGAGGACTTACTCAAAGGGGAAACATATAACAAATAGCAGTCAAGGTCAAAATATAATGTGAATGTTCTATATTTCCTCTGTTACTAGGACTTTTCTGTTCCATCTGTGAGTTTTTCCAAAAGGAAAGTGCACACCTCTGTCATATTTCATTGATAAAAATATGAAAGCTTTGAAAAGAGCAGAAAAATAATTAAGCAAAGTGATGAATATGTCTTAATTTCTTCTTTCTTAGTTGTAGATCTAAACCTTCTGAAAGAAGAGGTGCGACTGTACAGCTGCTCTCCACGCAACTTTTCAGTGTCACTGAGGGAGGAACTAAAACGAACTGACACCATCTTTTGGCCACAATGCCTTCTGGTTAAACGCTGTGGAGGAAATTGTGCCTGCTGCCACCATTCCTGCAATGAATGCCATTGTACTGCAACCAAAGTAACAAAAAAGTATCATGAGGTAGTTTTGAAAACATCTTTATTTTTAAGCTTTTGGTTCCTGCTTTTGCCAGTGACTGTTATGCTGCCTCAACTGGAACACCCAAACCTTACCAAGAAAAAGCAAAATCTTTAAAAGTGTTATATGCTGTGTAAAGCAACAGTTACCTCTGGAATTTAATATCCTGTTAGCCAGCTAGCCTCATAAGCTATCAGACACAATAGAGCACTTCCTCATAAGAAAGTGCTTGGAATCCTCCTCTACCTGGCAATATCTAGTCTAACAAAGTGTTACGAGACAATATACATGTATTGTAAAAGATTCACCTCCTAGTTAGCTAATTTTACCACACACAAATGTCCCAGATCCCCAAGTTACATTGTGTCTTGAAATTCTCAATACCACACACACACGAATTCTCATAAAGAATTGCACCACTTGCTACACAACGTTAATGCCTATTAGTACATCTTTGACCAAATTATTTCTAAAATAACATTCGCTCTCCTCAATTATACCATGAACTGTAACCATGCAGCTAGGCACCAAATGATTTGGAGAAGCTGTAGTCCCTGAGTCCCTAAGCAAATTAGGCATCTAACCCTAACATAAAACAGACAGATTCCCCGCTCTGCCTAAATGGACACCCTAAACAAGAAGTTTGAAATGTCACTTAAACTGCACTTACTCCTGGTCCAATACGTTGCAGTAAATATAGTCTTTTATTGTTCTCTTTCTTTCTCCAGGAGTAGTGATGAATTGGTTATGTTATTTTCTGAGTGCCTGTGTACAGAGGGGCTTGGTATATTTTTTCTTATCTACATGTATTCTGTATTTTTGTCACCTGCAAAGTACCACCAGCTTCCTTCCTATTCATGAACTACAATTTCTAATATGACCTTAAATCTCCATTCTGATGCAGATGATACTCAAATTTATCTCAGGGTTGTTCTCCACATTGTCAGTCCTCAGGAATATCCTGAAGCTGAAACACCCTGGAAGAGAGGATGCAAGAAGTAAATCAACTCCATGGGTTCAAGGACGAAGTCCCTTTAATGCCCCCAATAAGCATGCTGAAACATGCTCCACTTACCTATGCACTTCCTTTCAACTCCATGTTCTTTTGAGTACCCAGAAACCTTTTCAACATCAGTGAATCAATTGTAGGTTTTCCTAGACAATAACATATTTATGTCCTTTGCTAAAAGCATTTTGATTGATGTATTCTTCTTGCTGAGGTAACGCAATAGAGGTCTTCTTAACATTAACCCAGAACCCAAGCACTGCCCTACCGTGGTACCAATCAATCTCATAATCAAACTTATTACTTACACAGCTATTCTCTGACATATGTGAGACACTTGTTTGAAGTGATCTTACAAGGCCAACTTCAATTTAAAATATATTCAGATTAAACTAATATTCATATCCATCATGGTAACAATATTAAAAAGCAACTCAAGGATGTTTAATTCTCATGCTTATGACTAGTACAGTAGACTGAGTGTGCAGGTATCTTTTTCATCTAGATCTATTTTTACAAGAGACATGGCAGTATCTGTAAACGTTGTCTAAAAGTAGGATCCACTTACCTAGTATTTAATTCTCTGTCACACAATTAACCCCCTACATGGGCAGAGGTAGGTCAATAAGCCCATCCAAAGAAAGGCTGTGGGTACACAAGTTGAGACACACACTGTGTCTCAAGAGCCACACCCACAGTGTCTGTCTACTCACACCATGCACCCCAGCCTTTCCCAGCTGCTCTCCAGGCCATGCACTAACCTGAATATTAGTTCACGCACTTCAAAGAACACATTTTCGTTGCTGACAAGGTGCATAGTCCTGGTCCAGTCCGAACATGAGCCGTAAGTTCCCACCAACCAGTTCAATAATTTATTTCCATCCCCCATTTATAACTATCATGAAGCAATAGGTTATTCAATCATATTGCTTCAGTAAGAGGTGTAGCTGCTAACGACTTCTTTATGGTAGTAGTCAATCTGTATTGGAATATTTCTGTCCACTAACACAGAAATAAAATTATAGTTGTCCAATCAGCACAGATTTCCTAGACTTTTTACTCTTATGCAATATGTAGAGCCATAACATTGTTTCACAGGGTTATATCTAAAACAGCTATATTCCTTAGATTCTGACCATCAAACATATCATTTACAGCTCCCTGCAAGGACCCAGACTGATTAATCTGAGCAAAATACATAGGTCAAAATCCAACAAACTATAGTTTAGGAAATGTAGAAATCAGAACTGTTCACTCTTGTACTATATTCAGTACTATATTCAGAACAGGCTGCAAAGAGGGTATCAAATGATGACTAGTGTATAGGGGAGATCTATTTGCTCCCAGTTAGACTGTGGCTACTGTTGTCCAGATCCTTAACTCTGCTGTAAACATAGCACACCAAAGTGACCACAAGGTGAAGATACAACACTTATATGAAAACCTTATACACAAATCTGATATATTTCTTGCAAAATATTAAGCATATTGGAAGTAAAAAAGTTACACACACAATTCCACGTCCAGACACTATCCCTATACCCAAAAGTTCCCCTTAAAGTCACAAGGAAGATATATATGTGCACCTGGGGACATTAAAAAACAATTCATAAAAAAAATATTCCAAATGATCTCTAGCTTTTTAATAATACATCCTCCTCAAATTGCACTAACTTACATAATTAGGCCCCACAATCAACAATGATTGAAGCTCTGAGAACCATATTTATAATAAAACGTTGCTCTGGCCCAACCTTGCTTGACTAGTACCACCAATTCTGTATATACATTTGCTAGTTTCCAGCCATAGCAGAAGTGATACCCAAGTAGACATAAACATCCACTAGTTCTACTTGCAAATGGTATCATTACAGTGAGGCAAATGTCATAATTCATGTGGATGTACTTCACAGAGATTTGAAAGATCAATCTTTGTAGCAAAATTATGACATAATCTATGTCTCCGGCCACATAGTTTTAAATCGACATTCATAATTAATTCAATGAATCTTGGGAAAATCACAATTAATAAAACCAAACAAGTCCAGTTGTTCAAAATGTTTAATGTTACAAGGTATTGGGAATTTCATAATCCACAATGTTCCACACTTTCTTTAATAGCCATGATGCATTTCTGGGCAATGGCGTTCTTCGGGGGACTGACATTGTCATGCATGTGGTAAATGCCTCAAGGATGGTGAGTTTTGTGTCAGGGGTTGACGGAGTCTCTCATCATTTGAGAGAACATCCATACATTGTTTCTACTATCATGAAAGCTGTTGCTGATGAATCTTATGTTATCAAACTTTTAACCTATTTCTTTAAAAATGCTATTGTTTCCAATGAAGAAAGCAAAAGAACACTAGTTTTCACTACTGAACCGTTATACATGAACCTTTTAAAATCATCTTATCTTTTCATGTGATGTAACATATCACATTCATTGAGATTTACCATAGATCATCTACAAACATTGGGCTTTATTGCTAAACAATATTGCACTTCACAGTATGTTTTAAGATGTGATTTATGCTGAATTGAAGATTTTAGCTCACGGTTGATTATAATTGTATTCAAAAGAGAGATATATACTTATGATTTAGAGATAATTGTGAACAGTAATAATCCAGCTTTAAATACACCTTATTTTTCACAACACCTACATCTACCAGATGTAAAAATACTGAAAGATATATTGAGATAACACCCACATTTATACAACACTTTGTAAATGTTATTTTTTCTAACCACTCTCAGATTGTAGGGACCAAACAGATGACCTGTTGGTTTAAGCATTTGAATGGCTACCCTTTCAAGGATTATATCTATCCCAGGATCACTTGATTATCCTTGAGAGTCCAAGATCCACCTATGTGTAAATGATATTGTCTTATGCCTTGCACCCATCTGGCACAATTTGTTAAATATATATATAGTATAAAGTATGCTCTATCATGCTCTTTAAAAATGTAATATTTGTCATCAATGTTGAGGTATCGGTTATCCCACCAACCTTAAGCATCAACAACATAAATGATCCCATCAAATATTTGTGTGTTCAGTTTTTAACTTCTGAGCTGAATGTGTTAAACTAAACTACAAATCATTAATAATAAAACAATAGCCCGTTATGGGATGAGTGGTCTGGAAAGCTTTAGTTAACCTGTATCGGAAGAATTTAGCATGGGGAGAATAAATAAAGCTACCCGGATTCCTCTTTCCTTCCAATTTGTCCCAGTTTTTAACAAACAATGGGCCAGGAGAAGAATTTGATGGTAAGTAATTTTGTATGGGCGGGATACAGAGTAAGGGATGTGGGTATGTGAACCTTACTCAATTCCAAGAGCTATTGTTTGCCTCCGGAGCTTCTTATCTACAAAGACTAGTTTATCTGTATATCTCTAATACTTATAATGCACATGAATTGACTTTTCTGATGCAACCTTATGAATTCATGGGATTTTATTTTTTATTTAGGTTCCAGCATCCAAAAATGTAAGTAAAACAAATATAATTTAGGGTGTTATTAGACAGTTGCAAGATTTGCCCTTTTCTCGCTTGACCAGTAAGATACAAATCTAAAACTTTAGGACTCTTATTTTGGAAAATCATTTTATCCACACAGAAGTATGCACTGTAGCAAATACATATGAAAAAGCTCAAAAAATGTATACCTGGTCCAATTATTCAATCGTGGTCAACTGAAAGGATAGGAGGAACTCTAACATTTCAGTACAGCCCAATGTTATTAATGACACTCTTGCAACTATTGCTTCTTCAGGAGGATTTATGTATTAAACAAACCTATACATGAATATTATACTACACCCTTCAAGACAATGACTGGATCCTGGCTAAGAGGAGATATCAGAGCTTAATTTAACTATATGAATTGGAGCGTGGAAGCTATCCTGGGGCCTAGCATGACTTAATTATGCTAATAATATTTGTCCCTTGCAAATCTACCTTTTTTTATTGCTCTTTATTAAAAGGATTTTTGTTTGAGTATTTTTAGTAACTCCAAATAGTCTTAGACTAAGAGAAATCAGTTTTCCTCAGGCTCTGAAGTGCCTTTGTCCAGGATATAAAAACTGCCATCTAGGCCACCATTAGTCAGTCAGTCACAAAAACCTTATTCGGCCAATTGCGGCCATAAAACCACAGATGATAAAAACATTACATAAATGAATAGAACAATATTACAGAATTCAGGACACATCCAGGGATAATACAGTAATTTTCAACTATTTCATTAATTCTTACAAACCTGATTTTACTTCACACATTAGTGATATGATTCTTAATAACTACAATTTGGAAATCAGATAAATCTCATCTTTTTTCAGAATAGCGCCGAAAGATGTATTCTCCTGTTAGTGTAGTAATTTTTCCCATGCCACAACCATGGATACAATGACAGCCTAATATGGGATGTATCATCCACAAGAAAGAACATCTTCTTCACTCCCAACATGATGCCATCCTAACCAGTTACCCAGCTGAATATTAACTCCCTTACCAACCTGACCATTGTCCTTTTGATTGTATCTAGTTTGTATCCAGTTTTGAACTTTACAAGTACGCACATAAACCGGTACAATTATGACAAGTACAACATAAAATATATTGGTGAGTTTAATAAAGAAAGCTAGCCATATCTGGTAATGGTTTCTCATGGAATATTTTGTGAATTTCTATATTGCATTTCATATCTATAAGTGAAGAAGTGTCTGGTTATAATAGCAGTTATTTGTTGTCTTGTCATTTTTTAGGTTCTTCAGCTGAAGCATAGGAGTGGGACTAAAGGCTTGCATAAATCGCTGACAGATGTTCCCCTGGAACACCATGAGCAATGTGACTGTGTTTGCAAAGGGAATACAGAAGGCTAGACGGCATTCGGTGTCTGTACAATGCAGTTTCCCACTCTTTCACAACTGGTCCTTGTTTATTATGTTCCTGCTTAATCTCATTAATTTGATGTGGGTACTTGACACCGCTCGGGTTTGAAATGAGTTCAAGAGAAGAGACACTATGTGCCCATATGTCCAGTTGGGTTTACACCATGCAGCATAATGTGACTGTTCTCCTGGAGGCTTTACCACAGAAAATACCAAGAATAAAACTGTTGTTTCTGTCTATATGGAGACATGATTGCTGGACTACTTCTTGAACATCATCACGGTGTACCTGCAATGAGAATGATGCCACAAAAGTGGTACGAAGACTTTTCTTGTAAAAATAAAAACAAAAGTAGTCTTAAAACTTTGAGCTTCGTGCCAATATGCAAGAAGGATTTATACACATTCATGTCAGACACGATTGAACTGGAATTTGGTCTGTGTTTTATTCACGATCCTGAAAGTCACATCCATGTTTCTTTGCCTTTAGGTCACACAAGCTGACCGGACCAAGATAGCAATTTGTGGGACAAACGGCAACCTTGCCCTCCCGTAAAGCATGCAAACTGTCTTTGTTTAAATAGTGTACATTTTTATACTCATTCATTTTGAAAACATAACTATTTGCTTTTCTAATCTTGTTGAATATATCTATTTTTACCAAAGGTATTTAATATTCTATCTTTTATTACATTTTAGATCAGCCTTTTCTAGTTTTTATTACATTTTGCAGAGTGCATTTGTATGAGGAGAAAAATGGTTGCAAAGATAAGTAGTCAGTATTTGTATATGGTGCTAAATTATGTCATAATTGCCATGTCCAGGTGTTTACATTTGGAGACCGTATTTACTCACATGAAGAAATAGCCTCAGAAAGTAAGGCTCAAAGTCTTAAACGTCCCTTAAAAATGATATCACATCCTCTGCAGCTTCACTTTAGACTATCTGATCGGTCCTATGTTCTCTCTTTCATCAGCCGCCTTGCCATATTCTTTTATAACCTGGGCTTAGATTTTGACATCTCTCAGTTACCTAATCTGATGGCTTTAATCAAAATCATTTTCTTGAAGCCACTTGCATACTACGTGGTCTTAATAAGCCATGGTATTTGTTATTTATTTTTCATATTTACATTTCTGTAGCTTTAGAAACCCTAATCAAAGGCTAAGTTGTTTGAAAGTAATATGTATTTGAGATATATATATATATAGGGGCAGATTTACAACTTCTGGCGCATCCCTGCAAATCAGCAGGGATGCGCCAGAATAGTTGCGACACGCAATTCTCTCCTTGCGCCACCACGGAAGCGCCGCATTTACAATGCGGCGCACCGTGGCGCAAGGAAAGGCCGATGCGTGTCGCATCCTGTGGCGCAAGGGCGGCGCATTGCTGGAGTCGTGTCGCAAGCGCGACGCAACTCCAGCAATGCTCGTGGGCCGCCCATACCTAACGTGGTGCGCCACTCCTTACGCCTGCTTGAAGCAGGCGTAAGGATTCGTCGCAGCGGCGCCGAAGAGTGACTCAGTGAAATCTTGTAGATTTCACTGCGTCACTTTTACGAGGCATTCCTTCGACGGAACGCCCACCCTGCGGAGGAACGCCCACATGAAACCTGACGCAGGTTTCATGTGGCGCAGGGCTTTACAACGTGACGCATCTCCCTAGATGCGTCACGTTGTAAATAATGCGCAACGTGGCGCATGGCGCATGCCGCCGCTGCGTCACAAAAGTGACGCAACGGCGGCGCAAAAGTGGCGCAACGGGCTTGTAAATCTGCCCCATAGTCTCTAAATGCATTATTTCTTTTTGTAAACACTTTCATTGCAAATCCTAAAAGCAATGCCATTACATTTTAATGTTGAGTGCCGAATTCATTTTGGTCATTAACCACAATACAACTATTCAAACAGTGTGTGAGGGTTTCTGCAAACGATCGATAGAGCTGTAAAGTCACCTTTAATTTGTTTTGGCTGCAAGATGACCACTAATGGTAGAAAGCCCTGTTGGAAGCTATTGACTACTAAGTGCTCGCTTCAAATATCCTGCCTGACCTAAGTGCATCTGCTATGGAATTTACAGAGGATAGAATTTTCTTGAACCAGGTATATGTCAAGCACTCCTTGTTGCACATACTGGAGGTATGCAAATCATATAACTTCACTTTCTAATCCACACGGTTTACGAAATTCAAATTAAAAAGATGTGCGATATGCCCATGAAATTACAGATTATTTTTTGATTTTTTTTTAAAAACTAAATCAGCCTCTTTCTCACTGTATGCTAGAGTCGAGTTGCCAGGTGACCTTTAAAAGGAAGCTATTCACTACCAATATGAGGATTCATACAGGCTGTTATGTTACAGAAGATTCACTTGTTTTTCCCATGTATATATTAGACAATGCACTTAACCCAATTTGGTAAGTTGGAAGGAAACAATAAAATATTGTGCTTGTAAATTGCGTTGATATCCTGATTTGTGTGATACTTGTCTGAGCCTTGCCATTTTGATATTCAGAAGAAGCCCCGAATTCGCAATCATGATGGGCCCAATTCACAAAGGTAAAGTGCGACAAAAGTTTAACTTTACAACTTTCGGTATTCACAAAGGGCAAATGCTCTTTGTGAATACTGAAAGTCGTAGAGTTCGACTTTCGTCTCACTTTACCCTTGTGAATTGGGCACTAAGGGGCATATTCACAGGAAGTGGCGAAGTGAGGCGTTAGCCGTCATGGCTTAACGCCTCACTTCGCCATCTTCAGAAACGCAAGGCTGCACCATATTCACAAGGATATGGTGCAGCCTTGCGTATCCCCCTGCGCTGGCGCTAAGTGTAGCAGCTTAGCGCCAGCACAGGCACCCTTGCACCATGGTGCAAGGGTGTCTGCGTGCAAGGGAAGATTGTGTATGTACAGGAAGGTCCCCCTTCCGGCACATAAACAATCTTGAAATGCCGTTTTGTGACTTCTATGTGTGCTGCTTAATGCAGCACACACAGAAGTTGCAAAACGGCATTTTCAAAAACTGATTGTTTATGTGCAGGAAGGGGGACCTTCTTGTACATACACAATCATTGGCCTTTTGCTGTTTTCATGTGTGCTGCACAACGCAGCACACATGAAAACAGCAAAAACGAGGAGAAATTAAACATTTCTCCTCGCTTTGCCAGGTTAAGACCAGGTTTTCCCTGGTCTTAATTCTGGCGCTGCCTCCTATTTACGCTGCTCTTGTGACTAGGAGGCAGCGTCGGAAGCAATGGGTGTTGCGGTGGAACGCCCACAGCAACACCCATTGCCCTCCCCTTTCACGCTAAGTATAGCGTGAAAGGGTGCCTTATTCACAAGGCAGCGTTAAGCCACATTAAGTGGCTTAACGCTGCCTTGTGAATAAGGTGAAGCTCCTATCACCACAGGAACGTCGATAAAAGTGACGTTCCTGTGGCGATAGGGGCTTGTGAATATGCCCCTAAGGGCCATATTATCAAGAACGGGCGATAACATATCACCGCTTTAGCGGCAGGAAACTGCAGCTAAAGTGGCGATAAGGGGCTTGATAATATGCCCTTAAGTATTTTATGTTCTGATCAAAAGTGTAATTGAGTTTATCATACACAAAGGGATTAGTTATAATACCTGCTATGGAGAGAACTGAGGTTTCAAAATGAGCAACCAATAAGAAAATCATATACGTTGAATTAAAATACAAATCAGTCTAATCTTTGTGAGTATCCTGAATACTTAGCTAGGTTTCTCAATTCAGCAGTTTACCAAGTCTAGCCCTCCCAGTGGAAGACACATTCAGGAAGAGGTGTGGCGTCGCGGCCAGGGCGACTGACGCTGGAATCTGGGGCTCACGGTGCGATCCCCGGCACCGGCGGCAGGTCAGCCCAGCACCATGTGACTCTGGGCAATAGCTTGCTTAATCTTCCCGACGGCCCCCAGCGCCGGGATGCCTTCGGGTAGCTGTTCGTGCTTTACAAATACTGGATTTACATTCAAATGTGTAGGGTAGATTTACACCAACAATAATTTGAGGCAAAAGAATAAAAGAGACATTGGATTCTGTTTAAGTCAGTAAAGTGAGAAAAGGATGTTTTGTGTTCAAATCGTTTTTATTGAATTTTCTGAAACACAGAATACACAGTACATTTTCATAGAAGTACAGTGGCAAAATAAATAAACACACAGACAGAACGCATCAACGCTCTTGGAATAGGCCGGGTACAGAGAGGGGGAGAAGAGAAGGCTGTGTAAGATTTGACTTGATGACATAATTGCTGTGTTGACACTTGGGTTTTACAAACAATAATCACATAATATATGTATGTAAGTCTAAAGATACATATTGAGATTGTTCGTAATAACAATACGTCACAGTAATCATGAACAAGTATTGAAGACGTTATGGTACCAATGCCTGCATCTTGACTAAGATGTGGACTTAATGGGAGAACCAACAGTGGAGATGATATACAAGGTCTGATCTGGCTGTGAGTAAGACATAAATCAAACACAGCCGAATTTCAAATGTGTAGGGTAGATTTACACCAACAATAATTTGAGGCAAAAGACAAAAGAAGAAAAGAGACATTGGATTATGTTTAAGTCAGTAAAGTGAGAAAAGGATGTTTTAACAGCAGGACTGTCCAAACATCTTACAGTGCCCTGCCAATGTATCAGAGCTACACATGAAACTTGGAAATGATAAGTATGTGCTATATCAGTGAGTGGAAACTGAGTAACATAAGTGCCAGGTAGCTCAGACAACTGTAGCTATGCAGGTGTCAAAGTTAAAATCGTATATTAGTTCAGAAAGATCTTATATTTATTAGTGCTTGCACCTGCAATTCAAAAATAATATTTAACTGGGTTCATACTGAGAACAGTTCATGTCATGATTTGCATACAATAGCTGAAGCACCAAAGAAACTCGAGAGACCATCACCCCTCATAATATTGTACACCAAAATATAATCTGACAAAAATATTGTGCCCTAATTATTGTTTGCAAAAGTATTGTTTCTTTGGGTGTAGATTGTCTATTTTTAACTCCAGTAGGGTGCCATTTTGGTAGATGATATTTAAGCCATAGTATTCATGTCAAACAATACTCTGGCAATGACATTCAGGTACCACAGCCCACCTTGTCCTACAAGTCTGGCAGAGTCTCCCCTAGTTGTTTAAATGTCTCTTTTCAGTCTTCATTGGCCTTATTGTGAAGTCATAGAAAAGTGCATATTCACGGTACATCAGTCTCAAGTAAATATTGAGTATAATTTTATTTATCAATTTGGTAAAATGTTTCCATTTTGCTAAGAATAACGTTCAACAAATTCATGATAAATACACATAAGTTAAGATAATATATTAAACAATGAAATTAAAGTAAATTCTAAATGGGAGAAAAAGGTAAAATATAGATTCAAAACGGCGTTTGCTTGGGTAGCCATGCTATGGGTTGTTCTGCATAAAAGCATAATTACATAGTTAGTCATTAACCTCATGACCTCCGGTTGCCGAAATTCCCAGATTACTGAAACATTGGTTCTAGTAACACTGAAATGACTTCTACTTTAATAGTTTCACTGTGTTGAATATAACATTAGCACTCCGATGATATATTCTGTTTGTCCAACTGCTTAAATCAACATGAAAGTCACAATAGCGGGTATCGATTGAATTTCCCTTAAGTAATACTTTGAAATAGCGAGTTCAAAGCGGCAAAGTACACTAAGGTTCCAGAATTTAAATTGTATATATAAGATGTTATGTTTGGGGTCTCACCTTTCCAGTTAGTTGTAATATCCAGTTTCCAAAATATCAAGATGTCGAAACCATAGTTTCATAAATACAGATTGAATCTATGGTTTTAAACGAGAAATTAAATGCCCCAGACATATTGGTGCATGGTAATGTTTTCAATTACACCAAAAATGTATCTCCTTGAGTGTGAGGTCAGTTTACAGGGTGAATCTAAGTGACTTGGCTTTGGCTGGAAGTTGGTGTTCAAATACATCCAGGATCATGCCTTTAACCCATTGTTCCTACGTGTTGCTTGTTTGTTCTTAATGAATGGAAAGACTTTTAAATTAGGGGTGTGCAAAATTCATGTAATTTGCATTGGTGTAATTATATGAAATTTCTAAAAAAAGATTATGAGAACTGCAAAACCGGCATTTGGCCCTATATTTTAGCATAAAGAGTGCCCCTCATTTTGGACGCAAGGAAGCGTTTTGCTCAAACAGCAACAGCTAGCATTCTGGTCATTGGGGTTAATCCTCTGCGCTCTTGCTAAATGTTTCCACGAACTGTGCGTAATTATAAAATGTGGTTTAATACTGTAAGTCAGGAATTTCTCATCACAAGCATAACACAAAATTACAAAAAATATACGAAATTTTGTTGGTGTAGCTAAAAATTAGCTTGGGCCTATCTTAAAGGAGTATTAAAATTATGTCTTATGGGTACTCTTTTGGGTGGATGTGGCTCTGTCTCCAAATATTCAAGGCGAAATTTAACTTTAGCTTTTTTGATAGTGTCTAATGCTTTTATTGTTTGCTTTTGAGCCACTGATTGTGCACCACTACCTCGTTTTGGCAAAGTGGTATTGTGTTGGTGTAACCGAGAAGACTGATATAGGTTTAAATATGGCTGGCTTGACAATAAAGGAGATGGTCTCTGTGAAATTTCTTTACAGAAATAAGGGTGAGCCGAGAAAGCCAAAGCAGGGTACATTGGCAACACCAGTCAATGAAAATCAAGTCATGGTTCTTAAGAACACCTTCCACAGTTGGAAGATAAAGCTATCCTTTCCCTAGAAGGAACCATACCCAGATTTCCTGGCCCAAACACAAAAATAACAAAAGCAGCCCATGCATGATTCTAATACCTAGCTATGTAAGCATTGTGGGGGTTTAGAACCAGCTTTAAAAGCAGGGATGAGTTAGATAATTTCAGAGTAAAACCGGATTACAAAGCAAGCAAAAGAAAATTGCAGCTCACAGTTGCTCAAGAACAATTAGTAGTGGTCCTGGTTAGTCAATACCTAGCAGGATCCTTCCAAAATTCCCCTTAGGAATTAGCATGTGCCACAAATCCAAAAATGGTAATGAAAACAAGTTCAAGTGCTACTTTACTGTTTAAGTGATCATTCGTCAGATACATAGTTGGAACATTGCTGGCCTAGGCGGTACTATGGAGGACTAAGATTGGCAAAATTACGTCAGAAACAATGATGTTAGTTATTTTTAGGAAACTTGGGCAACTAAAAAATCTTCATAGATGGATTCTTATTTCATTGTGCGTCAGCCATTAAAGGCAAGCAGGAAAGACTGAGGTTTAGATTAAAAAGATGGCTCTCAACAGACATGCCAGTTAACATAAAAACCTTCCTAGCCATGAACAGAATTATTCAGCATATTAGATTGAAGGGGCTGGGGCATGAGCCCACAGTCAACATCTTTAATGTATATGTAACCAGGGTCGGAATGGCCTACATGGCAATCAGGCAGTGTCCGATGGCCTGGTCTGACAGATAAGTGGGTGAGCTGGTTTTTAGCAGTTTGTGGAACTGTTTTATGGCCAGGTGGGCCATTCTTTACTGTTGATTTTCCTGATTTTACCACAGATATTTCCTGCAGTAAACACAAATTCATTCAGCCTCTCATACTTGCAACCATACAGCGAGTCTTTGCAAATTCAAAACTGGCCCGATATGCAAATATTGGTCACTTTTTTAACTATTTGATTCACCAATGGGGGACAGTTTTATTTTGGTGCCCAGGCCTATTTTTTGTCCCAGTTTGACCCTGTATGTAACACACCCAGAGCTAGTAGGCGGAATGCCTGTTCATAATAACATTACAAGATGCAAAATGTAAGCTAAGGGACAAACATGTTATATTAGCACGTGGCGACCTTAATGACTGCCCTGAGCAGGATATTAAAAAGCACTGCGATTCTTAAGGAAGAACATGCATGCAGAATTCGAGAAGCAAACATAGAGTGGGAGAAAAATGTTAAAAGGAATATCAATTGATTTCCATGGTGTTAACCTGCAGACTCCTACAGATGAATAGCTGTACAACATCGGTCACATCAACATGGAATGCCTACAGGGTGGGCACAGGATCACGCTTTATAGATCACATCAATATAAATATGGAAGCTTGGCCAGTAATCATGGACATGATGGTGGTACCAAGGGGCTGAAGCGATCATGAGCTGCTTTTTACAGGCTTGACAGTTTCCAGATTAAAAATGCTTTAATAGAACCATTAATGGAACTAGTGCACTCTGAGATGTCAGAAAATCACCCTGTAGAGACCTGAAAACCATTTAGGAATGGCCCCTCAAATAAACAGAGTTGTTGAATCTGAACTAAGTAATCTGATCAAGGGAAGATGCAACAATGGACAGGTTCTAATAGAGGCACCTCAAAACACAAGTCAGAAATATCACTCTACTTTGTTACAACATGGGAACATTGAAAATAGGATGACGTGCAATACAAATACGTTTGAATGGTATGACAGAGAATATGGGGAGAACATAATTTGAGCTGGATGGAGTGATGTGGTTAAGATATTGCAAGGTTTATGGGGAATAGTCTTTGAGAAACCCTGAAGAAATACAAAAAACGAACCCCTAAGGAATACAAAAAATGTAAAGGATCAAAGAAAAGACAGGCACAGATTAGAGTCTTGTAGGCATTGAAACAGCTGTGCATAACAAAAGCAACACATACTTCCAGGAGATCATAACATGGGGACTACATTGGAATTAAGTAGATGTAGAAGAATGGGCAAAATATTTTAGGCAACTGCATTTGACAGAAGAAATTTGTATTTGTCACGTCAGAGAGCAGCTGATTTCACTCAAGCGCAAAAATACTTTAGGCCGGCAGAAGAAATCACAGTAGCAGACCGAGCAAACCCAATATATGTAGAAACCGGTTCTCACTGCTAAGTTTAATGGAGTCATAATCAGTGGCTATGGACCCTATTCCTGAAGATCTCTAATAATCAATCATCGCAATATTTAAGAAAGGCATTTGCACTAACTCTGCACATTGCCAGCGGATTTCCTTGCTTGATGGAGACAGAGAGGTCTTGCTAAACCGTATCCAGGAGTGGGCCGCTAGTAACAACATAGGGGCAGATTTACAAGAAACTGGTGCATCTGCAGAGATGCGTCAGTTTCCCTGTGCCAGCCTGCCATATCCTTGCGCCACTATGGATGTGCCGTATTTACAATACGGCGCACCAAGGCACAAGGATTGACAGATGCGTCAGAAATTCTGGCGCATCTGTTGGCCCAGAAGTCATGCATTGCTGGAGTCCTGTCGCAAGCACGACGCAACTCCAGCTATGCATGGGGAGCCTATACTCATTGTACTGCGTCACTCTTTTTGCCTGCTTCAAGCAGGTGTAAGGATTTGACGCAGTGGTATCCTATAAGTGGCGCAGTGAAATCTTGTAGATTTCACTGCGTCACTTCTGCGAGGCTTTCCTGCGTGGTAATGCCCACCCTGCATACGTTATACCTGACGCAGGTATAATGTGATGCAGGGTTTTACAACGTGACGCACCTCCCTAGATGCGTCGCATAAATTGGCTGCATTGTTTACGCCGCTGTTGCATCACAAAAGTGATGCAACGGCGGCGCAAAAGTGTTGCAAGATGCTTGTAAATCTGCCCCATATTGATCAAACTCTAGGCCAGATTGAGAAAAGGAGTAGGTACGATAGCGAAGGTTATGCTTGACAAGTCTTGAAAATAGCCAGCTTTCTTGTTTGAAACCTTAATTGGATTATAGGTTGCTTTTCATTCTGTAAATCACACACAGCTACAGCTAGCCTTACAACAAGAGAGGACTCCAGAGATTTTGTTCACTGCATGACAACATTTCCATCAGCCAACAGTAGCCAGTGTCAGATTTGGAAGTCAAGGAGCATTTATGGATGAAATCCAGATAACTACAGGGCCTACATACTGCATACTGTCCCCCTACGTTTTAACCTGTATGTACATAAATGATTTGTATGGACAGTGGCGGCTCCTCGAGGGAGTGCTGCGGGGCGGTGGGGCGGGGTGGGGGGTAGTAAACTCCGGCATACGGCTGAACGAAGTTAAGTAAACAAATACTAAATAAAACGAATTACATTGCGCGCCTGCAACGCCAAATGGCGATGCAGCGCGCGCAATGTAATTCGTTTTATTTATTTATTTGTTTACTTAACTTTGTTCGGCCGTATGCCGGAGTTTACTACCCCCACCCTGCCCTCCCCGGCCCACCGCCCTGCAGCACTCCCTCGAGGAGCCGCCACTGTGTATGGATATGATGCGAATCCTAACCTAGATACACTGAAGCTGAGAGGTGAAAAAACTATCAATCCTTTTTGCGAATTATGCTGTGCTATTAACAACAGCTGAATCATTATGCACACAGTGGGAGGGCTTCGAGGCATACTTCACCAATAAGAAATTAGTCATCAACGCTGCAAAAAACGAATTTATGATTGTAAGCCTGAGAAAACTCACATTTTCTATCAAGTGTGATCCATTGAATGAGTTTTTGATTCTTACCATCTAGGCCCCAGAATCAACCATAGGTTGATCTGGACACCGCCTGTACAAAAATCTGCTCTCACATTGAGACAATGTTTGCGGGCTGAGCTGTAAGAATACAATTGGATGTGACCTGATAATTATAATCATCCGGTTGTGTACAATGAAAGCAGTTGCAGCAATAATATACAGAGCTGAACTTGGGAGGTTCAGCAATGCAACACATATCCCAAAAGCAGAGACTATGGGGCCGATTCTGATGCGGGTTGGAAAAGCTTCCCGACCGAATCGGTTGGGAAATGGTGTCCGACCCACTCGGATCGGGAAAGTCCGACCTGCGGAGTAGGATGCATCCGGATGCTTCCAGATACGATTTGGTTGAACTCCCATTGACTTCAATGGGAACATTTGTTCCTAACCGCATCAGAATTGGGCCCTCGGTCGGGAAGACACGTTCCCGATCCGATTTGGAAGGACCAAATGCCGTTAGGAGGCCTTCCTAACCGCATCAGAATCAGGCCCTATGTTTTTTAGATGAATAATGCGGCTGTGACCAAGAAAAATTTGGCCTCCCTAAAGTTTGACTTCAAAATGAACTTCATTTCTGATATAACTGCTTTATTTCCAGTAGAAGTTTGCCTTAAACTCTATTTGAACCGTTCATCCAGAAACTTACCCTAGATCATTGTGTAAATCTTATTTTTCACAAATGCAGAATATGTCAATGGCTAGCCTACATTTTAAATTGAGTGGCCTATAGCAAATACAGGTTGGTTCTAGCTGGATGGACATGTTAACCTTTTGGGAAGATCAAGGAATGATAGACAAACAAGGCTAAAAGATACATTACTTCAAAAAAGCTAAACAGGAGGCCTTGCTAACCAGGTACCAATTGATAAAGAAGGAGCCTGTCTTTGGATTCTATTTATAGAGAATCATCAGATTTTATATATATACATATACAGTCGCCAGTAGGTACTTGTAGTTAGGATGTAGTTTCTATAGGAACAGCATTTTTTCATTTGTCAATAACTTTGGCTTCGTTTGATGAATCCTCACTAAATTTTCAAAACCTTCGGGGCAGTCACTTCAGCTGTTGTCTTGAAAATTTCGGGGTGATCCATCAAGCAGAGGCAGAGAAAAAGGGGATCCCAAAACGCCTTTTCTCCATGTTAATTTCCATAGGAAACTTTAGACACGGCTACAGCCCGAACTGCTGAACAGAATTACACCACCAAATTTGGCTGAAAGGTAGCTCTTGGTCCAGAAAACACCCTTTTTGTTAAATGGTGTAATTTTGTTCAGTAGTTGCTGAAAAATTTAAAGATCTGCGACCCCTCCCGATCTCGTGTCTGAGATCTGATTGGCTGACCAGAAAGTGTTGGCATCCATCTTGTGACTCGGTTGAACCGTGTCACAAGAAAAAACATTAAATAAAACAAAAAGGGGGCAGGGTAGAAACACCCTGACCCCCTAGGCCTCTAGGGAGGGTCCAGCAGGGACCCCCAGGGCCCCAAATTTTTTTTAAAAAAGAATTTCGGCGGGAGTCACATTGGATTCGCGACTCCCACTGAAAATGAAAAAAAAACAAAGTGCGGACTCCAGTGCTTTGCTTAATTAGGACCCCGAGTGGGCCAGGTCCCAGGGGCATTTGAAATATAGGAAGGGGGCACATGGGCCCCTCCCTTCTAGAATACTTAAAGTCCTGGGGACCCTCACCTCCCAGGGGCATTTTTTAATAAATATGCAGGGGTTGCCCTAACGGTAACCCCTGTGCCCTGGGGACCGCCACCTCCCCAGGGCTGATAAATTGTTTTAGAATGATGTGGGGGCTGTGCAGTCCCCCCGCATCCCCGGGGACCGCCACCGCCCGGGGCTACACATAACAGTAAAATGGGGGGCCATGCGCCCCCGCAACCCTGGGAACCACCACCTCGCCAGGGCAAATCTGAATAAAGGAGGGGGGCCGCACAACCCCTCTCCTGGAGCCCTAGATGGCCCAATGGGCCCATCCCCCCTAGAGCCAGCTCCAGCAATGTCCCAGGGTGCCCACCTCTGGGACATTGCAGTTTTCTATGGCATGGCGGGAGCACCTCTCCCACCATGCCATAGCAAACAGTGTGCTCCACTTCGAGCAAGCAAGAGCATGGCAGGGACCACGGGGGCCATCAGGCTCCCCTCGGTCCCCAACAAAGTGGCCAGGCCCCCTACCTTTGAATTAAAAAAAAAAAGACAATGTCTGGACCTGGGGATGGGGTCCTGGAGGCCAAAATCGGCCTGTGAAGGAGGGTCACTTGGCCCCCCCTCCCTTTAAAAAAAACAAAATGGCAGGCAACAGGGATGAGGTCCCCGGGGCAGAAAATGCCCTGGGCGGGGTCCACTCAGCCCCTCTTCCTTTGAATTAAAAAACAATAAAATAAAAGTAAAAGCCGGGGGAACGTATCCCCAGGGCCAAAATTGGCCCTGGAGCGCCTCCCCCCTTATTTTATATTAATTTTTTATAAAGGGTCAGGCCCCGGGGGATGGGTTCCTCAAGGCCCAAAATGGTCCATGGAAGGGGAGCTACGTGGCCCCCCCTTCCTAAAATATAAAATATCTAAAAGTACAAAAAAAGCAACTCACGGGAGGCCCCACCCCCTTTCTCCACTACCCTACAAATGTGCCTCCTGGTGCGCTGCTGGTTGGGTGCTTAAGTCCCCTCGGCTGCTGAGGGTCCTTAGGGGCCAACAAGACCTTTAGTTACCGCCAGTAAGCCCCACACAGCAGGATTGCTGATAGGTGATGAAAGGCCACACCCCCTTTCCCCACCACTCTGCAAACGCGCCTCTCGGTGCACTGTTGGTGGGGGGATGAGGTCCCCTTGCCCCCTGAGGACCTCAGGAATAAAGTGGACTTCTTACCTCAGCCATTAGTGCGCCAGGACGCACATTTACAGAGTGGTGGAGAAAGGGGGCATGACATCTGACGACCAGTATAGCTGTATGGGTCTCAATGGAGGAAACAGGAGGGCTAGTTGGCCCCCAAGGACCCTCAAGAGTGAAAGGGACTTCAACCACCAGCAGTAAAGGGCCAGGAGGCACTTTTGCAGAGTGGTGGAGAAAGGGTGTATGGCCACTGAAAACCTCTCAGCAAGTGGGATTGCTGAGAGTTGGTCGGAGGCCATGACCCCTTTCTCCACTACTCTGCAAACGCGCCTCTTGGCGCACTGCTGGTGGGGTGATGAGGTCCCCTTGCCTCCTGAGGGCCTCCGGACTAAAGTGGACTTCATCCCTGCAGCAGTAGTGCACCAGGAGCCGCGTTTGCAGAGTGGTGGAAAAGGGGGCATGGCCTTGGATGACCTCTCAGCAATGCAGCTGTGTGGGACTTGCTGAAGGTAACAGGAGGGGTAGTTGGCCCCCAAGGACCCTCAATAGCCAAGGGGACTTTATCCCCCTACAAGTAGTGCACCACGAGGTGCGTTTGCAGAGTAGTGGAGAAAGGGGGCGTGGCCTCTGACGACCTCTCAGCAATGCAGATGTGTGGTTCTTGCTGGAAGTAACAGGAGGACTAGTTGGCCCCCAAAGACCCAGAAGAGCCAAAGAGACTTCATCCCCCAACTAGTAGTGCGTTGGGAGGTGCGTTTGCAGAGCGGTAGGGTAAGGGGGCTTGGCCTCTGACAACTTCTCAGCAATCCTGCTGTGTGAGACTTACTGGAGGTAACAGGAGGGGTAGTTGGACGTCCTTGCGATAGCAAACTGCAATGTCCCGGGGGTGGGCACCGTGGAACATTACTGGAGCTGGCCCTGGGGGGTGGCGGTGCCTAGGGCCTTGTAGGGATCCAGGAGGGAGGCCGCCAGCCCCCCTCCTTAATTCAGATTTGCCCTGGGGAGGTGGTGGTCCCCTGGGCAGGGGGTCCACAACGGATCCCCTTAATTATTGTCTGTGAGCCCTGAGGAGGTAACGGTCCCCTTGGCTGCGTGTGGGGGGCCCGAGCCCCCCCCCACGCTGTGCTATGTATTTTAACCCCAGGGAGGTGATGGTTCCCGGGTCTTCGGGGGAGGCCCTGCAGCCTCCTCTGCATTACTTTTTTAAAAAGTTTGTCCCGGTGAGATGGCGGTCCCCGGGTCATGTGGGGGTCCACAAGGCCCGCCATATTATGTAAATTAGTCCCGGGGAGATGATGGTCCTAAGGGCAGGGGGGTCCAGGAGGCCTCCCCATAATGTTTAAATTAGCCACAGGGGGGGTGGCGTTCCCCAGGGCAGGGGGGTCCACAAGGCCCCCCAGATAATCAGAAATAGCTCCAGGGAGGTGGTGGTCCCCGGGCTTTGATTAGCCTGAGGAGAGGGACCCCGTGTGCCCCCCTCCTATATTTATGATATGCCTCCGGGACCTGGGGGTTATTTTAAAGCAAGCGCAGGAGTCTTCGCTTGCTTTTTTAAAAAACATTTGTGCTGCAAATTCGCAAATAATGCGATTTTGCAGCAAATCATTACAAAAAAAATTTTTTTATGCCATGGCGGGGTTCTCGGGGCGGCCAAGACCATGGTTTGGGGGTCAGGGTATTCCTACCTTGCCCCCTTTTATTTTCACTTTTTTTTGTACTCAGTGATGCCGAGTCCCAAGATGGCTGCCAACACTTCCTGGTTGAAGTGTTGGCAGCTAATCAGAGCAGTGCATTTCCCTGCACTAGCTCATCTTTGTTCACAAAGGCATCACGGCCAGAGATATATCTATAATTTTCAACTTTCATTTCTCAACAACTACTGAATGGATTTACACCAAATAACAAAAAGCACAATCTGCGTAACAACATCTACCTAATGTAATTAATGTAATGTAATTCCGTCCAGCTTTTCGGGCTGTAGGTTCAACAATGCGCTCCTATGGGAATTAACATTACAAATGCACTCTTTTTATGTGCCCCAATTTCTCGGTCCCCATTGCACAGATCACCCCCAAACTTTCCATGACACACAGAACCTATTTTGACACTTTTTGGGGGGAAATTTCATGAAGATTGGTCAAACGACGCCAAAGTTATGGTCAAGTCAAAAAATGCTTTTCCTATGGAAACTAGGTCCTAACTATAACTATCTACTGGCGACTGCCAGTAGGTTATATATATATATATATATATATATTCACTGAAAAAACCACAGGTTTCAGGGACGTTATAGTTAGTTGGACATTTCACTCGTACAAAACCAGTGAAATTCGGCCGTTATCGTTAGTTGAGCTTACTATAACTTGCGCCCCCGCAATGCACTGCTGATGACATCACATATTACATCATTCATGACATGGTCAGTGACATCATTAATGACATCACTGATGACATCTCAAATGACATCACTGATGACATCACTCATGACATCATCCACATGATAATCTGATGCACCTCCTCACACCCTAATATAACCTTTGATACACCCACTCTAAAATGCAGACTACCATTTTCGAAAGCATAGACACACCAATATAAGTTACTACATACCCACTCACTGATTCCTAGGTCTACACACACATCCACTCATTCACCCATACAGTCACTCATACATTCAGGCACTCATCAATGCAGCACTATCATATGCTCTCATACACCTATACAGACACTCACACACTGCCACTCATCCATAGAGTTACTCACACACCTAGTCAGTCATGCAAAGAATCAATCACACTCCCATTTACTCACCTATACCGTTATACACACACCACCTCACTTATTCATACAGAAACTAACACATACTTACTCTCTTATACAGTCACTGATACAAGCACACACTCATCCCTACAGCCACTCTCACAATCACTCACTCTCACATATAGTCAAATAAATACTCCAACACTCACATATACTGCCTTTCACATATGTAGTTACTCACACATATACCACTGAGACATCCATTTAGTCACCAACACAGCCATACACACACTCACTCACCCATACAAACCCTTGTAGATGCACTCATGAACCCATACACCCACTGAATCACCCCACCCACCCACGCACACAGACACTCAGGCACTCATACAGGTACTCAGACAACCAATCATTAACCCATATAGACACTTATGTATGTACTCACCAACTCATGCAGCGACTTACACAACAACTGACAGACTCATACAGACATTCACACAGATTAGTCATTCAGCCATGCATTCACTAAGACACGTTTAATCACTCACTTATATAGTCAGTTACGCACCCACTAAATCAACCATCCAGACACTTATACACCCACTCATTCTTCAATACACCTTGGCATATATATATATATATAAAACATACTTAAACTTTTCAGAAACACAGTCACTGGATGATGTCATCAGTGATGTCATTTGAGATGTCATCAGTGATGTCACTGACCATGTCATGAATGATGTAATATGTGACGTCATCAGCAGTGCATTGCGGGGGCGCGAGTTATAGTTAGCTCAACTAAATATAACAGCCGAATTTCACTGGTTTTGTACGAGTGAAATGTCCAACTAACTATAACGTCCCTGAAACCTGTGTTTTTTTCAGTGAATATATATATATATTTTTAAAATCTAATATTGAAGCACTTGCACTTTCTGATTAATTCATAGATACAACATTGTCTCAATTGGGAAAACATCTGAATCATCGTGCGAAGCAATCGGAGGTTCAAATTTATTTGATACATAGCACCTGCACTTTAGTGAACAAATGTTGAATAAGGTTGAAGTATTTGGCTGTATCATTGTTCATTGGCAGTTGCCCCCTGTGGAAATAATACTTATGAGTCAGTTAGCAATTATTTTATCCAACCTCGGTTTTAACATAATTCAAATTAGTAGGAAGTATTTCATGAATTTTAATGAAGTTGATATGTAAATAATTTTTTTGTAGATTGAATCTACTACAACATAGAATGAGATGTATCATTTTACTGTAATGTTTTTTGCAATGCAAAGAGCTTTAGCATTGGAAGTCAGGCACTTGCCTTGTATGCTATGAGGAATTATGAGAGGTTGAATGCATTATGCACGAGCACTTTATGAAGAGTAATGAAACTGTAATATTGAAGGTGTAATTGTTACTTTACTTGCAAACGAGGAAGGATAATTAACAAATGAATTGTAGTAATTACAACAGTTCGTTTTAAGAGAATTGACATATTTTAAGTATGTAACAGCCGACAATGTTTCCATGTGAAGTCTGTCTTTGCTGCCTATTCAAAATAACGGGTCATGTGACCTTGATACTCTGTGTTTTTAAAAACTGTACTGATGGAATAGCGATTGCTGTGTGATCAAGGCAGGAAGTGCCGAAACGCGTTACAGCGTATTTTGAATTAAAGGACAGAATTGCTAAAATGCTACCCCGTGTTGGTGTCCGTTTCAATATTAAGGATTCGGATGTGGTTTTTATATATATATATATATATATATATATATATATATATATATATATATATATATATATATATATATATATATATATATATATTCACTGAAAAAACCATAGGTTTCAGGGACGTTATAGTTACTTGCACATTTCACTCGTACAAAACCTTAGAAATTCATCCGTTATAGTTAGTTGAGCTATCTATAACTCACGCCCCCACAATGCACTGCTGATGACGTCACATATTACATCATTCATGACATGGTCAGTGACATCACTGATGACATCACTGATGACATCTCAAATGACATCACTGATGACATCACTGATGACATCATCCACATGAAAATCTGATGCACCTCCTCATACCTTAATAAAGCATTTGATACACCCATTCTAAAATACAGACTACCATTTTCGAAACAATACAGACACCAATACCAGTTACTACATACGCACGCACTGATTCCTAGGTCTACACACACATCCACTCATTCACCCATAAAGTCACTCATACATGCAGTGACTCATCAATACAACACTATTATAGGCACTCATACACCTATACAAACACTCACACACCGCCACTCATCCAGAGTCACTCACACATCTAGTCAGTCATGCAAAGAATCAATCACACTTCTATTTACTCAGCTATACAGTTATACACACACAACCTCACTTATTCATAGTGATATTAACATATACTTACTCTCTTATACAATCACTGATACAAGTACACACTCATCCATACAGCACTCTCACAATCACTGACTCTCATGTATAGTCATTTATATACTCCAACTCTCTCATGCACTGCGTTTTACATATGTAGTTACTTGGACATGTAGCACTGAGATATCCATTCACTCACCAACACACCCATACACACACTCACCCACCCATACAGCTGTTTCCACATGCACTCTTGAACCCATACACCCAGTGAATAAAGAACTCACACATCTATGCACAAAGTCACACACCTCCCACCCACTCACACACACACTCAGGCACCCATACAAATACTCAGGCAACCAATCAATAACCCATATAGACACTCATGTAGCTACTCATCAACCAATGCAGCAGCTTACACAGCAATAGAAAGACTGATACAGACATTCACACAGTTTAGTCACTAACCCATGAATTCAGTAAGAGACATTTAATCACTCACTTATACAGTCAGTCACACACCTACTAAATCCTCCATCCACACACTTATACAGCCACTCATTCTGCAATATACCTTGGCCAATATATTTATAAAACATATTTAAAAATTACAGAAACACACAGTCACGGGATGATGTCATCAGTGATGTCATCAGTGATATCATTTGAGATGTCATCAGTGATGTCATCAGTGATGTCACTGACCATGTCATGAATGATGTAATATGTGACGTCATCAGCAGTGCATTGTGGGGCGTGAGTTATAGTTAGCTCAACTAACTATAACGCCCGAATTTCTATGGTTTTGTACGAGTGAAATGTGCAAGTAACTATAACGTCCCTGAAACCTATGGTTTTTTCAGTGAATTTCAAAGGTTTTTAACATGATAATTTGTAACTATAACGTCCCTGAAACCTATGGTTTTTTCAGTGAATTTCAAAGGTTTTTTAAATGCTAATTTCTAATTATAATGTTCATTAAACCTATCTGCTGTGCGATCCAAAAACAAGCTGGTGCTTGTAGTGTTTTGGACAGTGGACGCAACCATGTTACCTCAGGCAGTGGGGAAGATCTCGGTTATGAACCTGTGTCGTCACCCCCTGTAAGCGGAAGCGCAGTGGGCTAGTCCAACGTACGCCACTCCAGCGTAGAAGTGTGAATAAATAGGCCAGGGCTCTGGGTGTGGTTCACTTGTGTGAAAGCCAACGCGTCTGCCAGAGCGGCGACCCTCACCCTGTCACGTGGCTGCCGCCATGACCTCGGGCCTCCTCGACACAAGCCCACTGCGAACACAGCGGCACAGCACTGCACAGTTATGTCTGTACAGACTACTGCCTTCGATCTACACTGCGGACAGCAGGGCTCACAATTCAGATTGAGTCGCGATTCCAGATGACGGAGTCCAGTAGGCATGACACATTGCTCCCAGTGCGGCCCGCCCGGACCACGCATCATCGCAGGCTGCGTACACGCTGAGCGCCAGAGGTACCACTAACTCAGTGCACCACAAGTAAACGCCACGTGGCCTTATTAAGGCAGAATTCATTAAACAAAAGACATTGTTACCAGTGCGGCCCACACGGACCACGCATCATTGCAGGATGCGCACACGCTGAGTGCTTAAGGTGCCACTAGCTCACTGCACCATAAGTCATCGCCACGTACCCTTAAACCTACATAATATCCTTTTAGTATCCTTGCTTCAAGAACTTTTTTTATATCAATTATAGCTTTAGTACAATGACCAAATTCATCTTGCAAGTCCAAAGGAATACTGAATGGCAGTCTACACTGCGGACAGCAGAGCTCACAATTTGAATTCAGTCTTGATTTATTAATTGCAGACAGAATTGTACTCTATGTCATTGAATTTTCTCAAGAGAAAGTGACAAAAAGCTTTCCTCGATGTCTGTGCTGACTACTGCCTTCGATCTACACTGCGGACAGCAGGGCTCACAATTCAGATTGAGTCGCGATTCCAGATGACGGAGTCCAGTAGGCATGACACATTCCTCCCAGTGCGGCCCGCCCAGACCACGCATCATCGCAGGCTGCGTACACGCTGAGCGCTAGAGGTACCACTAACTCAGTGCACCACAAGTAAACGCCACGTGGCCTTATTTTGGCAGAATTCATTAAACAAAAGACATTGCTACCAGAGCAGCCCACACGGACCACGCATCATCGCAGGATGTGCACACGCTGAGTGCTTCAGGTGCCACTAGCTCACTGCACCATAAGTCATCGCCACGTACCCTTAAACCTACATAATATCCTTTTAGTATCCTTGCTTCAAGAACTTTTTTGATATCAATTATAGCTTTAGTACAATGACCAAATTCATCTTGCAAGTCCAAAGGAACACTGAATGGCAGTCTACACTGCGAACAGCAGAGCTCACAATTAGAATTGAGTTTTGATTTTTTAATTGCAGACAGAATTGTACTCTATGTCGTTGAATTTTCTCAAGAGGAAGTGACAAAAAGCTTTCCTCGATGTCTGTGCTGACTACTGCCTTCGATCTACACTGCGGACAGCAGGGCTCACAATTCAGATGGAGTTGCGATTGCAGATGATGCAGTCCAATAGGCAACAGACATTGCTACCAGTGCGGCCCTCCCGGACCACGCATCATCGCTAGCTGTGCACACGCGGAATGCTTCTGATGCTCCTACCTCAGTCCACCACAACTGATGGACCCTTTATGACAGAATATTTTGTGTATGATTTCAGATCTGGTGCCCCTAACTTAGTGTAGCACAAGTCATGGACCCTTTATGATTGAATCTCTGTGTGTGATCTGATGATTACTGTTGTACTTGTTACCAGCACCAACCATTCCTGGAGGGCTGGCTTACACTCACCCCACACGCATGCAGCACAGACGTCACTGGACATGTGACCCTGGTAATAAAAAGGAGTCGAGTGCACGTGCTCGTATCCAGTTCCACTATCTATCTGTGTCCGTGTGTTCATTATGTATGCAACATGCTGCCCCTGGGCCCTACCACATTACATTGTGCTCTGGACAGCGTATGCAACCAACTTACCTTTGACAGTGGGAGAAAACTTTGGTTATGTAACTTTGTCTAGGTCATTGTACAAGTACATACGTAGAGACTGGATGATTAGAGTACTGCAAGGAGAGTGTATAGTGAATTTATAAGTGCGTGGGGATTGGCGGAGTGATTGTATAGGTACATATGTTGGCGCACCCTAACTCAGACAACGAGCTTGTCTCTAATTGGCTGCCCTCCATGTCCCAAAAACTGAAATTTGGATTTTGCATGGCCCAGTATTGCTACAGCTGCAATACTCCACTGAATGTGCAATAAACATTCACACCCACACAGATGTGTCATGTCCACCATCTTTCTTGTGTGGAACTATGGATGAATGTAGGGTCAGTGATTCCCCGTACCTTCCATGTTGGCCATGTTCAGGGACTTGGCTCACAGAGTGACACATTGATGCTTGTGACCCGGGTGACGGCAGCACTACAACAAGAACACCGGCATGGGCCAGTGTTGCAAGATTTTTTAAGCATTCTCTAGCCCAAAGACAACCAAAAAGTAGCCCAAACTAGCCCAATATTGCTACTTTAAGGAAGGAGGGGCAGGGACATCGTCAAGCAGGCGGTGAATGGATTGGAATTGATGTTGCAGCAGGCTGCCAAGTAAATATTTGTCTAATAAAGCGCTTTAACATACTAGTTTGCTGGAGCGCTGTATATATATTTATAATCTGGCAACTATCACAAACCTAAATTTTACTGCACAACCGGGAAAAATATAGCCCAATTGTGCGTGATCTAGCCCAATCTGGCAACAGTGCCGCATCAGTTGATTCCTCATACAGCTCACGATGGAGCCACGCCCATAGCTCTGGAGTCATTCTTCACAGCCTCACGCAGAACTGGCATACGCCAGGCCAGCCCACTCCGCTTACGCTTACAGGGAAGGACAACAACGCTACATGGCCCAGATTTTCATTGCAGTGATCTGCTGGTCACACCCTAGTTGTCAGTACGCCACAGCCACTCCCTCATGGCTAGTATACACCCACACCACACCCATCCAGCACAGGCGTCACAGGACACGTGACCCTGCCAATAAAAAAGACCGGGCGCATGTGCTTGACGCCATTTCAGAGTTGCTCGCACCGGATGCACTGCGGCCGGCACAGTCACACCGGCACAGGACGGTGACTTTCGGTCCACTGAGGTACGGGTACCGTAACTGCTGAGCGGGTGTACAGCCTGCAGTGATGGCCCGTCCCGGCGGTCTGGAAAGCTCAGGTTTTGTGTGCCCTGCTGGACCGTAGTGTAGGCCTGAGCCACCGAACAGGGAGGCCTACCACCACGTGCGTGGCCTCACTGTTCACTGAGTTAGTGGCACCGCAAGGACTGAGCGGGTGTGCAACCTGCGATGATGATAGGTGCACTAGTATGTCCTCTGGCATGACAAAATCAAGACGCAGCACCAAATGTGAGACCTGTTGGCCTGCGGAGCGGGACTGCATGATGCGGAGGGTGCCCTGTCCGCGAAAAGATGAGCAGTGAGGCCTGGGTGCGCAGCGGTGGGCAAATACGTCTGGGCAGCGGGAGTGGATACACAAAGGCGGCACAGCGATTTAGGCGTACGCAATCGTATATACTCTCCCATTACTAATTCTGTACTATGTTTAGATGTGGGAGCTTGAGGGCTCCACTAGGTCCCGGCACGTGGTTGGAGACACAGCATTCACTGTCCCTCTTCTTCTCTTCCTTTCTCTCCTTCACACTCTTTCTCTCTCTCTTCTTCTCTCACTCTTTCTCTCTTTCTCTTTGTCTTCCTCTCACTCTTTCTTTCTTTTTCTCTCTCTCTTCCTGTCACTCCCACTGTTTCTCTCTTTCTCTCTGTCTTCCTCTCACTCCTTCTTTCTTTTTCTCTCTGTCTACCTCTCACTCTTTCTTTCTCTCTCTATTTCTCTCTCCTTTGATGGACGCATGACACACAATCTTATCTTGCTTTTTGTCTTGCAGGCCTGCGATGAAGCGTGGCCATCCTGCAATCAACACTCAACCTGAATTGTGAGCTCCGCTCTCCGCGTGTACACAACGGGTGAGGAGGTTTCTTCGGCACGTGGTAGACCCTCTTCGACACACGCCGGTGGTGTAAGGTGAGCAGAGAGGCTTGTTTGCGCAACGGCGGACAGTCACCTCCGGGCAGTGGGAGTGGATGGGGTGCAGCAGCGGCACACAGTCACCTCCGGGCAGTGGGAGTGCATGGGGTGCAGCAGCCTGGGTGCGCAGCGGCTGTCATACACCTCTGGGCAGTGGGAGTGGATGGAGTGCAGCAGCCTGGGTGTACAGCAGTGGGTAGACACCTCTGGGCAGTGGAAGTGGATGGGGTACACTAGCCTGGATACACAAAGGCAGGACAGCGATTTAGACATACGCAGTTATATGTACTCATCCATTACTGATTCCATTTTTATGTTTCAGATGACTAAGCTTGAGGGCTGCCCTATATCCCGGCACGTGGTTGGAGACACACCGGTGACAGAAAGGTGAGCTGTGAGGATTTTCTCCACAGTGTCAACACTCACTCTCCCTCTCCATCTCTTCCTTTCTGTCACTCACACTCACACTCTTTCTCTTTCTCTCTCTCTCACTCTCTATCTCTTCCTTTCTCTCTCTCACACTCTTTCTCTCTTTCTCTGTCTCTTCCTCTCTCTCTCATTCTTTCTTTCTCTCTCTCTCCTCTCTCGCTCTTTCTCTCTCTCTCTTCCTCTCTCTCACACTGTTTCTCTCTTTCTCTCTTCCTTGTATCTCCCTCTTTCTCTCTTTCTCTGTCTTCCTCTCTCTCACACTTTCTCTCTTCCTCACTCTCACTCTTTCTCTCTCTCTCTTCCTTTCTCTCACTCTTTCTCTCTCTCTCTTCCTCTCTCTCACTCTTTCTCTCTCTTTCTGTCTCTCACTGTTTCTCTCTCTCTTCGTCTCTCTCACTCTTTCTCTCTGTCTTCCTCTCACTCTTTCTTTCTTTTTCTCTCTTTCTTCCTGTCACTTCCACTGTTTCTCTCTTTCTCTCTCTCTTCCTCTCACTCCTTCTTTCTTTTTCTCTCTGTCTTCCTCTCACTCTTTCTTTCTCTCTCTATCTCTCTTTTTCTCTCCTTTGATGGACGCATGATGCACAATCTTATCTTGCTTTTTGTCTTGCAGGCCTGCGATGAAGCGTGGCCATCCTGCAATCAACACTCAACCTGAATTGTGAGCTCCGCTCTCCACATGTACACAACGGGTGAGGAGGTTTCTTCGGCATGTGGTGGACCCTCTTCGACACATGCCGGTGGTGTAAGGTGAGCAGAGAGGCTTGTTTGCGCAGCGGCAGGCAGTCACCTTCGGGCAGTGGGAGTGGATGGGGTGCAGCAGCCTGGGTGCGCAGCGGCATGCAGTCACCTCCGGGTAGTGAGAGTGCATGGGGTGCAGCAGCCTGGGTGCGCAGCGGCTGTCATACACCTCTGGGCAGTGGGAGTGGATGGAGTGCAGCAGCCTGGGTGTACAGCAGCGGGTATACACCTCTGGGCAGTGGAAGTGGATGGGGTACACTAGCCTGGATACATAAAGGTGGGACAGCGATTTAGGCATACGCAGTTGTATGTACTCATCCATTACTGATTCCATTTTTATGTTTCAGATGACTAAGCTTGAGGGCTGCCCTATATCCCGGCACGTGGTTGGAGACACACCGGTGACAGAAAGGTGAGCTGTGAGGATTTTCTCCACAGTGTCAACACTCACTCTCCCTCTCCATCTCTTCCTTTCTGTCACTCAAACTCTTTCTCACTCTCTCACTCTCTATCTCTCACACTCTTTCTCTCTTTCTCTGTCTCTTCCTCTCTCTCTCTCATTCTTTCTTTCTCTCTCTTCCTCTCTCACTCTTTCTCTCTCTCTCTTCCTCTCTCTCACACTGTTTCTCTCTCTCTTCCTCTCTCTCACACTGTTTCTCTCTTTCTCTCTTCCTTGTATCTCACTCTTTCTCTCTTTCTCTGTCTTCCTCTCTCTCACACTTTCTCTCTTCCTCACTCTCACTCTTTCTCTCTCTCTCTTCCTTTCTCTCACTCTTTCTCTCTCTCTCTTCCTCTCTCTCACTTTCTCTCTCTCTTCCTCTCTGTCACTCTTTCTCTCTCTTTCTGTCTCTCACTGTTTCTCTCTCTCTTCGTCTCTCTCACTCTTTCTCTCTGTCTTCCTCTCACTCCTTCTTTCTTTTTCTCTTTGTCTTCCTCTCACTCTTTCTTTCTCTCTCTCTCTCTCTTTCTCTCTCCTTTGATGGACGAATGACGCACAATACTATCTTGCTTTTTATCTAACAGGCTGTGATTCACGAATCGATGTCCCCCTCCCACACCACCACAGCGGAACGCGTGTACAAACTGCGATGATGCGTGGCCATCCTGACAACGCCTGACAAAGTTGCTTCAGCACGTGGTGCACCCTCTTACACACACGCCGGTGGCGGAAGGTGAGCAGAGATACTTCTTTCCGCAGCAGCGGGCAGTAACCTCTGGGCGGTGGGAGGGGATAGTGTGCAGCAGCATCGGCACACAAGAGCGCACAGACACCTCCGAGCAGTGGGAGTGGATGGGCTGCAGCAGCCTGAGTGCGCATTGCCGAAACAGATAATTAGGCGTGTGCAGTTGTATGTACTCTGCAATGACTAATTCTATACTATCTTTCAGATCACTAAACTTAAGGGTGCACTATGTCCCGGCACGTGGTTGGAGACACACCGGAGGGACAAAGGTAAGCTGCGAAGATTTTCTCCAGTGTCAACATTCCCTCTCCATCTCTTCCTTTCTCTCTCTCACACTTTCTCTGTTTCTCTGTCTGTTCCTCTCTCATTCTTTCTTTCTCTCTCTTCCTCTCTCTCACTCTTTCTCTCTCTCTTTCTCTCTACCTCTCTCTCACACTGTTTCTCTCTCTCTCTTTTCCTTGTATCTTACTCTTTCTCTCTCACTCTTTCTCTTTCTCTGTCTTTGTCTGTCTTCCTCTCTCTCACTCTTTCTCTCCTCTCTCTCACTCTTCCTCTCTCTCTTCCTCTCTCACTCTTTCTCTCTCTCTTCCTCTCTCTCACTCTTTCTCTCTCTCTTCCTCTCTCACACTATTTCTCTTTCTCTCACTCATTCTTTCTCTATTTCTTTGTCTTCCTCTCTCTCTCTCACTCTTTCTTTGTTTCTCTCTTTCTCCCTCACTCTTTCTCTCTTTCTCTTTCTCCTTTGCTGGATGCATGACGCACAATATTATCTTTCGTTTTGTCTTACAGGCTGTGGTTCACAAACGGTCCAGCGATGACACGACATGGCTGTACATAGTTTTATTTGTTGTTGTTTTGTTTTAATAAAATGTTTTATATGTAAATACATACATGACTAAGATTCTTATTTGTCCAACCTAACGTGACTGTCACATTTGTTTGTGGGGGGTGGGGGTGAGGGGAGATGGCAGACAAGGAGCTCCTACTGGGGGATGTCGGAGCAGTGTTGGGTGTCCGACCTGCATGATCGTTGCCTCCATTCCATCTGTTCTGAGAGACTTAAGAGCCGGTGGTCTGGCTCGTAGATGAAGAACTGCGAGCCGACTAGCAGGCTCATAGAGGGAGAACTGCGGCCCGTCAGTTCGCAGAGGAAGAGCTGTGGGCCAGCTCGCAGAGGAACACCTGCGGGCCGACTAGTATAGGGAAAGGTGCGGGCCATCGGCTTCCAAAGGGATAGCTGCGGAACGCTGATGTGGGGAGAGGGAGCATGAAGAGCGTATCTCGCAGAGAGACACCTCCGGTATATTTCCAGTATTGGCTTCACAGATACAACTGCGGGCCCGAGAACTCGCACCCGAAGAGATGTGAGCCGACAAGTGGTTCGCATAGGCAGACTTGCGGGCCCAAGTATATTGTTGGAGGTATGCTGTTGATGGTGGAAAAGGGTGCGTTACCTGCTGATGTAGGGAGACGCAGCGTGAAAGCAGTATCTTGCACAGACAGAGCTCCGGTATATTAAATTGCCCCCGGGACCTTTCTTTTATATTTTCACTCGATGTGAGGCACAAGATGGCTGCTAACACTTCCTGGTTTGAATTGTTAGCAGCCAATCAGAGGCAAGCTCGTGCTCCGGAGTTAGGCACAGTCCAGATATATATATCTTTTTTTCCTTTAATATCTCAAAAACTACTGAACGGATTTACACCATTTCCACAAAACAGCGCTTTCTGCACCAAGACCTTTCTCCCTGCCAAATTTGCAATTCTTTCTTTGTCACACAGTACATGTAATGCACCGCTCTCATCAAGAATGTAATCAGTAATGGCACAATTTCCCTGTTGCTCCACACATAAATACATGTAAAGAACAAATCAGAATAGTTCCTTTATTTTTTCAAATTGCAAAACTTCTCTCTATTGGTTATTTTTGAACTTTCCATATAAACAGTTTTAAAAAAATTTAAGAGCACATACAGGTGAGAAGTTCAACGTATTCTATCAACAAACTTTCTAGAACATTCTACGACACGTGCAGGTTAAAAGTTCATCATTTTTTCAAACCTAACGATATTTTTTTGCAACATTTTCTCGAACATTTAAGGGCACGTGCAGGTTAAAAGTTCACAATTGTTTTAAGTTCGAACCGTGCCTTCCAAATGCAAGTAGCAGGTGTGGTTGAACTGAGCAAATTTTATCCTATCATATGAACTATACGTTGAAACTGCTTTTTATTAACCAATCACAAAGATGCTTTTCAACAAACTAATATGCACCCTACTTTTTAGTAAACAATGTTTTTCATCTCCCAATCAGTTATCGTTTTGTATGAGAAAAAAAGTAGTTCCCCATCTTTAAACATAGCTCTTATTCTACGAACGGACTGCATGAGCTACAGACATCTATCCATATCTTCCAGCTACACCTTCAAAATGCTAGTGTGGATCGTAGGACATAGCTATGTTTTCTGGTGCAAGAGGTATGCAGAACAGAGACGTATTGACTTAGACCTAGGTTTACAAAATGTGGACATTAAATGCTTTGGACAGAGAGTATTGAAGTGGCACCAATTACTCCCGTTTGGTTAAAACATGTTTGCATCTCCAACTCCCTGACCTCATGATTGTGCACTGTGGTGGAAATGACCTAGGCACATTGACTGGGGTAGGTTTGGAAATGCTAATGAAGGACACCTTTAGACAATTGATGTTGCTTTTGCCTCAAACTGTCTTTGTATATTCCAATATATGCCAAAGACAGAAGTGGAAATGGTCAAACAAATTTTGTCCTCGGATTGAAAAATCTAGGAAGAATGTCAACAAAGCTGTGTCTGCATACCTCAGAGACCATAGAATGGGGTCGATCTACAACAACAACATACGTTATGATATGGCTGATATCTACAGAAGTGATGGAGTACACTTCACAGATCAGGGAAATCGAGTTTTTCTGAATAACCTGAAGCTGTGCATCCGCACTTATATGTAGCTCCAACTAATAAACACAAAGGCTCTTTTTAGAGCCGTCTTATATTCCCAATATCGGTTCGCAGACTGACAACTGCGATCCGGCTAGCACAGGGAGACCTGCGGGCCATCGGGCAGCCTCACAAAGGGAGAGCTACGGCCCGTGGGCTCCGCTCGCACAGAGAGAGCTACGGGCCGTCGGCTCGCAAACGCAGAGCTGTGAGCCAATGGACTGGTAGTGTTTTATGGTTTAGGGTAGTGCAGTGGTGTTTGTGTAGTGTAAGGGGTCCTGCTGTGGGTAGTGTTTTAGGGTTTACGGTAGTGCAGTTGTGTTTGTGTAGTGTAGAGGGTGGTGCTGGGGGTACATTTAGGGTTTAGGGTAGGGCAGTGGTATTTACGTAGTGTAGGGGGTCCTGCTGTGAGTAGTGTTTTAGGGTTTAGGGTAGTGCAGTGGTGTTTGGGTAGTGTAGAGGGTCATGCTGGGGGTAGCGTTTTATGGTTTAGGGTAGTGCAGTGGTGTTTCTGTAGTTTAGGGGGTCGTGCTGGGGGTAGTGTTTTAGGGTTTAAGGTAGTGCAGTGGCGTTTCTGTAGTGTAGGGGGTCGTGCTGGCAGTAGTGGTTTAGTGTTTAGTTACGTAGTGCAGTGGTGTTTGGGTAGTGTAGGGGGTCGTGCTGGGGGTAGTGTTTTAGGGTTTAAGGTAGTACAGTGGTGTTTCTGTAGTGTAGGGGGTCGTGCTGACAGTAGTGGTTTAGTGTTTAGTTAGGTAGTGCAGAGGTGTTTGGGTTGTGTAGAGGGTCGTGCCGACAGACTGACTCACAGAGCTCCAAGCCAACGGACTGGCTTCTAAAGGCATAGCCGCGACCTCGTGATGTGGGGAGAGGCAGCGTCAAAGGAGTATCTTACACAGACACAGATGCCAGTGTTGCCTCACAGAGGTAAAACTACACACCCGATGGCTTCTACACGGAGAGATGCGAGCTGACGGACTAAGTCACAAAATGGCTGCCAACACTTCCTAGTTTCAACTGTTCACAGCCAATGAGCCGCGAGCTCGTGCTCGTAACCCTCAGCCAATCAGATGTCAGAATTCTCAAATATCGATATCTGTAAAATTTGATATTTCTCAAAAACTACTGAACGGATTTACACCATTTCAACAAAAGCGCGCTTTCTCGACCACAACCTTTCTCCCTCACAAATTTGGCATAATTCCGTTCAGCAGTTTGACCTGTAGCCTTGTCTAAAGTTTCCTATGGCAAATGCATTGAGAAAACACATTTTGGGACTCCCCTTTTTTCTCAGCCCCCCCTTGACCAAACACCCCCAAACTTTCAAGATAGGAGCTGATCAAAAAAGAGAAACTTTTTTGAAAATTTCATAAAGATTCGTCAAACGACGTCAAAGTTATAAGCACATGGATGGCTCCAGGAGAGGGGCCGCGCAACCCCCCTCCCAACATGAGTGAAGCCCCGGGGCTGCAGGGACCCCAGCGGGCCCCCACAGCCCCAGCGACCCCCAGCTATTATTTTTTAAGAAATGCCCGCAGGACCTAGCCCACCCGGGGACCTCATTAAAATAAAATGCGGGAACCTGCGACCCCAGCGCGAATTGCGCCGATTTTTTTTTTTTAATAAAAAATGCTTTTTGGGCCCTGGGGTCCTTCTGGGACCCCTTGAGCAGGCCTAGGGGGTCACGGTGTTTCTACCCTGCCCCCTTCTCTTGTTTTATACCTTTGTTTCTCTGTTTTCTAGTGACTCGCTTCTACTGAGCCACAAGATGGCTGCCAACACTTCCTGGTTTGGAGTGTTCGCAGCCAATCACAGTGAAGCTCGTGCACGGGACTTAGGCTCCGCCCAGATATCGAAACTTTTATTTTTCTTATTTCTCAGCAACCACTGAACGGATTTACACCATTTTACAAAAGGTCGCTTTCTGAGCCAAGCACTACCTTTTTGCCAAATTTGGGGTAATTCCAATCAGTAGTTTCGGCTGTAGCCTTGCACAAAGTTTCCTATGGGAAATTGATTTTTTGACTCTTATTTTTTGTATTTCTCAAAAACTACTCAACGGATTTACCCCATTTAAAAAAAAGGTCGCTTTCTGAACCAGGTTCTACCTTTCTGCCAAATGTGAGGTAGTTCCGTTCAGCAGTTCGGGCTGTAGCTCGTCGCAAACGTTCCTATGGAAATTAACATGGAGAAAACGCGTTTTGGGACCCCCCTTTTTTCTCAGCCCCCGCTTGACAAATCACCCCCAAACTTTCAAGATAGGAGCTAACCTACAAAGTGCAACGTTTTGCAAAATTTCATAAAGATTCGTCAAACGACGCCAAAGTTATTAGCAAATCAAAAAATGCTTTTCCTATGGAAACTAGGTTGTAACTATAACTACCTACTGGCGACTGTATATAGCACCCTCAACACCAGCGACACTCTAGATTTGCTCACCTCAAATGTCTGCTTTTCTATCAAAATTTTTAAGCACTTAAGCACTTACTGAAGGTACCTGGTGGGCTAGTTGGCCCCCAGGGACCCTCAGGATACAAGGGGACTTAATCCCCCAACTTAAAACGCACCACGGAGCGCGTTTGCACACTTGTCACATCAGGCCCCGCCCCCTCCCTTCACCACTGTGCAAACACGCCCCGTGGCACGTTTTAAGTTGGGAGATTAAGTCCCCTTGAATCCTGAGGGTCCCTGGAGTCCAACTAGCCCACCAGGTACCTCCAGTAAGCGCCACAGAGCTGCGGTGCAGAGAGGTGTAAAAAGGGGCATGGCCTCGGACCGCCTCTTTGCAAGGCAGGCCTGTGGCGCTTACTGGAGGTACCTGGTGGACTAGTTGTTCCCCAGGGTCCCTCTGGATTCAAGGGGAATTAATTCCCCAACTTAAAACGCACCACAGGGCATGTTTGCACACATGTCACCTGAGGCCCCGCCCCCTCCCTTCACCACTGTGCAAACGCACCCCATGGCGCGTTTTAAGTTGGGGATTAGGTCACCTTGAATCCTGAGGGTCCCTGGGCCCCAACTAGCCCACCAGGTACTTCCAGTAAGCGCCACAAGCCTGCGTTGCAGAGAGGTGGTCTGAGGCCACGCCCCTTTACACCTCTCTGCAACGCAGCTCTGTGGCGCTTACTGGAGGTACCTGGTGGGCTAGTTGGGCCCCAGGGACCCTCAGGATTCAAGGGGACTTAATCCCCCAACTTAAAACACGCCATAGGGCGTGTTTGCACACTTGTCACCTCAGGCCCCGCCCCCTCCCTTCACCACTGTGCAAACGCACCCCGTGGCGCGTTTTAAGTTGGGGGATTAAGTCCCCTTGAATCCTGAGGGTCCTGGGGTCCAACTAGCCCACCAGCTACCTCCAGTAAGCGCCACAGAGCTGAGTTGCAGAGAGGAGTAAAAAGGGGCGTGGCCTGGACCACCTCTCTGCAAGGCAGCCCTGTGGCGCTTACTGGAGGTACCTGGTGGGCTACTTGGCCCCCAGGGACCCTCAGGATTAAAGAGGAATTCATTCCCCAACTTAAAACGCGCCACAGGGCGCGTTTGCAGAGTGTTGCTGGGAGGAGGCGGGGCCTCGGTGCGATGCCAGCTTTTTTTTGTTTTTTTTTGTTTTTTAGAAGGGGGGCTGTGTGGCCCCCCTTCCTTTCCTATTTTATGGGCCCTGGGGACCCCATCCCCCAGGGCCTGACCCCTATTTTTTCTATTTTTTTCAAAAAAGGAAGGGGGCCGCGTGGCCCCCCTCCCGAGGCCAAATTCGGCCCCGGGGACCCCATCCCCCAGGGCATGGCCAGTGTTTATTTAAAAAATATATATATTTGGAGGGGGGCTGTGTGGTCCCCCTCCTCAGGCCATTTATGGCACCGGGGACCCCATCCCCTGGGGCCGGCGTTTGCGTGTTTTTATTTTTTATTATTATGGGGGAGGGGGGCCACGTGGCCCCCTCCCAGGCCACTCCTGGCCCCGGGGACCCCATCCCCTGGGGCCTGGCCTCTTCGTTGGGGACCATGGGAGGAGCCCCAATGCCCCCACGGTCCCGCCGGCTCCCCGCGTCCTGCAGGAGCCGGCATTGCTTTTCCACATGGGGAGCTGCTGACATGCAGCTCCCCATGTGGAAAAGCAATGTGGTTTGGATTTTGGAAGAGAGCTCTCTCTTCCAAAACCCAAACCACAGTTTGCTATGACAGGGCTCCCGCCCTGCCATAGCAAACAGCAGTGTCCCGGGGGTGGGCAACCGGGACACTGCAGGAGCCGGCCCTGGGGGGTGGCGGTCCCCAGGTTCATCACTGGATCCAAGGAGGGGGGCCGCGCGGCCCCCCTCCCTTCAGTTTGAAAGCCCCAGGGAGGTGGTGGTCCCCGGGGCTCGGGGGTCCATAACGGACCCCCAAATTTACATAGTTAGTGCCCCAGGGAGGTGGCGGTCCCCGGGGCGTGGGGGGACTCGAGCCCCCCACACAGGTTCTTTTTTTTTAAAAACAAGCCCCGGGGGGTGGCAATCCCTGGGGCTGTGGGGGGCCGTGTGCCACCCGCAAATATTCAACAAAAGCCCCGGGGGTGGCGGTCCCCGGGGCTTGGGGGGGCCTTGGAGGCCCCCCACACATTATAAAAAACAAGCCCCAGGGGGTGGCGGTTCCTGGGGCTGCGGAGGGCCCGTGGGCCCCCGCAAATATTTAAGGAAAGCCCCGGGGGGTGGCGGTCCCCGGGGCTGCGGGGGCCCCCCCAGGCCCCCGCAATTACAATTTTGCATGCCCCCGGGACTTGGCCCACCCGGGGGCTAAATATTAACTAAGCGCGGAAGCCCGCGCTTTGTTTTTTTTATTGTCACGGCAGGATTCGCGGATCCTACGCGAATTTTGCCGATTTCTTTTTTTTTACATGCTTTTTTTGGCCCTGGGGGTCCTTGTGGGACCCCCTGAGCAGGCCTAGGGGGTCAGAGTGTTTCTACCCTGCCCCCTTTTCTTGTTTTTTAACGTTTTTCTACTGTTTTCTTGTGACTCGGTTCTACCGAGTCACAAGATGGCTGCAAACACTTCCTGGTTTGGAGTGTTGACAGCCAATTAGAATAAATCTCGTGGTCGGGAGGGTCCGCGGATCCTCCGTGCCTCTAGATATCAAAACTTTTATTTTTTGATTTTCTCAGCAACTACTGAACGGATTTACACCATTTAAAAAAAGGACGCTCTCTGAACCAAGCACTACCTTTTTGCCAAATTTGGTGTAATTCCGTTCAGCAGTTCGAGCTGTAGCCGTGTCTAAAGTTTTCTATGGAAAATTGATTTTCCGACCTCTTTTTTGGGAATTTCTCAGGAACTACTGAACGGATTTACACCATTTAACAAAAAGGGCTCTTTCTGAACCAAGGACTACCTTTTTGCCAAATTTGGTGTAATTCCGTTCAGCAGTTCGGGCTGTAGCCGTGTCTAAAGTTTCCTATGGAGAATAACATGGAGAAAACACGTTTTGGAACCCCCCTTTTTTCTCGGCCCCCGCTTTGCGAATCAACCCGAAACTTTCAGGATAGGAGCTGACCGGAGCGGGCCACAAGTTTTGAAAATTTCGCGAAGATTCGTCAACTGTCGCCAAAGTTATTGGGAAAAGAAAAAACGCTTTTCCTATGGAAACTAGGTCCTAACTATAACTATCTACTGGCGACCGCCAGTAGATAATATATATATATATATATATATATTTATCACCTACTGGCAGTCGCCAGTAGGTAGTAATAGTTAGGACCTCGTTTCTATTCAAAAAGTGTTTTTTCTTTTGCCAATATCTTTGGCGTCGTTTGACGAATCTTTGCGAAATGTTCAAAACTAATGGGGCGCTCCGGTCAGCTCCTGTCTTGAAAGTTTCGGAGTGATTTGTGAAGCGGGGGCCGAGAAAAAGGGGGTCCCAAAACGCGTTTTCCCATGTTAATTTCCATAGGAATTTTGAAACAGGCTACAGCCCGAACTTCTGAATGGAATTACACCAAATTTGGCAAAAAGGTAGGTCTTGGTCCAGAAAGCGACCTTTTTTTTAAATGGTGTAAATTCGTTCAGTAGTTTCTGAGAAATTAAAAAAAGAAAAATATCGATATCTGAGCACCGAGGAGGAGTCGCGACTCCTCCCGGGCACAAGCTTCACTCTGATTGGCTGCCAACACTCCAAACCAGGAAGTGTTGGCAGCCATCTAACCGAGTCACAAGAAAACAGAAAAAAAGGTGAAAAACAAGAAAAGGGGGCAGGGTACAAACACCCTGATCCCCTAGGCCTGCTGAGGGGTCCCACAGGGACACCCTGGGCCAAAAATCGGCAGAATTCGCGCTGGGTGCACGAATCCTGGCAAAAAAAAAGAAGCGCGGGCTCCCGTGCTTCATTTTAATGAGGCCCCCGGGTGGGTCAGGTCCCGGGGGCAATATCTGCATGAAATAGCGGGGGCCTGCATCAGCCCCCGCAGCCCCGGGGACCGCCACCTCCCCGGGGCTATGATAATTATGTGCGGGGGGCACGCTGCCCCCCGCAGCCCCAGGGACTGCCACCTTCCCGGGGCTCTTGTTATTTGTTTTTTAAAAAAACGATGTGTGGGGGGGCAAGAGCCCCCCCACACGCCCTGGGGACCGTCACCTCCCCGGGGCTATGCTAATTATGTGCGGGGCATGCGGCCACCCTGCAGCCCCAGGGACCGCCACCTCCCCGGGGCTCTTGTTATTTGTTTGAAAAAAACGATGTGTGGGGACAAGAGCCACCCCACACGCCCCAGGGACCGCCACCTCCCCAGGGCAAATTCTGATTAACATGTGTTGGTCCGTAGTGGACCCCCAGCCCCGTGGACCACCACCTCCCCAGGGCTATGTAAATTAAGAGAGGGGGGCCGCACAGCCCCCCTTCAGGAGCCCTTGATGGCCCTGGGGACCGCCACCCCCCAGGGCCGGCTCCTGCAATGTCCCAGGGTGCCCACCCCTGGGACATTGCAGTTTGCTATGGCAGGGCGGGAGCACGGCTCCCGCCCTGCCATAGCAAACACTGCTTTGCTTCATTGAATCGAGAGCAGGGAAACCTGCTCTCGCTTCAATGAAGCAAAGCAGGATTGCTTTTGAGCAAGGGGAGCTGCATGTCAGCAGCTCCCCTTACTCAAAAGCAATGGCGGCTCCCGCAGGAGGCGGGGAGCTGGCGGGACCGTGGGGGCATTGGGGCTCCCCCCACGGTCCCCTACAGTAAGGCCAGGCCCCGGGGATGGGGTCCCAAGGACCAGAAGTGGCCTGGGAGGGGGGCCACGTGGCTCCCCTCCCCAATAATTAATATTTTTTTTTTTTTAAAGAACCGAAAGGCTGGCCCCGGGGGATGGGGTCCCCGGGGCCACAATTGGCCTGAGGAGGGGGGCCACGCGGCCTCCCTCCAAAAAAACCATAAAAAAATAAAATAAAAAGCCTGCCAGGCCCCGGGGGATGGGGTCCCGGGGCCATAATTGGCGTTTGGAGGGGGGGCCACGCGGCCCCCACCCCAAAATATATATATATTTTTTTAAAACAAGGCTGCCAGGCCCCGGGGGATGGGGTCCCCAGGGCCAAAAGTGGCCCAGGGAAGGGGGGCCACGCAGCCCCCCTACCATAAAAGAAGAATTTTAAAAAAAGATAAAAGAAACCGGCAACTGGCCAGAGGCCCCGCCCCCTCCCTGCAGCACTCTGCAAACGCCCCCCTGGCGCGTTCTATGTTGGGGAATTTAGTCCCCTTGAATACTGAGGGTCTGTGGGGGCCAACTAGCCCACCAGGTACCCCCAGTAAGCGCCACAGAGCTGCCTTGCAGAGAAGTGGTCTGAGGCCACGCCCCTTTTTACACCTCTCTGCAACGCAGCTCTGTGGCGCATACTGGAGGTTCCTGGTGGGCTAGTTGGCCCCCAGGGACCCTCAGGATTCAAGGGGACTTAATCCCCCAACTTACAATGCGCCAGGGGGCGCGTTTGCACAGTGGTGCAGGGAGGGGGCGGGGCCTGATATAACAAGTGTGCAAACACGCCCCCTGGCGCATTTTAAATTGGGGGATTAAGTCCCCTTCAATCCTGAGGGTCCCTGGGGGCCAACTAGCCCACCAGGTACCTCCAGTAAGCGCCACAGAGCTGCATTGCAGAGAGGTGGTCCGAGGCCACGCCCCTTTTTACACCACTCTGCAAACGCGTCTTCTGGCGCACTGCTGGTGGGGTGATGAGGTCCTCTTGTGTCCTGAGGACCTCAGGACACAAGTGTACTTCATCCTCCGAGCTAGTTGGCTAGTTGACCACCAGGGACCCTCAGTATTCAAGGGGACTTAATCCCCCAACTTAGAACGTGCCAGGGGGCGCGTTTGCAGAGTGGTGGAGAAAGGAGGCATGGCCTTTGTCCACCTCTCAGCAATCCCACTGTGTGGGGCTTATTGGAGGTAAGAGGTAGGCTAGTTGGCCCCTAAAGGACCTCCAGCAGCCAAGGGGACTTCAATTCCCATCCAAGAGCGCGCCAGGGAGCGCTTTTGTAGAGTGGTGGGAAAAGGGGGCGTGGACTGCTCTTCGAACTTAGCAATGCTGCTGTGTGGGACTTACTGGAGGTAATAGGAGGGGTAGTTGGCCCCCAAGGATGTCCTTGGGGGCCAACTACCCCTCTTGTTACCTCCAGTAAGTCCCGCACAGTGGGATTGCTAAGACGTCTTCGGAGGCCATGCCCCCCTTTCTCCACCATTCTGCAAATGCGCCTCCTGGCAGACTACGGGATGGGGGATGACGTCCAATTTACTCCTGAGGGACTTTGGGGGCCAAGAAGCCCTACTGGTACCTCCTGTAAGCCCTGTGCACCGGAATTCCTGAGCGCTGGTCGGAGGCCCAGCACCCTTTCTCCACCACTCTGCAAACACGACTACTAGTTAAAGAAGTGTTTGCAATGTAATAGGTTTCACATTTGCGAGAATTAGAGCTATTGGCGTTGTAAATGCAAAAGTTTTTTACTAATGTTTTTTGGAGTGGAGTGGAGTGGATGTACATTGTGTGTAGTGGACTTATTTGATATGTTGTGCAGTGAAATTGTGTGGATAGAAAGTATGTGGTATTTAGTGTATAGGAATTATGTAGAGTGGGATTATGTGTTATGGAGAGTAATTATGTGGTATGGTAGTCTGTGTTGTGGAGTGGTAACCTCAGGTTTAGTCTTCCTCGTTTCCATAGAAGCTCAAGTATGAACTCAGTGAGACAAAAAAAGATGAAAACACTGAGGAGCACTTGTGGACCTAGTCAGAGGTATGAGCAGGGCCACTGGAATTATGTGACTGTTTGGCTGCACCGACTTTCACACAATTATACATTTTCTGCATTAGCCACATAATTCATCATCTGCACCCTAATCTGCAGATTTGAACAAAAAAAGCCTTGTTTCTAGCTGAAACGGGTCAAACGTTACCAAAAATGCAGCGACAAGTGTTACAGCGTGGTGGAAGGCCCTTTGCAAACCTAGAGAATGGTCACCTGTTACTTATTGCTAAATGTGGGTGTTAAATTGGTACTAATGGTGTGCAAGCCACTCTTGCTTCACTCTGCAACACTCTTGCCTCTTTCTGCATTTCTGTTGCTTCTTTCTGCACCTTTCTTTCTTTTTCTGTACTTCTCTTGACCTCATTCTGCAAATCTCTTGTACTTTCTGCACCTCTCTTCCCTCTTTCTGCACGTCTGTTGCCTCTTTGTGCACCTCATGTGCTTCTTTCTGCACCTCTGTTGTCTCTTTCTGCACTCGTCTTCCCTCTTTCTATACCTTTCCTGCCTGTTTTTGCATCTCACTTGCCTCTTTCTGCACTTTTCTTGCTTCTTTCTACACCTCTGTTGCTTCTTTCAGCAATTCTCTTGCCTCTTTGTGACCTTCTCTTGCCTGTTTCTGCACCTCTCTTGCCTCTTTTTGCATCTCTGTTGGCTCTTTCTGCACCTCACTTGCTCCTTTCTACACTTCTCTTGCCGCTTTCTGCACCCCTGTTGCTTCATTCTGCACTTTCCATGCTTCTTTCTGCACCTGTCTTGCTTCTTTCTGCACCCCGGTTGTCTCTTTATATACCTCTTTTGCCTCTTTCTGCACTTTTCTCCCTTTTTCTGCACCTCTCTTCCCTCTTTCTGCACGTCTGTTGCCTCTTTCTGCACCTCATTTCCTTCTTTCTGCACCCCTGTTGTCTCTTTCTGCACTCGTCTTCCCTCTTTCTGTAACTTTCCTGCCTGTTTTTGCATCTCACTTGCCTCTTTCTGCACTTTTCTTGCTTCTTTCTACACCTCTGTTGCTTCTTTCAGCAATTCTCTTGCCTCTTTGTGCACTTCTCTTGCCTGTTTCTGCACCTCTCTTGCCTATTTTTGCACCTCTGTTGGCTCTTTCTGCACATCACTTGCTCCTTACTACACTTCTCTTGCCTCTTTCTGCACCCCTGTTGCTTCATTCTGCACTTTCCATGCTTCTTTCTACACCTGTCTTGCTTCTTTCCGCACCCCTGTTGTCTCTTTATGTACCTCTTTTGCCTCTTTCTGCACTTTTCTTCCCTTTTTCTGCACCTCTCTTCCCTCTTTCTGCACGTCTGTTGCCTCTTTCTGCACCTCATTTGCTTCTTTATGCACCCCTGTTGTCTTTTTCTGCCCTCGTCTTCCCTCTTTCTGTACCTTTCCTGCCTGTTTTTGCATCTCACTTGCCTCTTTCTGCACTTTTCTTGCTTCTTTCTACACCTCTGTTGCTTCTTTCAGCAATTCTCTTGCCTCTTTGTGCACTTCTCTTGCCTGTTTCTGCACCTCTCTTGCCTCTTTTTGCACCTCTGTTGGCTCTTTCTGCACATCACTTGCTCTTTTCTACACTTCTCATGCCTCTTTCTGCACCCCTGTTGCTCCATTCTGCACTTTCCATGCTTCTTTCTGCACCTGTCTTGCTTCTTTCTGCACCCTTGTTGTCTCTTTATGTACCTCTTTTGCCTCTTTCTGCACTTTTCTTCCCTTTTTCTGCACCTCTCTTCCCTCTTTCTGCACGTCTGTTGCCTCTTTCTACACCTCATTTGCTTCTTTCTGCACCTCTGTTGTCTCTTTCTGCACTCGTATTTCCTCTTTCTGTACCTTTCCTGCCTGTTTTTGCATCTCACTTGCCTCTTTCTGCACTTTTCTTGCTTCTTTCTACACCTCTGTTGCTTCTTTCAGCAATTCTCTTGCCTCTTTGAGCACTTCTCTTGCCTGTTTCTGCACCTCTCTTGCCTCTTTTTGCAACTCTGTTGGCTCTTTCTGCACCTCACTTGCTCCTTTCTACACTTCTCTTGGCGCTTTCTGCACCCCTGTTGCTCCATTCTGCACTTTCCATGCTTCTTTCTGCACCTGTCTTGCTTCTTTCTGCACCCTTGTTGTCTCTTTATGTACCTCTTTTGCCTCTTTCTGCACTTTTCTTTCCTTTTTCTGCACCTCTCTTCCCTCTTTCTGCACGTCTGTTGCCTCTTTCTGCACCTCATTTGCTTCTTTCTGCACCCCTGTTGTCTCTTTCTGCCCTCGTCTATCCCTCTTTCTGTACCTTTCCTGCCTGTTTTTGCATCTCACTTGACTCTTTCTGCACTTTTCTTGCTTCTTTCTACACCTCTGTTGCTTCTTTCAGCAATTCTCTTGCCTCTTTGTGCACTTCTCTTGCCTGTTTCTGCACCTCTCTTGCATCTTTTTGCACCTCTGTTGGCTCTTTCTGCATATCACTTGCTCTATTCTACACTTCTCTTGCCTCTTTCTGCACCCCTGTTGCTCCATTCTGCACTTTCCATGCTTCTTTCTGCACCTGTCTTGCTTCTTTCTGCACCCTTGTTGTCTCTTTATGTACCTCTTTTGCCTCTTTCTGCACCTTTCTTCCCTTTTTCTGCACCTCTCTTCCCTCTTTCTGCACGTATGTTGCCTCTTTCTGCACCTCATTTGCTTCTTTCTGCACTCGTCTTCCCTCTTTCTGTACCTTTCCTGCCTGTTTTTGCATCTCACTTGCCTCTTTCTGCACTTTTCTTGCTTCTTTCTACACCTCTGTTGCTTCTTTCAGCAATTCTCTTGCCTCTTTGTGCACTTCTCTTGCCTGTTTCTGCACCTCTCTTGCCTCTTTTTGCACCTCTGTTGGCTCTTTCTGCACCTCACTTGCTCCTTTCTACACTTCTCTTGCCGCTTTCTGCACCCCTGTTGCTTCATTCTGCACTTTCCATGCTTCTTTCTGCACCTGTCTTGCTTCTTTCTGCACCCCGGTTGTCTCTTTATGTACCTCTTTTGCCTCTTTCTGCACTTTTCTCCCTTTTTCTGCACCTCATTTCCTTCTTTCTGCACCCCTGTTGTCTCTTTCTGCACTCGTCTTCCCTCTTTCTGTACCTTTTCTGCCTGTTTTTGCATCTCACTTGCCTGTTTCTGCAATTTTCTTGCTTCTTTCTACACCTCTGTTGCTGCTTTCAGCAATTCTCTTGCCTCTTTCTGCACTTCTCTTGCCTGTTTCTGCACCTCTCTTGCCTCTTTTTGCACCTCTGTTGGCTCTTTCTGCACCTCACTTGCTCCTTTCTACACTTCTTGCCTAATTTCTGCACCCCTGTTGCTTCATTCTGCACTTTCCATGCTTCTTTCTGCACCTGTCTTGCTTCTTTCTGCACCCCTGTTGTCTCTTTATGTACCTCTTTTGCCTCTTTCTGCACTTTTCTTCCCTTTTTCTGCACCTCTCTTCCCTCTTTCTGCACATCTGTTGCCTCTTTCTGCACCTCATTTGCTTCTTTCTGCACCCCTGTTGTCTCTTTCTGCACTCATCTTCCCTCTTTCTGTACCTTTCCTGCCTGTTTTTGCATCTCACTTGCCTCTTTCTGCACTTTTCTTGCTTCTTTCTACACCTCTGTTGCTTCTTTCAGCAATTCTCTTGCCTCTTTGTGCACTTCTCTTGCCTGTTTCTGCACCTCTCTTGCCTATTTTTGCACCTCTGTTGGCTCTTTCTGCACATCACTTGCTCCTTACTACACTTCTCTTGCCTCTTTCTGCACCCCTGTTGCTTCATTCTGCACTTTCCATGCTTCTTTCTACACCTGTCTTGCTTCTTTCCGCACCCCTGTTGTCTCTTTATGTACCTCTTTTGCCTCTTTCTGCACTTTTCTTCCTTTTTTCTGCACCTCTCTTCCCTCTTTCTGTACGTCTGTTGCCTCTTTCTGCACCTCATTTGCTTCTTTCTGCACCCCTGTTGTCTCTTTCTGCCCTCGTCTTCCCTCTTTCTGTACCTTTCCTGCCTGTTTTTGCATCTCACTTGCCTCTTTCTGCACTTTTATTGCTTCTTTCTACACCTCTGTTGCTTCTTTCAGAAATTCTCTTGCCTCTTTGTGCACTTCTCTTGCCTGTTTCTGCACCTCTCTTGCCTCTTTTTGCACCTCTGTTGGCTCTTTCTGCACATCACTTGCTCTTTTCTACACTTCTCTTGCCTCTTTCTGCACCCCTGTTGCTCCATTCTGCACTTTCCATGCTTCTTTCTGCACCTGTCTTGCTTCTTTCTGCACCCCTGTTGTCTCTTTTTGTACCTCTTTTGCCTCTTTCTGCACTTTTCTTCCCTTTTTCTGCACCTCTCTTCCCTCTTTCTGCACGTGTGTTGCCTCTTTCTGCACCTCATTTGCTTCTTTCTGCACCCCTGTTGTCTCTTTCTGCACTTGTCTTCCCTCTTTCTGTACCTTTCCTGCCTGTTTTTGCATCTCACTTGCCTCTTTCTGCACTTTTCTTGCTTCTTTCTACACCTCTGTTGCTTCTTTCAGCAATTCTCTTGCCTCTTTGTGCACTTCTCTTGCCAGTTTCTGCACCTCTCTTGCCTCTTTTTGCACCTCTGCTGGCTCTTTCTGCACATCACTTGCTCATTTCTACACTTCTCTTGCCTCTTTCTGCACCCCTGTTTCTTCATTCTGCACTTTCCATGCTTCTTTCTGCACCTGCCTTACTTCTTTCTGCACCCCTGTTGTCTCTTTATGTACCTCTTTTGCCTCTTTCTGCACTTTTCTTGCCTTTTTCTGCACCTCTCTTCCCTCTTTCTGCACGTCTGTTGCCTCTTTCTGCACCTCATTTGCTTCTTTCAGCACCCCTGTTGTCTCTTTCTGCACTCGTCTACCCTCTTTCTGTACCCTTCCTGCCTGTTTTTGCATCTCTCTTGCCTCTTTCTGCACTTATCTTCCTTCTTTGTATACCTCTGTTGCTTCTTTCAGCAATTCTCTTGCTTCTTTCTGCACTTCTCTTGCCTGTTTCTGCACCTCTCTTGCCCTTTTTGCACCTCTGCTGGCTCTTTCTGCACCTCACTTGCTCCTTTCTACTCTTCTCTTGCCTCTTTCTGCACCCCTGTTGCTTCATTCTGCACTTTCCATGCTTCTTTCTGCACATGTCTTGCTTCTTTCTGCACCCCTATTGTCTCATTATGTACCTCTTTTGCCTCTTTCTGCACTTTTCTTGCCTTTTTCTGCACCTCTCTTCTCTCTTTCTGCACGTCTGTTGCCTCTTTCTGTACCTCATTTGCTTCTTTCTGCACCCCTGTTGTCTCTTTCTGCACTCGTCTTCCCTCTTTCTGTACCTTTCCTGCCTGTTTTTGCATCTCACTTGAATCTTTCTGCACTTTTCTTGCTTCTTTCTACACCTCTGTTGCAACTTTCAGCAATTCTCTTGCATCTTTGCGACCTTCTCTTGCCTGTTTCTGCACCTCTCTTGCCTCTTTTTGCACCTTTGTTGGCTCTTTCTGCAGCTCACTTGCTCCTTTCTACACTTCTTGCCTCTTTCTGCACCCCTGTTGCTTCATTCTGCACTTTCCATGCTTATTTCTACACCTGTCTTGCTTCTTTCTGCACCCCTGTTGTCTCTTTATGTACCTCTTTTGCATCTTTCTGCACTTTTCTTGCCTTTTTCTGCACCTCTATTCCCTCTTTCTGCACCTCTCTTCCCTCTTTCTGCACATCTGTTGCCTCTTTCTGCACCCCTGTTGTCTCTTTCTGCCCTCGTCTTCTCTCTTTCTGTACCTTTCCTGCCTGTTTTTGCATCTCACTTGCCTCTTTCTGCATTTTTCTTGCTTCTTTCTACACCTCTGTTGCTTCTTTCAGCAATTCTCTTGCCTCTTTGTGCACTTCTCTTGCCTGTTTCTGCACCTCTCTTGCCTATTTTTGCACCTCTGTTGGCTCTTTCTGCACATTACTGTAGGAGAGTAGGATCTGCTTCACATGGGTACCCCCACTTTTTGCTGATGCTTCACTGTTTTTCGACCTTAGTCTGGCTGGGGCCCTGCTAATCAGAACCCCAGCCTAGCTGCTTCCTCTTTAAAATGGTTTCCATGTGCCTTAGGCACATCTCTGATTGGAATCTGGAGTGCCCTTATAAGTCCCTAGTATATGGTATACTATGTACCCAGGGCATAGGTACCTCAGAGGCCTACCAGGGGCTGCAGCATGTATTGTGCCACCCCTGGAAGGCCATCCAAACTGACACCACAGGTCTGCTACTGCAGCCTGGGTAAGGTGGTGCATGCACCCCTTACTGTGATATAGGCTACCTATATCACTATATACATACACACATATAAACCTATAAGTCACTCCTATGGCAGGCCTTATCAATCCTGAAGGCAGAGTGCGTGGTTCCTATGTGAGAGGGTGCCCCTGCATGAGCAGGGCCCCTCTGCAGCGTTCAGAGACCCTTCTCTGATGCTGTTTGTAGTGCAGCCTGACCATATACTCTTAAGCGCATTATAACCTCGCGTTAAATGCTAACTTTGGGATGGCTGCACGGAAACATGTCGTGTTTGGTGTCAAACATCTTGGAATACTACCCCCCGCCAGTTCTGGTGGCGGGGGTAGCATTCCACCCTTCTAGAGGGAAAGACATGTACACACCTGTATACCCGGTACTGACTTTCCAGAGCCCTGGCATCACAAAATGGATGCCGCTGCCACAGACACGAGTCTGGCCTCCTGCTGCTGACCGAAACTCCGGCAGTGGAGGCCTGGACAATAGGTTTCCTGTCCCAGGGAGGTGTGACCACCTCCCCAGATAGGATAGTGTGTATTGGGGCTGGGCGGGAGCACTCTCGGGTGCTTTGAAATCCTGCACTGGGGGCACACTTGGTGTCCCTGTGCATACCCCAGTTCAAACCGGCTCAGGGGCTTCCAGCCCCTGCTCTGGCGCGAAACTGGACAAAGGGAAAGGGGTGTAACCACCCCTCTGCCCTGACCCTCCCATAGGTGGGGCCACAGAATATGTCCAACCCCCTACCTTAGTATAAGTAGGGGACCCCAGTCCTTAGGATTTTAGATTAACCTGGACGAAACTCTGACACAGAATCCTGGACCTTCGATGCTCTACTTCAAGATTAGAGGACTGAAGAATCTCCCTTGGGGTCAAGGAGTGACTCCCCTGCTTGGCAGGCACCAAAGAAGCAATTGTCCGGTCTGCATCGCTGAAGCTCCCGTCGGACGCCGAAGTCTTTGCATCACCAGAGGTGGATTTCCAGACTTCCCCGAGGCTGTCCTGAGTCCCCAGCAAAGCTGAGGCCCGTAGCTGTCGTGGGTAACGTGGAACCGTGACCCCTGAACACCGCGTACTTTTGTAAGTGCATCCTCTTCTGGGTCTCCCATGAAGTCGTGCTTTGGGCTCCCAGTAGCCCCAGCCTCCAGCACCAACTGCACTGAAGATCATTGGCCTCCACTCCACGAGTGTCCTGTGAGCCAGCTCCACGTGCACTGTCTTGAGGCTCCTTTGCAGTCGCTAGTCTGTTGGCTAGTAGGCCCTCCCGAAGGCCAATATTTTTCTGCTTGGGCTCCCTGGTTGCTCCAGGTGTGCCCTGACTTATCCTCGCTGGGTGAGTCCCCCAGACCTTGCTGGTCTGCAACATCGTCCTTCTTCCATTTCCACGAGACTTGCCGTTGCCAAGGCTTGTTGGGTTCAATCCGGTCGCCGACACCCCTGCAATTGACAGACGTTGTGGGACAGCTCGAATCCAGCTCCTGGTCATCGTCGACGGCTTCTGGACCTCGTGGCTGAAGAGTCAAGACGACCATCAACCTACCTGAAGCACTCGACATCGGTGGGCATCTGCTCATCGCCTTCCTGGTCACTGGCTAGTGACCCAGACTCTGTCCCCTCTGCTTTTAGGTTCTTCAGATCTTCGATCCACCTTTGGATCCACCCGAACACTTTCGACTTGGTCGCCAGCAGCACTTTGCAGCAGATCGCCATAGAAAGCGACGACGAAACCCGACCCCGAAAGACACCTATGCACCCGGCTCCCCTGGGTGAGGTAACTCGAGTACTCCGGTGCTCCCGTGGGTATTGACACTAGAACAGCCTAGTTCTCAAAGGGTTTGCTCCAAGTCCTCCTCTAAGTGTCCCTTTTCTTTTAAATTCTAATCGCAACTTTCCCCATAGAAGTTAACGGTGGTTCGCGGCTGTGTTCATACACTGCACGCGTCCCCCGTGGGTCCCCTGTGTCACTGCCTTGGGTGGTTCCTTGTGGTCCAAGCACTTCTACAGGCTCTAGGCCTTGTGTCTAGCTCAGTCGTGGTTCTTATACCACTTTATTGGTATATGGTTTGGTACGCCCCTGGGGCTCAAACGTGTATTTGTGCTATTACTGTAGATAACTAACTTATAATTTATGTACTTCGAACTCTAGCCTCATAAAGAGACTAGAGGGGTGTGTTTAGTAATAAATACATATATTTTGAATATATACCTGGTGTGGTCCTCTTTCATTTGGTCACTCAAGAGATTATAGACTGGTAAAACAAGCTGCTTTACATTCCTTCAAGACTTAGCCTGAAGGCTGCTCTCCATAGCTACCACTAGGATAGCTTTCAATAAAGGTTGTCTTTAACCTATCTCCAATAAGGGGTTGTTTGGACTGGTGCAAGGTGCCCACTATAATTAGTGGACAGCATATGCCAGGCCAACTTCTCACATTGGTGTGCAGCGTGTGGGATTCCAGCTTGCTATTGTTTTACCAGATAATCTCAATTGAATTGATCAACTGAAAACCACTACGGGTACCTAAGGTACATATAAATCAAGCTTAGTAACACAGTAAGTTCTACTGAACTTAGAGTTGTGTGTTAAGGGACAGCACACCCTTTCTACAACTCAAGAGAGTTTAGTAGGCCACACTAGAGTAGGTAGTGCATACACCACACCTCACTAGTAATGTCTTCAAAGCCAGGACCCAGTGAGTCCTTGCCAGAAGCCAGTGGGCTTCTTCCCTCCAAGTATGATAAACTCCCATTCTTGGAATTGAGAGCATTATGCAATACTAGGAAGTTGAAGGCAGGCAAAAGTGCCAGCACCCAACACCTCAGGGAGGTGTTACTAGCTGATGATTTCAGCAGGCCCCTAGGATCTGAAGGGGTAGGCAAAGAGGGTGGGCAGAAGATGAGGAAGGGGCCAGGGGTGAAGAAACCCAGCCCCCCCCCCTCTGAAACTGGCCAGGAAGGTGAAAATGACCTTGTCCTGGAAAACCCAATTCCTCCTGTGGAGGAGGAGGAGGAGAGGATCAGACTGACCTCCCCTTTGTCCCCCAGGAAGAGTTCTGAGTGTGCCCAGAAGGTCTAGGTCTCCTTCTCAGGAGTCTAACCACTCTGACACCTCAATAGGGACCTTTATCTCCTCTCATAGGAGGGAATCCTCTCATGAGAGGAGAAAGAGACTGATTCAATATGAGCAAACTCAGCTTGAACTCAGGAAACAGCAATTGGCTATAGACAGGGAGTCCCTAGATCTCTATAGAGAGAGACAAAAGTTGGGACTAGAGTCCCATGGTGGCAGCAGTTTCCCCAAAGATAGGGAAAGGTCTTATGACCATAGAAACCTGAGCAAGATTGTCCCTCCCTACCAGAGTGGGGATGACATCCACAAATGGATAACTGCTCTAGAGAGGGCCTGTAAAGTACAGAGGGTCCCTCAGGAGCAGTGGGCAGCAATCTTGTGGCTCTCCTTTGCAGACAAAGGTAGAGACAAGCTCCTCACTGTTAGAGAGGAGGATGCTGATAATTACAAAGTCTTGAAGAGTGCTCTAATTGATGGGTTTGGCCTAACCACTGAACAATACAGGTTAAAGTTCAGGGATACCCAAAAAGCACAGACTCAAGACTGGGTGGACTTTGTTGATTGTTCTGCCAAGGCTCTGGAAGGTTGTTATTGGGCAGTAAGGTATGTGACTTCACAGGTTTGTACAATCTGATAATGAGGGAGCAGATTCTTAATAACTGTCAAAATCAGCTATTGCATCAGCACCTGGTAGACTCTGATCTGACCTGTCCCCAAGAATTGGGAAAGAAGGCAGACAAATTGGTCAGAACCAGGGTGAAGCAGAAGGTACAGAACCAAGGTGGTGACCCTAAGAAGCAAGATTCGAAAACCTCTGATAAGGGTGGGGAGAAGGGTAAAGATCAACAGTCTTCACAAGGCCCCCAAAAATCTTCTTCAGGTGGGGATTCACAGTCTACCAAAGGGAAAGGCCAAAAGAAACCATGGTGCAAGGTCTGTAAGCAAAAGACCCACTGGACCAGTGATTGCACCAAGTCCAAAGACTCGACTCCAGCCCCCACCAATGCCCCTAAGGCACCTGCTCCCCTAGTGCAGTTACAGTTGGTGGTGGGACTACACAAGCCAAGGGTTTAGTAGGGTTGACCCTGGGTAAAGAGATGAGCTCTGACCTAGTCAGAGAACTCACTCAGGCTGTCCTAGTCTGTGATGGAGGCATGGATATGACCTCCTCTGTGAGTCCCAGTAATCTGGGCAAGTACAGACAACAGCCTTTAATCAATGGAAGAGAGGCTTTGGCATTTAGGGACACAGGGGCAAGTGTCACCATGGTGACACAAGACCTTGTGAATCCTGGGCAGATTATACTTGGTGAAATGTACCAAGTGACCAATGCTAGCAATGTCAGAACAGACCATACTCTGGCAGTTGTTAACTTCTCCTGGGGAGGTGTAACTGGCCTTAAGAAGGTTGTGGTAAGTGCAGACCTACCCGTTGAATGCTTGCTTGGCAATGACTTAGAAACTTCAGCTTGGGCAGAAGTGGAGCTCAGGACCCATGCAGAAATGCTGGGCATCCCTGCAGATGTGTTTGCTGTGACCAGGTCACAAGCCAAAATGTCTAGCACTGAACAGGCCTTGGATTCTGGAATAATGGACCAAGTGCCCTCCAAGAAGAGGAGTAGTAGGGTAAAGGCAGTGCCTTCCCCCTTGGCTCAGAAGGAAGATCAGTCCCTTGAGGGGGATGATCTCAGTCCTGAGGAAGGAACTGTCCCAGAGGAGCTTGAACCTGACCAGGTTGAGTTCTTGGGGACAGGGGGACCTTCCAGGGCAGATCTGAGCCAGGAGCAGCAGAGCTGCCCCTCTCTTGAACCCCTCAGACAGCAAGCTGCTGCTGGGAAAGCTAGTGGTCCCCATACTGTGTATTGGGATGATGGACTCTTGTACTCAGAGTGTAGAGACCCCAAGCCTGGTGCTACCAGGAGGTTGGTTATACCTTTGAAGTTCAGGGGCTTCCTATTGACCCTAGCCCATGATATTCCCTTAGCAGGTCACCTGGGCCAGAACAAGACTTGGGACAGAATTGTCCCTCACTTTCACTGGCCCCACATGTCTGAAGACACCAAGGAGTTTTGTCGCTCCTGTGTAACCTGCCAGGCCAGTGGCAAGGCAGGTGGCACTACAAAGGCCCCCTGATACCACTACCTGTGGTGGGGGTTCCCTTTGAAAGGGTGGGGATTGACATTGTTGGTCCCATGGATCCCCAAACAGCATCTGGGCACAGGTTTATCCTGGTGGTAGTGGATCATGCCACCAGGTACCCAGAGGCTATTCCCCTTAGGACCACTACAGCACCTGTGGTGGCAAGGGCCCTCCTGGGAATTTTCTCAAGAGTGGGCTTCCCTAAGGAGGTTGTATCAGACAGGGGTGCTAACTTTATGTCTGGATACTTAAAAGCAATGTGGAAGGAGTGTGGAGTGACTTACAAGTTCACCACACCCTATCACCCACAATGCAACGGTTTAGTTGAGAGATTCAACAAAACCTTGAAGGGCATGATTAAAGGGCTCCCAGAAAAGCTTAGGCGAAGATGGGACATACTCTTGCCCTGCCTTTTATTTGCATACAGGGAGGTGCCTCAAAAGGGGTTGGCTACAGCCCTTTTGAACTTTTGTTTGGTCACCCTGTTAGGGGTCCATTGTGCTTGGTGAAGGAAGGATGGGAGTTACCTCTCAAGCCCCCAAAGCAAGACGTAGTGGACTATGTACTTGGTCTCCGCTCCCGGATGGCTGAGTATATGAAAAAGGCAACTAAAAACCTTGAGGCTAGCCAGGAACTTCAAAAAGCCTGGCATGACCAAAGGCTGTACTGACTGTTTACCAGCCAGGACAGAAGGTGTGGGTGTTGGAGCCAGTGGCCCCAGCAGCTCTCCAAGACAAATGGAGTGGACCCCACACCATTGTTGAACAGAAGGGTGAGGTTACCTACTTAGTAGACCTAGGAACACCCAGGAGTCCCCACAGGGTTCTCCATGTCAACAGGTTAAAACCATATGTGGACAGGGCAGACATGGGCTTGCTCATGGCTACTGATGAGGGACAGGAGGAAGAGAGTGACCCACTCCCTGACCTGCTCTCACAGAACCCTGGTGATGGGTCAGTGGATGGTGTAGCCTTGGCAGGCAGCCTCACTACCCAGCAGCAGACTGATTGCAGACAGGTGCTCAATCAGTTCAGACACATATTCTCATTGACACCCAGTCAGACTACCTGGTGCACTCATGAAGTGGACACTGGGGACAGTCTGCCTATTAAAAATAAGATTTATAGGCAACCTGACCATGTCAGGGACTGTATCAGGACAGAAGTCCAGAAGATGTTGGATTTGGGAGTTATTGAACCCTCAGATAGCCCTTGGGCTAGTCCAGTGGTCCTTGTGCCAAAACCTCACACCAATGGTGGGAAAAGAGAGATGAGGTTTTGTGTGGACTACAGGGGTCTCAATGCAGTCACTAGGACTGATGCCCATCCAATACCAAGGGCAGATGAGCTAATAGACACTTTGGCCTCAGCCAAGTATCTAAGCACATTTGACCTGACAGCTGGCTACTGGCAGATCAGACTAGCTGATGATGCAAAGCCAAAGACAGCATTCTCAACCCCTAGTGGGCATTATCAATTTGTGGTGATGCCCTTTGGTCTGAAGAATGCACCTGCCACTTTTCAGAGGTTGGTGAATACAGTCCTTACAGGTCTGGAAGCCTATAGTGCAGCATATCTAGATGATATTGCTGTCTTTAGCTCCACCTGGGAGGATCACCTGGTCCACCTCAGAAATGTTTTACAGGCCCTGCAGAAAGCAGGCCTGACTATCAAGGCCACCAAGTGCCAGATAGGGCAGAGTCAGGTTGTGTACCTGGGCCACCTTGTGGGTGGAGGCCAGGTTCAACCACTGCAGAGCAAGATCCAGACCATCATGGACTGGACTGCTCCAACTACCCAGACTCAGGTGAGAGCCTTCTTAGGCCTGACTGGGTACTATAGGAGATTTGTCAAGGGGTATGGATCAATAGTGACACCCCTGAATGACTTAACTTCCAAGAAAATGCCCAAAAAGGTTCAGTGGACAGTTAGCTGTCAAAAGGCATTTGATGACCTGAAGCAGGCCATGTGCACTGCTCCCATTCTACAGAGTCCTGATTACTCCAAGAAGTTCATTGTTCAAACTGATGCATCTGAATTGGGGGTAGGGGTTGTACTGTCACAATTGAATGATGAAGGTCAGGATCAGCCAGTAGCTTTTATTAGCAGAAGGCTGACCCCTAGAGAGAAATGTTGGTCAGCCATTGAGAGGAGGCCTTTGCTGTGGTCTGGGCTCTGAAGAAGTTGAGGCCATACTTGTTTGGTACTCACTTCCTTGTTCAAACAGACCATAAGCCCCTCTTATGGCTAAAACAAATGAAGGGTGAAAACCCCAAACTGCTTAGGTGGTCCATTTCCCTACAGGGGATGGACTTCACAGTGGAACATAGACCTGGGAGTAACCATGCCAATGCAGATGGACTCTCTAGGTACTTCCACTTAGAACATGAAGACTTAACTGGGCAAGGTTAGTTTAATGTCCTTACGTTTGGGGGGGTTGTGTAGGAGAGTAGGATCTGCTTCACATGGGTACTCCCACTTTTTGCTGATGCTTCACTGTTTTTCGACCTTAGTCTGGCTGGGGCCCTGCTAATCAGAACCCCAGCCTAGCTGCTTCCTCTTTAAAATGGTTTCCATGTGCCTTAGGCACATCTCTGATTGGAATCTGGAGTGCCCTTATAAGTCCCTAGTATATGGTATACTATGTACCCAGGGCATAGGTACCTCAGAGGCCTACCAGGGGCTGCAGCATGTATTGTGCCACCCCTGGAAGGCCATCCAAACTGACACCACAGGTCTGCTACTGCAGCCTGGGTAAGGTGGTGCATGCACCCCTTACTGTGATATAGGCTACCTATATCACTATATACATACACACATATAAACCTATAAGTCACTCCTATGGCAGGCCTTATCAATCCTGAAGGCAGAGTGCGTGGTTCCTATGTGAGAGGGTGCCCCTGCATGAGCAGGGCCCCTCTGCAGCGTTCGGAGACCCTTCTCTGATGCTGTTTGTAGTGCAGCCTGACCATATACTCTTAAGCGCATTATAACCTCGCGTTAAATGCTAACTTTGGGATGGCTGCACGGAAACATGTCGTGTTTGGTGTCAAACATCTTGGAATACTACCCCCCCACCAGTTCTGGCGGCGGGGGTAGCATTCCACCCTTCTAGAGGGAAAGACATGTACACACCGGTATACCCGGTACTGACTTTCCAGAGCCCTGGCATCACAAAACGGATGCCGCTGCCACAGACATGAGTCTGGCCTCCTGCTGCTGACCGAAACTCCGGCAGGGGAGGGCTGGACAATAGGTTTCCTGTCCCAGGGAGGTGTGACCACCTCCCCAGACAGGATAGTGTGTATTGGGGCTGGGCGGGAGCACTCTCGGGTGCTTTGAAATCCTGCACTGGGGGCACACTTGGTGTCCCTGTGCATACCCCAGTTCAAACCGGCTCAGGGGCTTCCAGCCCCTGCTCTGGCGCGAAACTGGACAAAGGGAAAGGGTTGTAACCACCCCTCTGCCCTGACCCTCCCATAGGTGGGGCCACAGAGTATGTCCAACCCCCTACCTTAGTATAAGTAGGGGACCCCAGTCCTTAGGACTTTAGATTAACCTGGACGAAACTCTGACACAGAATCCTGGACCTTCGACGCTCTACTTCAAGATTAGAGGACTGAAGAATCTCCCTTGGGGTCAAGGAGTGACCCCCTGCTTGGCAGGCACCAAAGAAGCAATTGTCCGGTCTGCATCGCTGAAGCTCCTGTCGGACGCTGAAGTCTTTGCATCACCAGAGGTAGATTTCTAGACTTCCCCGAGGCTGCCCTGAGTCCCCAGCAAAGCTGAGGCCCGTAGCTGTCGTGGGTAACGTGGAACCGTGATCCCTGGACACCACGTACTTTTGTAAGTGCATCCTCTTCTGGGTCTCCCACGAAGTCGTGCTTTGGGCTCCGAGTAGCCTCAGCCTTCAGCACCAACTGCATTGAAGATCACTGGCCTCCACTCTACGAGTGTCCTGTGAGCCAGCTCCACGTGCACCGTCTCGAGGCTACTTCGCGGTCGCTAGTCCGTTGGCTAGTAGGCCCTCCCGAAGGCCAATCTTTTTTTGCTTGGGCTCCCTGATTGCTCTAGGTGTGCCCTGACTTATCTTCGCTGGGTGAGTCCCCAGACCTTGCTGGTCTGCAACATCGTCCTTCTTTCATTTCCACAAGACTTGCCGTTGCCAAGGCTTGTTGGGTCCAATCCGGTCGGCGATACCCCTGCAATCGACAGACGTTGTGGGACAGCTCGAATCCAGCTCCTGGTCATCGTCGACGCCTCCTGGACCTCGTGGCTGAAGAATCAAGACGACTGTCAACCTACCTGAAGCACTCGACATCGGTGGGCATCTGCTCATCGCCTTCCTGGTCACTGGCTAGTGACCCAGACTCTGTCCCCTCTGCTTTCAGGTTCTTCAGATCTTCGATCCACCTTTGGATCCACCCGAACACTTTCGACTTGGTCGCCAGCAGCACTTTGCAGCAGATCGCCATAGAAAGCGACGACGAAACCCGACCCCGAAAGACACCTATGCACCCGGCTCCCCTGGGTGAGGTAACTCGAGTACTCCGGTGCTCCCGTGGGTATTGACACTAGAACAGCCTAGTTCTCAAAGGGTTTGCTCCAAGTCCTCCTCTAAGTGTCCCTTTTCTTTTAAATTCTAATTGCGACTTTCCCCATAGAAGTTAACGGTGGTTCGCGGCTGTGTTCATACACTGCACGCGTCCCCGTGGGTCCCCTGTGTCACTGCCTTGGGTGGTTCCTTGTGGTCCAAGCACTTCTACAGGCTCTAGGCCTTGTGTCTAGCTCAGTCGTGGTTCTTATACCACTTTATTGGTATATGGTTTGGTATGCCCCTGGGGCTCAAACGTGTATTTGTGCTATTACTGTAGATAACTAACTTATAATTTATGTACTTCGAACTCTAGCCTCATAAAGAGACTAGAGGGGTGTGTTTAGTAATAAATACATATATTTTGAATATATACCTGGTGTGGTCCTCTTTCATTTGGTTACTCAAGAGATTATAGACTGGTAAAACAAGCTGCTTTACATTCCTTCAAGACTTAGCCTGAAGGCTGCTCTCCATAGCTACCACTAGGATAGCTTTCAATAAAGGTTGTCTTTAACCTATCTCCAATAAGGGGTTGTTTGGACTGGTGCAAGGTGCCCACTATAATTAGTGGACAGCATATGCCAGGCCAACTTCTCACAATCACTTGCTCCTTTCTACACTTCTCTTGCCTGTTTCTGCACCCCTGTTGCTTCATTCTGCACTTTCCATGCTTTTTTTTGCACCTGATTGGCTTCTTTCCGCACCCTTGTTGTCTCTTTATGTACCTCTTTTGCCTCTTTCTGCACTTTTCTTCCGTTTTTCTGCACCTCTCTTCCCTCTTTCTGCACGTCTGTTGCCTCTTTCTGCACCTCATTTGCTTCTTTCTGCACCCCTGTTGTCTCTTTCTGCCCTCGTCTTTCTCTTTCTGTACCTTTCCTGCCTGTTTTTGCATCTCACTTGCCTGTTTTTGCACTTTTCTTGCTTCTTTCTACACCTCTGTTGCTTCTTTCAGCAATTCTCTTGCCTCTTTGTGCACTTCTCTTGCCTGTTTCTGCACCTCTCTTGCCTATTTGTGCACCTCTGTTGGCTCTTTCTGCAGCTCACTTGCTCCTTTCTACACTTCTTGCCTCTTTCTGCACCCCTGTTGCCTCATTCTGCACTTTCCATGCTTCTTTCTGCACCTGTCTTGCTTCTTTCTGCACCCCTGTTGTCTCTTTATGTACCTCTTTTGCCTCTTTCTGCACTTTTCTTGCTTTTTTCTGCACATCTCTTCCCTCTTCTGCACCTCTCTTCCCTCTTTCTGTACGTCTGTTGCGTCTTTCTGCACCTCTGTTGTCTCTTTCTGCCCTCGTCTTCCCTCTTTCTGTACCTTTCCTGCCTGTTTTTGCATCTCACTTGCCTCTTTCTGCACTTTTCTTGCTTCTTTCTACACCTCTGTTGCTTCTTTCAGCAATTCTCTTGCCTCTTTGTGCACTTCTCTTGCCTGTTTCTGCACCTCTCTTGCCTATTTCTTCACCTCTGTTTGCTCTTTCTGCACATCACTTGCTCCTTTCTACACTTCTTGCCTCTTTCTGCACCCCTGTTGCTTCATTCTGCACTTTCCATGCTTCTTTCTGCACCTGTCTTGCTTCTTTCCACACCCTTGTTGTCTCTTTATGTACCTCTTTTGCCTCTTTCTGCACTTTTCTTCCCTTTTTCTGCACCTCTCTTCCCTCTTTCTGCACGTCTGTTGCCTCTTTCTGCACCTCATTTGCTTCTTTCTGCACCCCTGTTGTCTCTTTATGTACCTCTTTTGCCTCTTTCTGCACTTTACTTCCCTTTTTCTGCACCTCTCTTCCCTCTTTCTGCACGTCTGTTGCCTTTTTCTGCACCTCATTCGCTTCTTTCTGTACCCCTGTTGTCTCTTTCTGCACTCGTCTTCCCTCTTTCTGTACCTTTCCTGCTTGTTTTTGCATCTCACTTGCCTCTTTCTGCACTTTTCTTGCTTCTTTGTATACCTTTGTTGCTTCTTTCAGCAATTCTCTTGCCTCTTTGTGCACTTCTCTTGCCTGTTTCTGCACCTCTCTTGCCTCTTTTTGCACCTCTGTTGGCTCTTTCTGCACCTCACTTGCTCCTTTCTACACTTCTTGCCTCTTTCTGCACCCCTGTTGCTTCATTCTGCACTTTCCATGCTTCTTTCTGCACCTGTCTTGCTTCTTTCTGCACCCCTGTTGTCTCTTTATATACCTCTTTTGCCTCTTTCTGCACTTTTCTTGCCTTTTTCTGCACCTCTCTTCCCTCTTTCTGTACCTCTCTTCCCTCTTTCTGCACGTCTGTTGCCTCTTTCTGCACCCCTGTTGTCTCTTTCTGCCCTCGTCTTCTCTCTTTCTGTACCTTTCCTGCCTGTTTTTGCATCTCACTTGCCTCTTTCTGCAGTTTTCTTGCTTCTTTCTACACCTCTGTTGCTTCTTTCAGCAAGTCTCTTGCCTCTGTGCACTTCTCTTGCCTGTTTCTGCACCTCTCTTGCCTCTTTTTGCACGTCTGTTGGCTCTTTCTGCACCTCACTTGCTCCTTTCTACACTTCTCTTGCCTCTTTCGGCACCCCTGTTGCTTCATTCTGCACTTTCCATGCTTCTTTCTGCACCTGTCTTGCTTCTTTCTGCACCCCTGTTGTCTCTTTATGTACCTCTTTTGCCTCTTTCTGCACTTTTCTTCCCTTTTTCTGCACCTCTCTTCCCTCTTTCTGCACGTCTGTTGCCTCTTTCTGCACCTCATTTGCTTCTTTCTGTACCCCTGTTGTCTCTTTCTGCACTCGTCTTCCCTCTTTCTGTACCTTTCCTGCCTGTTTTTGCATCTCACTTGCCTCTTTCTGCACTTTTCTTGCTTCTTTCTACACCTCTGTTGCAACTTTCAGCAATTCTCTTGCCTCTTTGCGACCCTCTCTTGCCTGTTTCTGCACCTCTCTTGCCTCTTTTAGCACCTCTGTTTTCTCTTTCTGCAGCTCACTTGCTCCTTTCTTCACTTCTTGCCTCTTTCTGCACCCCTGTTGCTTCATTCTGCACTTTCCATGCTTCTTTCTGCACCTGTCTTGCTTCTTTCTGCACCCCTGTTGTCTCTTTATGTACCTCTTTTGCCTCTTTCTGCACTTTTCTTGCCTTTTTCTGCACCTCTCTTCCCTCTTTCTGCACCTCTCTTCCCTCTTTCTGCACGTCTGTTGCCTCTTTCTGCACCCCTGTTGTCTCTTTCTGCCCTCGTCTTCTCTATTTCTGTACCTTTCCTGCCTGTTTTTGCATCTCACTTGCCTCTTTCTGCATTTTTCTTGCTTCTTTCTACACCTCTGTTGCTTCTTTCAGCAATTCTCTTGCCTCTTTGTGCACTTCTCTTGCCTGTTTCTGCACCTCTCTTGCCTATTTTTGCACCTCTGTTGGCTCTTTCTGCACATCACTTGCTCCTTTCTACACTTCTCTTGCCTCTTTCTGCACCCCTGTTGCTTCATTCTGCACTTTCCATGCTTCTTTTTGCACCTGATTTGCTTCTTTCCGCACCCTTGTTGTCTCTTTATGTACCTCTTTTGCCTCTTTCTGCACTTTTCTTCCGTTTTTCTGCACCTCTCTTCCCTCTTTCTGCACGTCTGTTGCCTCTTTCTGCACCTCATTTGCTTCTTTCTGCACCCCTGTTGTCTCTTTCTGTCCTCGTCTTCCTTCTTTCTGTACCTTTCCTGCTTGTTTTTGCATCTCACTTGCCTCTTTTTGCACTTTTCTTGCTTCTTTCTACACCTCTGTTGCTTCTTTCAGCAATTCTCTTGCCTCTTTGTGCACTTCTCTTGCCTGTTTCTGCACCTCTCTTGCTTATTTTTGCACCTCTGTTGGCTCTTTCTGCAGCTCACTTGCTCCTTTCTACACTTCTTGCCTCTTTCTGCACCCCTGTTGCCTCATTCTGCACTTTCCATGCTTCTTTCTGCACCTGTCTTGCTTCTTTCTGCACCCCTGTTGTCTCTTTATGTACCTCTTTTGCCTCTTTCTGCACTTTTCTTGCCTTTTTCTGCACCTCTTCCCTCTTCTGCACATCTCTTCCCTCTTCTGCACCTCTCTTCCCTCTTCCTGTATGTGAGAAGTTGGCCTGGTATATGCTGTTCACTAATTAAAGTGGACACCTTGCACCAGGGCAAATCGACTCTTATGGTAGATAGGTTTAAGACAACCTTTTAAAGAAAGCTATCCTAGTGGTAGCTGTGGAGAGCAGCCTTCAGGCTAAGTCTCGGAGGAATGTAAAGCAGCTTGTTTTACCATATAATCTCTTGAATCACCAAATGAAAAGACACCACACAGGTATATATATCAAATATATATGTATTTATTTCTAAATAACTCTCTACTAATCTCTTTATGAGATTAGAAGACAAACATATGCACAAATCAACGTTTCACAATAAGTTAAGCACAAAATATGGCTGGGGCCCTAGGGGCGTACCAGACCATATACTAAGTAAGAGACTTAGAAACAACGACTTGCAGGGAGACAAGGCCTAGGGCCTTCAGAAGTGCTGGGGCCTCACAAAACCACCCAAGGCAGGTAAGTAAAGGACCCACGGGGGACGCGTGCAGTGTGGATACACAGGCGCGGATCGCCGTTAACTTCAATGGGGCAAGTCGCGGTTGGAAATAAAGAGTTTTAGGATACTTCGGGAGAACCTACAAGCAAGTCACTTACAGGGTAAGTAGTTCTAGGGCCCACACCCACAGGAGCACCGTAGTGCTGGAGTTACCTCACCCAGGGAAGCCGGGTGCACAGGTGTCCTTTGGTGTCGGGTCGCGGCGTCGTTTTCAATGGCGAACAAAGAAGACTTGCTGCTTGCGGGAGCTGAAGAAGTGTCCGGTGGAATCCAAGCCTGGATTCTGAAGAAGGATGACCTGAAAGCAGAGGGGACAGTGTTCAAAGTCACTTGGCAGTGACCCGGGGCAAGGAAGATGGATGCCCACCGTCGTCGGTTGATTCAGGTCGGTTGCTGGTGCCTTGACTCTTCAGCCACGTGGTCCAGGAGGTGTCGACGATGACCAGGAGCTGGATTCGGTGTGTCCCTCGACGTCTGCAGCTGACTGCGGTGTCGGCAACTCGATAGGAGCCAACAAGCCTTGGCAGCAGCAAGTCTCGGGGAGATGAAGAAAAGTCGATGGCACAGACCAGCAAGGTCTGAGGGACTCACCCAGCAAGGGTAAGTCAGGGCAGGCCTGGAGCAACCAGGGGAGCCCTTTGGTTTCTTTAAGAAGTCTTTTGGGGACCCACAAGCCAGCGGGCAAGGGATCACAAAGACACCTCGGGCGGAATCACTCAACAGGGGCCCACGGTCACTCGGGACGGTGTAGGCCTCTGATCTTCGGAGGGATACCTGCTGGAGGTCGGGACCACACGTGGTCCAAAGCACAGATTCGTAGAACCTTGTGAAGAGGTTGCACTCGACAATAGTGCACGGTACCCAGGGGTCGCGGTTCCTCGTTACTCGTGGGGTCCACTTGCCTCAGCTTCGCTGGGGACTCACGATGGCCTGGGAGAGGTCAGGAAATCCACTTCCTGGGCTGCAGGGACTTCGGACTCCGGCGGGAGCGGCGTAGTTTGCGACCGTCGTTGTCGTTTTTGGTGCCTGCCAAGCAGAGGAGTCACTCCTTGACTCCAAGGGAGATTCTTCTGTCTTCCAAAGGTAGTGGAACGTCGAAGGGCCAGGATTCTTCTGTAGAGCGTCGTCCAGGGGTTATCTGCTTTGCAATGGCAAGGTTCCCCCTCTTATACTTAAAAGAGGGGATGGACTAGCTCTATGACCCCACCTATGGGAGGGTCAAGGGAGGGGTGGCTACACCCACTTCCCTTTGTCCAGTTTCGCGCCAGAGCAGGGGCAGGTAGCCCCTGAGCTGGTTTGAACTGGCATATGCACAGAGGAGCCTTTTGCTCCCCCAGTGCAGGACTTCAAAGCACTCTAAGAGTGCACCCACCCAGCCCCAATACACATTATCCTGTCTGGGGAGGTGGTCACACCTCCCTGCAACAGGAAACCTATTGTCCAGGCCTCCCCTGCCGGAGTTTCGTCCAGCAGCAGGAGGCCAGACTTGTGTCTGTGGCAGCAGCATCCATTTTGTGATGCCAGGGCTTCAGAAAGAAGTTACCGGGTAAGCCAGAGTTAACATGTCTTTCCCTCTAGAAGGGTGGAATGCTACCCCCGCCGCCAGGATTGGCGGGGGGTAGTATTCCAAGATGTTTGACACCAAACACGACATGTTTAGGTGCAGCCATTCCAAAGTTAGCATTTTACCGCGAGGATATAATGCGCTTAAGAGTATATGGTCAGGCTGCACTACAAACAGCATCAGAGATGGTCTCCGAACGCTGCAGAGGGGCCCTGCTCATGCAGGGCACCCTCTCACATAGGAACCATGCACTCTGCCTTTAGGATTGATAAGGCCTGCCTTAGGAGTGACTTATAGGTTTATATGTGTGTATGTATTTAGTGATATAGGTAACCTATATCACAGTAAGGGGTGCATGCACCACCCTACCCAGGCTGCAGTAGCAGACCTGTGGTGTCAGTTTGGATGGCCTTCCAGGGGTGGCATAATACATGCTGCAGCCCCTGGTAGGCCTCTGAGGTACCTATGCCCTTGGTACATAGTATACCATATACTAGGGACTTATAAGGGCACTCCAGATTCCAATCAGAGATGTGCCTAAGGCACATGGAAACCTTTTACAGAGAAAGCAGATAGACTGGGGCCCTGAATAGCAGGATCCCAGTCCAACTAAGTCATAAACCAGCAAAACACCATAAAAAAAGTGGGGGCAACCATATAGTCAGATTCCACCTTCCTACATAACCCCCCAAACGAAAGGAGATAAGGCTAACCTTGGCCAGTTGAGCCTTCATTGACTAAGTGGTCATATAAGGAAGCACCTGCACTAGCATGGTTGCCCCCTGTCTTATGGTCCACTAAGCAATCCCTCACCCTAAGGGTATGAGAGGGTCTCCACCATGGGGAATCACTACCTGTGGTGTGCTTAGGTAAAGTACAAGGCTGGTGAGGTGTCTGAGTAGGGAAGTGAGGCCCTAGGAATGTTGGCCTCAGCTTCCTCAGATCACTGGTCACCATGTATGCCTGTCTTTCCATGACTGAGTTGCACTTTGCTCTAAGGGTCCACCTTTGGCTGCCTACAGCTGGGGGTTGGGTCCCTTTGGATGGACTACTGGAGGGACATGGCAGGTTTGGAACCTTCTGGTCCCAGGTTTGCCCTTGCCTACCAGAGTCCTTCTGGGGAGGTCCCTACATAAAGGTATGGGGGATCCCTCAGTGGGTAGAGGAATTTTCACCTGGCTAGGGCTACTAGACTGGGTGCCCCTAATCTGCTGATGGGGGCTTCCTCTGGACAGGGGGCCCTGGGGGTCCACTGACCTCCCTGACCTCTGCAGCCCTGGGCTGACTGAGGCAGGGTAGAGAGGGGCAGGTTACCTGCTCCAGACGGGGTACCACCTTGGAAGGGTCCTCTGCCATCAGGGGTGTGGCCAGGCCAGGCCTGACTACCTCTGTGGCAGTTCCTTCACTAGGGGTAGGGTCAGTTCCCTGAGGAGGCTGACCCTTACCTACTGTCTGGGGGAAGAAGACTTTTCTTCAACCCTTGTGCTCTCTTTTGGGGGAGAGTGGGCCATTCTTTCAGGCTCCATCTCTCCAAATTCTTGGGCTGGGGCTGTGGCCATCACAGCCCCACTAACCTTTACAGGGACGCCCAACATCCTAAGATGGGTTTGGTGTTCCACTTCAGCCCAGGCTGAAATTTCCAGATCATTGCCCATCAGGCAATCTACAGGTAGGGTTGGGGACACTGCCACTCTTTTTGGGCCTGTGACCCCCTCCCAGCTGAGATGGACTATGGCCATGGGTTGATCTGTTCTGACACCATCAATGTTGGTCACCTGGTATTTAAACTCAGGTAAAAGCTGGTGAGGGGGGACTAGTTTCCCTGCCACCATGGTGACACTAGCCCCTGTGTCCCTAAATGCCACAGCTTTCTGACCATTAATTATTGGCTCCAATCTGTACCTGCCCAATGCTATGGGACCCATGGTAAAGGTGGCAAATCCTATACCACCATCAGACTCAGAGGAGTCTGTTGAGGGGTCCCTGTCTAAACTAGGGCCCACCTCTGTTCCTCTTGCAAAAGCACCTAACTTTTTGGGTGCACTACTCCCAACTGGAGGATTACTACTGGTAGTACCAGGAGGGGTGGTAGTAGTTGTGGGAGGAACATTTTCTTTATTGCCAATCCTGGGGCAACTGGGATCAGTTTTCCAGTGCCCAGACTTTTTACAGACATGGCAATAGGGTTTCTTTTCAGGAGAGGAAGGAGTTTGGGACCCACCCCCAGAAGAGGAATTTTGGGGCCCTGTAGGGGACTTATCCTTAGATTTATCCCCACCTTTCTCTTGGGACTTAGTAGAATCTTTCTTCTGGTCACCACCCTGATTTCTAGTTTTTACTCTGGTTCTGACCCACTTGTCTGCCTTCTTTCCCAATTCTTGGGGAGAGGTCAGATCAGAGTCCACCAGATACTGGTGCAAAAGCTGGTTTTGACAATTATTAAGGATCTGCTCCCTCATAATCAAATTGTACAATCCTAAAAAGTCCTGCACTTTGTTGCCATGTATCCAACCTTCCAGAGCCTTTGTAGCACAATCTACAAAATCAACCCAGTCTTGAGTCTGAGCTTTTTGGGTGTCTCTGAACTTCAACCTATACTGTTCAGTGGTTAGGCCAAACCCATCTATCAGAGCACTCTTCAAGACTGTGTAATTGTCAGCATCCTCTTCTCTTACAGTGAGGAGCTTGTCTCTACCTTTGTCTGCAAAGGAGAGCCACAAGATTGCTGCCCACTGCCTCTGGGGGACCTTCTGAACTTTACAGGCCCTCTCCAGTGCAGTTATCCATTTGTGGATGTCATCCCCACTCTGGTAGGGAGGGACAATCTTGTTTAGGTTTCTATGGTCATAAGACCTGTCCCTATCTCTAGGGATATTGCTGCCACCATGGGACTCTAGTCCCAACTTTCTTCTCTCCCTGAGGAGATCTAGGGATTCCCTATCTAAAGCCAGTTGCTTTTTTCTGATTTCCAGCTGAGTTTCCTCATACCGGACCAGCCTGGCTCTCCTCTCATGAGAGGATTCCCTCCTGTGAGAGGAGACAGAGCTCCCTATAGAGGTGCCAGAGTGGTTAGACTCCTGAGAAGGAGATCTAGACTTCCTGGGCACACTCTTAATCCTTCCTGGGGGGACAAAGAGGGCATCATTTTGATCATCCTCATCATCATCCACAGGAGGGATTGGGTTTTCCAGGTCAGGGTCATTGTCACCCTCCTGGCCAGTTTCAGAGGGGGGCTGGGGGTATTGGTACCCCTGGCCTCCTCCTCTTCTTCTGCCCCACCCTCAGCTCCTACCCCTTCAGTCCCTACAGGCTTACTAAGGTCATAAGCCACCAACAACTCCTTGAGGTGTTGGGTGGTGGGGCTTTGGCCTGTCCTTATTTTTCTCAAGTTGCATAAAGCTCTCAATTCCAAGAATGGGAGTGTATCATACTTGGAGGGTGGAAGCTCAATGGCTTCCTGCAAGGATTCTTTGGATCCTCCCCTTAAAGACATTCTAGTGTTGTGCAGTGTTGTACTACCTACACTAGTTTGTGGCCTACTGATCCTAGCTTGAGCTGTGGAAAGGGTGTGCTATCCCTTGGCACCCAGCTCTAAGTTCAGTAGAACTTATTGATACTAAGCTTGACTTTATATGTACCTTGAGTACCTATAATGGTTTTCAGTTAGTAATTCAAATAGAGATTTTCTGGTAAAACAATGGCAAGCTGGAATCCCACACGCTGCCCACCAATGTGAGAAGTTGGCCTGGTATATGCTGTTCACTAATTAAAGTGGACACCTTGCACCAGGGCAAATCGACTCTTATGGTAGATAGGTTTAAGACAACCTTTTAAAGAAAGCTATCCTAGTGGTAGCTGTGGAGAGCAGCCTTCAGGCTAAGTCTCGGAGGAATGTAAAGCAGCTTGTTTTACCATATAATCTCTTGAATCACCAAATGAAAAGACACCACACAGGTATATATATCAAATATATATGTATTTATTTCTAAATAACTCTCTACTAATCTCTTTATGAGATTAGAAGACAAACATATGCACAAATCAACGTTTCACAATAAGTTAAGCACAAAATATGGCTGGGGCCCTAGGGGCGTACCAGACCATATACTAAGTAAGAGACTTAGAAACAACGACTTGCAGGGAGACAAGGCCTAGGGCCTTCAGAAGTGCTGGGGCCTCACGAAACCACCCAAGGCAGGTAAGTAAAGGACCCACGGGGGACGCGTGCAGTGTGGGTACACAGGCGCGGATCGCCGTTAACTTCAATGGGGCAAGTCGCGGTTGGAAATAAAGAGTTTTAGGATACTTCGGGAGAACCTACAAGCAAGTCACTTACAGGGTAAGTAGTTCTAGGGCCCACACCCACAGGAGCACCGTAGTGCTGGAGTTACCTCACCCAGGGAAGCTGGGTGCACAGGTGTCCTTTGGTGTCGGGTCGCGGCGTCGTTTTCAATGGCGAACAAAGAAGACTTGCTGCTTGCGGGAGCTGAAGAAGTGTCCGGTGGAATCCAAGCCTGGATTCTGAAGAAGGATGACCTGAAAGCAGAGGGGACAGTGTTCAAAGTCACTTGGCAGTGACCCGGGGCAAGGAAGATGGATGCCCACCGTCGTCGGTTGATTCAGGTCGGTTGCTGGTGCCTTGACTCTTCAGCCACGTGGTCCAGGAGGTGTCGACGATGACCAGGAGCTGGATTCGGTGTGTCCCTCGACGTCTGCAGCTGACTGCGGTGTCGGCAACTCGATTAGGAGCCAACAAGCCTTGGCAGCAGCAAGTCTCGGGGAGATGAAGAAAAGTCGATGGCACAGACCAGCAAGGTCTGAGGGACTCACCCAGCGAGGGTAAGTCAGGGCAGGCCTGGAGCAACCAGGGGAGCCCTTTGGTTTCTTTAAGAAGTCTTCTGGGGACCCACAAGCCAGTGGGCAAGGGATCGCAAAGACACCTCAGGCGGAATCACTCAACAGGGGCCCACGGTCACTCGGGATGGTGTAGGCCTCTGATCTTCGGAGGGATACCTGCTGGAGGTCGGGACCACACGTGGTCCAAAGCACAAGTTCGTAGAACGTTGTGAAGGGGTTGCACTCGACAATAGTGCACGGTACCCAGGGGTCGCGGTTCCTCGTTACTCGTGGGGTCCACTTGCCTCAGCTTCGCTGGGGACTCACGATGGCCTGGGAGAGGTCAGGAAATCCACTTCCTGGGCTGCAGGGACTTCGGACTCCGGCGGGAGCGGCGTAGTTTGCGACCGTCGTTGTCGTTTTTGGTGCCTGCCAAGCAGGGGAGTCACTCCTTGACTCCAAGGGAGATTCTTCTGTCTTCCAAAGGTAGTGGAACGTCGAAGGGCCAGGATTCTTCTGTAGAGCGTCGTCCAGGGGTTATCTGCTTTGCAATGGCAAGGTTCCCCCTCTTATACTAAAAAGAGGGGATGGACTAGCTCTATGACCCCACCTATGGGAGGGTCAAGGGAGGGGTGGCTACACCCACTTCCCTTTGTCCAGTTTCGCGCCAGAGCAGGGGCAGGTAGCCCCTGAGCTGGTTTGAACTGGCATATGCACAGAGGAGCCTTTTGCTCCCCCAGTGCAGGACTTCAAAGCACTCTAAGAGTGCACCCACCCAGCCCCAATACACATTATCCTGTCTGGGGAGGTGGTCACACCTCCCTGCAACAGGAAACCTATTGTCCAGGCCTCCCCTGCCGGAGTTTCGTCCAGCAGCAGGAGGCCAGACTTGTGTCTGTGGCAGCAGCATCCATTTTGTGATGCCAGGGCTTCAGAAAGAAGATACCGGGTAAGCCAGAGTTAACATGTCTTTCCCTCTAGAAGGGTGGAATGCTATCCCCGCCGCCAGGATTGGCGGGGGGTAGTATTCCAAGATGTTTGACACCAAACACGACATGTTTAGGTGCAGCCATTCCAAAGTTAGCATTTTACCGCGAGGATATAATGCGCTTAAGAGTATATGGTCAGGCTGCACTACAAACAGCATCAGAGATGGTCTCCGAATGCTGCAGAGGGGCCCTGCTCATGCAGGGGCACCCTCTCACATAGGAACCATGCACTCTGCCTTTAGGATTGATAAGGCCTGCCTTAGGAGTGACTTATAGGTTTATATGTGTGTATGTATTTAGTGATATAGGTAACCTATATCACAGTAAGGGGTGCATGCACCACCCTACCCAGGCTGCAGTAGCAGACCTGTGGTGTCAGTTTGGATGGCCTTCCAGGGGTGGCATAATACATGCTGCAGCCCCTGGTAGGCCTCTGAGGTACCTATGCCCTTGGTACATAGTATACCATATACTAGGGACTTATAAGGGCACTCCAGATTCCAATCAGAGATGTGCCTAAGGCACATGGAAACCTTTTTACAGAGAAAGCAGATAGACTGGGGCCCTGAATAGCAGGATCCCAGTCCAACTAAGTCATAAACCAGCAAAACACCATAAAAAAAGTGGGGGCAACCATATAGTCAGATTCCACCTTCCTACACTGTACGTCTGTTGCGTCTTTCTGCACCTCTGTTGTCTCTTTCTGCCCTCGTCTTCCCTCTTTCCGTACCTTTCCTGCCTGTTATTGCATCTCACTTGCCTCTTTCTGTACTTTTTTTGCTTCTTTCTACACCTCTGTTGCTTCTTTCAGCAATTCTCTTGCCTCTTTGTGCACTTCTCTTGCCTGTTTCTGCACCTCTCTTGCCTATTTCTGCACCTTTGTTGGCTCTTTCTGCACATCACTTGCTCCTTTCTACACTTCTCTTACCTCTTTCTGCACCCCTGTTGCTTCATTCTGCACTTTCCATGCTTCTTTCTGCACCTGTCTTGCTTCTTTCCGCTCCCTTGTTGTCTCTTTATGTACCTCTTTTGCCTCTTTTTGCACTTTTCTTCCCTTTTTCTGCACTTGTCTTCCCGGTTTCTGTGCCTTTCCTGCCTGTTTTTACATCTCACTTGCCTCTTTCTGCACTTTTCTTGCTTCTTTCCACACCTCTGTTGTTTCTTTCAGCAATTCTCTTGCCTCTTTGTGCACTTCTCTTGCCTGTTTCTGCGCCTCTCTTGCCTATTTCTGCACCTTTGTTGGCTCTTTCTGCACATCACTTGCTCCTTTCTACACTTCTCTTACCTCTTTCTGCACCCCTGTTGCTTCATTCTGCACTTTCCATGCTTCTTTCTGCACCTGTCTTGCTTCTTTCCGCTCCCTTGTTGTCTCTTTATGTACCTCTTTTGCCTCTTTTTGCACTTTTCTTCCCTTTTTCTGCACTTGTCTTCCCGCTTTCTGTGCCTTTCCTGCCTGTTTTTACATCTCACTTGCCTCTTTCTGCACTTTTCTTGCTTCTTTCCACACCTCTGTTGTTTCTTTCAGCAATTCTCTTGCCTCTTTGTGCACTTCTCTTGCCTGTTTCTCCACCTCTCTTGCCTCTTTTTCCTCCTCTGCTGGCTCTTTCTGCACCTCAATTGCTCCTTTCTACTCTTCTCTTGCCTCTTTCTGTACCCCTGTTGCTTCATTCTGCACTTTCCATGCTTCTTTCTGCACTTGTCTTGCTTCTTTCTGCACCCCTGTTGTCTCTTTATGTACCTCTTTTGCCTCTTTCTGCACTTTTCCTCCCTTTTTCTGCACCTCTCTTCACTCTTTCTGCACGTCTGTTGCCTCTTTCTGCACCTCATTTGCTTCTTTCTGCACCCCTGTTGTCTCTCTCTGCACTCGTCTTCCCTCTTTCTGTACCTTTCCTGCCTGTTTTTGCATCTCACTTGCCTCTTTCTGCACTTTTCTTGCTTCTTTCTACAACTCTGTTGCTTCTTTCAGCAATTCTCTTGCCTCTTTGTGCACTTCTCTTGCCTGTTTCTGCACCTCTCTTGCCTCTTTTTGCACCTCTGTGTGCTCTTTCTGCACATCACTTGCTCATTTCTACACTTCTCTTGCCTCTTTCTACACCCCTGTTGCTTCATTCTGCACTTTCTATGCTTCTTTCTGCACCTGTCTTACTACTTTCTGCACCCCTGTTGTCTCTTTATGTACCTCTTTTGCCTCTTTCTGCACTTTTCTTGCCTTTTTCTGCACCTCTCTTCACTCTTTCTGCACGTCTGTTGCCTCTTTCTGCACCTCATTTGCTTCTTTCTGCACCCCTGTTGTCTCTCTCTGCACTCGTCTTCCCTCTTTCTGTACCCTTCCTGCCTGTTTTTGCATCTCACTTGCCTCTTTCTGCACTTATCTTCCTTCTTTGTATACCTCTGTTGCTTCTTTCAGCAATTCTCTTGCCTCTTTCTGAACTTCTCTTGCCTGTTTCTGCACCTCTCTTGCCTCTTTTGCACCTCTGCTGGCTCTTTCTGCACCTCACTTGCTCCTTTCTACACTTCTCTTGCCTCTTTCTGCACCCCTGTTGCTTCATTCTGCACTTTCCTTGCTTCTTTCTGCACCTGTCTTGCTTCTTTCTGCACCCCTATTGTCTCATTATGTACCTATTTTGCCTCTTTCTGCACTTTTCTTGCCTTTTTCTGCACCTCTCTTCCCTCTTTCTGCACGTCTGTTGCCTCTTTCTGCACCTCATTTGCTTCTTTCTGCACCCCTGTTGTCTCTCTCTGCACTCGTCTTCCCTCTTTCTGTACCTTTCCTGCCTGTTTTTGCATCTCACTTGCCTCTTTCTGCACTTTTCTTGCTTCTTTCTACAACTCTGTTGCTTCTTTCAGCAATTCTCTTGCCTCTTTGTGCACTTCTCTTGCCTGTTTCTCCACCTCTCTTGCCTCTTTTTCCTCCTCTGCTGGCTCTTTCTGCACCTCAATTGCTCCTTTCTACTCTTCTCTTGCCTCTTTCTGTACCCCTGTTGCTTCATTCTGCACTTTCCATGCTTCTTTCTGCACTTGTCTTGCTTCTTTCCGCTCCCTTGTTGTCTCTTTATGTACCTCTTTTGCCTCTTTTTGCACTTTTCTTCCCTTTTTCTGCACTTGTCTTCCCGCTTTCTGTGCCTTTCCTGCCTGTTTTTACATCTCACTTGCCTCTTTCTGCACTTTTCTTGCTTCTTTCCACACCTCTGTTGTTTCTTTCAGCAATTCTCTTGCCTCTTTGTGCACTTCTCTTGCCTGTTTCTCCACCTCTCTTGCCTCTTTTTCCTCCTCTTCTGGCTCTTTCTGCACCTCAATTGCTCCTTTCTACTCTTCTCTTGCCTCTTTCTGTACCCCTGTTGCTTCATTCTGCACTTTCCATGCTTCTTTATGCACTTGTCTTGCTTCTTTCTGCACCCCTGTTGTCTCTTTATGTACCTCTTTTGCCTCTTTCTGCACTTTTCTTCCCTTTTTCTGCACCTCTCTTCACTCTTTCTGCACGTCTGTTGCCTCTTTCTGCACCTCATTTGCTTCTTTCTGCACCCCTGTTGTCTCTCTCTGCACTCGTCTTCCCTCTTTCTGTACCTTTCCTGCCTGTTTTTGCATCTCACTTGCCTCTTTCTGCACTTTTCTTGCTTCTTTCTACAACTCTGTTGCTTCTTTCAGCAATTCTCTTGCCTCTTTGTGCACTTCTCTTGCCTGTTTCTGCACCTCTCTTGCCTCTTTTTGCACCTCTGTGTGCTCTTTCTGCACATCACTTGCTCATTTCTACACTTCTCTTGCCTCTTTCTACACCCCTGTTGCTTCATTCTGCACTTTCTATGCTTCTTTCTGCACCTGTCTTACTACTTTCTGCACCCCTGTTGTCTCTTTATGTACCTCTTTTGCCTCTTTCTGCACTTTTCTTGCCTTTTTCTGCACCTCTCTTCACTCTTTCTGCACGTCTGTTGCCTCTTTCTGCACCTCATTTGCTTCTTTCTGCACCCCTGTTGTCTCTCTCTGCACTCGTCTTCCCTCTTTCTGTACCCTTCCTGCCTGTTTTTGCATCTCACTTGCCTCTTTCTGCACTTATCTTCCTTCTTTGTATACCTCTGTTGCTTCTTTCAGCAATTCTCTTGCCTCTTTCTGAACTTCTCTTGCCTGTTTCTGCACCTCTCTTGCCCTTTTTGCACCTCTGCTGGCTCTTTCTGCACCTCACTTGCTCCTTTCTACACTTCTCTTGCCTCTTTCTGCACCCCTGTTGCTTCATTCTGCACTTTCCTTGCTTCTTTCTGCACCTGTCTTGCTTCTTTCTGCACCCCTATTGTCTCATTATGTACCTATTTTGCCTCTTTCTGCACTTTTCTTGCCTTTTTCTGCACCTCTCTTCCCTCTTTCTGCACGTCTGTTGCCTCTTTCTGCACATCATTTGCTTCTTTCTGCACCCCTGTTGTCTCTCTCTGCACTCGTCTTCCCTCTTTCTGTACCTTTCCTGCCTGTTTTTGCATCTCACTTGCCTCTTTCTGCACTTTTCTTGCTTCTTTCTACAACTCTGTTGCTTCTTTCAGCAATTCTCTTGCCTCTTTGTGCACTTCTCTTGCCTGTTTCTCCACCTCTCTTGCCTCTTTTTCCTCCTCTGCTGGCTCTTTCTGCACCTCAATTGCTCCTTTCTACTCTTCTCTTGCCTCTTTCTGTACCCCTGTTGCTTCATTCTGCACTTTCCATGCTTCTTTCTGCACTTGTCTTTCTTCTTTCCGCTCCCTTGTTGTCTCTTTATGTACCTCTTTTGCCTCTTTTTGCACTTTTCTTCCCTTTTTCTGCACTTGTCTTCCCGCTTTCTGTGCCTTTCCTGCCTGTTTTTACATCTCACTTGCCTCTTTCTGCACTTTTCTTGCTTCTTTCCACACCTCTGTTGTTTCTTTCAGCAATTCTCTTGCCTCTTTGTGCACTTCTCTTGCCTGTTTCTCCACCTCTCTTGCCTCTTTTTCCTCCTCTTCTGGCTCTTTCTGCACCTCAATTGCTCCTTTCTACTCTTCTCTTGCCTCTTTCTGTACCCCTGTTGCTTCATTCTGCACTTTCCATGCTTCTTTCTGCACTTGTCTTGCTTCTTTCTGCACCCCTATTGTCTCATTATGTACCTATTTTGCCTCTTTCTGCACTTTTCTTGCCTTTTTCTGCACCTCTCTTCCCTCTTTCTGCACGTCTGTTGCCTCTTTCTGCACCTCATTTGCTTCTTTCTGCACCCCTGTTGTCTCTCTCTGCACTCGTCTTCCCTCTTTCTGTACCTTTCCTGCCTGTTTTTGCATCTCACTTGCCTCTTTCTGCACTTTTCTTGCTTCTTTCTACAACTCTGTTGCTTCTTTCAGCAATTCTCTTGCCTCTTTGTGCACTTCTCTTGCCTGTTTCTCCACCTCTCTTGCCTCTTTTTCCTCCTCTGCTGGCTCTTTCTGCACCTCAATTGCTCCTTTCTACTCTTCTCTTGCCTCTTTCTGTACCCCTGTTGCTTCATTCTGCACTTTCCATGCTTCTTTCTGCACTTGTCTTGCTTCTTTCCGCTCCCTTGTTGTCTCTTTATGTACCTCTTTTGCCTCTTTTTGCACTATTCTTCCCTTTTTCTGCACTTGTCTTCCCGCTTTCTGTGCCTTTCCTGCCTGTTTTTACATCTCACTTGCCTCTTTCTGCACTTTTCTTGCTTCTTTCCACACCTCTGTTGTTTCTTTCAGCAATTCTCTTGCCTCTTTGTGCACTTCTCTTGCCTGTTTCTCCACCTCTCTTGCCTCTTTTTCCTCCTCTTCTGGCTCTTTCTGCACCTCAATTGCTCCTTTCTACTCTTCTCTTGCCTCTTTCTGTACCCCTGTTGCTTCATTCTGCACTTTCCATGCTTCTTTCTGCACTTGTCTTGCTTCTTTCTGCACCCCTGTTGTCTCTTTATGTACCTCTTTTGCCTCTTTCTGCACTTTTCTTCCCTTTTTCTGCACCTCTCTTCACTCTTTCTGCACGTCTGTTGCCTCTTTCTGCACCTCATTTGCTTCTTTCTGCACCCCTGTTGTCTCTCTCTGCACTCGTCTTCCCTCTTTCTGTACCTTTCCTGCCTGTTTTTGCATCTCACTTGCCTCTTTCTGCACTTTTCTTGCTTCTTTCTACAACTCTGTTGCTTCTTTCAGCAATTCTCTTGCCTCTTTGTGCACTTCTCTTGCATGTTTCTGCACCTCTCTTGCCTCTTTTTGCACCTCTGTGTGCTCTTTCTGCACATCACTTGCTCATTTCTACACTTCTCTTGCCTCTTTCTACACCCCTGTTGCTTCATTCTGCACTTTCTATGCTTCTTTCTGCACCTGTCTTACTACTTTCTGCACCCCTGTTGTCTCTTTATGTACCTCTTTGCCTCTTTCTGCACTTTTCTTGCCTTTTTCTGCACCTCTCTTCACTCTTTCTGCACGTCTGTTGCCTCTTTCTGCACCTCATTTGCTTCTTTCTGCACCCCTGTTGTCTCTCTCTGCACTCGTCTTCCGTCTTTCTGTACCCTTCCTGCCTGTTTTTGCATCTCACTTGCCTCTTTCTGCACTTATCTTCCTTCTTTGTATACCTCTGTTGCTTCTTTCAGCAATTCTCTTGCCTCTTTCTGAACTTCTCTTGCCTGTTTCTGCACCTCTCTTGCCTCTTTTGCACCTCTGCTGGCTCTTTCTGCACCTCACTTGCTCCTTTCTACACTTCTCTTGCCTCTTTCTGCACCCCTGTTGCTTCATTCTGCACTTTCCTTGCTTCTTTCTGCACCTGTCTTGCTTCTTTCTGCACCCCTATTGTCTCATTATGTACCTATTTTGCCTCTTTCTGCACTTTTCTTGCCTTTTTCTGCACCTCTCTTCCCTCTTTCTGCACGTCTGTTGCCTCTTTCTGCACCTCATTTGCTTCTTTCTGCACCCCTGTTGTCTCTCTCTGCACTCGTCTTCCCTCTTTCTGTACCTTTCCTGCCTGTTTTTGCATCTCACTTGCCTCTTTCTGCACTTTTCTTGCTTCTTTCTACAACTCTGTTGCTTCTTTCAGCAATTCTCTTGCCTCTTTGTGCACTTCTCTTGCCTGTTTCTGCACCTCTCTTGCCTCTTTTTACACCTCTGTGTGCTCTTTCTGCACATCACTTGCTCATTTCTACACTTCTCTTGCCTCTTTCTGCACCTGTCTTACTTCTTTCTGCACCCCTGTTGTCTCTTTATGTACCTCTTTTGCCTCTTTCTGCACTTTTCTTGCCTTTTTCTGCACCTCTCTTCCCTCTTTCTGCACGTCTGTTGCCTCTTTCTGCACCTCATTTGCTTCTTTCTGAACCCCTGTTGTCTCTTTCTGCACTCGTCCTCCCTCTTTCTGTACCTTTCCTGCCTGTTTTTGCATCTCACTTGCCTCTTTCTGCACTTTTCTTGCTTCTTTCTACACCTCTGTTGCTTCTTTCAGCAATTCTCTTGCCTCTTTGCGACCTTCTCTTGCCTGTTTCTGCACCTCTCTTGCCTCTTTTTGCACCTCTGTTGGCTCTTTCTGCACCTCACTTGCTCCTTTCTACACTTCTCTTGCCTCTTTCTGCACCCCTGTTGCTTCATTCTGCACTTTCCATGCTTCTTTTTGCACCTGTCTTGCTTCTTTCTGCACCCCTGTTGTCTCTTTATGTACCTCTTTTGCCTCTTTCTGCACTTTTCTTCCCTTTTTCTGCACCTCTCTTCCCTCTTTCTGCACGTCTGTTGCCTCTTTCTGCACCTCTTTTGCTTCTTTCTGTACCCCTGTTGTCTCTTTCTGCACTCGTCTTCCATCTTTCTGTACCTTTCCTGCCTGTTTTTGCATCTCACTTGCCTCTTTCTGCACTTTTCTTGCTTCTTTGTGTACCTCTGTTGCTTCTATCAGCAATTCTCTTGCCTCTTTGTGCACTTCTCTTGCCTGTTTCTGCACCTCTCTTGCCTCTTTTTGCACCTCTGTTGGCTCTTTCTGCACCTCACTTGCTCCTTTCTACACTTCTCTTGCCTCTTTCTGCACCCCTGTTGCTTCATTCTGCACTTTCCATGCTTCTTTCTGCACCTGTCTTGCTTCTTTCTGCACCCCTGTTGTCTCCTTATGAACCCCTTTGGCCTCTTTCTGCACTTTTCTTCCCTTTTTCTGCACCTCTCTTCCCTCTTTCTGAACGTCTGTTGCCTCTTTCTGCACCTCATTTGCTTCTTTCTGTACCCCTGTTGTCTCTTTCTGCACTCGTCCTCCCTCTTTCTGTACCTTTCCTGCCTGTTTTTGCATCTCACTTGCCTCTTTCTGCACTTTTCTTGCTTCTTTCTACACCTCTGTTTCAACTTTCAGCAATTCTGTTGCCTCTTTGCGACCTTCTCTTGCCTGTTTCTGCACCTCTCTTGCCTCTTTTTGCACCTCTGTTTTCTCTTTCTGCAGCTCACTTGCTCCTTTCTACACTTCTTGCCTCTTTCTGCACCCCTGTTGCTTCATTGTGCACTTTCCATGCTTCTTTCTGCCCCTGTCTTGCTTCTTTCTGCACCCCTGTTGTCTCTTTATGTACCTCTTTTGCCTATTTCTGCACTTTTCTTGCCTTTTTCTGCACCTCTCTTCCCTCTTTCTGCACCTCTCTTCCCTCTTTCTGCACGTCTGTTGCCTCTTTCTGCACCCCTGTTGTCTCTTTCTGCCCTCATCTCCTCTCTTTCTGTACCTTTCCTGCCTGTTTTGGCATCTCACTTGCCTCTTTCTGCATTTTTCTTGCTTCTTTCTACACCTCTGTTGCTTCTTTCAGCAATTCTCTTGCCTCTTTGTGCACTTCTCTTGCCTGTTTCTGCACCTCTCTTGCCTATTTTTGCACCTCTGTTGGCTCTTTCTGCACATCACTTGCTCCTTTCTAGACTTCTCTTGCCTCTTTCTGCACCCCTGATGCTTCATTCTGCACTTTCTATGCTTCTTTTTGCACCTGATTTGCTTCTTTCCGCACCCTTGTTGTCTCTTTATGTACCTCTTTTGCCTCTTTCTGCACTTTTCTTCCATTTTTCTGCACCTCACTTCCCTCTTTCTGCACGTCTGTTGCCTCTTTCTGCACCTCATTTGCTTCTTTCTGCACCCCTGTTGTCTCTTTCTGCCCTCGTCTTCCCTGTTTCTGTACCTTTCCTGCCTGTTTTTGCATCTCACTTGCCTCTTTCTGCACTTTTCTTGCCTTTTTCTGCACATCTCTTCCCTCTTCTGCACCTCTCTTCCCTCTTTCTGTATGTCTGTTGCGTCTTTCTGCACCTCTGTTGTCTCTTTTTGCACCTCTGTTGGCTCTTTCTGCACATCACTTGCTCTTTTCTACACTTCTCTTGCCTCTTTCTGCACCCCTGTTGCTCCATTCTGCACTTTCCATGCTTCTTTCTGCACCTGTCTTGCTTCTTTCTGCACCCCTTGTTGTCTCTTTTTGTACCTCTTTTGCCTCTTTCTGCACTTTTCTTCCCTTTTTCTGCACCTCTCTTTCTTTTTCTTTCTGCACGTGTGTTGCCTCTTTCTGCACCTCATTTGCTTCTTTCTGCACCCCTGTTGTCTCTTTCTGCACTTGTCTTCCCTCTTTCTGTACCCTTCCTGCCTGTTTTTGCATCTCACTTGCCTCTTTCTGCACTTATCTTCCTTCTTTGTATACCTCTGTTGCTTCTTTCAGCAATTCTCTTGCCTCTTTCTGCACCTCTCTTGCCCTTTTTGCACCTCTGCTGGCTCTTTCTGCACCTCACTTGCTCCTTTCTACACTTCTCTTGCCTCTTTCTGCACCCCTGTTGCTTCATTCTGCACTTTCCATGCTTCTTTCTGCACCTGTCTTGCTTCTTTCTGCACCCCTGTTGTCTCTTTTTGTACCTCTTTTGCCTCTTTCTGCACTTTTCTTCCCTTTTTCTGTACCTCTCTTCCCTCTTTCTGCACATGTGTTGCCTCTTTCTGCACCTCATTTGCTTCTTTCTGCACCCCTGTTGTCTCTTTCTGCACTTGTCTTCCCTCTTTCTGTACCTTTTCTGCCTGTTTTTGCATCTCACTTGCCTCTTTCTGCACTTTTCTTGCTTCTTTCTACACCTCTGTTGCTTCTTTCAGCAATTCTCTTGCCTATTTGTGCACTTCTCTTGCCTGTTTCTGCACCTCTCTTGCCTCTTTTTGCACCTCTGTCGTCTCTTTCTGCACATCACTTGCTCATTTCTACACTTCTCTTGCCTCTTTCTGCATCCCTGTTGCTTCATTCTGCACTTTCCATGCTTCTTTCTGCACCTGTCTTACTTCTTTCTGCACCCCTGTTGTCTCTTTATGTACCTCTTTTCCCTCTTTCTGCACTTTTCTTGCCTTTTTCTGCACCTCTCTTCCCTCTTTCTGCACGTCTGTTGCCTCTTTCTGCACCTCATTTGCTTCTTTCAGCACCCCTGTTGTCTCTTTCTGCACTCGTCTTCCCTCTTTCTGTACCCTTCGTGCCTGTTTTTGCATCTCACTTGCCTCTTTCTGCACTTATTTTCCTTCTTTGTATACCTCTGTTGCTTCTTTCAGCAATTCTCTTGCCTCTTTCTGCACTTCTCTTGCCTGTTGCTGCACCTCTCTTGCCCTTTTTGCACCTCTGCTTTCTCTTTCTGCACCTCACTTGCTCCTTTCTACACTTCTCTTGCCTCTTTCTGCACCCCTGTTGCTTCATTCTGCACTTTCCATGCTTCTTTCTGCACCTGTCTTGCTTCTTTCTGCACCCCTATTGTCTCATTATGTACCTCTTTTGCCTCTTTCTGCACTTTTCTTGCCTTTTTCTGCACCTCTCTTCCCTCTTTCTGCACGTCTGTTGCCTCTTTCTGTACCTCATTTGCTTCTTTCAGCACCCCTGTTGTCTCCTTCTGCACTCGTCTTCCCTCTTTCTGTACCCTTCCTGCCTGTTTTTGCATCTCACTTGCCTCTTTCTGCACTTTTCTTGCTTCTTTGTATACCTCTGTTGCTTCTTTCAGCAATTCTCTTGCCTCTTTGTGCACTTCTCTTGCCTGTTTCTGCACCTCTCTTTCCTCTTTTTGCACCTCTGTTGGCTCTTTCTGCACCTCACTTGCTCCTTTCTACACTTCTCTTGCCTCTTTTGACACCGCTGTTGCTTTATTCTGCACTATCCATACTTCTTTCTGCACCTGTCTTGCTTCTTTCTGCACACTTGTTGTCTCTTTATGTACCTCTTTTGCCTCTTTCTGCACTTTTCTTCCCTTTTTGCACCTCTCTTTCTGCACGTCTGTTGCCTCTTTCTGCACCTCATTTGCTTCTTTCTGTACCCCTGTTGTCTCTTTCTGCACTCGTCTTCCCTCTTTCTGTACCTTTCCTGCCTGATTTTGCATCTCACTTGCCTCTTTCTGCACTTTTCTTGCTTCTTTCTACACCTCTGTTGCTTCTTTCAGCAATTCTCTTGCCTCTTTGTGACCTTCTCTTGCTTGTTTCTGCACCTCTCTTGCCTCTTTTTGCACCTCTGTTGGTTCTTTCTGCACCTCACTTGCTCCTTCCTACACTTCTTGCCTCTTTCTGCACCCCTGTTGCTTAATTCTACACTTTCCATGCTTCTTTCTGCACCTGTCTTGCTTCTTTCTGCACCCCTGTTGTCTCTTTATGTACCTCTTTTGCCTCTTTCTGCACTTTTTTAGCCTTTTTCTGCACCTCTCTTCCCTCTTTCTGCACCTCTCTTCCCTCTTTCTGCACGTCTGTTGCCTCTTTCTGCATCCCTGTTGTCTCTTTCTGCCCTCGTCTTCTCTCTTTCTGTACCTTTCCTGCCTGTTTTTGCATCTCACTTGCCTCTTTCTGCACTTTTCTTGCTTCTTTCTACACCTCTGTTGCTTCTTTCAGCAATTCTCTTGCCTCTTTGTGCACTTCTCTTGCCTGTTTCTGCACCTCTCTTGCCTCTTTTGCACGTCTGTTGGCTCTTTCTGCACCTCACTTGCTCCTTTCTACACTTCTCTTGCCTCTTTCTGCACCCCTGTTGCTTCATTCTGCACTTTCCATGCTTCTTTCTGCACCTGTCTTGCTTCTTTCTGCACCCTGTTGTCTCTTTATGTACCTCTTTGCCTCTTTCTGCACATTTCTTGCTTTTTCTGCACATCTCTTCCCTCTTTCTGCACCTCTCTTCCCTCTTTCTGTACGTCTGTTTCGTCGTTCTGCACCTCTGTTGTCTCTTTCTGCCCTCGTCTTCACTCTTTCTGTACCTTTCCTGCCTGTTTTTGCATCTCACTTGCCTCTTTTTGCACTTTTCTTGCTTCTTTCTACACCTCTGTTGCTTCTTTCAGCAATTCTCTTGCCTCTTTGCGACCTTCTCTTGCTTGTTTCTGCACCTCTCTTGCCTCTTTTTGCACCTCTGTTGGTTCTTTCTGCACCTCACTTGCTCCTTTCTACACTTCTTGCCTCTTTCTGCACCCCTGTTGCTTAATTCTACACTTTCCATGCTTCTTTCTGCAACTGTCTTGCTTCTTTCTGCACCCCTGTTGTCTCTTTATGTACCTCTTTTGCCTCTTTCTGCACTTTTTTTGCCTTTTTCTGCACCTCTCTTCCCTCTTTCTGCACCTCTCTTCCCTCTTTCTGCACGTCTGTTGCCTCTTTCTGCACCCCTGTTGTCTCTTTCTGCCCTCGTCTTCTCTCTTTCTGTACCTTTCCTGCCTGTTTTTGCATCTCACTTGCCTCTTTCTGCACTTTTCTTGCTTCTTTCTACACCTCTGTTGCTTCTTTCAGCAATTCTCTTGCCTCTTTGTGCACTTCTCTTGCCTGTTTCTGCACCTCTCTTCCCTCTTTTTGCACGTCTGTTGGCTCTTTCTGCACCTCACTTGCTCCTTTCTACACTTCTCTTGCCTCTTTCTGCACCCCTGTTGCTTCATTCTGCACTTTCCATGCTTCTTTCTGCACCTGTCTTGCTTCTTTCTGCACCCCTGTTGTCTCTTTATGTACCTCTTTTGCCTCTTTCTGCACTTTTCTTCCCTTTTTCTGCACCTCTCTTCCCTCTTTCTGCACGTCTGTTGCCTCTTTCTGCACATCATTTCCTTCTTTCTGTACCCCTGTTGTCTCTTTCTGCACTCGTCTTCCCTCTTTCTGTACCTTTCCTGCCTGTTTTTGCATCTCACTTGCCTCTTTCTGCACTTTTCTTGCTTCTTTCTACACCTCTGTTGCAACTTTCAGCAATTCTCTTGCATCTTTGCGACCTTCTCTTGCCTGTTTCTGCACCTCTCTTGCCTCTTTTTGCACCTCTGTTGGCTCTTTCCGCAGCTCACTTGCTCCTTTCTACACTTCTTGCCTCTTTCTGCATCCCTGTTGCTTCATTCTGCACTTTCCATGCTTCTTTCTGCACCTGTCTTGCTTCTTTCTGCACCCCTGTTGTCTCTTTATGTACCTCTTTTGCCTCGTTCTGCACTTTTCATGCCTTTTTCTGCACCTCTCTTCCCTCTTTCTGCACCTCTCTTCCCTCTTTCTGCACATCTGTTGCATCTTTCTGCACCCCTGTTGTCTCTTTCTGCCCTCGTCTTCTCTCTTTCTGTACCTTTCCTGCCTGTTTTTGCATCTCACTTGCCTCTTTCTGCATTTTTCTTGCTTCTTTCTACACCTCTGTTGCTTCTTTCAGCAATTCTCTTGCCTCTTTGTGCACTTCTCTTGCCTGTTTCTGCACCTCTCTTGCCTATTTTTGCACCTATGTTGGCTCTTTCTGCACATCACTTGCTCCTTTCTACACTTCTCTTGCCTCTTTCTGCACCCCTGTTGCTTCATTTTGCACTTTCCATGCTTCTTTTTGCACCTGATTGGCTGCTTTCCGCACCCTTGTTGTCTCTTTATGTACCTCTTTTGCCTCTTTCTGCACTTTTCTTCCTTTTTTCTGCACCTCTCTTCCCTCTTTCTGCACGTTTGTTGCCTCTTTCTGCATGTCATTTGCTTCTTTCTGCACCCCTGTTGTCTCTTTCTGCCCTCGTCTTCCCTCTTTCTGTACCTTTCCTGCCTGTTTTTGCATCTCAGTTGCCTCTTTTTGCACTTTTCTTGCTTCTTTCTACACCTCTGTTGCTTCTTTCAGCAATTCTCTTGCCTCTTTGTGCACTTCTCTTGCCTGTTTCTGCACCTCTATTGCCTATTTGTGCACCTCTGTTGGCTCTTTCTGCAGCTCACTTGCTCCTTTCTACACTTCTTGCCTCTTTCTGCACCCCTGTTGCCTCATTCTGCACTTTCCATGCTTCTTTCTGCACCTGTCTTGCTTCTTTCTGCACCCCTGTTGTCTCTTTATGTACCTCTTTTGCCTCTTTCTGCACTTTTCTTGCTTTTTTCTGCTCATCTCTTCCCTCTTCTGCACCTCTCTTCCCTCTTTCTGTACGTCTGTTGCGTCTTTCTGCACCTCTGTTGTCTCTTTCTGCCCTCGTCTTCCCTCTTTCTGTACCTTTCCTGCCTGTTTTTGCATCTCACTTGCCCCTTTCTGCACTTTTCTTGCTTCTTTCTACACCTCTGTTGCTTCTTTCAGCAATTCTCTTGCCTCTTTGTGCACTTCTCTTGCCTGTTTCTGCACCTCTCTTGCCTATTTCTGCACCTCTGTTGGCTCTTTCTGCACATCACTTGCTCCTTTCTACACTTCTCTTGCCTCTTTCTGCACCCCTGTTGCTTCATTCTGCACTTTCCATGCTTCTTTCTGCACCTGTCTTGCTTCTTTCCGCACCCTTGTTGTCTCTTTATGTACCTCTTTTGCCTCTTTCTGCACTTTTCTTCCCTTTTTCTGCACCTCTCTTCCCTCTTTCTGCACGTCTTTTGCCTCTTTCTGCACCTCATTTGCTTCTTTCTGCACCCCCTGTTGTCTCTTTCTACCCTCGTCTTCCCTCTTTCTGTACCTTTCCTGCCTGTTTTTGCATCTCACTTGCCTCTTTCTGCACTTTTCTTGCTTCTTTGTATACCTCTGTTGCTTCATTCAGCAATACTCTTGCCTCTTTGTGCCCTTCTCTTGCCTGTTTCTGCACCTCTCTTGCCTCTTTTTGCACCTCTGTTGGCTCTTTCTGCACCTCAATTGCTCCTTTCTACACTTCTCTTGCCTCTTTCTGCTCCCCTGTTGCTTCATTCTGCACTTTCCATGCTTCTTTCTGCACCTGTCTTGCTTCTTTCTGCACCCCTGTTGTCTCTTTATGTACCTCTTTTGCCTCTTTCTGCACTTTTCTTCCCTTTTTCTGCACCTCTCTACCCTCTTTCTGCACGTCTGTTGCCTCTTTCTGCACCTCATTTGCTTCTTTCTGTACCCCTGTTGTCTCTTTCTGCACTCGTCTTCCCTCTTTCTGTACCTTTCCTGCCTGTTTTTGCATCTCACTTGCCTCTTTCTGCACTTTTCTTGCTTCTTTCTACACCTCTGTTGCTTCTTTCAGCAATTCTCTTGACTCTTTGCGACCTTCTCTTGCCTGTTTCTGCACCTCTCTTGCCTCTTTTTGCACCTCTGTTGGCTCTTTCTGCACCTCACTTGCTCCTTTCTACACTTCTTGCCTCTTTCTGCACCCCTGTTGCTTCATTCTGCACTTTCCATGCTTCTTTCTGCACCTGTCTTGCTTCTTTCTGCACCCCTGTTGTCTCTTTATATACCTCTTTTGCCTCTTTCTGCACTTTTCTTGCCTTTTACTGCACCTCTCTTCCCTCTTTCTGCACCTCTCTTCCCTCTTTCTGCACGTCTGTTGCCTCTTTCTGCACCCCTGTTGTCTCTTTCTGCCCTCGTCTTCTCTCTTTCTGTACCTTTCCTGCCTGTTTTTGCATCTCACTTGCCTCTTTCTGCACTTTTCTTGCTTCTTTCTACACCTCTGTTGCTTCTTTCAGCAATTCTCTTGCCTCTTTGTGCACTTCTCTTGCCTGTTTCTGCACCTCTCTTGCCTCTTTTTGCACGTCTGTTGGCTCTTTCTGCACCTCACTTGCTCCTTTCTACACTTCTCTTGCCTCTTTCTGCACCCCTGTTGCTTCATTCTGCACTTTCCATGCTTCTTTCTGCACCTGTCTTGCTTCTTTCTGCACCCCTGTTGTCTCTTTATGAACCTCTTTTGCCTCTTTCTGCACTTTTCTTCCCTTTTTCTGCACCTCTCTTCCCTCTTTCTGCACGTCTGTTGCTTCTTTCTGCACCTCATTTGCTTCTTTCTGCACCGCTGTTGTCTCTTTCTGCACTCATCTTCCCTCTTTCTGTACCTTTCCTGCCTATTTTTGCATCTCACTTGCCTCTTTCTGCACTTTTCTTGCTTCTTTCTACACCTCTGTTGCTTCTTTCAGCAATTCTCTTGCCTCTTTGCGACCCTCTCTTGCCTGTTTCTGCACCTCTCTTGCCTCTTTTGCACCTCTGTTGGCTCTTTCTGCACCTCACTTGCTCCTTTCTACACTTCTTGCCTCTTTCTGCACCCCTGTTGCTTCATTCTGCACTTTCCATGCTTCTTTCTGCACCTGTCTTGCTTCTTTCTGCACCCCTGTTGTCTCTTTATATACCTCTTTTGCCTCTTTCTGCACTTTTCTTGCCTTTTACTGCACCTCTCTTCCCTCTTTCTGCACCTCTCTTCCCTCTTTCTGCACGTCATGTTGCCTCTTTCTGCACCCCTGTTGTCTCTTTCTGCCCTCGTCTTCTCTCTTTCTGTACCTTTCCTGCCTGTTTTTGCATCTCACTTGCCTCTTTCTGCACTTTTCTTGCTTCTTTCTACACCTCTGTTGCTTCTTTCAGCAATTCTCTTGCCTTTTTGTGCACTTCTCTTGCCTGTTTCTTCACCTCTCTTGCCTCTTTTTGCACCTCTGTTGGCACTTTCTGCACCTCATTTGCTCCTTTCTACACTTCTCATGCCTCTTTCTGCACCCCTGTTGCTTCATTCTGCACCTGTCTTGCTTCTTTCTGCACCTGTCTTGCTTCTTTCTGCACCCCTGTTGTCTATTTATGTACCTCTTTTGCATCTTTCTGCACTTTTCTTGCCTTTTTCTGCACCTCTCTTCCCTCTTTCTGCACCTCTCTTCCCTCTTTCTGCACGTCTGTTGCCTCTTTCTGCACCCCTGTTGTCTCTTTCTGTAACTTTCCTGCCTGTTTTTGCATCTCACTTGCCTCTTTCTGCATTTTTCTTGCTTCTTTCTACACCTCTGTTGCTTCTTTCAGCAATTCTCTTGCCTCTTTGTGCACTTCTCTTGCCTGTTTCTGCACCTCTCTTGCCTATTTTTGCACCTCTGTTGGCTCTTTCTGCACATCACTTGCTCCTTTCTACACTTCTCTTGCCTCTTTCTGCACCCCTGTTGCTTCATTCTGCACTTTCCATGCTTGTTTTTGCACCTGATTTGCTTCTTTCCGCACCCTTGTTGTCTCTTTATGTACCTCTTTTGCCTATTTCTGCACTTTTCTTCCGTTTTTCTGCACCTCTCTTCCCTCTTTCTGCACGTCATTTGCTTCTTTCTGCACCCCTGTTGTCTGTTTCTGCCCCCGTCTTCCCTCTTTCTGTACCTTTCCTGCTTGTTTTTGCATCTCACTTGCCTCTTTGTGCACTTCTCTTGCCTGTTTCTGCACCTCTCTTGCCTATTTTTGCACCTCTGTTGGCTCTTTCTGCAGCTCACTTGCTCCTTTCTACACTTCTTGCCTCTTTCTGCACCCCTGTTGCCTCATTCTGCACTTTCCATGCTTCTTTCTGCACCTGTCTTGCTTCTTTCTGCACCCCTGTTGTCTCTTTATGTACCTCTTTTGCCTCTTTCTGCACTTTTCTTGCCTTTTTCTGCACATCTCTTCCCTCTTCTGCACCTCTCTTCCCTCTTTCTGTACGTCTGTTGTGTCTTTCTGCACCTCTGTTGTCTCTTTCTGCCCTCGTCTTCCCTCTTTCTGTACCTTTCCTGCCTGTTTTTGCATCTCACTTGCCTCTTTCTGCACTTTTTTTGCTTCTTTCTGCACCTCTGTTGCTTCTTTCAGCAGTTCTCTTGCCTATTTGTGCACTTCTCTTGCCTGTTTCTGCACCTCTCTTGCCTATTTCTGCACCTCTGTTGGCTCTTTCTGCACATCACTTGCTCCTTTCTACACTTCTCTTACCTCTTTCTGCACCCCTGCTGCTTCATTCTGCACTTTCCATGCTTCTTTCTGCACCTGTCTTGCTTCTTTCAGCACCCTTGTTGTCTCTTTATGTACCTCTTTTGCCTCTTTCTGCACTTTTCTTGCCTTTTTCTGTACCTCTCTTCCCTCTTTCTGCACCTCTCTTCCCTCTTTCTGCACATCTGTTGCCTCTTTCTGCACCCCTGTTGTCTCTTTCTGCCCTCGTCTTCTCTCTTTCTGTACCTTTCCTGCCTGTTTTTGCATCTCACTTGCCTCTTTCTGCACCTCTCTTCACTTTTTCTGTACGTCTGTTGCGTCTTTCTGCACCTCTGTTGTCTCTTTCTGCCCTCGTCTTCCCTCTTTCTGTACCTTTCCTGCCTGTTTTTGCATCTCACTTGCCTCTTTCTGCACTTTTTTTGCTTCTTTCTACACCTCTGTTGCTTCTTTCAGCAATTCTCTTGCCTCTTTGTGCACTTCTCTTGCCTGTTTCTGCACCTCTCTTGCCTCTTTTTGCACCTCTGTTGGCTCTTTCTGCAGCTCACTTGCTCCTTTCTACACTTCTTGCCTCTTTCTGCACCCCTGTTGCTTCATTCTGCACTTTCCATGCTTCTTTCTGCACCTGTCTTGCTTCTTTCTGCACCCCTGTTGTCTCTTTATGTACCTCTTTTGCCTCTTTCTGCACTTTTCTTGCCTTTTTCTGAACCTCTCTTCCCTCTTTCTGCACCTCTCTTCCCTCTTTCTGCACATCTGTTGCCTCTTTCTGCACCCCTGTTGTCTCTTTCTGCCCTCGTCTTCTCTCTTTCTGTACCTTTCCTGCCTGTTTTTGCATCTCACTTGCCTCTTTCTGCATTTTTCTTGCTTCTTTCTACACCTCTGTTGCTTCTTTCAGCAATTCTCTTACCTCTTTGTGCACTTCTCTTGCCTGTTTCTGCACCTCTCTTGCCTATTTTTGCACCTCTGTTGGCTCTTTCTGCACATCACTTGCTCCTTTCTACACTTCTCTTGCCTCTTTCTGCACCCCTGCTGCTTCATTCTGCACTTGCCATGCTTCTTTTTGCACCCTTGTTGTCTCTTAATGTACCTCTTTTGCCTCTTTCTGCACTTTTCTTCCGTTTTTCTGCACCTCTCTTCCCTCTTTCTGCATGTCTGTTGCCTCTTTCTGCACCTCATTTGCTTCTTTCTGCACCCCTGTTGTCTCTTTCTGCCCTCGTCTTCCCTCTTTCTGTACCTTTCCTGCCTGTTTTTGCATCTCACTTGCCTCTTTCTGCACTTTTCTTGCTTCTTTGTATACCTCTGTTGCTTCTTTCAGCAATTCTCTTGCCTCTTTGTGCACTTCTCTTGCCTGTTTCTGCACCTCTCTTGCCTATTTGTGCACCTCTGTTGGCTCTTTCTGCAGCTCACTTGCTCCTTTCTACACTTCTTGCCTCTTTCTGCACCCCTGTTGCCTCATTCTGCACTTTCCATACTTCTTTCTGCACCTGTCTTGCTTCTTTCTGCACCCCTGTTGTCTCTTTATGTACCTCTTTTGCCTCTTTCTGCACTTTTCATGCTTTTTTCTGCACATCTCTTCCCTCTTCTGCACCTCTCTTCCCTCTTTCTGAACGTCTGTTGCGTCTTTCTGCACCTCTGTTGTCTCTTTCTGCCCTCGTCTTCCCTCTTTCTGTACCTTTCCTGCATGTTTTTGCATCTCACTTGCCTCTTTCTGCACCTTTCTTGCTTCTTTCTACACCTCTGTTGCTTCTTTCAGCAATTCTCTTGCCTCTTTGTGCACTTCTCTTGCCTGTTTCTGCACCTCTCTTGCCTATTTCTGCACCTCTGTTGGCTCTTTCTGCACATCACTTGCTCCTTTCTACACTTCTCTTGCCTCTTTCTGCACCCCTGTTGCTTCATTCTGCACTTTCCATGCTTCTTTCTGCACCTGTCTTGCTTCTTTCCGCACCCTTGTTGTCTCTTTATGTACCTCTTTTGCCTCTTTCTGCACTTTTCTTCCCTTTTTCTGCACCTCTCTTCCCTCTTTCTGCACGTCTGTTGCCTCTTTCTGCACCTCATTTGCTTCTTTCTGCACCCCCTGTTGTCTCTTTCTGCCCTCGTCTTCCCTCTTTCTGTACCTTTCCTGCCTGTTTTTGCATCTCACTTGCCTCTTTTTGCACTTTTCTTGCTTCTTTCTACACCTCTGTTGCTTCTTTCAGCAATTCTCTTGCCTCTTTGTGCACCTCTCTTGCCTATTTTTGCACCTCTGTTGGCTCTTTCTGCAGCTCACTTGCTCCTTTCTACACTTCTTGCCTCTTTCTGCAACCCTGTTGCTTCATTCTGCACTTTCCATGCTTCTTTCTGCACCTGTCTTGCTTCTTTCTGCACCCCTGTTGTCTCTTTATGTACCTCTTTTGCCTCTTTCTGCACTTTTGTTGCCTTTTTCTGCACCTCTCTTCCCTCTTCTGCACCTCTCTTCCCCCTTTCTGCACGTCTGTTGCGTCTTTCTGCACCCCTGTTGTCTCTTTCTGCCCTAGTCTTCCCTCTTTTTGTACCTTTCCTGCCTGTTTTTGCATCTCACTTGCCTCTTTCTGCACTTTTTTTGCTTCTTTCTACACCTCTGTTGCTTCTTTCAGCAATTCTCTTGCCTCTTTGTGCACTTCTCTTGCCTGTTTCTGCAGCTCTATTGCCTCTTTTTGCACCTCTGCTGGCTCTTTCTGCACCTCACTTGCTCTTTTCTACACTTCTCTTGCCTCTTTCTGTACCCCTGTTGCTTCATTCTGCACTTTCTATGCTTCTTTCTGCACCTGTCTTGCTTCTTTCTGCACCCCTGTTGTCTCTTTATGTACCTCTTTTGCCTCTTTTTGCACTTTTCTTCCCATTTTCTGCACCTCTCTTCCCTCTTTCTGCACGTCTGTTGCCTCTTTCTGCACCTCATTTGCTTCTTTCTGCACCCCTATTGTGTCTCTCTGCACTCGTCTTCCCTCTTTCTGTACCTTTCCTGCCTGTTTTTGCATCTCATTTGCCTCTTTCTACACTTTTCTTGCTTCTTTCTACACCTCTGTTCCTTCTTTCAGCAATTCTCTTGCCTCTTTGTGCACTTCTCTTGCCTGTTTCTGCACCTCTATTGTCTTTTTTGCACCTCTGTTGGCTCTTTATACACCTCACTTGCTGCTTTCTACACTTCTTGCCTCCTTCTGCACCCCTGTAGCTTCATTCTGCACTTTCCATGCATCTTTCTGCACCTGTCTTGCTTCTTTCTGCACCCCTGTTGTCTCTTTATGTACCTCTTTTGCCTCTTTCTGCACTCTTCTTGCCTTCTTCTGCACCTCTCTTCCCTCTTTCTCCACATCTGTTGCCTCTTTCTGCACCTCATTTGCTTCTTTCTGCACCTCTGTTGTCTCTTTCTGCACTCGTCTTCCCTCTTTCTGTACCTTTCCTGCCTGTTTTTGCATCTCACTTGCCTCTTTCTGCACTTTTCTTGCTTCTTTCTACACCTCTGTTGCTTCTTTCAGCAATTCTCTTGCCTCTTTGTGCACTTCTCTTGCCTGTTTCTGCACCTCTCTTGCCTATTTTTGCACCTCTGTTGGCTCTTTCTGCACATCACTTGCTCCTTTCTACAATTCTCTTGCCTCTTTCTGCACCCCTGTTGCTTCATTCTCCACTTTCCATGCTTCTTTCTGCACCTGTCTTGCTTCTTTCCGCACCCCTGTTGTCTCTTTATGTACTTCTTTCTGCACTTTTCTTCCCTTTTTCTGCACCTCTGTTCCCTCTTTCTGCACCTCTCTTCCCTCTTTCTGCACGTCTGTTGCCTATTTCTGCACCTCATTTGCTTCTTTCAGCACCCCTGTTGTCTCTTTCTGCACTCGTCTTCCCTCTTTCAGTACCCTTCCTGCCTGTTTTTGCATCTCACTTGCTTCTTTCTGCACTTTTCTTGCTTCTTTTTATACCTCTGTTGCTTCTTTCAGCAATTCTCTTGCCTCTTTGTGCACTTCTCTTGCCTGTTTCTGCACCTCTCTTGCATCTTTATGTACCTCTTTTGACTCTTTTCTGCACCTCTCTTCCTCTCTTTCTGCACGTCTGTTGCCTCTTTCTGCACCTCATTTGCTTCTTTCTGCATCCCTGTTGTCTCTTTCTGCCCTCGTCTTCCCTCTTTCTGTACCTTTCCTGCCTGTTTTTGCATCTCACTTGCCTCTTTCTGCACTTTTCTTGCTTCTTTCTACACCTCTGTTGCTTCTTTCAGCAATTCTCTTGCCTCTTTGTGCACCTCTCTTGCCTATTTTTGCACCTCTGTTGGCTCTTTCTGCAGCTCACTTGCTCCTTTCTACACTTCTCTTGCCTCTTTCTGCAACCCTGTTGCTTCATTCTGCACTTTCCATGCTTCTTTCTGCACCTGTCTTGCTTCTTTCTGCACCCCTGTTGTCTCTTTATGTACCTCTTTTGCCTCTTTCTGCACTTTTGTTGCCTTTTTCTGCACCTCTCTTCCCTCTTCTGCACCTCTCTTGCCCCTTTCTGCACGTCTGTTGCGTCTTTCTGCACCCCTGTTGTCTCTTTCTGCCCTAGTCTTCCCTCTTTTTGTACCTTTCCTGCCTGTTTTTGCATCTCACTTGCCTCTTTCTGCACTTTTTTTGCTTCTTTCTACACCTCTGTTGCTTCTTTCAGCAATTCTCTTGCCTCTTTGTGCACTTCTCTTGCCTGTTTCTGCAGCTCTATTGCCTCTTTTTGCACCTCTGCTGGCTCTTTCTGCACCTCACTTGCTCTTTTCTACACTTCTCTTGCCTCTTTCTGTACCCCTGTTGCTTCATTCTGCACTTTCTATGCTTCTTTCTGCACCTGTCTTGCTTCTTTCTGCACCCCTGTTGTCTCTTTATGTACCTCTTTTGCCTCTTTTTGCACTTTTCTTGCCCATTTTCTGCACCTCTCTTCCCTCTTTCTGCACGTCTGTTGCCTCTTTCTGCACCTCATTTGCTTCTTTCTGCACCCCTGTTGTCTCTCTCTGCACTCGTCTTCCCTCTTTCTGTACCTTTCCTGCCTGTTTTTGCATCTCATTTGCCTCTTTCTACACTTTTCTTGCTTCTTTCTACACCTCTGTTCCTTCTTTCAGCAATTCTCTTGCCTCTTTGTGCACTTCTCTTGCCTGTTTCTGCACCTCTCTTGCCTCTTTTTGCACCTCTGTTGGCTCTTTCTGCACCTCACTTGCTGCTTTCTACACTTCTTGCCTCCTTCTGCACCCCTGTAGCTTCATTCTGCACTTTCCATGCTTCTTTCTGCACCTGTCTTGCTTCTTTCTGCACCCCTGTTGTCTCTTTATGTACCTCTTTTGCCTCTTTCTGCACTTGTATTGCCTTCTTCTGCACCTCTCTTCCCTCTTTCTGCACATTTGTTGCCTCTTTCTGCACCCCATTTGCTTCTTTCTGCACTCCTGTTTTCTCTTTCCGCACTTGTCTTCCCTCTTTCTGTACCTTTCTTGCCTGTTTTTGCATCTCACTTGCCTCTTTCTGCACTTTTCTTGCTTCTTTCTACACCTCTGTTGCTTCTTTCAGCAATTCTCTTGCCTCTTTGTGCACTTCTCTTGCCTGTTTCTGCACCTCTCTTGCCTCTTTTTGCACCTCTGTTGGCTCTTTCTGCACCTCACTTGCTCCTTTCTACACTTCTCTTGCCTCTTTCTGCACCCCTGTTGCTTCATTCTCCACTTTCCATGCTTCTTTCTGCACCTGTCTTGCTTCTTTCTGCACCCCTGTTGTCTCTTTATGTACTTCTTTCTGCCTCTTTCTGCCCTTTTCTGCACTCTGTTCCTCTTTCTGCACCTCTCTTCCCTCTTTCTGCACGTCTGTTGCCTCTTTCTGCACCTCATTTGCTTCTTTCTGCACCCCTGTTGTCTCTTTCTGCACTCGTCTTCCCTCTTTCAGTACCTTTCCTGCCTGTTTTTGCATCTCACTTGCTTCTTTCAGCACTTTTCTTGCTTCTTTCTATACCTCTGTTGCTTCTTTCAGCAATTCTCTTGCCTCTTTGTGCACTTCTCTTGCCTGTTTCTGCACCTCTCTTGCATCTTTATGTACCTCTTTTGACTCTTTCTGCACCTCTCTTCCCTCTTTCTGCACGTCTGTTGCCTCTTTCTGCACCTCATTTGCTTCTTTCTGCATCCCTGTTGTCTCTTTCTGCACTCGTCTTCCCTCTTTCTGTACCTTTCCTGCCTGTTTTTGCATCTCACTTGCCTCTTTCTGCACTTTTCTTGCTTCTTTCTACACCTCTGTTGCTTCTTTCAGCAATTCTCTTGCCTCTTTGTGCACCTCTCTTGCCTATTTTTGCACCTCTGTTGGCTCTTTCTGCACATCACTTGCTCCTTTCTACACTTCTCTTGCCTCTTTCTGCAACCCTGTTGCTTCATTCTGCACTTTCCATGCTTCTTTCTGCACCTGTCTTGCTTCTTTCTGCACCCCTGTTGTCTCTTTATGTACCTCTTTGCCTCTTTCTGCACTTTTCTTGCCTTTTTCTGCACCTCTCTTCCCTCTTTCTGCACGTCTGTTGCCTCTTTCTGCACCTCATGTTGCTTCTTTCTGCACCCCTGTTGTCTCTTTCTGCACTCGTCTTCCCTCTTTCTGTACCTTTCCTGCCTGTTTTTGCATCTCACTTGCCTCTTTCTGCACTTTTCTTGCTTCTTTCTACACCTCTGTTGCTTCTTTCAGCAATTCTCTTGCCTCTTTGTGCACTTCTCTTGCCTGTTTCTGCACCTCTCTTGCCTCTTTTGCACCTCTGCTGGCTCTTTCTGCACCTCACTTGCTCCTTTCTACACTTCTCTTGCCTCTTTCTGCACCCCTGTTGCTTCATTCTGCACTTTCCATGCTTCTTTCTGCACCTGTCTTGCTTCTTTCTGCACCCCTGTTGTCTCTTTATGTACCTCTTTTGCCTCTTTCTGCACTTTTCTTCCCATTTTCTGCACCTCTCTTCCCTCTTTCTGCACGTCTGTTGCCTCTTTCTGCACCTCATTTGCTTCTTTCTGCACCCCTATTGTCTCTTTCTGCACTCGTCTTCCCTCTTTCTGTACCTTTCCTGCCTGTTTTTGCATCTCACTTGCCTCTCTCTGCACTTTTCTTGCTTCTTTCTACACCTCTGTTCCTTCTTTCAGCAATTCTCTTGCCTCTTTGTGCACTTCTCTTGCCTGTTTCTGCACCTCTCTTGCCTCTTTTTGCACCTCTGTTGGCTCTTTCTGCACCTCACTTGCTCCTTTCTACACTTCTCTTGCCTCTTTCTGCACCCTGTTGCTTCATTCTGCACTTTCCATGCTTCTTTCTGCACCTGTCTTGCTTCTTTCTGCACCCTGTTGTCTCTTTATGTACCTCTTTTGCCTCTTTCTGCACTTTTCTTGCCTTTTTCTGCACCTCTCTTCCCTCTTTCTGCACATCTGTTGCCTCCTTCTGCACCTCATTTGCTTCTTTATGCACCTCTGTTGTCTCTTTCTGCACTCGTCTTCCCTCTTTCTGTACCTTTCCTGCCTGTTTTTGCATCTCACTTGCCTCTTTCTGCACTTTTCTTGCTTCTTTCTACACCTCTGTTGCTTCTTTCAGCAATTCTCTTGCCTCTTTGTGCACTTCTCTTGCCTGTTTCTGCACCTCTCTTGCCTCTTTTTGCACCTCTGTTGGCTCTTTCTGCACCTCACTTGCTCCTTTCTACACTTCTCTTGCCTCTTTCTGCACCCCTGTTGCTTCATTCTGCACTTTCCATGCTTCTTTCTGCACCTGTCTTGCTTCTTTCTGCACCCCTGTTGTCTCTTTATGTACCTCTTTCTGCACTCTTTCTGCACTTTTCTTGCCTTTTTCTGCACCTCTCTTCCCTCTTTCTGCACGTCTGTTGCCTCTTTCTGCACCTCATTTGCTTCTTTCTGCACCCCTGTTGTCTCTTTCTGCACTCGTCTTCCCTCTTTCAGTACCTTTCCTGCCTGTTTTTGCATCTCACTTGCTTCTTTCAGCACTTTTCTTGCTTCTTTCTATACCTCTGTTGCTTCTTTCAGCAATTCTCTTGCCTCTTTGTGCACTTCTCTTGCCTGTTTCTGCACCTCTCTTGCATCTTTATGTACCTCTTTGACTCTTTCTGCACCTCTCTTCCTCTTTCTGCACGTCTGTTGCCTCTTTCTGCACCTCATTTGCTTCTTTCTGCACCCCTGTTGTCTCTTTCTGCACTCGTCTTCCCTCTTTCTGTACCTTTCCTGCCTGTTTTTGCATCTCACTTGCCTCTTTCTGCACTTTTCTTGCTTCTTTCTACACCTCTGTTGCTTCTTTCAGCAATTCTCTTGCCTCTTTGTGCACTTCTCTTGCCTGTTTCTGCACCTCTCTTGCCTCTTTTTGCACCTCTGTTGGCTCTTTCTGCACATCACTTGCTCCTTTCTACACTTCTCTTGCCTCTTTCTGCACCCCTGTTGCTTCATTCTGCACTTTCCATGCTTCTTTCTGCACCTGTCTTGCTTCTTTCTGCACCCCTGTTGTCTCTTTATGTACCTCTTTTGCCTCTTTCTGCACTTTTCTTGCCTTTTTCTGCACCTCTCTTCCCTCTTTCTGCACGTCTGTTGCCTCTTTCTGCACCTCATTTGCTTCTTTCTGCACCCCTGTTGTCTCTTTCTGCACTCGTCTTCCCTCTTTCTGTACCTTTCCTGCCTGTTTTTGCATCTCACTTGACTCTTTCTGCACTTTTCTTGCTTCTTTCTACACCTCTGTTGCTTCTTTCAGCAATTCTCTTGCCTCTTTGTGCACTTCTCTTGCCTGTTTCTGCACCTCTCTTGCCTCTTTTGCACCTCTGTTGGCTCTTTCTGCACCTCACTTGCTCCTTTCTACACTTCTCTTGCCTCTTTCTGCACCCCTGTTGCTTCATTCTGCACTTTCCATGCTTCTTTCTGCACCTGTCTTGCTTCTTTCTGCACCCCTGTTGTCTCTTTATGTACCTCTTTTGCCTCTTTCTGCACTTTTCTTGCCTTTTTCTGCACCTCTCTTCCCTCTTTCTGCACGTCTGTTGCCTCTTTCTGCACCTCATTTGCTTCTTTCTGCACCCCTGTTGTCTCTTTCTGCACTCGTCTTCCCTCTTTCTGTACCTTTCCTGCCTGTTTTTGCATCTCACTTGCCTCTTTCTGCACTTTTCTTGCTTCTTTCTACACCTCTGTTGCTTCTTTCAGCAATTCTCTTGCCTCTTTGTGCACTTCTCTTGCCTGTTTCTGCACCTCTCTTGCCTCTTTTTGCACCTCTGTTGGCTCTTTCTGCACATCACTTGCTCCTTTCTACACTTCTCTTGCCTCTTTCTGCACCCCTGTTGCTTCATTCTGCACTTTCCATGCTTCTTTCTGCACCTGTCTTGCTTTCTGCACCTATTGTCTCTTTATGTACCTCTTTTGCCTCTTTCTGCACTTTTCTTGCCTTTTTCTGCACCTCTCTTCCCTCTTTCTGCATGTCTGTTGCCTCTTTCTGCACCTCATTTGCTTCTTTCTGCACCCCTGTTGTCTCTTTCTGCACTCGTCTTCCCTCTTTCTGTACCTTTCCTGCCTGTTTTTGCATCTCACTTGCCTCTTTCTGCACTTTTCTTGCTTCTTTCTACACCTCTGTTGCTTCTTTCAGCAATTCTCTTGCCTCTTTGTGCACTTCTCTTGCCTGTTTCTGCACCTCTCTTGCCTCTTTGTGCACCTCTGTTGGCTCTTTCTGCACCTCACTTGCTCCTTTCTACACTTCTCTTGCCTCTTTCTGCACCCCTGTTGCTTCATTCTGCACTTTCCATAGTTCTTTCTGCACCTCATTTGCTTCTTTCTGCACCCCTGTTGTCTCTTTATGTACCTCTTTTGCCTCTTTCTGCACTTTTCTTGCCTTTTTCTGCACCTCTCTTCCCTCTTTCTGCACGTCTGTTGCCTCTTTCTGCACCTCATTTGCTTCTTTCTGCACCCCTGTTGTCTCTTTCTGCACTCGTCTTCCCTCTTTCTGTACCTTTCCTGCCTGTTTTGCATCTCACTTGCCTCTTTCTGCACTTTTCTTGCTTCTTTCTACACCTCTGTTGCTTCTTTCAGCAATTCTCTTGCCTCTTTGTGCACTTCTCTTGCCTGTTTCTGCACCTCTCTTGCCTCTTTTTGCACCTCTGTTGGCTCTTTCTGCACCTCACTTGCTCCTTTCTACACTTCTCTTGCCTCTTTCTGCACCCCTGTTGCTTCATTCTGCACTTTCCATGCTTCTTTCTGCACCTGTCTTGCTTCTTTCTGCACCCCTGTTGTCTCTTTATGTACCTCTTTTGCCTCTTTCTGCACTTTTCTTGCCTTTTTCTGCACCTCTCTTCCCTCTTTCTGCACGTCTGTTGCCTCTTTCTGCACCTCATTTGCTTCTTTCTGCACCCCTATTGTCTCTTTCTGCACTCGTCTTCCCTCTTTCTGTACCTTTCCTGCCTGTTTTTGCATCTCACTTGCCTCTTTCTGCACTTTTCTTGCTTCTTTCTACACCTCTGTTGCTTCTTTCAGCAATTCTCTTGCCTCTTTGTGCACTTCTCTTGCCTGTTTCTGCACCTCTCGTGCCTCTTTTTGCACCTCTGTTGGCTCTTTCTGCACCTCACTTGCTCCTTTCTACACTTTTCTTGCCTCTTTCTGCACCCCTGTTGCTTCATTCTGCACTTTCCATGCTTCTTTCTGCACCTGTCTTGCTTCTTTCTTCACCCCGGTTGTCTCTTTATGTACCTCTTTTGCCTCTTTCTGCACTTTTCTTGCCTTTTTCTGCACCTCTCTTCCCTCTTTCTGCACGTCTGTTGCCTCTTTCTGCACCTCATTTGCTTCTTTCTGCACCCCTGTTGTCTCTTTCTGCACTCGTCTTCCCTCTTTCTGTACCTTTCCTGCCTGTTTTTGCATCTCACTTGCCTCTTTCTGCACTTTTCTTGCTTCTTTCTACACCTCTGTTGCTTCTTTCAGCAATTCTCTTGCCTCTTTGTGCACTTCTCTTGCCTGTTTCTGCACCTCTCTTGCCTCTTTTTGCACCTCTGTTGGCTCTTTCTGCACCTCACTTGCTCCTTTCTACACTTCTCTTGCCTCTTTCTGCACCCCTGTTGCTTCATTCTGCACTTTCCATGCTTCTTTCTGCACCTGTCTTGCTTCTTTCTGCACCCCTGTTGTCTCTTTATGTACCTCTTTTGCCTCTTTCTGCACTTTTCTTGCCTTTTTCTGCACCTCTCTTCCCTCTTTCTGCACGTCTGTTGCCTCTTTCTGCACCTCATTTGCTTCTTTCTGCACCCCTGTTGTCTCTTTCTGCACTCGTCTTCCCTCTTTCTGTACCTTTCCTGCCTGTTTTTGCATCTCACTTGCCTCTTTCTGCACTTTTCTTGCTTCTTTCTATACCTCTGTTGCTTCTTTCAGCAATTCTCTTGCCTCTTTGTGCACTTCTCTTGCCTGTTTCTGCACCTCTCTTGCCTCTTTTTGCACCTCTGTTGGCTCTTTCTGCAGCTCACTTGCTCCTTTCTACACTTCTCTGCCTCTTTCTGCACCCCTGTTGCTTCATTCTGCACTTTCCATGCTTCTTTCTGCACCTGTCTTGCTTCTTTCTGCACCCCTGTTGTCTCTTTATGTACCTCTTTTGCCTCTTTCTGCACTTTTCTTGCCTTTTTCTGCACCTCTCTTCCCTCTTTCTGCACATCTGTTGCGTCTTTCTGCACCCCTATTGTCTCTTTCTGCCCTCGTCTTCCCTCTTTCTGTACCTTTCCTGCCTGTTTTTGCATCTCACTTGCCTCTTTCTGCACTTTTCTTGCTTCTTTCTACACCTCTGTTGCTTCTTTCAGCAATTCTCTAGCCTCTTTGTGCACTTCTCTTGCCTATTTTTGCACCTCTGTTGGCTCTTTCTGCACCTCACTTGCTCCTTTCTACACTTCTCTTGCCTCTTTCTGCAACCCTGTTGCTTCATTCTGCACTTTCCATGCTTCTTTCTGCACCTGTCTTGCTTCTTTCTGCACCCCTGTTGTCTCTTTATGTACCTCTTTTGCCTCTTTCTGCACTTTTCTTGCCTTTTTCTGCACCTCTCTTCCCTCTTTCTGCACGTCTGTTGCCTCTTTCTGCACCTCATTTGCTTCTTTCTGCACCCCTGTTGTCTCTTTCTGCACTCGTCTTCCCTCTTTCTGTACCTTTCCTGCCTGTTTTTGCATCTCACTTGCCTCTTTCTGCACTTTCCTTGCTTCTTTCCACTCCTCTGTTGCTTCTATAAGCAATTCTCTTGCCTCTTTGTGCACTTCTCTTGCCTGTTTCTGCACCCCTCTTGCCTCTTTTTGCACCTCTGTTGGCTCTTTCTGCACCTCACTTGCTCCTTTCTACACTTCTCTTGCCTCTTTCTGCACCCCTGTTGCTTCATTCTGCACTTTCCATGCTTCTTTCTGCACCTGTCTTGCTTCTTTCTGCACCCTTGTTGTCTCTTTATGTACCTCTTTTGCCTCTTTCTGCACTTTTCTTGCCTTTTTCTGCACCTCTCTTCCCTCTTTCTGCACGTCTGTTGCCTCTTTCTGCACCTCATTTGCTTCTTTCTGCACCCCTGTTGTCTCTTTCTGCACTCGTCTTCCCTCTTTCTGTACCTTTCCTGCCTGTTTTGCATCTCACTTGCCTCTTTCTGCACTTTTCTTGCTTCTTTCTACACCTCTGTTGCTTCTTTCAGCAATTCTCTTGCCTCTTGTGCACTTCTCTCCTGTTTCTGCACCTCTCTTGCCTATTTTGCACCTCTGTTGGCTCTTTCTGCACCTCACTTGCTCCTTTCTACACTTTTCTTGCCTCTTTCTGCACCCCTGTTGCTTCATTCTGCAGTTTCCATGCTTCCTTCTGCACCTGTTTTGCTTCTTTCTGCACCCCTGTTGTCTCTTTATGTACCTCTTTTGCCTCTTTCTGCACTTTTCTTGCCTTTTTCTGCACCTCTCTTCCCTCTTTCTGCACGTCTGTTGCCTCTTTCTGCACCTCATGTTGCTTCTTTCTGCACCCCTGTTGTCTCTTTCTGCACTCGTCTTCCCTCTTTCTGTACCTTTCCTGCCTGTTTTTGCATCTCACTTGCCTCTTTCTGCACTTTTCTTGCTTCTTTCTACACCTCTGTTGCTTCTTTCAGCAATTCTCTTGCCTCTTTGTGCACTTCTCTTGCCTGTTTCTGCACCTCTCTTGCCTCTTTTTGCACCTCTGTTGGCTCTTTCTGCACATCACTTGCTCCTTTCTACACTTCTCTTGCCTCTTTCTGCACCCCTGTTGCTTCATTCTGCACTTTCCATGCTTCTTTCTGCACCTGTCTTGGCTGCTTTCTGCACCCTTGTTGTCTCTTTATGTACCTCTTTTGCCTCTTTCTGTACTTTTCTTGCCTTTCTCTGCTGCTCTCTTCCCTCTTTCTGCACGCTGTTGCCTCTTTCTGCACCTCATTTGCTTCTTTCTGCACCCCTGTTGTCTCTTTCTGCACTCGTCTTCCCTCTTTCTGTACCTTTCCTGCCTGTTTTGCATCTCACTTGCCTCTTTCTGCACTTTTCTTGCTTCTTTCTACACCTCTGTTGCTTCTTTCAGCAATTCTCTTGCCTCTTTGTGCACTTCTCTTGCCTGTTTCTGCACCTCTCTTGCCTCTTTGTGCACCTCTGTTGGCTCTTTCTGCACCTCACTTGCTCCTTTCTACACTTCTCTTGCCTCTTTCTGCACCCCTGTTGCTTCATTCTGCACTTTCCATGCTTCTTTCTGCACCTGTCTTGCTTCTTTCTGCACCCCTGTTGTCTCTTTATGTACCTCTTTTGCCTCTTTCTGCACTTTTCTTGCCTTTTTCTGCTCATCTCTTCCCTCTTTCTGCACCTCTGTTGCCTCTTTCTGCACCTCATGTTGCTTCTTTCTGCACCTCTGTTGTCTCTTTCTGCCCTCGTCTTCCCTCTTTCTGTACCTTTCCTGCCTGTTTTTGCATCTCACTTGCCTCTTTCTGCACTTTTTTTGCTTCTTTCTACACCTCTATTGCTTCTTTCAGCAATTCTCTTGCCTCTTTGTGCACTTCTCTTGCCTGTTTCTGCACCTCTCTTGCCTCTTTGTGCACCTCTGTTGGCTCTTTCTGCAGCTCACTTGCTCCTTTCTACACTTCTCTTGCCTCTTTCTGCACCCCTGTTGCCTCATTCTGCACTTTCCATGCTTCTTTCTGCACCTGTCTTGCTTCTTTCTGCACCCCTGTTGTCTCTTTATGTACCTCTTTTGCCCCTTTCTGCACTTTTCTTGCTTCTTTCTACACCTCTGTTGCTTCTTTCAGCAATTCTCTTGCCTCTTTGTGCACTTCTCTTGCCTGTTTCTGCACCTCTCTTGCCTATTTCTGCACCTCTGTTGGCTCTTTCTGCACATCACTTGCTCCTTTCTACACTTCTCTATGCCTCTTTCTGCACCCCTGTTGCTTCATTCTGCACTTTCCATGCTTCTTTCTGCACCTGTCTTGCTTCTTTCTGCACCCCTGTTGTCTCTTTATGTACCTCTTTGCCTCTTTCTGCACTTTTCTTGCCTTTTTCTGCACCTCTCTTCCCTCTTTCTGCACGTCTGTTGCCTCTTTCTGCACCTCATTTGCTTCTTTCTGCACCCCTGTTGTCTCTTTCTGCACTCGTCTTCCCTCTTTCTGTACCTTTCCTGCCTGTTTTTGCATCTCACTTGCCTCTTTCTGCACTTTTCTTGCTTCTTTCTACACCTCTGTTGCTTCTTTCAGCAATTCTCTTGCCTCTTTGTGCACTTCTCTTGCCTGTTTCTGCACCTCTCTTGCCTCTTTTGCACCTCTGTTGGCTCTTTCTGCACCTCACTTGCTCCTTTCTACACTTCTCTTGCCTCTTTCTGCACCCCTGTTGCTTCATTCTGCACTTTCCATGCTTCTTTCTGCACCTGTCTTGCTTCTTTCTGCACCCCTGTTGTCTCTTTATGTACCTCTTTTGCCTCTTTCTGCACTTTTCTTGCCTTTTTCTGCACCTCTCTTCCCTCTTTCTGCACGTCTGTTGCCTCTTTCTGCACCTCATTTGCTTCTTTCTGCACCCCTGTTGTCTCTTTCTGCACTCGTCTTCCCTCTTTCTGTACCTTTCCTGCCTGTTTTTGCATCTCACTTGCCTCTTTCTGCACTTTTCTTGCTTCTTTCTACACCTCTGTTGCTTCTTTCAGCAATTCTCTTGCCTCTTTGTGCACTTCTCTTGCCTGTTTCTGCACCTCTCTTGCCTCTTTTTGCACCTCTGTTGGCTCTTTCTGCACCTCACTTGCTCCTTTCTACACTTCTCTTGCCTCTTTCTGCACCCTGTTGCTTCATTCTGCACTTTCCATGCTTCTTTCTGCACCTGTCTTGCTTCTTTCTGCACCCCTGTTGTCTCTTTATGTACCTCTTTCTGCACTTTTCTTCCCTTTCTGCACCTCTGTTGCCTCTTTCTGCACCTCTCTTCCCTCTTTCTGCACGTCTGTTGCCTCTTTCTGCACCTCATTTGCTTCTTTCAGCACCCCTGTTGTCTCTTTCTGCACTCGTCTTCCCTCTTTCAGTACCTTTCCTGCCTGTTTTTGCATCTCACTTGCTTCTTTCTGCACTTTTCTTGCTTCTTTCTACACCTCTGTTGCTTCTTTCAGCAATTCTCTTGCCTCTTTGTGCACTTCTCTTGCCTGTTTCTGCACCTCTCTTGCATCTTTATGTACCTCTTTTGACTCTTTCTGCACCTCTCTTCCCTCTTTCTGCACGTCTGTTGCCTCTTTCTGCACCTCATTTGCTTCTTTCTGCACCCCTGTTGTCTCTTTCTGCACTCGTCTTCCCTCTTTCTGTACCTTTCCTGCCTGTTTTTGCATCTCACTTGCCTCTTTCTGCACTTTTCTTGCTTCTTTCTACACCTCTGTTGCTTCTTTCAGCAATTCTCTTGCCTCTTTGTGCACTTCTCTTGCCTGTTTCTGCACCTCTCTTGCCTCTTTTTGCACCTCTGTTGGCTCTTTCTGCACCTCACTTGCTCCTTTCTACACTTCTCTTGCCTCTTTCTGCACCCCTGTTGCTTCATTCTGCACTTTCCATGCTTCTTTCTGCACCTGTCTTGCTTCTTTCTGCACCCCTGTTGTCTCTTTATGTACCTCTTTTGCCTCTTTCTGCACTTTTCTTGCCTTTTTCTGCACCTCTCTTCCCTCTTTCTGCACGTCTGTTGCCTCTTTCTGCACCTCATTTGCTTCTTTCTGCACCCCTGTTGTCTCTTTCTGCACTCGTCTTCCCTCTTTCTGTACCTTTCCTGCCTGTTTTTGCATCTCACTTGCCTCTTTCTGCACTTTTCTTGCTTCTTTCTACACCTCTGTTGCTTCTTTCAGCAATTCTCTTGCCTCTTTGTGCACTTCTCTTGCCTGTTTCTGCACCTCTCTTGCCTCTTTTTGCACCTCTGTTGGCTCTTTCTGCACCTCACTTGCTCCTTTCTACACTTCTCTTGCCTCTTTCTGCACCCCTGTTGCTTCATTCTACACTTTCCATGCTTCTTTCTGCACCTGTCTTGCTTCTTTCTGCACCCCTGTTGTCTCTTTATGTACCTCTTTTGCCTCTTTCTGCACTTTTCTTGCCTTTTTCTGCACCTCTCTTCCCTCTTTCTGCACGTCTGTTGCCTCTTTCTGCACCTCATTTGCTTCTTTCTGCACCCCTGTTGTCTCTTTCTGCACTCGTCTTCCCTCTTTCTGTACCTTTCCTGCCTGTTTTTGCATCTCACTTGCCTCTTTCTGCACTTTTCTTGCTTCTTTCTACACCTCTGTTGCTTCTTTCAGCAATTCTCTTGCCTCTTTGTGCACTTCTCTTGCCTGTTTCTGCACCTCTCTTGCCTCTTTTTGCACCTCTGTTGGCTCTTTCTGCACATCACTTGCTCCTTTCTACACTTCTCTTGCCTCTTTCTGCACCCTGTTGCTTCATTCTGCACTTTCCATGCTTCTTTCTGCACCTGCTTCTTTCTGCACCCTGTTGTCTCTTTATGTACCTCTTTTGCCTCTTTCTGCACTTTTCTTGCCTTTTTCTGCACCTCTCTTCCCTCTTTCTGCATGTCTGTTGCCTCTTTCTGCACCTCATTTGCTTCTTTCTGCACCCCTGTTGTCTCTTTCTGCACTCGTCTTCCCTCTTTCTGTACCTTTCCTGCCTGTTTTGCATCTCACTTGCCTCTTTCTGCACTTTTCTTGCTTCTTTCTACACCCCTGTTGCTTCTTTCAGCAATTCTCTTGCCTCTTTGTGCACTTCTCTTGCCTGTTTCTGCACCTCTCTTGCCTCTTTGTGCACCTCTGTTGGCTCTTTCTGCACCTCACTTGCTCCTTTCTACACTTCTCTTGCCTCTTTCTGAACCCCTGTTGCTTCATTCGGCACTTTCCATGCTTCTTTCTGCACCTGTCTTGCTTCTTTCTGCACCCCTGTTGTCTCTTTATGTACCTCTTTTGCCTCTTTCTGCACTTTTCTTGCCTTTTTCTGCACCTCTCTTCCCTCTTTCTGCACGTCTGTTGCCTCTTTCTGCACCTCATTTGCTTCTTTCTGCACCTCTGTTGTTTCTTTCAGCAGTCGTCTTCCCTATATCTGTACCTTTCCTGCCTGTTTTTGCATCTCACTTGCCTCTTTCTGCACTTTTCTTGCTTCTTTCTACACCTCTGTTGCTTCTTTCAGCAATTCTCTTGCCTCTTTGTTCACTTCTCTTGCCTGTTTCTGCACCTCTCTTGCCTCTTTTTGCACCTCTGTTGGCTCTTTCTGCACATCACTTGCTCCTTTCTACACTTCTCTTGCCTCTTTCTGCACCCCTGTTGCTTCATTCTGCACTTTCCATGCTTCTTTCTGCACCTGTCTTGCTTCTTTCTGCACCCCTGTTGTCTCTTTATGTACCTCTTTTGCCTCTTTCTGCACTTTTCTTGCCTTTTTCTGCACCTCTCTTCCCTCTTTCTGCACATCTGTTGCCTCTTTCTGCACCTCATTTGCTTCTTTCTGCACCCCTGTTGTCTCTTTCTGCCCTCGTCTTCCCTCTTTCTGTACCTTTCCTGCCTGTTTTTGCATCTCACTTGCCTCTTTCTGCACTTTTCTTGCTTCTTTCTATACCTCTGTTGCTTCTTTCAGCAATACTCTTGCCTCTTTGTTCACTTCTCTTGCCTGTTTCTGCACCTCCCTTGCCTCTTTGTGCACCTCTGTTGGCTCTTTCTGCACCTCAGTTGCTCCTTTCTACACTTCTCTTGCCTCTTTCTGCACCCCTGTTGCTTCATTCTGCACTTTCCATACTTCTTTCTGCACCTGTCTTGCTTCTTTCTGCACCCCTGTTGTCTCTTTATGTACCTCTTTTGCCTCTTTCTGCACTTTTCCTGCCTTTTTCTGCACATCTCTTCCCTCTTTCTGCACCTCTGTTGCCTCTTTCTGCACCTCATGTTGCGTCTTTCTGCACCTCTGTTGTCTCTTTCTGCCCTCGTCTTCCCTCTTTCTGTACCTTTCCTGCCTGTTTTTGCATCTCACTTGCCTCTTTCTGCACCTTTCTTGCTTCTTTCTACACCTCTGTTGCTTCTTTCAGCAATTCTCTTGCCTCTTTGTGCACTTCTCTTGCCTGTTTCTGCACCTCTCTTGCCTATTTCTGCACCTCTGTTAGCTCTTTCTGCACATCACTTGCTCCTTTCTACACTTCTCTTGCCTCTTTCTGCACCCCTGTTGCTTCATTCTGCACTTTCCATGCTTCTTTCTGCACCTGTCTTGCTTCTTTCTGAACCCTTGTTGTCTCTTTATGTACCTCTTTTGCCTCTTTCTGCACTTTTCTTGCCTTTTTCTGCACCTCTCTTCCCTCTTTCTGCACATCTGTTGCCTCTTTCTGCACCTCATTTGCTTCTTTCTGCACCCCCTGTTGTCTCTTTCTGCCCTCGTCTTCCCTCTTTCTGTACCTTTCCTGCCTGTTTTTGCATCTCACTTGCCTCTTTCTGCACTTTTCTTGCTTCTTTGTATACCTCTGTTGCTTCTTTCAGCAATACTCTTGCCTCTTTGTGCACTTCTCTTGCCTGTTTCTGCACCTCTCTTGCCTCTTTTTTCACCTCTGTTGGCTCTTTCTGCAGCTCACTTGCTCCTTTCTACACTTCTTGCCTCTTTCTGCACCCCTGTTGCTTCATTCTGCACTTTCCATGCCTCTTTCTGCACCTGTCTTGCTTCTTTCTGCACCCCTGTTGTCTCTTTATGTACCTCTTTTGCCTCTTTCTGCACTTTTCTTGCCTTTTTCTGCACCTCTCTTCCCTCTTTCTGCACCTCTCTTGCCTCTTTCTGCACATCATGTTGCTTCTTTCTGCACCCCTATTGTCTCTTTCTGCCCTCGTCTTCCCTCTTTCTGTACCTTTCCTGCCTGTTTTTGCATCTCACTTGCCTCTTTCTGCACTTTTCTTGCTTCTTTCTACACCTCTGTTGCTTCTTTCAGCAATTCTCTTGCCTCTTTGTGCACTTCTCTTGCCTGTTTCTGCACCTCTATTGCCTATTTTTGCACCTCTGTTGGCTCTTTCTGCACATCACATGCTCCTTTCTACACTTCTCTTGCCTCTTTCTGCACCCCTGTTGCTTCATTCTGCCCTTTCCATGCTTCTTTCTGAACCTGTCTTGCTTCTTTCCGTAACCTTGTTGTCTCTTTATGTACCTCTTTCGCCTCTTTCTGCACTTTTCTTCCCTTTTTCTGCACCTCTTTTCCCTCTTTCTGCACGTCTGTTGCCTCTTTCTGCACCTCATTTGCTTCTTTCTGCACCCCTGTTGTCTCTTTCTGCCCTCGTCTTCCCTCTTTCTGTACCTTTCCTGCCTGTTTTTGCATCTCACTTGCCTCTTTTTGCACTTTTCTTGCTTCTTTTTACACCTCTGTTGCTTCTTTCAGCAATTCTCTTGCCTCTTTGTGCACCTCTCTTGCCTATTTTTGCACCTCTGTTGGCTCTTTCTGCAGCTCACTTGCTCCTTTCTACACTTCTTGCCTCTTTCTGCAACTCTGTTGCTTCATTCTGCACTTTCCATGCTTCTTTCTGCACCTGTCTTGCTTCTTTCTGCACCCCTGTTGTCTCTTTATGTACCTCTTTTGCCTCTTTCTGCACTTTTGTTGCCTTTTTCTGCACCTCTCTTCCCTCATCTGCACCTCTCTTCCCCCTTTCTGCACGTCTGTTGCGTCTTTCTGCACCCCTGTTGTGTCTCTCTGCACTCGTCTTCCCTCTTTCTGTACCTTTCCTGCCTGTTTTTGCATCTCATTTGCCTCTTTCTACACTTTTCTTGCTTCTTTCTACACCTCTGTTCCTTCTTTCAGCAATTCTCTTGCCTCTTTGTGCACTTCTCTTGCCTGTTTCTGCACCTCTATTGCCTTTTTTGCACCTCTGTTGGCTCTTTATACACCTCACTTGCTGCTTTCTACACTTCTTGCCTCCTTCTGCACCCCTGTAGCTTCATTCTGCACTTTCCATGCATCTTTCTGCACCTGTCTTGCTTCTTTCTGCACCCCTGTTGTCTCTTTATGTACCTCTTTTGCCTCTTTCTGCACTCTTCTTGCCTTCTTCTGCACTCTCTTCACTCTTTCTCCACATCTGTTGCCTCTTTCTGCACCTCATTTGCTTCTTTCTGCACCTCTGTTGTCTCTTTCTGCACTCGTCTTCCCTCTTTCTGTACCTTTCCTGCCTGTTTTTGCATCTCACTTGCCTCTTTCTGCACTTTTCTTGCTTCTTTCTACACCTCTGTTGCTTCTTTCAGCAATTCTCTTGCCTCTTTGTGCACTTCTCTTGCCTGTTTCTGCACCTCTCTTGCCTATTTTTGCACCTCTGTTGGCTCTTTCTGCACATCACTTGCTCCTTTCTACAATTCTCTTGCCTCTTTCTGCACGCCTGTTGCTTCATTCTCCACTTTCCATGCTTCTTTCTGCACCTGTCTTGCTTCTTTCCGCACCCCTGTTGTCTCTTTATGTACTTCTTTCTGCACTGTTCTTCCGTTTTTCTGCACCTCTGTTCCCTCTTTCTGCACCTCTCTTCCCTCTTTCTGCACGTCTGTTGCCTATTTCTGCACCTCATTTGCTTCTTTCAGCACCCCTGTTGTCTCTTTCTGCACTCGTCTTCCCTCTTTCAGTACCCTTCCTGCCTGTTTTTGCATCTCACTTGCTTCTTTCAGCACTTTTCTTGCTTCTTTTTATACCTCTGTTGCTTCTTTCAGCAATTCTCTTGCCTCTTTGTGCACTTCTCTTGCCTGTTTCTGCACCTCTCTTGCATCTTTATGTACCTCTTTTGACTCTTTCTGCACCTCTCTTCCCTCTTTCTGCACGTCTGTTGCCTCTTTCTGCACCTCATTTGCTTCTTTCTGCATCCCTGTTGTCTCTTTCTGCACTCGTCTTCCCTCTTTCTGTACCTTTCCTGCCTGTTTTTGCATCTCACTTGCCTCTTTCTGCACTTTTCTTGCTTCTTTCTACACCTCTGTTGCTTCTTTCAGCAATTCTCTTGCCTCTTTGTGCACTTCTCTTGCTTGTTTCTGCACCTCTCTTGTCTCTTTTTGCACTTCTGTTGGCTCTTTCTGCACATCACTTGCTCTTTTCTACACTTCTCTTGCCTCTTTCTGCACCCCTGTTGCTCCATTCTGCACTTTCCATGCTTCTTTCTGCTCCTGTCTTGCTTCTTTCTGCACCCCTGTTGTCTCTTTATGTACCTCTTTTGCCTCTTTCTGCACTTTTCTTCCCTTTTTCTGCACCTTTCTTCCCTTTTTCTGCACCTCTGTTGCCTCTTTCTGCATCTCATTTGCTTCTTTCAGCACCCCTGTTGTCTCTTTCTGCACTCGTCTTCCCTCTTTCTGTACCCTTCCTGCCTGTTTTTTCATCTCACTTGCCTCATTCTGCACTTTTCTTGCTTCTTTGTATACCTCTGTTGCTTCTTTCAGCAATTCTCTTGCCTCGTTGTGTACTTCTCTTGCCTGTTTCTGCACCTCTCTTGTGTCTTTTTGCACCTCTACTGGCTCTTTCTGCACCTCACTTGCTCCTTTCTACACTTCTCTTGCCTCTTTCTGCACCCCTGTTGCTTCATTCTACACTTTCCATGCTTCTTTCTGCACCTGTCTTGCTTCTTTCTGCACCCCTGTTGTCTCTTTATGTACCTCTTTTGCCTCTTTCTACACTTTTCTTCCCTTTTTCTGCACCTCTCTTCCCTCTTTCTGCACGTCTGTTACCTCTTTCTACATCTCATTTGCTTCTTTCTGCACCCCTGTTGTCTCTTTCTGCACTCGTCTTCCCTCTTTCTGTACCCACTGAAACCAGGAAGACCGTCACCCAGGCACTCGTCACCAGCCGACTGGACTATGGGAACACCCTCTACGCCGGAACCACAGCCAAACTTCAAAAGAGACTCCAGCGCATCCAGAACGCCTCCGCACGACTCATCCTGGACATCCCCCGACACAGCCACATCACCGTGCACCTGAAAGACCTGCACTGGCTCCCCGTCAGCAAGAGAATCACGTTCAGACTCCTCACCCACGCACACAAGGCCCTCCACGACCTGGGCCCAAAGTACCTCAACGACCGCATGACCTTCTACACGCCCACACGCCAGCTACGATCAACCAGCCACGCCCTCGCCACCGTACCACGCATCCGCAGAACCACCGCCGGAGGAAGATCCTTCTCCTACCTGGCAGCCAAGACCTGGAACTCCTCCCCACTCACCTTCGGCGAACCCAGGACCATCTCTCCTTCAGGAAGCAGCTCAAGACCTGGCTGTTCGAGCAGTAACTTACCCCCTCCCGCAGCGCCTTGAGACCCTCCCGGGTGAGTAGCGCGCTCTATAAATGCCGTGATTGATTGATTGATTACCTTTCCTGCCTGTTTTTGCATCTCACTTGCCTCTTTCTGCACTTTTCTTGCTACTTTCTACACCTCTGTTGCTTCTTTCAGCAATTCTCTTGCCTCTTTGTGACCTTCTCTTGCCTGTTTCTGCACCTCTCTTGCCTCTTTTTGCACCTCTGTTGGCTCTTTCTGCACCTCACTTGCTCCTTTCTACACCTCTTGCCTCTTTCTGCACCCCTGTTGCTTCATTCTGCACTTTCCATGCTTCTTCCTTCCACCTGTCTTGCTTCTTTCTGCACCCCTGTTGTCTCTTTATGTACCTCTTTTGCCTCTTTCTGCACTTTTCTTGCCTTTTTCTGCACCTCTCTTCCCTCTTTCTGCACTTCTGTTGCCTCTTTCTCCACCTCATTTGCTTCTTTCTGCACGACTGTTGTCTCTTTCTGCACTCGTCTTCCCTCTTTCTGTACCTTTCCTGCCTGTTTTTGCATCTCACTTGCCTCTTTCTGCACTTTTCTTGCTTCTTTCTACACCTCTGTTGCTTCTTTCACCAATTCTCTTGCCTCTTTGTGTACTTCTCTTGCTTGTTTCTGCACCTCTCTTGCCTCTTTTTGCACCTCTGCTGGCTCTTTCTGCACCTTACTTGCTCCTTTCTACACTTCTCTTGCCTCTTTCTGCACCCCTGTTGCTTCATTCTGCACTTTCCATGCTTCTTTCTGCACCTGTCTTGCTTCTTTCTACACCCCTGTTGTCTCTTTATGTACCTCTTTTGCCTCTTTCTACACTTTTCTTTCCTTTTTCTGCACCTCTCTTCCCTCTTTCTGCACGTCTGTTACCTCTTTCTGCATCTCATTTACTTCTTTCTGCACCCCTGTTGTCTCTTTCTGCACTCGTCTTCCCTCTTTCTGTACCTTTCCTGCCTGTTTTTGCATCTCACTTGCCTCTTTCTGCACTTTTCTTGCTACTTTCTACACCTCTGTTGCTTCTTTCAGCAATTCTCTTGCCTCTTTGTGACCTTCTCTTGCCTGTTTCTGCACCTCTCTTGCCTCTTTTTGCACCTCTGTTGGCTCTTTCTGCACCTCACTTACTCCTTTCTACACTTCTTACCTCTTTCTGCACCCCTGTTGCTTCATTCTGCACTTTCCATGCTTCTTCCTGCACCTGTCTTGCTTGTTTCTGCACCCCTGTTGTCTCTTTATGTACCTCTTTTGCCTCTTTCTGCACTTTTCTTGCCTTTTTCTGCACCTCTCTTCCCTCTTTCTGCACGTCTGTTGCCTCTTTCTGCACCTCATTTGCTTCTTTCTGCACCCCTGTTGTCTCTTTCTGCACTCATCTTCCCTCTTTCTGTACCTTTCCTGCCTGTTTTTGCATCTCACTTGCCTCTTTCTGCACTTTTCTTGCTTCTTTCTACACCTCTGATGCTTCTTTCAGCAATTTGCTTGCCTCTTTGTGCACTTCTCTTGCCTGTTTCTGCACCTCTCTTGCCTCTTTTTGCACCTCTGTTGGCTCTTTCTGCACCTCACTTGCTCCTTTCTACACTTCTTGCCTCTTTCTGCACACCTGTTGCTTCATTCTGCACTTTCCATGCTTCTTTCTGCACCTGTCTTGCTTCTTTCTGCACCCCTGTTGTCTCTTTATGTACCTCTTTTGCCTCTTTCTGCACTTTTCTTCCCTTTTTCTGCACCTTGTTCCTTCTTTCTGCACATCTGTTGCCTCTTTCTGCACCTCATTTGCTTCTTTCTGCACCCCTGTTGTCTCTTTCTGCACTCGTCTTCCTTCTTTCTGTACCTTTCCTGCCTGTTTTTGCATCTCACTTGCCTCTTTCTGTACTTTTCTTGCTTCTTTCTACACGTCTGTTGCTTCTTTCAGCAATTCTCTTGCCTCTTTGTGCACTTCTCTTGCCTGTTTCTGCACCTCTCTTGCCTATTTTTGCACCTCTGTTGGCTCTTTCTGCACATCACTTGCTCCTTTTTACTCTTCTCTTGCCTCTTTCTGCACCCCTGTTGCTTCATTCTGCACTTTCCATGCTTCTTTCTGCACCTGTCTTGCTTCTTTCCGCACCCCTGTTGTCTCTTTATGTACCTCTTTTGCCTCTTTCTGCACTTTTCTTCCCTTTTTCTGTACCTCTCTGCCCTCTTTCTGCACCTCTCTTCCCTCTTTCTGCACGTCTGTTGCCTCTTTCTGCACCCCTGTTGTCTCTGTCTGCCCTCGTCTTCCCTCTTTCTGTACCTTTCCTGCCTGTTTTTGCATCTCACTTGCCTCTTTCTGCGCCAACATAGTCACCCTTGCACCATGGTGTGAGGGTGCCTCCGTTGCGGGCAGGATTGTTTTTGTGCAGGAAGGGGCACCTCCCTGCAAAAAAACAATCCTAAGAGGCATTTTCCTCCTTCTCTGTGTGTGGCAGAATGCAGCAAACATGGAAAGAGGAAAAAACGAGCAGAAATTAAGTTAATTCTCCTTGTTACTCCCCACCTCGGGAAGCGTTCGGATTTGGCGCTTCCCCAGGTTTACATGTTTTTGTAAATCTGGGGCAGTGTCAAATTCCATGACTGTTGCGTGAGTAAACCCACCGCATCGCCCAATGAATGCCACTAAGGCGGAGAGTTAGGCGATGCAGCAAATTGCACTGTGTCACCTTACTCATGATTTATGAGGCCACTCAAAGACACTCTTTGCATGGCTTCAAAAATCTTTATGAGAGCCTTGTGTTACGGATGTACCACTTTACGTGTTGCAAAAGTGACGCAGGGCTCTCATTCATAAGTCCCATTGTGTGCTGTGGCTGCGCAAAAAAAAGTAGCACAACCACGATGCAAGGTGTTAGTAAATTGAGGCCCTAGTTTCACATTTCTCTCTCAAACTGTTCTCCCAATTCCGCACACAAGCATAAGAAAAATCAAATAAAACCAAAATACGCAAAATTCTATAATCAAACTTTTCTGAAGAATAGCTTCTAATGTATTTATATTACGTGCTCGGAAGTAAAATGAGAGCTGTTGCTTTAAAATTTCAAATGTACACATTTCCGTAGCTTCAGTGCTTGATGGAAACCACTCACAGTCAAGACAAAAACACTTCAAAGGATCTTGACTAGCATAATTGTAAACACATCTTTATCCGTGGTGACATCACGACTTCTTTTGGCCTAGATCAAATCTAGTATATCTAAAGGATGTTAAAGTTCAATTTAACTTCACGCGTAATTAGTCTAGTCTCTGGACTGAGGAACCGTTTGTTGACTGGGATGTTATTTGAGCAGATGTAAGCTTGTGGGTACCTGAACATCTATACACCTCGAGGGGCAATGCAAATGTCTGTACCCACGTTCATCCAACTATTGATTAAAACATATCAGCCGAAAACGGGTGACATCTGACAAAAGCCTCTTTTCCACCATGGGATCATTAGAAGACGCAAGTGTTATTTAAGCATTACAGTAAATCCTTCCACCACCTTTTTAACATGGCAGTCACCTCAATAGGAACAACATTCCTTCCAACATGAATGCCAGACAGGGCTCCCAGTGTATAAACAGTGGGGCATATTCTCAAGTACGTGTGATAACCACCCCAAGTTTAGCTTAACGCAACTCTGCACATCGCAGTCCATCGCGGGAAAACAACGCCGTGTTAACGTGCTATTCCCAACACGGCGGCACCATGCGATAGTCACACGATAATGCATCAAATGAACACGTTCAAACCAACGCAATGCTGGAAAAACGCGAAACCCCAACGCGAAAATAGTAGCGATGACGCCAAACGCAATACAAAAATCTGCGATAACCAGCAATAGGCCTGCAAATCCCATGCGGGAAAATGCACCATAAAAGCAGAGCAAAAAAAAGGTGAGATGACAATGTACGAGCACAACCCCACATCCGTGACGTTGAACAAATGACCATTGTCCCGCATCAAAAAGGCATCTCCTCACAGTCACAACGTACATCGACATGCAGTCTGCATGCAAACTACGCCAATGCCTAAACATGCATGGAACACACATTGAATCCACATCCCCCCTTCACATTGCAGAGGGTCAAGCAACCCCTCCTTCACACAGACGTGTCATGACCATGACCAGTCCACCATGAAAGCGTGGACGAAGGTAGGGGCAGTGACTCCCGCCTACGTACATGTTGCCCATATCGTGTGACCTGAGTCACAGGGGGCATCCCTGCATCATGTTGGCACATATCTGACCCCAAGAGGAGCCCTGTCGTCACCTGTAGGACACAAATGGCAGCCAAAATGGAATTATCATGGACACACGTGAAACGCCTAGGAGTGGGATTCCCCACACAGGACTGGCAGTCCGAATACGTGACACCCTAAACAGCCACCCTGCACAGAGGTGACAGACCCACCATCCATGAACAAATGACAAAACTTGCAGCAACACATGTTGCACACACACTTGTCTGAGTGATGTCCCTGAACAGATGAGTGACATGCACCCATGGAATGTGTACTCAGAATGCATTTATTTGCACATGCCGTGCCTGTAGTCAATTAGTACTGTCCCATGATTGCCAAGGACAGTCACAATGTGACGTGCTCATGTGAAGAAATTGTCAATGATGGTGTTCCTACGGGCTATCCCTGCTGCGGCTGCAGTGGGGTGTGGTCCACCTGCCTCATCCTCATCATCATTGCCCGGTGCATCTGGCACTGGTATCCATGGGGCCCTGCTGCGCACACATATGTTGTGCAACACACAACATGCAATGATCATCTTGCACACAATGTCTGGGCTGTACAGGAGCCTCCCACCCGTGACGTCCAGGCACCTGAAATGTGACTTCAACACGCCAAATGTGCATTCCACGATGCCCCCGGTGCATCTGTGGGCCGCATTGTACTGCCTCTGGGCTTGTGTGTTCGGGGCTCGGAGGGGTGTCATCATCCAAGCGCAGAGTGCATATCTTTGGTCACCTGTGACAGTGCAGAGAGACATGAGTCAGAAGTTGGTTCTGCATGATGTGTTGGCAGGCTCACTGGTTCATTGGTGCGTGATATGTGTGACTGTGATTACTGCATGACATGTACTGCTTGTTGCAAATGAGCGGCATCAATGTGTATCTCGTAGCCTCACAGCTGCTCCACCCTCCCCACGAGACCATTCACTAGTGTGCCCAGCGCGGTTGCATCACTTGCACTCCTACAGCACACCATTGTCATGCCTGTCTGCGCATGTCCACAAGCCTGACAACGACACTGTGATCTCGTGCGCAGAAGGTGGACGGGACTGGTTCGGGGACCAGCGGCCCGCGCACAGGATCGCAGGCTCCGCCGCACACGGCGTCGGCCTCATGGCGGGGTGAGAGGCGCCGCCCTGGCAGACACGTTGGCCATTCCGGAAGAGGCCCAGGTCTACGTGCTTTTTATTCACACCCCTACGCTGGCCTGGCATACGCCGGGCAAGCCCACTCCGCACGCGCATACAGGGGGGACGTAACAAGCTACATTTCCGAGATCTTCCCCACTTACTGGGGTGACATGGTTGCGTCCACTGTCCACAACACTACCACCACCAGCAGTATATGTCGACATGGATTTGTCTGTGGTCTGCACACTGCGGTCTGTCCAGCACTTCAATGACACACTTGGCATTGTGTGCATTCGCATTCATGGATCACTTGCCTCCTTCGCACATGCCTGGTTCCCACCTGTCCCCACATACTGCCATTGTGTGGCTGAGGTGCCATGCCGTTGATGGCTCATGTGCATGGCCAGCCCAGGTTGCCGCAGTACGTTGTGCTGTCGTGTATGGTGTGTGGGCATGTTGCATTTGAGTATGTGACGTGAGCATTGCCAGGGTTCTGAGTTGCATGATTGTGGAGTTGAGGTGTGTGGTGTGTTCATTTGGTACTTACCAACGAGCACTGCATTCCCATAGGTGCCATCCTGGAAGCGCTGGTTGATGATGGACTGTCGGAAGATGTATGAATCATGCACACTGCCTGGGTAGTTGGCGACGACGTTGGTGAAGAGTCCCCGGTGGTCCACTATTGCCTGCACATTGATGGAATGCGTGTGCTTTCTGTTGCGGTAATTGTGTGCAGTGTCGGCAGGGGGCACAAGTAGGACATGTGTGCAGTCAATTGCCCCCAACACGTGCGGGAAGCCAGCTATGGCGTAGAAGCCCTGCTTGGTCTCCAGCTGTTCCTGCGCAGTGTGGGGGAAGTATAGGTACTGGGGTACCAAGCTGGTGATGGCATCCAGGACAGGTTTGAGGAACTTGGATAGGGCTGGCTGTGAGACTCCTCCTACTCTGGCGGTTGTTGGTTGGAATGTCCCAGAGCCCAACTGGTGCAGCACGGCCAGCAGCTTTGTCTGAGGTGGGATGTTGGTTGTCCACTGTGTTGGTACCGTCAGCCTGTGGGCAATGATGTTCAGGATGCGGGGATGGTTGTCCTTCTGAGTCTGTAGTGGGCAATGACATTCTCTGGTGTTAGGTCTGTGAGGCTGGTGCGTTTCCGGAAGGTCCGCTGTCTTTGTCTGCACTGCCTCTGTGGTGGTCTGGGGGGTCGGGGGGGTCCTGGGGGAGGGTGGCGGTCCTGGAGGTGGTGGGGGTGGGTGTTGTGGCCCTCTCGGGGCTCCGAGCTGCATGAGGAGTAGCTCCATGGCATCTGTTGTTCTTCAGGTGTGGCTGTGAGCTGGGCTCCCTTTTCTTGTGCAGGTTGTCGTCCGACTTTGCACCAGGTCAGAGCAGGTGTTAGTTTCCTGCTGGTAACGCGCCGTATCGCCTGTTTTGTGTTCTTATCGCCGATGTGGCTGGCCGTTGAGAATGTTGCGTTGTGGTATTGTCGCAGGTTGTTGCTCGGGAGCGCCTACTCTGCATCTCATTAGAGTTAGTTGCCGGGTTCCTCTGTGGCGATGTTTTTTGCGACTGCTATCGCAGGTAAACTGGTGTTATGGGCTGTTAGCACCAGCTTGTGAATGGGGCGATAACTTTATCGCGACTTTGGCTGCGTTAACGTGCCGGTAACTCAGCGATAGCTCCTTGAGAATATGCCCCAGTATGTTTTATGAAATACCTGTATTAACATTTCAGTGGTGTGCTGTTTTACCAGCTGGTGCGCTCAAGGTTGGGCATTGTCTTGACAAGGTACGATAAAACCAAAACCCTTTCAGCAATGTCTTAGTGCGTCAATCAAAATAACTGTGCAATAATTACACAATGAAGAATGCCCGTTACCGTACCTGTCTTTTTTTCCAGTAGTGTGCCATTCAACGTGTTGCAAAGTTAATGAGGGTTAAAGTGCCAAATCAGATTGCGTCCACCTGAATTCCGCACATATCCCATATTTTCGTTGAGATTTCCACATTCAAAATTTGCTAGGTATTACTTAGTGAAATTTGTATAGGGAAAACAGGGGTGTGGCTTAGCCAGTTAGATCTGGGGGTTGTGACTCTCAGATTTCCCAACTAAAAAAGCAGTGGGCAGCAGGGTGAATAGGTGAGAAGACCAAGGGGCATATTAGCAAGAACGGCGTTAAAATTATCGCCGCTTTAGCGGCAGGAAACTGCAGCTAAAGCGGCGATAATGGGCTTGATAATATGCCCTTGAGAATTCCAATAGAAGCCCAGGATCACAGCAGAACATGGGCTTCTATTGGTATTCTCAAGGGCATATTATCGCCACTTTAGCGGCAGTTTCCTGCCGCTAAAGCGGCGATAATTTTAACGCCGTTCTTGCTAATATGCCCCAAAGTTTCAGGAGCAGGATCAGTACTGATTTGCGTTAGGTGGCACTCGGTCTAGAGTGCCACAGTGCGTGAAATACGATGGGATGGAATGCTACCCTGAGAGATTGCCAGTGGATAGACTATCTACAAGCCTTTGTACGATCAAATTTGGGGTGATGATTGCCAATAGTATGCCTGGAAAACTGAGACTGGTTCAGCTTTCCAAGCCTACTACTGGCAATATTTGTCAGTTCCAAGCAGTAATAAATCTGTACCTTTTCAAGGAATACTTCTGTGGGTGCAGATTTACACATTTTTTGTTAAACTCATCTCTATATACATATCAATTTGTGATCCAAAAAATGAACAAGTTAAAACTCTTAGTCAGATCAGGACACTTAGAAAAAACGAGGCAGATTTAGGAGACCCAACTCCGGCCTCTCAGACCCAGCAACCAAGCCAAAAATGCATTTATTTCGGGGGTTACATACCCCAAACGTCACCTTGAAGCTATACCCCTGAGGAAAAACCTTTGGGGTGTGAAGTTATGCCATATTTTCTAATCTGGATTCTGGAGCAAAGATTGGCCTGCGTATGAATTTGTTGCACTATTCATCTCCCTGAAATAAAAGGTTGCCGGCAGGGCATTGTGAATGTACAGGCTTAATACAAGTTTTTAATTTTAGTCACATGTGAGAATATCATAATTTCATGTTTTTGTTTCAGGACAGAAGAATATATTTTAATTGTTAATCTGAGTTACATCAATTTTTTTAAAAAAGTTTTGTTTATTGATTTTCCCAAAAAACCAAAAAAGAACCCCAACGGAGATGTACAATATTACATACATGAAAGATACAAATTTATACTGTTAAATTACAGCGTGTCTAATGACCTGTCATTCCGATGTTGAAATCGAAAACCATCAACAGAATCAATAAGGAAGAAAAAACATAACATTAATGGAGCATATGCAGTCAACAGCACAATATATCACACAGAGTACCTCATAGCATTCTAGTTAGTGTCTACGAGTGTGAAGGATCCATAATGAAACATATTGGCACCATATACCAGATTCCTGGTTGTCCAACTGAGCAGAGTTTGCATACTCCCGCATCGCCCCACATTTCCCCCATGTCCCCCCAGTGTTTCATCTAAAGGGTGAATCTGCAAGTAGTCTTTTAGTGGCTGCCAGATATCTCGAGGGCGGGACGCAAGTGGCAGCAGCGTTGCATAAGTGTCACTACTTGTACTGCAATACATAAGGTCCCGAACCCAATCTTTTATGGTTGGTGTTTGTGTTCTGCCCGAGTGTAGGGATACTTGTCGTTTAGCCAGGAGGAGCGCGAATGCTGAAAATCTTCTAAGGCTCCTCTTAAGGGGTTTGACATAGCCCAGTAATGCCATCAGTGGGGAGGGTCGTAACGTGAATTCAATCATAAGGGATAAGTGGCGGAAAATGTCTTTCCAATAGTCCCGGAGGGGCGCGCAATTCCACGCGAGGTGCGCGAAATCTGCGTCTGGCATTGCGCATCTGGTACATGAGCTCGAAACAGTTGTGCTAATTCTAGACATCAGTGTTGGGGTAATATATGCTCTATGAAGATATTTAAAATGTATCAGTTTGAGTTACATCAATTTAAAGTTTTCAAACCAAATGCTTGCAAAAAGAAGTGAAGTATAAACATGATACATGGATTTTGATTCATGTACAAATGGGATTTATTGGAGTCACTGGACCCCAAGGTCATGTGCTGGACAGTTTTCCCACTCATGAAGCCTAATTGTGTACCTGTTTCAAATGGACATGTTTCCAGCCTGACACTTACAAAATCTCAATGGAGAGATAGTTCAAATATCATTTTTAGGTCTCACCTACAGAAAGTTTTTAACTGTCTTGTTGAAGACCTGCCATGACCAATATCACTGTTTACAGTGGACTTTGGGCCCAAACATTTCTTACCATTGGTTTGTTTCTTTTGAAATCTCATTTATTTGCTTTATATTTGATGGCTTCCTCCTCATGTGTTTGTCCATGCTGCGGAGCATAGCTTCTTGACCATCTCTTTGATTGACTTTTATCCTTCCACAGCTCACATTCAAGTAACTCATCATCATCATCAAATACCTTATTCGGTTTGAACAACCATAAAAGCCCATAAAACAAGATAAGACTGCTAGATAAATACACTTGGTGATCAGTCATGTATAAAAATCAAGTTGAGAGACCATAGTTCAAACAGTTATATAAAAAGCCATAAGATGGTTAATAAATAACACATATTACATAAAATATTATGATAAAAAGCGTGAGTGCCACAATAAAATTCAATGAGAAAGTGGGTACAGGAGCATGCCCTCAAATTTCCTGTAATGGCCTGGCATGTACAGCATCGTGAGGAAACAATAGCTTCAAGAGTAGGCCCACCTATTACCAAATGCCACTAGGAACTATGCCAGTGCTTTTGTTCTAATAGACCAGATCCAAAGGAGGTATTCGGCACAGACGTCTGACTCCCTGGTGTCTGTGCATAGGAGCCTAAGCATCGGAAGGTGCCTGCAGACCGGGGCAATCCACCCTTTCCTTGGCCGGGCATAGCCTGGGAAAAGAAGATAAAATGTGGCAAGGATTCTTCAGCCTGCAGGCATACTGGGCACGTGTCATTTTTATCTGGATACGATTTCCACTTAGGGCAAAAGGATATAAGAGGTAATGTACCATATCGTAGTTTGAGGTATAGTTGTCTGGCAGCTGGTGTGAGCAGATAGTCAAGAAATGGCTCAAATTCCGCGTGAGGCTTAATATCGAGAAAGGTGCAAGATTGAGAGCCTTGGGTCGTGTTCCTCACATCTTATTCCCACCTCCATCTCCAAAATGCTTCTTTGAGTGCTTCCCTGGTGGGTTATCCAGGATGAATGCCTTCAAGCCAAAACTCGCCACAGTCGGTGAGCATATTTTTACATAGCTTATCCATTTAATTTTACGGGATTTGTCCAGTGCAACTGTTTCTCTGAAAGCATGGTAATAGTTGCCCAGGGCTAGGGTGTATTTAATCTACGCCAACATAGAAATGGCCTTAGTTGGGTCTTGTGGGCCAGTGGCATGTGAGCCATGTCCCCTCGTAATGGCAATAAGGGCATGCTTTTGGGAAGGCTAGAGCTCTAAGAAAACTGGTCTCTGCTACGCCCAGCTCGACCAGACATGATGGACCAAAAACCTCCACCCCCTATAATGCACTGCCCTCTGCCTTGTCCCTATATACTTTTAGGGTGGGCGATATGCAACTGGCTTTTGGAATATTTGTAACATTTTAAAATCGCAACAGCCTGGTGCGTTAATTTCAAAACACTTTTCCTGACCTGACCTGGGGAGACCAACTCACGTTCTTGGCTATGGTAATTCCCAAGTAGTCTAACAGTCCTCACGACCCCAGTCACAGGGCCATGGCCAGTCTCTGAGTGGCACCCACCACTCCCGTCCACCCCAGGGCCCCCACACTGCCGCACTGCACCACTGGTCCCCAAGGAGGTCCACACTATCCCAGCTGGTGAGGCCCCCTACCCAGGGACAGCAGAGGTATGAAGTCCAATCCGAGCCAGTCTGCAGGTCGGCACAATCTCCTCAGCTGCCGTTCAGGAGAGTCCATGAAGCACCACAGAGTGGACCAGGTCAGCGGTCCAAGAGGTCAACGGCCCCCAAAGGAGGCATGCGCAGAGGCAGGTCAACAGGCGCCATGAGGCAGGACTCAGTCACCAGTGTCTAGTCCTTCTGTCACAGCAGCCAGGCACCGTAGGCCAGCCTAGGCAGGGGATGCCCCCAAGACAGTGCAGTTCTAACTCCACAGGTCTCCCCCACAATCCCCAGGAGCAGCAAGGCACAGGAAGTCAAGAATCTCTGCCCCTCAGTAGGCTGACGGCCTGCGAACACTCTCAGGGGCTACCCGGGGCCTGCCACAGGAGAGAGCTCACTAATCCTCGGGCCAGGCTGCATCCACAGTCACCGCCCATAAGTAGGCTGTTGTGTCTCTGCCGCCATCAGGAGGGGCAGATCTGCAGGCAAGAGTGGTCTGACACATGGCACCAGGAGCCAGCCGCACCAACTCAAACCAGGCCACGCTGTGTGCGCTCTCCTCCAGGTATCACCCTCAGCTAGATTAGTGCCCACGGGCCTAGCGGCACAGTCCAGGCGGCCCAGTCTCAGATATTCAGGGCCTCAGCAGCACAGCACAGCTCTCCTCCTTGGGTCGGTCCAGCTGTCTCCATCCAGTCCTCGCAGCCGGCCAGCCCCAGCGTGGCTCACTGGGAGGTGATGTCATCCCGGGGATCAGAAGCTGGAATAGCACAGGATTCTGCAGGATGACTGAGGGCTGGCCGGGAGCTGTTCAAGGATGTGCCCCGTCAGCCATGTTGCTTGGCCACGCTTCCTGCTCTTGATAATTTTGATTTTGAAGACAGCTCTTCTTTGTCTGGAACATCCAGCACACATGATACTGCCATGGTGCTTTTTCAAGACTGTACCAATGAAGTAGCTGCTGGAAAACAAGCTGTGTCAGTTGTAGGCATAAACAAACGAAACTGCAAATTTAGAACCCAGATGCCTTGCCAACGTGTGCAAAATCACTACAAGTCATCAGCACGTCCCAGTTTACCAGAAAGTTTCAAAGTGGCTGAGGACTTGAATCTTCTTCTACCTGATGCTGCGGTCCACAAAGTTGATTTAACTGAATTTATTATATTGCTTATTCAGTGCGGACTGAAGGATGAAGTAAAGCCAGTTCCTCTGTGGGCTGGAATTCATGCTCTGATCTCTCAGAATACCATCCCACCAATGAAGGTTGGGTTTTTACTAGTAATGCCATCTCCACTCACAAATTATGCAACAGTATACATAGCTCTAAAAAAAAAATCAAAATGTGCGTGCTCAGCTTCAAGAACAGCCTATCCTGTAAATTTTCTGCGATTAAAGGTGTTTTTGGTATTACAGCTGACATTTTTATGAGCAATCCAGTAGAAGTTGATGATCTTTATCCAATGATGGGCGTTTTACACATGTAAAAGTTGTGTTGCGGTGTGCAGGAAGTAATCTCAGTGGATGTGGCATGGATGATGCTCTTATTGAGGCTGAAATCTTTGGAAGCAAAACTGTCCCGTCAGTATTGAGTGGAACTCATTATGTTAGTTCGTTACAAGGTAAGATCATCATATCTGATGCTATAAAAACATTGCATTGGAATGCTTTCTGGAACAAGAATGACAAATTAGGTTTTGTAGATCTTATCTCAGAAGTGAACAAAGCACAGGGTGCCCTGCAATCAAAAGACATAATGCAAAGTCAGGCAATGTTCAATACACTCAGTTCAAAATCAGAAAACCTGTAAACTAAGTTTGCAGAGTTTGTCAAAGAATGTGAAGAAAAATCAGAACTTTGCAAATACTAGGAAAATGTTTTACACATGATAGCTCTAGTGAAAAACTTGGCACATGCTGATCGGGAAGGTGATTGGGAGCTGCACGTGAAGACTGTGGAGTCACTGATTGTTGTGTTTCGCAAATTTGATTGCATAAGCTACCTGAGATATGGGTCCTGGTATTTGGAAAGAGTGAACAATCTAGAAGTGGAAAAATCATGCCTCTGCAGAAAATTCATCCAAAGATATTTTGTGGTGAAAGACAGAGTAGGAACATTCAAGGCTGTGGCTCCAGATATGAACTGGAACAGACGATCCAGAGATCACAGAAAAGCTCCAAGGTAATTGTTGGTCAGACACGTAAAAGTGAATATGTTGCTCAATGGCCACTATTTTACCATGAAGTCCTTTCTATTTTCAATGTTTTCAGAGAGATGACAACTTCAAAGTTTAATGGACCATTGAGAAACTGTTCCTCACCATGAACTTGTGGGAAAGAGAGGGAAACATTTTAATAAACATATTGACAGCCTTTTTTATTTCATGCAGCTGCAAGAAACCCCTTTGAAATGACTGAGCCTGCGTGACTACACAACTTTGTGACCAAACAATATGTGGATATTCGATATAAAGAAATTATACGCAGAACTGAAACAGGAGAGATTTGTATTGAAAGAGGAAAGCTGTTTGGCATAAATACTAAAGCTAAACTTCCACGCTTTAATTGCCCTAGCAAGATTTTGTCCAACCACCCACTACAAAACAGGTTACAAAAAAACAACTGTTGCAAGCACATAGAGAGATGGATGTAGAAAAAAAGGGTGAATTTATCAAGGACATTCTGTCACATGATCTTCTTCCAACAAATGCATTATTTGACGGAGATGCTGCAACCAAACCAGTGAAGCACAAACTCCTACAAGAGCTCAAATAAAACTTTCACCTGAAGAATTTAAATTCGAAAATGTGTCTTTATGGAAAACTGCTGTTGCTGTGGACTATATGTCACAATTGCGAATGGGGAAGATTTCATCCATACAAAACTTTGGAGAGGTCATTCAGACTTCTACAGATATATCATAGTCAGTGTGCACCTTGCAAGAACTGCACATTGTCTTTGACAGTTCTCTTGAACTATCGGTCAAAGAATGTGAGAGTGTCTACAAGTGGAACAATTGGCCTTGTCTGCATCAAAACTTTGACACCTATTCCTGAGCCACTCGATAAATTCTGGTTATCAACATGGAACAAGATGAACTTGGAGGTGCTAACTCGCCAACACATTGCTGATGCTTCAGTGAACACTGAATTTCCAATTATTGCAAGTGGAATGATTGTCAATGAGGATTTGGTGCCTGTAAAGATATATTCAAAAGGTATGGGCCATATTGTTCAAGAACTGAACAACAAATTGGAGGAAGCTGACCTTCGCATTGTGCTACATGTTGAGTGGACTGTTTGAAATGGTTCCAATCAAGTCATTGTACTGTCAAATGGCACAGATGTTGTTATTGTGCTACTTACATTTGTTGCAATGTTCATAAGTCAAGGATTGTCAGAGTTATGGATACGCTATGGAACAGGTGAGAAATGCACTTAATCCCGCTTCATATTTTGTACAAGAAACTTGACCCAGTGATGCCCAGTGTTCTTATCAAGGAATATATTCTTACACGTGATGAAACTATGAGCAAAATTGGAACAAAGCTTGGAGATTTAACTGCTGAACCTGTGAAGTTTCTAAAAGGATTTGCTGAGACAGAAGAGGAATGTGACTTTAAAGATTTTGAAAAATTCCTTCTACGTGTGTGGAAAACGAGTTCTGACTGTAACACATTTGACGATCTTCGGTACAGTGAGTTCAAGAGATCAGTCCTGCTACGTGACCTTCCACTGACATCATATTCTGTGGTGTGTGGACACATTAAAAGAGTGTCCTACTTGATCAGAAGATGTGCAAATGTTTTGGATCATGCATATGTGGAGAAAGATCCTTGTGAGTTTGGTTAAGAAGGTATTGATAGGGTGCAAAAATCTATGAAAATTCTAAAGCCTCTACCCACAGAACTTACACATACTTAGCGCAGATTTACAAGCCCCTTGCGCTGCCAGTACGTCACTTTTTGTTTCGCACTGACAGCGCATTTCCCTGCCCCATATTTACAAGGACAGGAAAAGCCACCCTGCGTGGCTTTTCCTGTCCTTGTAAATATGACCCCTTTACACGCAGCTTTTTGCGTGAAAGGGGCGTTCCATGGGTGTTGCTGTGGGTGTTCCCACGCAACACCCATGGAACGAGACACATATCCAGATTTACGAGGATTCGTAAACCTGGGAATGCGTCAGTATGCTACGCCACCCTAGGGGTGGCGTAGCGAGGCGCAACGAGGAGAAATGTTTTCATTTCTCCTCGTTTTTTTCCTCTTTCAATGCGTGCTGCATTCTACAGCACACATTGAAAGAGGAAAATGCCTGTAGTGATTGTTTTTGTGCAGGAAGGTGCCCCTTCCTGCACAAAAACAATCTCCCCATGGGGCAGGCATCCTTGCACCATGGTGCAAGGGTGCCTGCGTCGGTGCATGGCAGCTGTTTGTGCGCCAGCGCAGGGGAGAGCACAGGAATGCGACATATCATTGTAAATATGTCGCATTCCTGTGCTCTGAAAGTGCAGCAGCGTAGCGCAGCCAAAGGGCTTGCGGTGCCGCGCTGCGGCACTTTCTTGTAGATCTGCCCCACTTGTACTTGCAAATCCTGTGCTACAAAAAGATGTCCCTGTCAATATGCTCTTCTCAAATGTTCAACATTCTGCAAATGTACCACGAGCGATTGTCAAAACAAATAAATAAAGTGAACTATAAAAATGTGTCTAAAACAGGAGTGATAAACATTATTTTTTTTTCATATTCAGATCATAAACATTGCTTGGTTTATACATAAAAGGATTAAAAACCATTATTATTTGTTTCATTGCTATATATGTCTCTTCTCCTCTATTATGGTTCCTCTGAGGAGTTATTTTCTGTCTCTAAGACTACTTGATCCCCAAAATCTAAGTTTTGACACAAAAATGAAGTATATAGGTCTCATGGTTCCTGAAATATTCCATCATCACTGCAGCACATACTGCATATATAAAGATGTCATCCAGAAAAATTCGGCCCGGATCAGCAGTGTCTACCCAAGCTAAATTACTTCCCTAATGATCCAAAAACACAAATCAAAAATGAAAATCTCTGGACAACAATTTTTTTACAGAGGCATATCAGGGGGTTGGGATTTCTTTGGGGCCCTGGAATAGTCGGACTTCTAGGATTGTGACGGCTAGTAGTTGTTGTTGGTATTGTCATTGGCAGCATTGGCAGGGGCAATGGTTGGTGAAAGCTGCAGTGGTCTCTTGACAACGCCCCTGGCACTTACTCTTTTACAAATTAAGCATTGATAAGTTTTATTATCCTTTTAGAACTTGAAATCGATGAGCTCTCTTGCTAATCCTTGATGTGTTTATTGCTATGTATGTTACCAGCTAAAAAACTCCGGTTAAAACTCACAATACCCTTCCTAGACACACACACACACACGGACACACACACACACACACACCCTCAAAATCAGGACCCATAGTAATGCAGATACACTTATGGAAGGGATAACAGAATTACAATAATTTTGAGTTTGTCTCTTCCATGAGACAATGTTCCTTTCTTACACTCCTCCTTCAGTGCCTACACTGAAGTGATTGATGCTGTAATTTCTGCCAGCTTATATGTCATGGACAGGAGAAATGACAATTCCTTCAATCCAGTTACTCTTTTGTTTACACACCACCAGACACAGGATGTCCTTGCTGCAACTTCCAGACCAAGAATTCTATCAGTACAGGGAATTGCACATATTGCATTATTGAATAAAGTGGCAAGAATATCTACAGAAAAGACATACATCATCTGCATATTAACAGAGACATTCCTCCCTCCTGTACAAGAAGGAATGTACACTTATGAAAGAACATTGATAAATAAAGCATATGTGACAAGCCCTTGCTCTGAGAACCAAGGTTCTGTTTTAGAGTTCAGAACAAGGAAGGCGGTTGAAATATAGACTAAGCCTTCCTGTTTTTAAGTTCTGTAACAATGGACCTGGAAGATAAACAACCTTTACCACTCCAGCAACCAGGAGAAAGACAGTCAACCAGTGAAGCATGCCGAGCTAGAGCTGGCAAGGCTGGAACAGACCAAAGAGTGCCTAGCTGTACTGGTGCTCTCCCCTCTCTGCCCCATCTGTGATTAGCAGTTTATAGCATATAGAAAAAGTATGCTCCTGGCAGATGAGCGAAATAGATGTGAAAACTCATCCATATATCCCCATTCTGCGTCCTGGTAGTGTACTTGATGTACACTTTGAGGAGGCACTGGTCCTGGGTATTCCTGGAATCAGAAACACCAAGAAGTTGAGCAGGTTTGAAATAGACTTATATGCAGTCCTCATGGAATCAGGTAACACATTTCCACTCGCTGTGCAATACTGCTTCCAAGGAGAAAGGAATTAATATATATTGAATTTCATTACCCAAATCTTAGTCCTCTCTGTCACAGTCCATACTCTGTGAGGCTTCTTGCCTCCCTAACATAACACACTACACAATGCCTGTTTCCACACCTTTCGCATGCTCCGCAAGATCTTTAGGTGGCTCCCAGTAGACCGCAGCGGCAAGACTCATACTCAGCCTCCCCAGAAGGACTGACACCATACCCTATCTCAATAAAATACACTGACTCCTGATCCAGAAGAGATGTCAGTTCAAGATGCTGACCCACGCCTACAAGGCCCTGCACAATGAAGGACCAGCATTCATCAACAAATGCCTAATATTCCACCAACCGTCCAGACACTTCGGTCAGTCTCCCTCTCCTGCACAGACACCTCACGGATCCGTCAAGCCAAAAGCGGAGGACGGTCCTTTCTGCATCTGTCAGCCAAGGTTTGGAACAACCTCCCCCTGCAGCTCAGGACCACACCATCACTCTAACAATTCAGAAGAGATCTAAAGACCTAGTTGTTTGAATCAACAACCTCCACGAAGCAGCGAACAGCTCCAGCGCCTTGAGACCCTCACGGGTGATTTGTCACACTCTATAAATGATTGATTGATTACGCATTAAACATATTTTTTCATATTTTATAGTCTAAACCCACCCTTTCCTCAGAAACAGCACCTCCTTCCCTGCTGATTTGCTTCGGTTCAAAGCTGCATTGAGGAATAAAGAATAAAAGGAAGGAGGGTGGGAAGTAGAACTGTAGGACTATGAGGGGGAAGCCTATGTTTTCAGGTAGTGGAAATCACCTGTAAGTAATTGTTGCAAAGTATGTTCCAGCCATTCAATCCCCTGGATTTTTCGCTTTTCACTCTCTGGTTTTTGCCCTTTTACTGTTGGTGAGCCTCACTACCTGAGTCTCACTCAGGGTAAATGGACTAGGAGTGCTAACTGCCAATGTGCTGCTGCACAGCTAGGGCAAGACGCTGTGGACTGGTTACATGTGAGCACACCTGGGTGTGCACATGTGTCAGCTCCACCTATAAGACTACCGTCTTGCGCAGCCCGGTATCTGTGAACAAGTAGCCTATCACAGAAGGGACACTTCAGGGATTTGTACTGAACTAGGGTAGGCCTTAGAATGTGAGAGGCATTCATAGTGTAGGTATTACTGAAGGTCTGTTGTGCTCAAACTGTAGTACGCATTATAAACGGATGCTGAACTAAAATACAGTTTCGCCCCCACATAGGTCTACAGGGTCCTATCTAATGATAACATGCATCCCGACTGTAGATCCGCAGTCCCTTACGTCATATCTATATTCCTTATAGCACTTGAAGAACTGTCACATTTCCCTGTCTCAGCAATCAATCTGATTTCAGGCCTCTGTGTTCCCTACTGAGTCAAGTTAATTTCTCTGCTGTCCAGCAGGAGGATCACAGGCCCTCTCCACAACTATAGGCATTAACAGTAGTTGACTCTGTACTGGGAAAGGGTGGTTCTGCATTTATTAAGTAGTTTGTCATACTGCACCTGGACTGAAACAGCCCAGGCTCACAGAATCAAATGACGAGAGCCAGACCTCTGGAGCCAAACACAGAAGGGGAACCATGTTCAAAGTTTTGGTGAGAACTAATCAGACAGTTGTGTTAGCGGGGGGTCGGGGTAAGGCATTAAAGGAAACTCTATTCACACACAACTTGAAGCTGCCATGTTGGAATGTCCAAGAGCGCTGTGCAGGAGGATTGGGCGGAGTGATTATATGGCACCCTGAGATTGGCCAGGGGTGCCTGGCTTCTAGAACTTTCCACTCACACTTAAAACCCCAGAACAAGGGACAGACTGAGGAGAAAATACTCAAACCGGTAGCGAAAACAGCTAAAGAATGCCCAGATGTAACAAGTTTCCACCTGATGCCACTGCAAAGATGGACTGAGGGACTTTGACTCCAGCTCATCCACAGGACTATGATAGGTCTCTCGAATGTCAGTAGCGCTGGCTGACTTATGTTCTTTAATGAACAGTTATGGAACGGACCTGCTGGGGAATCCTGAATGGTCTCTGGAGTCTTCTGTGGACTGGTCCTGTAGCTGGGTTACCCCCATCAGGAAGGTTGACACTGACTCTGCTGACACATGTGCCATGCAAGACCCCCAAAGCATGGGGACCATGTTGGGTGTCCTACTTGTTGGCTGCAGAGGAGCTGTGCAAGAAACCATACCATGCAGGAAAGAGCACCAGGAGCCCAGGAAGGAACAGGTCTGGCACAGGGAGCTAAGTTCCTACATACATTACCTCTTTAGAGGCCATGAGGCCTGAAGAGAATGCTCCTGGTAGCTAGGACTCACCACCAATAGCAAAATGAGCCAAATAACAACAAACTCAGCCCTACTTGGCCAAGATACCACCTTGTCCCCTGGTGGCATCGGGTGGAGAACACAGAATGTGGTGCTTCATGGTTGATTTCCAAAAATTCCCCATGAGAGGGCCTAGCCCCCAGGGGTTAGTCAGCAGTCAGCTTTAATTTTATATTTCCCTATGGAGGGGGCATTCATGAGGCTTCCTCCCCACGATCTCTGAGAGACCAGGGACCCCATCCACCGTGGCTTGATGCACCACTTACTGGGGAAAGAAGTGAACATAAGTAGTGCTGGGTGCATTTCCCACCTGTGCCCATGTTTGGGGGAATGGGGCGCACTGGCACACAACCTCCTATCCATGGCCAGCATGGGCAAGAGAGGACCTTTTTGTTCTTGTCTGTGAGAGGGAGCCAAAACAATTCTGTGACAACTAGAAGAGAATCGCTAGCTCCCTTCGTTGGTGGGTGCTGCAAAGACCGTTGACTGCTCCTGCACTGGGACAGGAAGGCAAGAGGAGAGCTAGCAGGGGATGCAGGGGCCTTGGGGTTCTCCTGTCAGTCCCCAACTAATTGGCAACACCCGGGTGCCCAGTGGACACTGGCCCCTGTTACCTAAACAAAAAGGATGGTGGTGCAAGGCCACATTTGAAAAGGGAATGAATGGTGAAAGCCGCTGCTATAATATTCATACCTGGGAGCATAGCTGTGTCTCATACTTCAAACTTGCATATTGGCCTTGTGGTGCCTCAAGAGTGGTCAGGGGCACCATCAACATTGTTGTAATCTTCCAGGGGTAACATTTATGCACCAAAGAAACGTTTACCCTGAATGCAAGCACTCATTGAGTTAGAGCTTTTGTTCATAAGCTGTGTAGTGTGGGGACCCCCTGTTGGTTGTTTCTAAAGCTGCAATTGCAGCACCATAGAAATAGGCACATGCTATTCAATTCAATATTTAATTGATGATGTGATGCTTGGCAGAGCAAGTTCTTAGAGTATAATGAAGGCTATTAAATGTTGATATTGTCCCGATTGACTTCAATGGTTTTGTAATGGTGGGAGATGACATACATTGCATATTAGTACTGCCCCTGTTGATTTCAATTGTGTTGCAGTGCTGAAAAATAGATTGTTGCTAATTTCAATAATGAGGTGACACCCTGGCACATCTAGTAGGCCTGCCTTATTGATCATGACACCCTCTTGTATTGTGATATTGCTTCTAGTTTGGATAGGTGTATTTTGGTTAAGGAGTTCAGTACCCACAAGCGGTGTAGCATGATATGAGGGTGTCACCAAAGATATTTCCATCTCCCTAATTGAATATATTTGTAATATACTGTTTATTATTTAGTAATGTGTACATAATAAAAGTGATTTTCCTTTTCATAAGAAAAAGCATTGACTGTACAGTGATTTTTTGAGTGTTGATGTTACGTATCAGTGAGCAAGGGTCACTAGCTGTAGGGAAGTAGGATCTGCTTCTTATGGTTACCCCCACTTTTTGCTAAATGTGATAGTTTTTTACTAGTCTGACTGGGATCCTGCTAACCAGTCTATCTGCTTTCTCCTTAAACTGTTATGCTATGTACTTAGGTACACTCCAGATTGAATAATGTAGTACCCTTGTCAGTCCCTAGTATATGGGACCCATGTACCCAGGGCATAGGTACCCCAGAGGCCTCCCATGGGCTGAAGCATTTATTATGCCACCCTTGAGAGGCCATGCAAAATGGAACTACAGGCCTGACATTGCAGCCTGTGTAAGTTGGTGCATGCACCACTTACTTAAGATATAGGTTTACTATATCTAAGGGTCACTGCACTTAAAACCTAACATGTCACCCATCTAGCAGGCCTTTACAATCCTGAGGGCAGGGTGCTTGGTTCTAAGTGAGAGGGTGCCACTGCATGAGCAGAACACCCCTGCAGCCTACGGAGTCCATTCTCCTGGGTTGTCAGTGAGGCAGCCATTTACGACATATAGAGTGGTATTATGCGGCTGCGTGATGACCAACTCTAAAATGGTTGAAACTAACCCTATTGTGTTTGGTGTCAAACATGTTGGAATCATACCCCCACACCGGTAACCGGTGTGGGAGGTATGGTTCAACCCCTTAGAAGCAAGCTTCGTGGGGTCCCTGGTGTTCCCGGTACCAGCCTTCTAGTCCTGGGCAGCACAAAATGGTTGCTGCTGACCAGAGACACATTTCTGCCCTCCTGCTGCTGAGCCAAGCTTGAGCAGGGGAAGGCAGAACAATAGGCATCCTGTCACAGGGAGGTGTGACCACCTCCCAGACAGGATTTAGAGTATTAGGGCTGGGTGGGTGCGCTTGCAAGCGACTGAAAGTCTGCATGAGGGGCACATTTGGTGTCCCTGTGCATAGTCCAGTTCAAACCAGTCCTGGGAGCCGTTTGCTCCTGCTCTGGCGTAAAACTGGACAAAGGACATGGGAGTAACCTCCCCACTGTCTAGACCCTCCCCTGGGAGGGTCCCCCGAATCTAATCAACCCTCTCCTGTGGGTACAAAAGGGCTTACTTGGCTGTAGGACCTTAGATTCGATGTGGACAAGTTTCTGAACCAGAAACTACTGAACTTAAACAGTCTGGACACTCTGGATTTCGCTGGACTTCGTTTGGGCCCGACTTCGTCTCCCTCTCAGTCTGAAGCATCGTCTGTGCCCGTGCACCATACAGGATCCATGCAGGACCTGTGGAGTATCAAGGACAGCCAAAGATATCTCCCTTGGAGTGAAGGAGTCACTCCCCTGCATTCGCTGGCACTGCAACACTGCTGTTCAGTCTGCTGACCATGAGCTCCTACGGACTCCAAAGGCTTCAGAAACACAGGAGGTGGGTTTCTTTGTCCCTCGAGGTCCGAGCTGCCCTCTCACCAAGTTTGAGGTCAGAATCCCTCGAATACCCGAACCCCTGTGCACCACGTACATTTGCAAGTGCATATGCTTGTTGGTGTTTCCCGAACAAGTGCATTGTGCTTCGAGTAGCCCCAACCTCTGGCACCATTTCCTACCAAGAACTTTGGCCTGCTCGCACCGAGTGTTCCGTGGGCTGTTGTTTGGTGAAATCGCTCGAGGTCCTCTCGCGACTCCTGTGCCTCCGGCCTGTCGGTCCACTTGAGGGTCAACTTTGGTTTTTTTGGGCTCCCCTGGTTGCTCTAGGCCTGCCCTGACTCCCCTTGGTTTGGTAAGTCTTCTGGCCCTTGCTGGTCCGAACCGTACACATCCCAGACCTTCTGTGTGGGTTGCTGTTGCCAAGGCTTGTTGGTGCTCCCGCCAGACACCAACCCCTCAGTACTCGACATCCTTTGTGGAACAGCTCGTATCCAGCTCCTGGTCATCCTTGACATCTCCTGGTCCCTGTAGCTGCAGAGTCAAGAACTCCATCAACGCACCTGAAGCACCCAACATCGGTGGGCATTCGTCTACCGAGCCCCTGGTCACTCCTGAGTGACCCAGACTCTGTCCCCTCTCCTTTTAGGTACTCTTTGACAAGAATCTACCTTTGGATTCCAACGGACACTTTTATTCCTTCCAGCAGGGGCTCTTCTTCGAAGTACTCCATTGGGCTCGACAGTGCTTTCCGACACCACTTCAGACCTATGCACCTGGCTCCCCTGGGATAGGTAACTTGGGTACCTCAGTATCCATGGATGGGGTGGCTCTCCAACCTCCTATCTTCCACGGGGTTTCTTCAAAGTCCACTGGGAAGGGTCCTTAAACTCTAAAACTTCAACCACAACTTTCCCATAGAATTGTACGGAGCACGAGGTCGTGTTCCCACACTGCACCCGTCCTCCGTGGGGTCCCTACTTACTCACCTTGGGTGGGTCCTTGGGGTCCCAGAGATTTTACATCCTCTCGACACTGTCTTGACTCGAGTCGTGGTTCTTATAACACTTTCTTAGTATATGGTTTGGTCCCCCCCTGGGGCCCACTGTGTATTAGTGCTATTTACTGTCATTTCTGTGCTTAAGTATTGTGTGCTTTGTGATTATCTACATGTAGGAGATACTGTGTCGTACTAGATAGTGTTATATTAATAAATACATATTTTTATAACTACTGTGTGGTTCTCCTTTCATTTAACCAATACTATAAGGTTGCATTCTGGTAAAACAAGCTGCTTAACATTCCTTCAAGACTAAGCCTGAAGGCTGCTCTCCACAGCTACCACTTGGATAGCTTTCTAAGGTTATCTTTGACCTCTTAAATCATCATAAGGGTTGTTTGGACTGGTGCAAGGTGCCCACTTTAATTAGTGGACAGCATATACCAGGCCAACTTCTCACACTAGCCCATACCAATTCCCCTGAGTAGGCCTTGAACTGCTCTGTTGCACTACCCTGAGAGATTCAAGTGCTACAATGGGGTACTTGCTTCCCAGTAAAAATACAATTGCAGACTTATAATTAACTTCTGAAGGACTCACATCGATCACAACTAATAACTTCAGTCCTAATTCAAGAGAGTTATGCTGCAGAACAATAACTTTCATAGCATGAATAACCATAAATACTTTAAGTTATTCCTTAGCAGTTTTCAGGACTGTAGAACCAAAATTAACAGGATCTCTAAATTTCAAATGGAAACATTTTACAAAAAGTGTGTAGGGCAGCTCTGCAAATTTTAATTAGAGAACACCAGTGTTTCCACCGAGGTTGATGTAACACCCTAGGTAGATCTTTTTCTAATGCAATCCAGAACCTGTAGTTGCATGGAAGCATACTCTTTTATTATAACCTGACATACCCATCTACTAAGAGAAACCATAGACTGCTTTTTCCCCTTTTGTGTTGGACCAAAAGAAACAAAAAGAGCACTGTACCTCCTGAGGTATTCTGTTTCATCCAATTAAAAAAGGAGAGCCCTTTTTACATCAATAAAAACAGAACTCTTCTGCTCCCTCAGACTGATACACTAATAGCACCACCTCTTGTTCCCCATGGAACTGACATTGAACTTTAGGTTTAAACCTGGGGTCCAGTTTTAGAATAACCCTGTTAGGAAAAAAACTAATGTCTTCGTAAAAAGCTAACAGGGTTACTAATTCCCCCAATCTCCTAAATGATATGATAGGCATACTCAATACTACTTTGGGGTCAACCACTGCAAACTTGACAATTCTAAATGCTCAAAAAGGGGCCCTTCCAAACCTTTTAAGACTGTTGGTAAGTCCCAAGGGGGATCCACAGAAGGTTGGATAGGTCTTTTAAGAGATTGTTAATAAGTGTTAACCCTAAAACTTATTAACAATCTCCTACAAGAGGGGAAAATTGGAAAAATCTGCTAACAATTTGCTAAAAACCTTAAAGGCTGCCAATTGAGAAGATAGAGTAGGAGGGAGAAAAACCTTTTCCATAAACTTCTTCAAAAAAATAAAATAAAATAAAAGGGTCCTACAAAGTAGCTACCAAATTATTCAACAAACATTATTTTTCATAATTATTCCAATACTGTGAGTAAGCAGTTAAGATAAATGGGTTTCTCTACACCTGAATAGAGATGGCCACATCCTTAGAGCATCCTGAAGTTTAGAACACCTCCTTTTAACTTCCAGGTCCATAGATTTAAGAACCTTGTAAGACAATCAGGGAAACCTGATTGGAGGAGATGGAGGAACATGAATACACTGTGGATCTGCTAACTTCATGAGCTTTGGAAGTCATGTTCTCTTGGTCCAGAATGAGATCACCATCAGCCTCTCCTCTGGAATCTTCTCTAGCACTCTTTTTGGGGTAGGAATGGGAGGAAAGGTGTACAGTAGACACATTGGCCACTTGAAGGACAGGGCATCCACTGCCAAAGCCTGGCTCTCCTCTGATTTAGTGAAATGGTTCTGGAGAAGAGCACTGGATGGGGAGACTAAACGATCCATCCATGGGAGACTAAATGTTGTCACCAACTATTGGAATGCTTTGTTCCTCAGATGAAAATTCACTGAGGATTGAAAATTTCTGCTTAGACTTTCTGCCTGATAATTGTCTTGACCTGGCACATACATTGCTGATAGAGACAGCATGTGAACCTTTGCCAATAGGCACATTGTCTGAGCTAACCGGTCTATCGTATTTAGAGTGGTTCCACCCTGTTAATTTATGTGGCTCTTTCCTACTTGGTCATCTGTTCTGACTACCACTGCCCGCCTATGAATACAAGGAGAAAATAACTGCAGGGTACTGCCTATTGCTGAGAATTCACTCCAAATAGTGGAATGATGGACGTCCATAGGAGACCAACTGTCTTTCTCTTCCATCTCCTCCAGAGCCACTCCCTAATCACCCTGACTTGCATCAGTTGTTACCATAAGTGGAATTGGGGGAGTCAGGGAAACCCCTTTGAGTGGATTCTCTGTGTTCAACCACCACCTGAGATTTGGGATTAGGGATTGTGAAAACAGCAATTTGACGTTGAAATTCTTGGAGTATGGGGACCAAGGGGATAGAAGGTGGTGAAGAAGAGCCTTGAGTTGGAAATGAGCCTGATGGACTTGTCATCCTTAGGGTGGTCTTTCCCCAAGTTTTTGTCTGCTTCCCTCCACTTTTTCTGTATCTTTGTTTTGGCCTTAGGACTCTGAGCACTTTACCACTGCTAACCAGTGCTAAAGTGCATATGATTCGCCCCTAAACACATTGGCATTGGTGTATACCTGATTGGCATACTTAGTTTACCTGTAAGTCCCTTGTAAAGTGGTATACCATGTACCCCAAGGCCTGTATACTAAATGCTACTAGTTGGCCTGCAGCACTGGTTGTGTCACCCACACAAGTAGCATTTCAAACCTGTCTCAGGCCTACAATTGCAGGGCCTGTGTGTGCAGTTTACTGCCACTTCGACTTGACATTTAAAACCACTTGCCAAGCCTTAAACTCCCCTTTTTTACACATAGATCACCTCTAATGTAGGTCCTAAGTGACCCTATGGGTAGGGTACTGTGCATTAAAAGGCAGGACAAGTACTTTTTTGGTTTTACATGTCCTAGCAGTGACAAAGGGCTACATTTGTTTTTCACTGCCATGAGGCCTACTCCTGCCATGGGCTAGCATTGGAGATTCTTTAAAATACCTTATAAGTTGTAATTCCTGATTGGAAAGGGATAAGTACTTTATATTTACTATCTTTGGAATGGTGGTTGGATTTGACATTACCATTTTAGAAATGCCACTTTTATAAAGTAAAAAGACAACAAAACAGCTGTGTTTCACTTAGTATTCACAACATAAACAACATGAACCATAGAAACAAATAGAATTCAATTACAGTGTGCACCCTCTGAAGCAGTTCTACCCCACCGCCTGTTCAAAATTGAGAAGGAAAACTAGGACAAAAGTCTTAGACAGAAAGTGCACTACTACCTGCACTCGCTAGAGTGTCTCACATTTGTTAAACTTCACTTAAATAAGTTAATGAACAATACACATTGTGTGAGTTCCAATATAAACAAAAAATCTTGAATAAGAGTCCCAAGCAATTGTCCGTGACACCATCAATTCATTGCTTCATGAATCTCAATTTATTCAAAGATGAATATTTCCAAAAGAATTCCTTTATATGACATGCATATCTGTCAGGCGTGGGTCACATAAGTCCCAATGCATTTCGGGTGATGGAAACACCCTTCCTCAGGGGAATCCACAAACAAATGATAAAACTGATAAACATGTATCGAATACAGTCACATTGATACATATGGTTAATCAAGGCTCTTAATCCATTGACGATATATTAATCATTTGGCAAGGCACACAACAAGATCTAGTGGCCAAACTAACCGAGTTGAATGAAAGGAATCCGAGGATTCAATTCACCTACACCATTGATCGTCGGAGTATCTCTTATCTGGATGTTATGATAGAACTGGACGGTACCACACTCACGACTTCAGTTTTTAGAAAACCCACCCACAGACCGTAACAACACATTACTATACAGCAGCTTCCATCCTACATCGTTGAAGAAACATCTTCCATACTCCCAGTTTCTTAGAGTAAAGAGGATCATATCAGATAACACCCGGTTCATCAACGCTCTGGCAGGATACAAACATGGTTTTCTTGAGCGTGGTTATCCTATTGAGGTGGTTGAGACTGCAGAAAAGAGGTCACAGGAAATACCCAGATCAGAGCTTTTAAAAAAGAAAGAAAGAACTATGGATAGAAGAGAGGTCTTCGTGTCTACATTTTCTACTCAGTCATCAGCAATCAAAATAGTAATTCTCAATAGATGGGAGCTTTTACAATCCGAGCCTGACTTCCAGAACTTATTTCATGACCCTCCGATTTTTGCCTACAAAAGATCAAGTAATCTCAGAGAGATTTTTATGGATAGTGCCACAGAAAAAAAGACGCAACACAGAGGGATGCAAAAGTGTCACAATTGCTCACATTGTAACAATGTATTAACTGGCTCTTCTATTTCTCATCCTTGGACAGGAAAACTAGTTTACCTGCACTTTACTGCTAATTGTAATGAGCAAAACGTGATTTACACTATTAAGTGTCCATGCGGCCTGTATTATGTGGGCAAGACTGAGAGATCGTTGCGAACTCGGATTACGGAGCACAAAAGCAGGATTAGAACCAGGACCACAAGTTCATGTTTAGCTAGTCACTGGGCTGACAACCATCATACCATTGCTCAACTCAGATTCACGGTGTTGGAAGTAGTAAAAACCAGAAATGATAGGGACACATCTGAGGGGCATATTAGCAACGTACTGCGATAAATATCGCAGAGCACGCTTAGCGCGATTTTGTTTAACGCCGCGTATCGCAGGATCTTATCGCCGAGATATCGCGTTATTATCAACGCATATCTCCACGGCGATAATAAATCCTGCGTTAGCGGCGAATTCCACGCACATTGCTGGAAATCCAGCGTAAAAACGGCAGCGATAAGCTAATCCTTGGTGATAGTGATTGAGGGGATTATTTGGTGGCCACACCCTTCTGCTTACCGACTCCTGACCCCTCTGCTGTTTGTTCACTTGGAAAGAAGAAACCACGATGTAAGATACAGTGACTTTTTATTTTAAACAGTTCAAAAGCATAAAAGTAATTCAATTTAAAAGGTGCCCATCAACACATGAGCAGGATGAAAAATAAATGCATTAACAATGTCACAAATCAATTGTTCAAAAGAAGCGAATGTATGACTAAAATATTGTGCTATGAGCAACTGTCTAAAGAGCAACCCTGACTTTAAAGAAGATGTTCAGGCTAGTGCCTGAACAGCTAATCTTTTATTAAGAAAGCAACACCATTCAAGACTACGCAATTTAACCTAAAATAAATGCAATGGCTTGGGTTAGAATGAGCTGAATTAGATAGACTGTCAAAGCCATAAGGCTAAATTATTAGAGAGGCTGACAAAGCCAATAGGCTAATATTTAGTTGAGCTGACAAAGCCAAAAGGCAAAATAATCAGATAGGCTGACAAAGCCAATAGGCTATGCCATTAGATAGGTTGTCAAAGCCAAAAAGGCTGAATTAGCAATAAAGAGTATTACCACCTTGGAAGTTGGAGTTCTAGGTCCAGTCACACGGACGATCGATCGGGAACCTCTTATGCAGTCAGATTGATGCGCAGAGAATTCAGAGCCGCACCCTGGGTGAGGCTCTTTTATATTGTTAAATGCAGAACTTAATGCAGAACTTACACCCACGCTTGACACGAGATCTGACGCAGGCCCCCTAACCGCCCGCTTACAGTAACTGGGAAGTTTGATATAAAACCGAGAAGTGGTATCATGATGGAACAGGGCGTTTAGCAGATGGTCAGTGCTCTTGACCGCAAAAAGTAAACAAAGGATAACTTTTACCGTAAAAAATGCTCAGAATTAATATTTAATATATTTAATTCTTGGTCACGTTGCCGCCTTGAGTTTCAGTTAAGCAAGCGCGGAAAGTTTCATAGCTAAGAATATCGCAAATCTTGCATGTGACACAGCCAGATGTTCCAACAGATTGTCACGTGGGTGGGGGCCACCCTTATTCTCGTAACTGTGGAAAGTTACAAGAGGGGGCTGATATTGTCTCTCGGTGGATGGAACAGATCTCTGCTAGCAGATCAGTGAGGCCTTCGATCTGTATTATTATTATTATAAAATGAGAGCAGGAGTCACTGGCTTTTTGGGCCTACACATTTGTATCTAGGAAGGTATGCTTGGTCCTATGTAAGATATGGTTATCTAGGGAGCTGGGCTTGGGCCTATGTGAGATGCACTCCCAGGACGAAGGAAAGTGGACAACTTAAGACCTTCTATCTGAGCCTGCCTTGTGGGGCCTATCTAGAGTATCATGTTTAGTGGGTAGTGCAAAATCAGAAATGAGTTTCTTGTTAAATGGTAATACGGGACCTTCTGGATCCTCCTTCATATCCCTGCTCTTGTTCATTTTTGAACACATCTCGGATAGAATACTGCGAAGGACCCTCAGGGGTCGGGTGCATGCTGGGTGAATCATTAGCGTAGGGACACGCAGCCGGGTGTTGCAATTCTGATAGTAGGGTAACATATTCTCCTTCATCATGGCTCAGTAACTGGTCATACTGGTGAGCGTCATGCTCCTCCCTCAGAGTGTACCTATGCGGTGGAACTGGGGGAGCTGAGGGTGCGTTAGGAGAAGCCTCAGGGGCAGCTAGTTCTATGAGTTGTATGTGGACCTGGCCATCCCCATCCCCAGGAACACGGTGCATGTCCAGATAGTCTGGATTGCTGTAAATTGCTGTTTTAACGTAATTTATCCCAACTGCTTAGATGCTACATCTGCTGACACACCTCATTATCACCTGTGCACCGCAACACATTAACATGATGACACAACACATAGGTAACATAATTTTCAAGATAGCAGATAGCCATGAAGGCATCCAGTCCAAGTTGAACCAGCCCGTAATAGGGTCTGCATCGGCACCGCCCTCATCACGCATCTTCTTTCCCAAATTGCTCAAGTCCTCAATGGCCTTAGCAAGAGACCCGTTAGCGGCATCATTAGATGGTATGAAAGTACAGCAGCTCGATCCGATGGAACTGCATACCCCTCCCTGCATAGCTGTGAGCTGATCTAGAACATATCTATGCTCTAGAACCATAAGTCTTATTGGTCGTAATTCTTCCTGTATTGCGTTGAACCCATCTCGGGTGTTGTTGATCAGAGTCATTAGTTCATAACGTGTGACCTGCAGCCACCGGGCATTAGCAGATGTTTGCCAGATGGGCCACAGACCCCCAAATAATTCCTGGGCGCCACTGAACAGGCGAAACTCGTCAGGAACTTCCTTAAAGGCGTCGTTAGCAAAATATTGAGCACTCCTTCGGTGCCGGTGAAGCAGGGTGACATCACCTGTCATGGCGTGTTCGAGCACTTGAGAAATGTTGGATGCCGGGACAATGAGATGCAGTTCATGCATGGTGACCATGGTGCATAGGCCCTTCCATTGAGGAGGCAACTGGGCGTAAATGCGTTCTCCGCAGGCCCAAAAGATGTCCATGAGGCCGGCGGTGCCGTCTTGGAGGTCCAAATTAAAAACTGTTGTGTTACAGTCAGTGTTGCTGCCCACAGGGCGGGTACCGTTACCTAGGAAGCAAAGAAGAGGATTTTTTAGTTTATATGCTCTCTTCCATTGGTAGGAGGTGTCTCTACTAAAGGTGTACCTTCTACTCTCTTGTGTCCAGACCTCTCCACACCTATCGTCGATATCCCAATCGGTGTCCCCCTCCCAATCTGTCGTTATAAAGGGGGCTCCTAAGGAAGCAGCTTTACACGTCAAGTTGTGTGGACCTTGCCACTTGTTGTTGACATAGATGTTGGCCCATAACTCTAGCACAGGTCTGTATGCACAGGTGCTTTGAAGTCTTGGTGGATTACATGTGGTTGGGGGTGTTGTAAAGGTGAAGTAACGTAAATAGGCAAAACTATGCTCCCAACTTTGTGTGTACTTTTCAGGTACTTTCATCCTATACAGCTCCTCCATGCCTTTGTCAAATTGTTCTTTGTCAGTCACAATTCTGAACGTGACAGGATTATGATCCCATTCCGTGATGTTTACAAAAAGGGATTCGATAGTTGCAGACAGAAGCTGAATTTGGCCGTATATACGGCAAAGGAATAGATGGAGGAGACACTCGGCTTTTGGGGGTGGTACTTCTTTTGGGAAAATCATTTTGTCTGCGCCTACTGCATGAGGGATGTGTGAGCATACGAAACATGCTTCTTTTGTTACATTTTTTCCTATTTTGGACATGTGCCGGTACCACATGTTATCTAACAGGGCATCATGGGCTCCATGATCCGGATCGAATTCGTCAGGACGGGTGGAATGGAAGTCGGGCCTGGAATGAATGTGTGCAATGTGAACCATTGTGTCTTGAAGAGCGGTGGCCCATTCTTGTGTAACCTTTTGTGTAACCTTAGGTTTTGTTCTACGGGTCCAGAACCTGGCCCTTGCTCTACCTCTTTTAAATCCTCTTTTAAATCTACGGTTAGTGCGAGGAAGGGAACTGCAGGGCAACTGGGGACCTAATGTGAGATCTGGAACGCCAGCCCCTGGGGTAGTAGCACTGCTTGGGATCAGATCAGTAACTGTGGGCGTGGGGTGTGTGCTAGTGTGTGCTGTATCAGCGATGCAAGGTGGGAGTGGTGGACTTGCGATCTTGTCTCTACCTGGTGGCACAACTGACTACCCTGAAGATGGTGTGATAGTATCTGAAAGATAACACTGATCAGTGGTTGCAAGATAATACATGTACCAATTGAGAACTGCCAAAGTGACAGTGGAAAAAACACAAAATAGTAAGGCAAGTGAAATACATAACTTTGCATCTCCATTAGCTTTCTTGACTGTAAGTACGCGATGCTCATTGTCTTCTTCATCACAGGAGGATGGAAGGCCGCTGTCTTCATGGAGTGGCACAGATGATATGTTCCGTCCCTCCTTTAGTCCATTGGCTGAGGTGGTGGTGCGGGGTCTAGACGAACGTGGCTGCGATGGATCCATGCTTTTCTCTCAGTTATTCGCACTGCAGTTGGTGATGAGTCTATCACCTGGAAGGGACCTTCGAACTTAGGATCCTTCCAACGCCTGACGTTTTTCCGGACGAAGACCAGTGTCCCGGGACGGATTGGTGGGAGCTCAGGATCGGTGGGGCCCTTGTCTCTCCTCTTGGATACCTGGGTAGAAAGGAACTGCGCTGCGCTTGTTAGTTGGCACAGATAATTGTAAAGTTCTGCCTTAACTATCTCTGGTGATGACTCACTATCTGTTTTAGGGCGTGTGGATGGAACTGTTACATTTATGGATCGTCCAGTGACAAGCTGATGGGGCGTGAGGTGGTGATCCGAACTTGGGGAGTTTCTTAGTGCAAAAAGTGCTATGGGTAGGCAATAAAGCCATTTCTTTCCTATTGTTGCGCTTATTTTGCTTATTTTATTTTTGAGCAAGACGTTGAGGCGCTCACAAATGCCGTTGCTTTGTGGGTGGTAAGCTGATGTCAGTTTGTGTTTAATGCCTAGCATTGTGGTCAGGGAGGATAAGATGGCATTTGAAAAATGACTTCCGTTATCGGAGCGGATGGAGTCTGGAATGCCCCAGCGAGTAATGACATCACGGAGTAGGAATGTGGCAGCTGCCTTGGCATCACAGTGGACGCAAGGTCCGGCTTCGATCCAGCGTGAAAATGGACACACTACTACAATGAGATAGCGGTAATTTTGGCAGCGGTCGATCATGTCGACATAGTCAATGTGTAGCTCTTTGAAGGGGCCAGATGGTCTAGGAATGGTGGAAGCAACTGTTTTGAGAGTCGGGTTTGGGGAATATTGTTGGCAAATGAGACATTTATTAACATACAATTGTATCTGTTCGTAGGCATTGGGGATGAACCAGTCTGTTTGCAAGGTGGTGGACATGTTATCTCGGGTGACATGTGTGGGAAGGTGGAGTTGGTCTAATGCCACTTGTAACAAGGCCTGTGGCATCACAGGTTTCCCTGTTACTGTCTGTCTGTACACAAAGTCGGCGGAGTCCTGTTGTACTCCCCTCTTCTTCCATAACTCTTTCTCTTGATCTGGTGCACTTTCTTGCATTTCTCTAAGGTGTAACTGTGCAGTGTGCTCATATTGCTGAGTTGTGTCAATGTCAAATGGTGTTGTGAATTGGGATGGAGTTTTTGGAATTCCTTCATTGCTATTGTCATGCTCTGTGGGAGGCAGTGTTTGGGAAAGTAAAATGGGGGCAAGTGGAACTTCTGTTGTTGTTTGGAGTGGGGGGCCTGTTGCTGGGGGGCCTCTGGCTGCAGCCTTAGCTGCCCAATCTGCCAGGGCGTTACCTCTGGAGACAAAATCTTGGCCATTAGTGTGCGCTGCGCATTTGACTACGGCTACTTCAGCTGGTAGTGTAAGGGCCTCAATAAGTTCCTCTAGTAACATTTTGTGAATGACAGGTGTGCCATCTGATTTGAGGAAGCCGCGCCTTCTCCAGCGGAGGATGCTGGAGTGTGTTGTTGTGGTGACATATGCAGAATCTGAATATATTGTAATACGGTCATCAGTTCCAATATTTAGGGCAGCTATGAGGGCTACCAGTTCAGCTGCCTGGGCAGAATAATGTGAAGGTAATGTGAGTTGCTGCACAATGTCTAGGGAATCAGATGAATCATTCTGCTGTGCTTTAACTACTGCTGCTCCTGTGTACCTGACTCCTGTTTCTTGATCAATGGTAGAGGAGCCATCAACAAAATATACAGTACTGTTTGGCAAGGGATCCTCTTTAGCTGCTCCAGACTCATCTGGTGAATATGTGGCACAGTCATGGGTGTCATCATCTGAGGTAGCTATTGGATGAGCAAAAAATGTGGCAGGGTTTACTGGTTGGCATTTGACAATTTTCAGAGAAGGTAGTGACAGTATAACTTCGTAACCTGAGACTCTCTGTGTTGTTAAAGTTGTCTTGGCTTTTTGTATTATTGCAAAGACAGCATGTTCTGTGTACATAGTCAGTGGGGAACCCATTACAATGGGAGTGCTTTTCTCAACAGCAAAAGCTGCGGCAGCAAGGGCCTGCTCGCAGGGGTAATGACCTTTCATGACAGCGTCCAGCATGCCGCTGAAGTAGGCAATGGGCTTATGGCCCATGGGGTATTTCTGAGTGAGTACTGCAGTCATTACTAGACCATCACAGTGAGTGAATAGGTAGAATTCTTTTGTGTAATCAGGTGATCCTAACACTGGTGCATTTGTTATCTCATTTTTGAGCTGGGTGTAGGCTGTTGTCATTTCAAGTGTCCACTCAATTTTATTGTGTCTGTCTTTGCCCATTTTGACAGCTTTCAGCAATGGGGCAGTTATGGTTGCGAAATCAAAGACCCATTGACGGACATAGTTAACCAGGCCGAGGAATTTTTGCATGTCTTTAACTGTTTGGGGTTCAGGAGTGCCTTTTATTGCCTCAACTCGACCTGGAGTCACTCGTCTGCCTGATGCAGACAGTAGCTGACCTAGATAGTGTACCTCTTTCTGACAGTACTGTAACTTCTGTTTGTCAACTTTGTATCCCCTTTGTGCTAGCGTGGTAAGTAGGAAGATGGTGTCTTTTCTGCATTGTTGTTCTGTGGGGCTGCAAAGCAGTATGTCATCGACATATTGCAGTAAGGTGCTGTCACATTGAATATTAGACAAGTCCTCTTTGACAACTCTGTTGAAGACGCTGGGGGACTCACAGTACCCTTGAGCGAGCCTTGTGTACGTGAATTGCACATTTCTGAATGAGAAAGCCAATAGGTATTGGCTGTCTTGGTGCAAAGGAATGCTGAAAAAGCATTTTTCAGATCGATGACAGAAAAGTACTGTGCATCGGGGGGACATTCGTGAGGATGACAGAGGGGTCTGGGACAATGGGGAATTCTGGTACCACTATGTTGTTAATTGCGCGAAGATCATGTACTAGACGCCATTGATTGGTCTTCCCCTTGCGCACAGGAAAAAGGGCTGTGTTACACGGAGAGATACAAGGATATATTACTCCTTGTTCTAGCAATGCCTGTATGGTAGGGGCTATGCCCTCCTCTGCTGCTTTGGACAAGGGATACTGTTTTATTCTGGGCAGGATAGCACCTTGTTTGAGAGTTATCTTAAATGGCCTGGCAGAGCTGATAAGGCCTACATCATTTGGGCCTGTTGTCCAAAGATGTGCAGGTACTTGAGCCAGATCTGCGTCTCGGGCAGAGTCATAGCTAGGGGTGACTGTTGGTGTCCTAATCTCCACTGTTACTGAGACGGGCACATTATTATCGATAGATAATCTCTGTCTTAGAGTAGTTCCTCAGGGGATCCAAACAACTGGGCATCTGAAATGTCTCTTACCAACCCTTTAGGCTCAATAAAAATGACACAAGCCCAAGTATGAGCGTTGTCATCGCATGCCAGGAATGCGCCGTAGGTCGGTGTTACCTCAAGGGCGCAGATGTCAAATGTCAAATGTTTATCTAATATCTGTGAGTCTGGTAGTTGGGGTCTGAAAAGGAACTCTTTTGGTAACTGAACAGTGCGGCCTTGTAATTCGGGAGTGGTGGCGACAATAGTGTGAACAGCTGCAGAGAAGGCGTGCTCATCCACTGGGCGTGCTCTGACCTGGCTATCTAAGGAAGACTGTGCAGTGACTGCCATTATCCTAGTTAGTGGGGTACCTGGTATAGAGCAAATCATTGTTCCATTGTCATCAAAGTGGATGGTCATATTTAGTTTGGCCATGAGGTCACGTCCTAAAAGATTGACTGGGGACCTAGGTGAATAGAGCAGAGGCTGCTCCACTACATGGCCTCCTATCTCCATTGATACTGGCTTGGTGAAAGGGACCCTTGCTATTGCCCCAGAAAATCCCTGTGTGTCCGCTGTTTTGTTAGAAATGGGCAGAGGGCCACCTGTGATGCAGGAATATGTGGCACCTGTGTCAACAAGAAAACTATATGTTTTGTTATTTATCACAACACTTGCAATGGGGTCCTCTTCAGTATTGCTTGTGCATGACAAAATTGGGCACACAAGAGTTGTCTGTGGGCTGTCCTAGCTGGTGTATCCTCCAGCCTGAAATTGCTGGATGGTGCCCTGGGTAAAGGGGTTGTTGGAGGCAACAATTGTTCCTCCTAGAGGTACATTTTTTTGTGTTTGGGAGACCACCTGATAAGCAGGTGCTTGCTGTAGCTGTAGCTGTTGCATTGGAACCTGTATTTGTTGGACTGCTGGCTGGACCTGGGCCATTATGGGCGCTTGGAGCTGCACTTGTTGCTGCTGTGCTGGTTGTGCATAAGAATATAGTATTTGGGGCTGTTGAAGGTGTTGTTGCGTGCGCTGCTGTTGTTGGAATGGTGCTTGTGCTTGGTAGCCAGGACGCATATATTGCTGACCCATATCACGCTTTTTGCTGTTGCAATCTCTCTGTATGTGGCCTGGTTTCTGGCAATAGTAGCAAATGATCGGTGGTGTTCCCTGTCCTGGCTGTTGTGGAAACCTTTGTTGTCCCATCCCTCGCCCTCTTCCTTGTCCACCCGTGTTCCAGTTCATATTTGGTCTGTTATTGTAATAGGGCTGTGTGTTGGTGCTGTAAGCAGGTTGTGCTGGCATGTATTGTACCATTGGCTGTTGTTGCGGCTGGACATACTGTATGGCAGGTTGGGGTTGAGCTTGTATGTACTGTACTGCAGGTGGTGCTTGAACCTGCTGTGGGGCAGGTTGGGCGTTGCCTGCAAGAGCATTCATGGCAGCCTGGGGGAAGGATGTTACTGCTGTCATTTGAGTGACCGGTGCTGCAAGCATGACTGTGTCAACATTGTCTTTTTTCTTATTAAGTTTCTGCTGTACCAACTTGGCAGCGGCATTCTCTATTGCCAGCTGTCTAACCTTCTCTTGTTCCTGTCTCTTTTTGCAATAATGTATAATGTGGTCTTGTATTTCAGCCCATGGCTTGCATTCCATTGCTACAATGCCATCTAATTTTTCCTGCACTTCAGTGGGTAAACCTTTCTTTATTGTGTGATAAAATAATCTCCCATATCCTCCAGCTGCGTCCCAGCGTTGCCCTAACTCCTGGTGCCATTTTTCTTTCATTCTGGAAAGATAGTTGGCAGGGTCTTCATTTGGTTGCATGGTCTGTGACAATAGAGCCCCAATATCGGGAACATCAGGGAATTTCCTGCGCAACTCAGTCCAGGCTAGTGTTCTAATCTCATTAAAGGAAACACCATCATGTTTGGTATTTGTTTTTGTAAGATTGGCATGGACACGTGTGAAGAGATCTTCTGCGTCTTCTCCCATGAGGGAGATCAGCAGGCTTTTTACATCTCCTATAGCTATGTTGTTACCTGTGGTGCAATTTTCAAAAGCTGCAATCCATTTTCCCGCACCCTCAGTGAGGGGTGGGAGTGCCTTTTTGACATTTTCTTTGTCTAGTGTAGACCATGGGATATAGATGGGGGGATCAGTGACATTTTTGTAGAGCAGTGGCATTTGGCGCATGACCCCAGGGCGTTGCGCTGTGGGTCCTGTATAGTCATGCTGGCGAGCATATTTTTGCCAGACTTTGAGGCTCTCCCTCATGTAGTCATAGTCCCAATCCTCATCTCCTAGTCCTTTGAGGATACATTCAACTGCTGTTGCCATGTACTGAGGCTCAAAGGAGCCTTCTCTTGGCCAAGGGAGCATTTGTGGTGCTAAGGGCTCTGACCAGCCTGCCAAGTCGTCTGAAAAGGGGTTAACTGCATAATCTGAACCTTCCCCTAATGTCACTATCTCATTGGGAGTGAGATCATTGCTTGTTTGTGGTGGACATGGTCTGCTGAGACTTATGTTGTGTCTATTTTTCATCCTAATGGTGCGCAAGGAGGCAGAGCCCGAGACGTCATATAGTATGTCGTCTGGGCGTCCATGTGTCCCCAAGACTTTAAGTCTTTGTGCTTCGGTGGTCCTGACCTTACTTCTTACCACTCTGTCTTGTTCCTGCGGGAGTCCACAATATATTGGGATGTCACCAAACATTGGATTGTGGCCTTCTAGCACCCGTGGGGGTGTCTTATCCCGTCCTACTGCTGTTGGGAATTGGTGGTCTTGGTGTGTGTTGGTGAGTGTTTGTGTCATTCCAGAGGCGGCAGCGTCACGGTGGTAGGGGTGCTCATCAAGGCGATATTGTCTGCTCCCTTCCCCATTCCTACTGATAATTGTCTTTCGGTGGTGTTGCACGAGGTTGTGCAGCGTGGGTGAGGGTGGTGTTGGTGTGTTGACCTTTGACATTATGTCCGTAATGCTTTTGTTCATGTTCTCTAATTTAAATGACAAGCGTCTAATCGAGTTTACCTGTGCTGCGTGGCAAGGTGGGTGATGCATGGGTGTCTGTTCGTCCTCAAGGCGCTGCGGTGAGATACTCTCCATGCTGGTGCTTTTGCTCAAGTCTGTATTCTGTCTATAATTGCCATATGAGGAGGGAAGACCAGTGAGAGGAACACACTGTCCCTCCGTCATGCACAGCAATGGTGGGGCGGGGAACTCAATGAGCTGTCTGTTGTCTGTCATGAGGCCAGATCCCGGTACCTCAGCAGAGGGTGCAGTAGCCATGTAAGGCATGCTGCCAGTTTGTGATGGGAGGTGCGACCTTGGGAACAGGTGTGTGCCGGTGTCAAGGAAGGGGTTAAGGACAGGTGCTTGTTGAGTGTCAGTGTCACGGAAGGGGTTAGTGACAGTGTCTTGTTTAGGGCCAATGTCACGGACGACAATGACAGGTGAGCGCAAGTGACGAGATGATGCTTGAGAGGCAGAGTCAGAGTCCAAGTTACGAGATGATGCTTGAGAGACAGAGTCAGAGCCTTCCTCATCGTCTTCACCTGGGCGGGGGTGTGCAGTATTGACTGTTGGTGTAAATTTTAGTGATAGCTGTGCATCTATGAAGCCTGGGATACCTGATACCGCTGTCTCCCTTACTGTACCGTTGGGGAGAGGCAGGTGTATGCTGCGCAGGTCTGTCAGGTCGGGGTATACATCACTGGGGGGCGTGGGTGGAGCCGGTGGTCTGTCCACGGGGTGGTACGGGTGACTGGGTGATGTGTGGGAAGCCTGAAATTCCTCAATCTGTGTGATGTGTAATTCTGGGCCGAGGTGCGGTGAGGAAGATGCCTCATTTGGTAGTGATTGGAAGCCAGCAGCCGGAGAATCATTAGTGGTAACTGGCAGCTCAGGTTGTTCCTTGTTAGTGAGCTCGGTATACATACCGCTGAAGTGGTAAGGCGGTGGGGGCGGAGCATTAGGTATAGCTGGGGGTGTGGAGTCAGAGTGTGTTTGAGCCTTGTCTTTAAAAATGCGCCAGAGATCTAAAGTAGCCTTTCTCTTCTGTAACTTAGTGCCAGAGTATTTGGTGTCTAGAAAGGTGGTGGCATGCTCTAGTATTATTGGGTCAAAGCTTCCCTCTGAGGGCCAAGGATGAGTCATTTTCGCCGTACGCTTATGAAGCTCACGGCAGTGCTTTAGTATATGGTGTTCCTGGCCTCCGAATGTTTTTAAAACATGTTGGAGTGGAGTGGCCATGTTGGTGTGTCTAACACTGGGCACTCTAGAAAAAGCCTGAATTACAGGAGCACGTTTTCTCAGGTGCTAGGGACAATGTCTCTGATGAGTTCTTGCTCTACTGCCTGAATAACAATATCATACACACAGTCCTGTAAGTCTCGCTCTTGTGCTTGGGTGTAAAGAGGAAAGTGGAGCTGGCCGCCAAAGCAAGCTTCAGCAATATAACTTTGGAGAGGGTGCTTTGGCCAGGTGCTAGATAGTATGGCAGTGAGTAGCGCTCCAGGGGGATGTATGATGAAAAAGATGTGAAAGTGGGTAGACGTTTTATACACTGTAGAGCTTACTATGCCATTCATGAGTGTTATTTTAAAGCACAATGCTTTGAGGGTGTGTGTCGCTTGTTTGGAAAGAAATGTGGTTAGGTGGTAGAAGAGTGCTCAGTGGCAGAAGTGGATTCAGGGGCAGGAGTGGATTCAGAGGCAGGAGTGGATTCAGGGGCAGGAGTGTGTTCTGGGGCAGGAGTGGGCTCAGTGGCAGAGGTGGAGGGAATGGCGTCTATTATCAATTCCTCTCCTATTGCGCTACTGATAACGTGATATAATGCTTGTCTTAATTCCAGTTCCTGTGGTCCGGTGTATATTCCGTTAGGGGAGAAGTCAGGAAATTGGAGCCGGCTGCGAGAGAGACCAGCAATTACTTTACTTTGTAGCGGGTTGCGTGGATAATTTGTAACAAGTGTGGAGGGTATGTCCAAACCTGGCGCTATTAGGCGAATGCGTATGTAAATGTAATCCGATGTCCTATGAACCGTGGTACCTGTAATCCTGTTCATGGGGACCAGTAATTGTGGAGTGTTCCCTAAACTGTCAGTGCTTGGAATGTTTTTGTTCTTTATGTTTAGTAACAGTGGGATGCGGAAGGTGCGGGAAGGATGGTGCTAGTGAAAGCGTTATCTGCTGTGCCTGGGTATAGTCAACCCCTAAAACGTGAAATATAGTGAGAAGGACCGTGCTTGCTAAGGGTGTAACGTGATAAAAGGAGGATGGGTGCTCAGTAGAAAGACCCACAACGATATTATTAACTAGATATACAAAAATAGGAGAAGCTGTACTGTCAGGCGACGGGGTACTCATTACCTACAGTGTCTGAAAATGCGGGGGTGGACTTGCTGGGGAGGCACAATGAGGATGTCTGGGACAGAGTCCTCTAGATCCACTGAATAGTCCTGCAGGAGTGCCAAGAGGAATGGGGACTCGGTAGCCGGAGGCAGTGGTTGGTGGAGAGCAATAGTAAGTGCTGATGCTGATACCGTAGGGGGGGCAGGGGCAGTAATGCTAGGGAGTGTTGCCTCTTCAGAGGATGCCGTGGACTGCGCAGAGTCAGTATTGGAGTCGTCGTCTATGGCAATGGTAGGGGGCGAATTAGCAAGAGAAACAGAGGACCCTAAAGAGGGTGGGGAGCGCGGAGGTGAATTAGAGGAGTGGGCAGGCCACAAAAGATCGGGGCGGGTGGTGTCTGGTGGTGGTGGTGGTTGGGAAGAAGCGGTGCCTGAGAGAGGTAAGTCTACGAGAGACAAGAGTGAAAGGCGGAGTTCTGTAGTGGGTGTAAAGTCAACCTCTAAGATGTCCCAAGTAGCTGCAAGAACTTCGCTTTGATGGCGCGTGAGGGGGATAAAGTGATCAAGACCGGTGTGGTATACCGCCGTGGCAGTACCACGTACTGAATGAATAAGGAGATTAATAATTTGCGGGGGGTCAGGGGACATAACGGGGGGGTTGTTTAAGGGGACGGACAAGAGGAATGGAGATACACCTCCACCCCCTGTGGCTACCAATTGGCGTAGGCAAGTGGTAGGCAAAAGGTGTGAGAGACAGAAAAGAGGCGCAATGTACGTGCAATGTGTAGTGAAAATAAGTGCAACTACTTAGCGGGATTGCGGCTAGGTGGTAAAGGCAAGGCAATCCAGACAACAGCTACCTGGCGCAACTGCCCTTAATAGTGAGGAAAAGTGGGGGCAATTGAGTCAACAAAAAGTAACTAGCAGGCTGCCACTCGGCTAAGTGAGTGTGGAGCTGGCAGTTCAGCAACAGATGTGTGGTGGGACAGCAGGGCTACTAAATGTTTAATAAAACGAAGCACAAGAAACAGACACAATGGACAACAAATAAACAATTATTAAATAAATGAAATGCATTTCAAAAAATAATAACGATCAAAATAACAATGTTTACTGAGAGACCAGACTGAGAAGACAGAGGAAGGAGGGGCGAGGTGACTACAGTGAAGCTGCGAGGCTCACTTCCTCGTTCTGTGAAGGCAGAAAGCAGAAAAAGGCGGGGTCAAGGTCAGACTGGGCCACAGAGCTCGAAGTGGTTAGTTCCTCTTTCTGGAGTGGCGCAGCTAAGAAGGAAGACAGGCGCCGTTGAGAGAGCGAGATAAATTTAAGAGATAAAAATAGAAAAGCACCCAAGCCATGTACAACTGAATCAGAGAGGGACGAACTATAGAGTGCGAAGAATGAATGCGTGAATACACAGGAAAGAACCCTAACGAAAGAGGGGCGCATTGACGCCGAAACGAAAGAGAATGGTGTTGGAAGGTGTAAAGGAAGAAAGAAAAATGATAATGTACGAGGAAAGTGTGAGGAAGAAAAGACGAAGAGCAGCTGAAAGAGAAGGAAGGGAAGGAGAAAAAGGATAAATAAATAAAAGATGCAATGAAAGAATACAGAGAATAAAACATAAAAGGTAAAAAATCAATAACACAAAATGTAAATATGAATACAAAATGGCGGCGAGAGCATACAAAATGGCGGCGGGACACACCCCAAATGGAAAAGTGCGACAACACTACAAAAACGCGTGCCACTTATGCACCAAGGCAAAAGCGCAACAGCCCACAGCTGTGCAATATAAACAATTCGATAAGAAATGGAAGACAGAAAAATGTGCTTGTAAATATCAAATGTGCGTCAAAATTTTAAAACATGAGAAAACAGCAAACGCATGTGCGCACCAAGTGTGCGTGCAGCATGCCAGAATTCGATCAACCACGTGATCCGGACTCAAACCGTAAGCATCACTGAGCAAGGCAAACCTTAAAAAAGCACATGTGAGAAAATGTGTAAACATAAAAAACCTGCAACCATGAAAAACCTGCAAACGCATGTGCATGTGCACTATGCCAGAATTCGACCAAACACGTGGTCCGGACTCAAACCGTAAGCATCATCTTAAAAAACTAAAATAAGCGTCGGCAAGAGAATTAGAAGGAAACCACAACAAAATTAAAAATAGCAGAGGGAAGAGCACCAAAAGAGCCTCGGGGAGATGTGACCAGCCACAAAGAGGATGTCGTGGCATGTCAGTCTACCACAGGTGGGCAAAGGAGCACAGACAAGGGAGACCCCTGGTGGCAAATGCAGGCTGACCCACCACCCCACACACGCCACAACCTGGGGAAAATGCAAGGAAAAAATAAAAGTATCCCTGACTTACCCAGGTGGACGTGGGGAGAGGAGAGCCCGAGAGACAGCCAGACAGGTGTAACCCCAGCATGCGTCCCAAGACCTCACCGTAGATGACTGCTGAACGAGTCCTAGATATTCGTGGTCGCCAGCTGATTGAGGGGATTATTTGGTGGCCACACCCTTCTGCTTACCGACTCCTGACCCCTCTGCTGTTTGTTCACTTGGAAAGAAGAAACCACGATGTAAGATACAGTGACTTTTTATTTTAAACAGTTCAAAAGCATAAAAGTAATTCAATTTAAAAGGTGCCCATCAACACATGAGCAGGATGAAAAATAAATGCATTAACAATGTCACAAATCAATTGTTCAAAAGAAGCGAATGTATGACTAAAATATTGTGCTATGAGCAACTGTCTAAAGAGCAACCCTGACTTTAAAGAAGATGTTCAGGCTAGTGCCTGAACAGCTAATCTTTTATTAAGAAAGCAACACCATTCAAGACTACGCAATTTAACCTAAAATAAATGCAATGGCTTGGGTTAGAATGAGCTGAATTAGATAGACTGTCAAAGCCAAAAGGCTAAATTATTAGAGAGGCTGACAAAGCCAATAGGCTAATATTTAGTTGAGCTGACAAAGCCAAAAGGCAAATAATCAGATAGGCTGACAAAGCCAATAGGCTATGCCATTAGATAGGTTGTCAAAGCCAAAAAGGCTGAATTAGCAGAAAAGAGTATTACCACCTTGGAAGTTGGAGTTCTAGGCCCAGTCACACGGACGATCGATCGGGAACCTCTTATGCAGTCAGATTGATGCGCAGAGAATTCAGAGCCGCACCCTGGGTGAGGCTCTTTTATATTGTTAAATGCAGAACTTAATGCAGAACTTACACCCACGCTTGACACGAGATCTGACGCAGGCCCCCTAACCACCCGCTTACAGTAACTGGGAAGTTTGATATAAAACCGAGAAGTGGTATCATGATGGAACAGGGCGTTTAGCAGATGGTCAGTGCTCTTGACCGCAAAAAGTAAACAAAGGATAACTTTTACCGTAAAAAATGCTCAGAATTAATATTTAATATTTTAATTCTTGGTCACGTTGCCGCCTTGAGTTTCAGTTAAGCAAGCGCGGAAAGTTTCATAGCTAAGAATATCGCAAATCTTGCATGTGACACAGCCAGATGTTCCAACAGATTGTCACGTGGGTGGGGGCCACCCTTATTCTCGTAACTGTGGAAAGTTACAAGAGGGGGCTGATATTGTATCTCGGTGGATGGAACAGATCTCTGCTAGCAGATCAGTGAGGCCTTCGATCTGTATTATTATTATTATAAAATGAGAGCAGGAGTCACTGGCTTTTTGGGCCTACACATTTGTATCTAGGAAGGTATGCTTGGTCCTATGTAAGATATGGTTATCTAGGGAGCTGGGCTTGGGCCTATGTGAGATGCACTCCCAGGACGAAGGAAAGTGGACAACTTAAGACCTTCTATCTGAGCCTGCCTTGTGGGGCCTATCTAGAGTATCATGTTTAGTGGGTAGTGCAAAATCAGAAATGAGTTTCTTGTTAAATGGTAATACGGGACCTTCTGGACCCTCCTTCAATAGGAAGATGTGGACTCAGCCGTACAATCCACCTCCCATTATATGTATGGCTAAGTCAGAAATTTTCCAGACGTTAAATACCTGCGATAAAGGGTGCATAGCGCGGTTTTTCTTGACGCTTCGCGGGTCTGCTGCAGGCTTGTTAATACCGCGAAGTCGTGTTAGCGACTATTTCCATGTTGTTTTGCTCCGGAACGCCTACTTTGCATGTCATTAGCGATGGCATGCAGGGCGATAAAAAACCGGCAGCTAACTCACGGAAACTAGCACTAACACGGGTTAGCACGAGCTTGTAAATAAGGACGCGGCGATAACTCACTTGATAATATGCCCCTAAGTTTTTAATTCAGCGAGAAAGTTTCTGGATTCGAATTTCTGGATACTTTAATGCCCAAGGGTCTAAATGACAAATTGGAACTAGCATGCTTCCTGTAGTGTTGCGTCGCATTTATTTATATTCAGTTTTGTTTCTATTCATTCACATTCATTACTGGTCTCACTCCAGGTCACAGATACCCGAGGCTACAAGTATACTACTGTCTGGTGGATATAGAGTCATTCATGTTGGGAGATTTTTAGAGAACATACTTCAACAAGTACTGTGATACAAATAGGCCTGGTTACCAAGCAAAGCATAATGTAATTTTCATTCAATCTGCCGGGCATGATAAAATGTCAGTAAGTACAACTCCAATTTCACTGTATTTAGATGCAGATAGGTTTGGGCATTAAGCAAAACACAAGGTAATTTTTGTTCACTCTGACTTGTATGATAAAACGTTAGGATGCACATCTTGAATTCCACTTCATTTTCAAATGATGTATCATGTATTTAACTTTGATTGATGACAAACATCAAGGCTATTGCTAGATATACAGAGTGGTGCATATAGGAAGATGAAACAAACATTGTCTATGTTCAGGTATAAAATGTGGTGAACATTCAGAGCAACTCCGTAATAGTAGAAATCCATATGTATCTGGAATGCTTAGAGCACCTCAATATACTGCCAAGCATCGTTTGAATTAATCGAGTTAGCGGTGATCATGTGTAGTATGGTGTTTGTGCCAGGTTATTGTGAATTTTGTTATTACGTTCGCTAAATTATACTGCAACTGTAAAATGTATGTTACATTTGTGCAACTGCCACAGTAGGACTTTCCCCATCGAGGGTTTTTGTATATCATAATTAGGGCTCCCGGTTTTATGGTATTTATTTTTTTAACATTTCCATCTGCATTTATCCATATTTATTTTTTGGTCATTTTATCTGTATTTATAAACATTTTTTTTGGTAGCAAGAAAAAAAAGACACTAAAGCTAGTATTTTTCCACATTTATTTAAATTGACATGCACACATGCACTAGATTGTTTTGCTGTTTTTTTAAATTGGAGCCTATGCTAAGTGCACTTTACATATTGGGAGCGAACCTGCCTTCCTTTGAGAGTGCAGGCCAATTCCTTCCTACCCTGAGGAGGCATGCCGCCCTCACACCCCAGATCGTTCCACCCCTATGCCCCTACTGATAGAAAGCATGTTCTCCTGCCTGGTGGCTGATTGGCGAGGGGAAGCCCTCCCCATCATTACCCAGAGAAGTGAAACCTCTCTAGCGCCTAGGGCCTATGGAGACAAGAGCAACCTGTAGTATAAGGTCGAACAAGATCCGGAGATCATATGCAACAACCTACTATTACCACAAAGAAGCACGCAAAACGTTTTCCCTGCTGTGTATTACAAGTATGGAACACAGTTCTGGGTAATTTAGGATGTGTTACTGAACTCATTTGTTTTAGGAAGCCTGTACAGGATATGTCATTTTAGGAGTTCTTTCCCTGAACTCTGTTGCCATTGTTTTTGTCTTAAACGTTATGTAAGGTCCACGAATGGGGGCAGTAATGCTGCTATCTCTTCTCCAGCCGCAGTGTCTTCTTGCACAGTTGCACTCCGTGAGAGAGGGCTTCGTGATGTGGAGGCCAGGGCACTGCTCCGGTCCTCGGTGGGGTAATATCAGCACACAGCCAGAGTGCAAGTCAGAGAGGGCTGTGTGCACATCTCCGAGCTGCAACCACGCCGCTCACACACAACCACCCCCATTACCCCACGACGTAAGCACCAATCTCTCCATACTCCTGTGCCTCCGCCTGAAAACGCCATCCCAACTACATTTAAAAAAAACAACAAAAAAACAAGAGTACTGTTAATTTTAAATATATTTCTGCACCCGATGTGGGCCTAGCTCTTGGCACACCAAGTTAGGCCTCTGTTCTCAACACCGCAATTCAAGTGCGTCTCTCCACCCTACTACGGTAGGAAGATCACATTACTTCCTGACACTTAATGTGCTTCTTTTTAATCCGGTCAGTGCCAGCTAATAGTTGTTGGAGGCATGTCTGCCCCCCTGCCCTGCCACATCAATCTCCTTCCCCCTCCCATACAAAAAAACAAAACAAAAGGTTGCTGGGCCTGCAGCCGATGTCCTGGGGTGTTTTCACACCTCTTAATGGACATCGGCTGCTTGCACTGCTCGAACAATTTATACCTTGCCTGACAACCACTGTGAGGGGGTGCTGGAGGGTCTCTGCAGACACGGCGCTCTCAGCTGCAATTGTTCAGCAGTTTCCGATTTCTTTTGGCAGCCCCTGTGCACCTCTGACTCGGATTTTATCTAGAGGCGGCAGGAGCATTTGTTTTGTAAGTATTTTTCCGTCTCTATATATAAATACAGACAAAAACCAAAAAGGTTTCCGTCTGTATTTATATGTAAAAATCCGTTTAAACGGAAAACCGGGAGCCTTAATCATAATTGATAACTTTCGACACACGCTCTCAGAAACTATTGAGGAATCAAAGAGCTTGCAGTTGCACAAGATACAACTGAACAAGGGCATCGGACTCCATTTTGGCAGCCATGTTGCCTAGTACTCACTTGGTCTTCGACTTTCCTGTCCTTCGTCTATTTCTATTATTGGTGATGGGGCGTCACGCACCTACGGAAAGCGTTGTTGAAACGAGGCGGGTTACTCTCTTTAACACAGCGGGATTACCATTTCGGATGAAGTGAAGAGACTATCTGATGAGGGTTTTGGTAACGCTCTCGAGCCCTTTGGCAAGTAAGTAGTCTTCAGGCTGGCGGGTGGTTTATATAAGCATAGTGGTCAACTATTCATGGCATACTATTTACCCTTTAGTTGGCAGCGGTTTGTTTGCTGAGGAGGATCTAATTTCTTATGACTGTCCTTCAAATCAGAGTGAGGTGCACAGCGTTCAGGACGTGAGCGGCTGTTGTATAGCATCTGAAATTAGATTATTGGTGAGTGTTACTAGCTTTTCCACCGGGTGTTATTTAGTGAAAAGAAACTCTGGAGCCAGGGCTGGGTTGAAAGGAATCCTTTTGCACTTCGGAGAGTTGCTTTAATGACACCCCCTACAGCAAAGGCACTTTTGGGTATAAATACCAGGGCTGTGGCCCTATCAAACTAGTACACTACTGGACCTGGGAAGAACTCTACTGGAGTAAAGACTGATGTACTGAAAGGATTACCACTTTGTTGTGACTGACTGTTCTGAGGAAATGCTTCTCTGTTTTGCTGGGCTTCCCTGCTGCTTGCTAATCTCTGCCCTGCTGAGGACAAGGACTGGACCCTCTCACTTGAACCCAGAGTGACTCCAAGGGCTTGCCTCCTGTTTTCTGAAGTCTCAGGGACACAAAAGACTTCCTACAATCCTGCTGGTGCTGCTTGACTTTGTCATCTGTGAGTCCTACCCTTGCCTGAGGTGACTCTGCATTCCTGGGCCTCAGAAGTGGGTTTCAGCAGCTTTTTCCTACATCGACATCGACGCAGCAGTGACTTAGCGCTGATCGAACCGATGTATTGCCTTCAATGACGAAGCAGCAGCCGCTCGACGACAGTGACACTACAGTTGGCGTGGCTCGATGCCGATGGACAGCGCAACTCGACATCGACGCAGTGCCTGCATTGTAAAGGGTTTTGACACCGAAGTTTCCATTGACAGCGCGGATCGGTGCCGGCGTTCGCCTCCATTCAGGGACCCCTCGACCAAGTCTTCGCCGTCAACACTTTTCTCCATCCAAGGAACTTTGTTAGTAGGACCTGTCTGTGTCCTGTAGCCAACCTGCCCTTAATCGTGGTCAGACCAAACTTTGACGTTGCACCGGTCCCTCACGACCTCAAGTAACCTTTTGACTGCTAGTGACTTCTAAGCACTATTTTTGGTTTATTCAATAAAAATTCATATCTCGACTTCAATTATTGGATTTTTGTCATTTTGGTCTTGTTTTACTCGAATAAATATTCTCTATTTTTCTAAACCTGTGTAGAGCCTTTTTGTGGTGTTTTCATTGGGTTACTACAATTTAAGTGTTACACAAATACTTTACACATTGGCTTTAAAGATAAGCCTGACTACCCTGTGCCAAGCTACCAGAGGTTACGCACAGGTTAATTTAGGGTGTGTATCTGACTTACCCTGACCAGGGTGGTGATCCCTACTTGGACAGGGTGAAAACCTCTGGCAACTAGTGATCCCATTTCTAACAGAGCCCATGGAACCACTGCTGTTGTTTCTGCCATCAACCACTACACCTTCAAGAACATTCTTGCAGGGGCTCTCTGACAAGATAGAAGGGGGCATATTTAAGAGAACTTGATGCCGCCGTAGCGTCACTTTTTTGATGTTACTGCAGCTTTTTTTATCACCTTATTTACAAGTTGCCACTAACTGCAGTTAGCGGCACTTTTCCAGTGTAAATGTGAATTTTCAGGATCACCACTTCTGTTAGAGGGACTAAATGAAAATGAGACGCAAGTTAGGCATTCCCGTGAAAAAACTGCCGCTAAACACACTTCGCAATATTTACAATGAAATTCCCGTACATCGATAACCCCCCAAAACTGCTGCTAAGTCCAAAAACCAGCAGTTTTCTAACGTCAAGCCTTACCTGGTCTTAAAAATGGTGCAAACATACCCGTATATAAAGGAAGACAATCCTAGACCCTCATTGTCAACCTCAACAACGCCATGGAGCTACTACTATTGCAACTTGGAGCGCCAAGAAGAACACCACCACCACAGAGGCAGCGCTGAAGAAGAGAGCGGGTCTGCTGCCAAAGGATCATCCTCACACACCTCTGGCCGGAGAAGGTGATAGCCCTTTACAGGCTAAAAAGTTTCTCCATCCTATGCCTACTCAACCAGATAGCGCCAAAGCTGGAGGCCACATCCCAGCGCAGCACTAACATACCTCGGCAAGCCAAGCTACTTGCTGTGCTGCACATGTTGGCCTCAGGCACCTTCCAACCCACCACTGCCAGAGTGGCCGGAGTCTCCCATGCATCCTTCTCAAGGTTCCTCCCCACTGTCTTGGATGCCATCATCAGCCTGACGCCGCAGCATCTACGCTTTCCCAACACTGCGCAAGAACAACTCACCAACAAGCAAGGCATCTATGCCATTGCTGGTTTTCCACATGTGTTAGGGGCAATCGACTGCACCCTTGTGCAACTTGTGCCTTCTGCGGACACTGCACACATAAACCACAACAGGAAGCACACATACTCAATGAATGTGCAGGCAATTGTTGACCATCTTTGAGTGTTCATCAATGTTGTCCCCAAGTATCCAGGCAGTGTGCATAACTCCTACATCTTCTGCCAGTCCGTCATCAACCAGCGGTTCCAGAATGGCATCTGTGGAAATGGACTGCTCATTAGTAAGTACAAACTGAACTTACCACACACCTCAAGTCACCAATCATGTAGCTCAACAATGTGAAAATGCACATGTAGCAAATTGAATTCTACATACAGTGTAATTGGGCCAACTACTATTCATAAACACCTAATTCCAAAGAACAACATATATGTAAGTAGTCCAAACAACGGAGTAGGCTAGAAATACTCTCACAAACCACTAAGTCACTCTAGGAATACAGATCTTGCAGAACTCATCAGACAAAATTGCTAGGAATAAATGCAGCATGTGCCACAAGACATCCTTGCGCTGTACTGCATTAATTCTGAAACAAAGACGTGTCATATGTACAACAAGATGACAGATAACTCTGCTATCCCCTGCACTGGTGCACAATTAGCTGACATGCAGAAACCCAGGCACCCTTGCACCATGGTGCAAGGGTGCCTGCGTCATGGGGAGGAACGTATTTCTGCATGAAAGGACACCTATTTGCACACAAACAATCACAAAAGTGGAATTACCCTTACTCTGGGTTGTGTCAGAATGTAGCATACAAATAAGAGAAATGTAAATCTCATTCCATGTTGTGCATCCTTACACCTCCCCTGGTGAGGTGTATCAATCTAATGCATTTTCAGATGTAAAATTAATACCCGATTCACAAATATAGCCAAATAAATGTGTGTTGTGTGGGAACACACACGGCAGAATCCATGGGCTGCCCCCAACACTCATTCAAGTGGATTCAAAGTAACCATATGCCCAAGGACATTAATAGACATGTGCGTTGTCTTGATATGTCCCAGTAAGTAGAGTGCACCAAGTAGCAGTGCTTCTGCATCTCAAACAGTGACCCACCTGGGTTGCAAGGGGGATGTAACTAACCCACAATGAGTACAACATTTAGCATTCAAGTACTTCTGGTGCCAGCTACCCTCAGTACAATAACTCACAATGATGGATATTTCTGATGCACATGCATAGTAATGTGCAAAAAGTCAAGGGGGCTTCTTTACAAGCCCCTTGCGCCACCGGTGAATCATTTTCAATATTTGCAAAAGTGACGTACCGGTGGTGCAAGGGGCTTTAAATAACCCCCAAGGTGTTCTGAGGTACCCATACATCCTGACAGAAACAACATGGAGGTAATACACAGGACCTGCCCAATGGCATCATAGTGATGTGTAAGCTGTAAAGTATAGGCAATTCAATGTCAGCAATGCAGTTCAATTGCACAAAGCTGCACAATGGACACAAAATAAAAAAGCCTACTCTGCAAACACATCCGGCCAAAATACTAATGGACACTTCTCTCCATTTTCTGTTTCAGCTGATCAAGGATATGCACTGTCACCATGGGTGATAACCCCGTCAAAGTGCCCCACACACAGGCCCAGAGAGACTATAATGTGGCACTGGGACGCACACGGGCCATCGTGGAACGGACATTTGGAGTCCTCAAATCCAGCTTCCGGTGCCTTGACATTTCGGGGGGAAGACTCCTGTACAGGCCTGAACTGGTCTGCGAAATAATACTGGTGTGTTGCATTTTGCACAAAATCTGTGTATGGACCAACATACCTCTGCCAGAATACCAGGAGGAGCTGGACAATCCGGAGGATGGGCAGGATGAAGAAGGCGATGCAAGACACACCACAGCTCCTGCAGCTGCAACATCAAGGAGGGGTGCCATCATCTGGAATTTCTTTTTCCTAATCCCTATCAGCAAATGTCTTGTTACAAACATTTCTTTCAACAAAAGGTTCCAACTTGTGGTTTCGCACAATAAAAGATCACTACAACAATGTATTGTATGCTTGGTTTGTGACTTCAGAAGGGGAAGAATCATGTAACGTCAACAAAACACAGATCACTCACCTAGCAGGGGATATGATACCAACAAAGTAAGACTGGGAATGGGACAATGTTTTGGGCATCTGAACTTCTAACTGCGTATGGTTTTTCACTGAGAATTAAAAAGGCCATGTTGTGTGTTCTCCTCAGCACAATCAGGTCTGTTTCCACACAAGAGCATAGTACAACATGCAATGTGTGTCTGATGCATCAGTGCAGCTGGGACCACACAGTTCTAATCCATTCTAAATTTTGTTAACACAACATCTCTGTGTATTCTATGCCACAGGAAAAAAGGTAACAGACAAAAGTCACAAAAGTACATAACAATGGTGGACTGGATCAACTTGCGGGTTTGGAGGGTGAAGATTCAAAGGATAGTAGAGCCAGACTAATGGATGTAACAATACAGTACAGGGAATGCTTTCAACAACAAACATACCCATTCATTCAACATTAGCAAGTGACACTAACTCCCTAGCTGACACATTTGCCACCTTAATGACAAATAAGCATGTCTTGCATCACGAACACTGTGCATGATTCATCCTACAACTCTGCACTGATCTAACGATGCTATAGTTTCATACCCACAAACAATGACACATAGGTCAGCCATGGGACTTCTGGCAAGGCATCAGCAATCAACAACGTGTATGTAGGAGTATAGACATGGCAATGCAATGACCAGAAAGTGTTGATGTCACATGCACAACAACATGAGTTTGGCATGGTAATGAATTTGGAGAACTGGCTACATCTTCATCCCATCACACTTACTCCGTGTTGACACCCCCAAGACATAGAACCGACATACACATGAGTGCAGTGCAACAGGGAAAACAATAAGTACAGCCAAAACATTCAACCAATTACATTAGGAATGGTCATTGTATTTGGTAAGACGGACCACAAAAAACATGGTAGCACCATGAAGTTGCATCACCTCTCTCTGGATGGCCACTACAAGTTTACAAATGCCAATTGCATGAAGTGTGTAATCTAGTGATTAATCACAACTCCACCATGCCAAATATCCCTACATCTGCAGGCACAGTTGAACACAAAGATGACCATGCATCTAAAATGAAATGGCCATGTCACATATGGTTGTATCTCTCAAGGAATGTACAAAAAACTCTTGAATACACATTGTTGCGGTAGATGGCCAGGAACCATGTATGGCATGTGTTGCAGTCCAGTGTGGACAACCAACCCCTCTCCTCCAGTCAGGTGTATGCTAGACAGAAATCTCCATCTGGATAGCACCAAGGGAAATCCACTGTACACTCAAGAGCTCAATAACATGGGGAGAGGAAAGGCTGCACCACCCGGTTGCCTCCTGAATGCCAACTTTGGCAAGCAGATTACATGTTCCACATTGCCCACGGAAATCTGGGTGGTACAAGCAGTGTGCCCAGGGCTTTTAGCCAGATACCACACCTGGGCCTCCTCTGCTCCACACTCAAACATCTCCTAACCTGGACATTGACACCAGGCCTCAAACCACCCCGCCCTCTTCTAATCAGTGACTAAGCCAGATGAATCCTCTGTCAGTCTGGATTACACAAGCCTGGGTACAGCAGTGTACTCCAAGTATGCAGGGGAACCTACAGGTGCAGGAGATGCAACTGGCCCCTCTTAGTTGCCTAATCACAGGTCCCCTGCCACACAAGATTTGTCCAGGTCAGGGGCCTCACCCTCAACAGCTAAAGGGCAGCCCAACCTCCTTTGGCATGATGATGTTGAGAGGCGCAGCACAAAATAGGATGTCTCCCCTGTCACTCCAGTGTAGTGTTGGTGTGTGTCATGCAATACAGACTACCCTTTGTTCCTGATCAGGAGCACCTTGATTGATCACCACTACATGGTGCACCATGCAGGCTTTTCATGTCAGCAAAGTGTCTACATCTGACATGCCAGACTTTGCCACCAGGTAAGGGTCATTGCTGATGCTTCAATGTCTACAGACAGGGCCCACAGGCTCATGCATGATGCAGGCACTGCCTTCAACGTCATTCTGCAGTAACTCTGCAGTTCCTGTGTCTACCACTCCGGGTCTCATACAAAAGCACAGTGTGGTCTCAAGTCCATGGGGACTGTCTGCGCTTACCAGCATATGACGCCATGCTGTTGCAAGGAGTGTGCAGTGTAAAGTGCTGCATTGCTGTTTCCAGCCAACAATGTCCTGTTCACCTGGGACTCTGGGTCTTCAACATGTTTGTACATGGCTTTGTGTGGCTTGTTGACCTCTGCATATTTTGGTCATGGCTGCTCCATTCTGCAGCATACATTTCTTAATACATCATCAGAGGTGTCTCTATAAGCTCTTGTAGCCTTCAGAGGCAGAAAAGTGACGCAGTGCTTACTCACATCAAATATTTAGTCCGCTACCTGTCCAGCCGCCATATCATTTTCTCTCCTAGCTTCAAGATGTGTATCACTGTCATGCTAGACTGATGGGCAATTGTGTCTGACACAAGCTGATCCTTACTCCATGTGATGACGTATTGTACATACGTCGCTAACATGACAGTGGATCTGGTTGATAGACACCGTCCAAAAATATTTTCAGCTTTGCAACCTCTCAAATGTATACTACAGCCTCTTAAAATCATGCCCATGAGTGCTTTTGCACAGCCCGTTGTAAATGTGCACATCTTAACTTCCAGCTAAGAAAATACTCAAATGTGAATCTGTGGTCAAGCCTTCGCGTTGTATGCTGCATCATAAATCTGCAATTCAAGTAGTGAATGCCTGTTGTTCATGTTCATGTGTGTTGCAAGCCTGTTAAACAGGTACAGACATCACAGCAATGTGTAATGTGACAGTCACATATGTAGTCACACATACAACCTATGCTAACCATTATGACTGCCACTGATGCATTCATTTACAATCACACATGACTAGATGTGGATAGGCATCAATGTGAGTAACAAGTGCATGTTGACAGCTCTGGATTACTGATATCATGACATATCTGAATGACTTAAGTCACCGACACAACACAGATCACAATCCATACCCTTATGGTGTTATTAGTCATGCAATATCATGAAATATGGTACATCTGATGATCAACTAGCTCTTAGCATTAAAAACTTTGCAGCGTTAACACGTAAGCAATACTTTTTCTCAACACCGCCATTGAAAACACTAGCAAAATACATGTTACACCAATGAAAATTCCCGCTTAGCCCATAGCAGGTAAAATTTTCTCTTGCCGAGTCCAAAAACGTGCCGCAAACGCCCAGGAAGTGATGCCAGCCTGTGTCATGGAGGAGTACTGTACACTTTCATTTTCTCTTTTAACCACACTGTTAGTGTCTGTGGAGAGTAGTGGGAGTGTTTGGAGTTGTGTGCCTGCGTTGTTGTGGAAGAGAGTGGTTTTGTGTCTAGTGTACTGTCCCTAGTGTCTCTGTTAAGTTCTGTGTCTTAGTCTTTACGTGTTTTTTTTGTCTTGTTGATTACATTGTTGGGTGTCTGTCCAAGGGCTATATTTGTATTTCTTAAGGTTTTTGGGGAATTTATTTGTTTTTTTTTCTATAGTGGGTTTAGTTGTGTGTCTGAAGATGTTGGGTGATGGTAGGGAGGGCAGGATGTCAGAGGGGGATTGGAGGGCTTCCTCTAGCTTGTTAAGTTTTGCTTACCACTGATGGTGGAGAGTGTTAGACGGGTCCTGCAGGGCTATGATGCCCGGGTCCGGAAGGTGAGGTGGGAGCACATACGCAACCACATGATGCGGATCTTCGGGATGGACTGGACTGTCCACCAATGAAAACACAATGGCAGGATTGTGTGGGACGTGAGGGAGACCTCTTGGATCACGTGGAAACCATCGATGGCAGGCAAGGTGGTAAGTACATGACAAAAGTTTAATTAAATCACAGTGCGTTTTCTCTGTCAACAACTGCAGTAAGTGATACAATGTAATAAATGCTACAGGATGATGCCATCCATTTTTTACTAAAGCAAAGCTGCCTAGCCCCAACGCAATCACACTTGCACCATTGTGCGAGTGTGCCTGTGTTGATGTGAATGTGGTCCCACTTGCACATAAAAAATCATGAAGTGCTGTATCATGTTTCGATATGTGCTGCACAGTGCAGCACACAAAGATAGTGGATAAGGAGATTTGTGTGTGAGGACTCGCAATGTGCCTGAAGTGCCTATTTGAGCTGCACAATGCAGCACACATGGCAAAACACACAACCTGATGGACTAACTCGTATATCCCCGTTGTGCAAGGCTCTAGGCATTTGTTAACAGTTCCCAATGTAGGCACAGGACCAATGTTCTGTGTGTAAGTCTGCCTTATACACAATGCGGGATCAGACCACGTCAATTGTCTGAACACACCCTTGTGAAATATGCTAAGCACATATTGACTACCCAACGCCTTGAAAATGACGTGGCTGGAAATGGTGCCTTGTGAATGTGTCGCTCAAGTTGTGTATGAAAAATGATCACGTATACCTGCAGGATTGTTCTGTAGTCCACAGGGATGCAATGATCATGTGTTGTGTGTCAGACAGGAAAAGCAGATCCTTTCATGTTTGCAACATGAACAGAGACAGAACTGTTACAGGCTATCCAATTGAATGTAGATGAATTCGATAATGAACATGACACATGTGAAAAGTCACGTCTAATACAAATTCATGTTTTTTACATGTCTCACAGCTGGGAGACCATTGATAACTCTTGGGGACGTTGATGCCTTCATGGACCCACACGCTGCTGGTGAGTGCCTTCCTCATATATGTTGATTTTTATGAGATGTGAAGATTTAATGGATATGCTCCTGTATGTAGTTGAACAGAGTCTGGGTGTGTATTACATGGACCTCACCTCTAGTGTGATGAGGCAGCAGTAAATCAAGATGTATGCACATATTTATGCATTTGCCTTCTTGACTTAACGTTGCACTTCCCCAGTTTGTTCAATTCATCACTGTACCGTATTAGCAAATATCCTGCTTATTACTGGGTTTTGCCCTGTCATTGAGCAATTTTAAAGCATCCAAAACATGTAGGCACTATGACACAAATCTGCAAGGGGGCCTGCTTTGGTGCTAGCTATAGCAAATGGACACTGTTGTGTATGCAAATTACTGATTGCAAGTTATCATGGCACCTTTTTTGCCAACATGCATTAGCAACATGTCAGAGCCGATTTGCAAAGATTTTGGTATGTCAATACACTACAACATTGATTTCAAAGGGTGCCCATCTTAAATATATTTCATCAGATGTTTGATTCTATGGTATCCAATGTGTACCAAATTTTCTTTTTCTTTGGATGTTGTGGCTGTGGGTGCTCATGCCAAGATAAATGCTGTATGCAACTGTCACACAATGGGCCAGCAATTTGCATAATATCAGGTGCGAATTCATGTCCAATTCACTAAGTGTAGATGTCTGTTTGGTATTGCATCATTTGTACATGGCAGCTTAGGCTCACATTGCATGGCTACAGCTACATGAAATATTATTTTCTCAGTCTGTACTGACTAATTTAGTCATTGAAACTTGTGAAGTTACACTAACACTTTCACTGAGGCCATAACTTTAAAAGGAGTATGTCACTCCAGCCGTTGCAGGTGGATTCCACAGTGTACATACAGAAACATGTGAGTGATGTTGGTGATGGGTATGACCAGACATGGAATCCATGTACACCCTGGACTGAGATAGCTGTCACTGATGATCAGTTCATTAGAGCACCAGTTGTCAGTGACAGGTATTAGTCCAAAGAGTCAGTCTCATACACAAGATGAGAACTGGTGTATATGAGAAATTAGGATGAGTGGCATGACCCAGAGTCACACCTTCTTTGGATGAGTCGATATTACTGTAAGAGATAGTTAGGTGCCCACATTCGATTCATGACAATACTCACTGTCTTGCTTCAAATCTAGTGTGGTATTACTTGGCACAACATTTTGGTAACAAGAGTGGCTTAGCCTTAGTCACAAGGCAGCTTTAAGCCACTTACCTCTGATTAACGCCCAATTGTGCTTTAGACACCCTTTCACACCATACTTTGGGTGCAAGTGGTGGGCAATGTCATCCTCCAAAACCACATTTTTGGTAGTCTGGCCCCTATCTACAAGCCCAGCGTGAATATGGTGGAGTGTGTAATGTGTAAGACAATGGCAAAAATGTACTCAAACATGTGCAATTATGAGGACGGTTTATTTTCTCATCATCTCTGCTGTTCCTATGTGTGCTGTGTTGTGCGGCAGACATGGAAACAGCAAAAGGCCATTGATTTTTCATGTGCAGGGAGGTGAGCCTTACAGCACAGAAACAAATTTTGGGTCAAAGCAGACACCCTTGAACTATTATGCAAGGGTGCCTGTATTGGTGGTGGCCTGATGTCTTTTGCACCAGCACAAGGAGAAATTCAGTGCCGCCACACTATGATCTAATTATTGTGCAGCTCTGTGTATGCGTAGTGGCAGAGCATAGCATGATGCCAAGCTGGCTAACAACGCGCTCCGACACTTACTGGTACATATTCCCCATTGTCTCACAATAAGCAGATGTGTGAGCTACATTTGTTCAGAAGTCTCTAGTTGATGTATACAGCATGACTCATGGATGTGTAGCTGTGTAGACACATCCAACTTGTTAGTGAATTGATGTACATTGATTTGTTATACTGTTATACATGAGTACCACTGTTGTGCTTAGTGGCCTGCCACTATTTCAACATGTGCACCCTATGTCTTTGTTGGAATGTTATGCCCTGGCTCTGCATTGGACCTGTCAAGCTGTCTCCTTGAGGTCATTCACCTGGTAGACTCAGTCAGAGTCTGTGTCCGCACCATCATTGAACTCTGCTAATCTGCAAATGTTGTGACTCTACTCTGCCCTTGATATGTCCCATGCCATACATTGACATGTCGGTATCACTATCAGGTTGTAATTAGTCCTTTCATTTACATTGCATTGTTCAGGTCATGTTGGAACTACCAAACATTTGATGAGAGTGTAGAGTTTATGTTTTCATGCATTTGTGTTCCTAAATTACACGGTGAACGTTGTCATTTCTCTTGGATCTTACATATTGTCATATGTATTATTTTTCAGACAACACGTCGCCTGAGAAAGTTTGAGAGTTCCAACTTAGGAAGGAACAGTACCTACATATCTGTCAGGTTGCCAAGGGATACAATGACATGGCTAGGAGGTACCGGGAGGAGAGGGCAGCCGGACGGTGGAAATCACTGCCAGAATTTGCAAAAAAAAGTGGAGAAAGGCGTGCTGCCCTGCCTGCATCTTCAACTCATCAGAGGGACACAGAAGCAATGCCTGGCCCTTCAGGTGTCAGACGTGGTTCAAAATGTCGTCACCAAGCTGCTACTCCCAGACAAACACCACTGGTCCATCCTGCTGCACCAGTCTCAGGCCCACAACCAGGTGCCCCCTCACAACCTGGCCCCCTAGGCACTGCATCGCTGGCAGCTGCACCACGGACACAGGTCGTTGGGTACACCAACAAGGACCGTAGATGTCTTTTGGACCTCAATGTTAGATTGGCTCAAGTTGAAAGAGATGTTTCGGAGATGAACACCCACCTCCAGGACATCAAGGGTGCCCGGGGGCTCCCCTTCCGAGCCCCCAACTTTATGATTATTCCCCCTTGTACAGTCCCCCTATTAATTTTTGCATATTTTACATTTAATTGCTGTAGGATTTTAGGTGTTCTTATGTGTAGTTTTAGAGTAGTTATAAGTTAGTGTTAGGTGCAGGTAAGAATTTAGATATTTAATGCAATCTGTGTAGTGTTAAGGGCTAAGTTTCCTTTTCCTTTGGGTAGGGGGTTGATGTCTTTTTTACTTGTCATAATAAAAATATATATATATATATATATATTTGTTTAGGATATACGTATAGTTAGTTCATGTTTAGGTTAAGCTGTCTTTGTCCCATCTACAGATGTGCCTTAGGGGAGGTGGGTTAATGTATTATATATGTTGTTAAGTGTATAGTATTTGGTAAGGTAGTTAGTTTAGTGTTCAATTTTATTAGCACAAGTTAGTTTAGAGTAGGTTAGGATAGGCAATTAGTAGTTTCAGTTTAGGAAGCATTTTTTTATGGAATAAATTGTTATTGGTTCGTGATTTGTGGTGTCACTTATGTTTGAAGTGATTTGATGAACTGGTGATTTGGAAGTTGGATACAACAAATTCATTCCCCAAACAATCCTTTGAGTGTCTAAGTATGGCCATGACGTCATCTTCTAGGGAAAGGCTACTGTCATACTGCTGTTAGATTGTGATTTGAAAACATGCATGATCTTTAGGCTAGCAAAGTTGACTTCTGACCTTGCATAGGGATAGTCTGCTGATTAAGTTTGCATCTTATGAGGAACTGACTGAGTTGTAAAACGCATTATGCTTCATCATCTTTGTGAATATAGTGAAGGATCTATCTTGAGATTTGGCATGGCATGACACCCATCACAACAACCATTGTCCACACCATTGACTATGAGTATATCTGCCAAGTATGACTTGTTAGCAATGCAAAGTAAAGCCACTTCTTGTGGCTTGACACTGACTTGAATATTGAACCAAGTCCCTATCCCCATCCTGAAGGTAGGGAAATGTGAACTTCCAGCAACAATTTTGTCTTTGAGATTTGAAGGATTGGCTGATTCACACATATCCTGTCATCTCACTGCCTATCAGGGACACAGACTCATCAGAACCCCTTTTTCAAATGGCCCCCTGGATTAGTTGTGCTGGCTAAACTGCTCATGCATTGTTGACATTTCAAAACTTGAATGGTCACAGGCAACACACATCTTTGTAACTTTAGTGCTTTTATTTACAAGTGATTTTCAGGAGTTAACCCACTGGCCCAGTTAATTGGACAACAACCCCCACATTGTGTACATGGCCAGTGGAGGGCCAGACCGAGTCCTTGGGGGAGGGGGGGGCATGTCCAGAGACATGTTGAGGAATAAGTAGACTTCAGTCAGCAGGCTGATTGCAGAGTCATTGGGGATCAATGGCCACATTCACAGTCCATTAAAAGTCCAAGGTGAATGTAGCAGAGTCAATCTGAGGACAGTGACTGATGAAGTTCCGAGGCATGATATTAAGCACAAGGCTAAGCAGAAACTAGCCATTTGAGACAGATGAATGCTACCGCTGACTTTTCCTAAAAATTTTTGTTTCATCCACATCTTCCTCCCCTGATGTGTCATGTGCCTCCAGCGAGGGTGATGGTGGTTTTGTGGCAGCACTGGGAGGCACAGACACATCGGGGTGGAAGAGGTGGATGGTGTAGGTACAGCAGCATTCATCTGTGCCACCAGATGAGGCATCACTGCAGGGATGATAAGCTGCTGGGCTTGCAGGACTCCAGCAACGTCTCGGTAGTAGGCAGCCATGGCAGCAAAGTGTGAATCCTGTTACGCTCCATGTTCTCCATGATCTTACGCATTTTCCCCAACTCTTTGTCACCCATGGAATGCTGAAGAGCATGAAGTGGACTGTGGGTGCCGCTGATGGCTTCTAGGTGGTCCCTAATGGGACTGAGGCATCCACGGATCCCATCCAGGTTGACCACCAGGCTGTCCAACCCCACCCACACCTGGTCTGCCATCTCACACTGGACTCCTACCGCACTACATTGAAAATGTAACTGTGGGGCCGCAGAGTCCAGGTTGTCAGCTGTGGTGCTAGGTGGTGCCTGCTGGATGTTTTGCACGGCAGGTGGAGGCCACAATGCTGCTGGATCTCCCCGCTTCCAGAGGTGGGCTGCCTATGGAGTCGAGCAGCTCTTGGAGGGTGTCCTGAACTCTTCTTCATCTTCATCTTCATCTTTGAAGAGTGGAACAGTCTGATGACCAGGAGGTGATGTTTCTTCCTCTGCAATGTAATGGGCAGATACTGTTGTATGTGTATGCCCACTGTGGGCAAGCATTTTTGCAGTTGACAATCAGAGTGCATGACACTTTCCATTATCCATTCTAACATGGTACACCTATTACCCGCAGCTTGGTTAAGCAATGTACATCGTCCATAATGTCACATTTTGGTTGTCCATAGATTATGTCGGTTTCCCTGTATGCCAACAGTGAGGGGCATGTTTATAGGCCCCTGCTGCGCCTATTACATCATCTATTTACACCTTCCTGTGGTGCAGATTGGTTCACTTTATTGATAATGCAGATTTAATCTCCTTAATGTGTCTTCACACTGCATTGTGGATGAGTCTCCCTTACTCAGTGAGGTTGGCGTATGGGCTTTAGTCACTAGGTTTTGAGGTTGAGATTAGACTTCACCCCCCATTGATGTTTGCACTGCCACCTATTTTGTAGTGTGGCATGAGGAGGACACTCATGCACTTGAGATCAGGGATACAGTGATGTCCACGTTGAGATGAAAAGGCTCTGTGCTTGAATTTCTATATTCAGAGACGTATCTATGTTTTTCAAGTTTGGCAAGTCACATTGACACAGGTCAATCCCATTATTGGATACTGATGCGCAGGGAGGGACACCTTCCTCTTCATTGACAATCATTCCCTCTATCCAGACACCCTTGCACTTTGGTGCAGTGCCAATGTTTAAATTATGCACACAGGAGGACATAGGGCTTTGAGGCAGGCTTCTAAGATTGGTGCATTGTTGCACTGCAGACCCTTGATGGACCTCACAGGGAAGGGTACATGGATGATACATACTGTTGTGCGCAGGGAAATTGGATGTATTTGTTACTTGAAGGATGTTTACAGACATCAATAGCTTTGCATTTGTTCACTCCTACTGTTAACTTTACCTAAGGGCCAGTTTCCATGCATGTTAATGTGTCTTGGACCTCCAAATCCAGGAAGATGATGACAATGACATACTGCTAACTGAACAACACAAGAATATACTTTAATGTGTATGACTGTATTTTGAGGAATACTGTCAAGGCAACGTGTAGCCAAATGACATGCATTAATGCCACATTGTGAATGAAGCCCATTCTCAAACTTCACTTACCATGCATGTAACGGTGAATGTGTGGGTTTAGGAGCATTGCAAACAGAACATGCATGTTGTGATTTTACGGTACACATTCCTACGATGCTGAGGCCTTACACTGTACTTTGACATGCATATCCCTTTTACTCAAAGGTAAACAGCACCTTGGCCCTCCTGTATGTTAATTTTTGACAATATGGAATGTGCCCATCATTGATACAAGATGCTTGCAAGAGCAGTGCAGCTTTTGATGGGGCAACATGGGTGAGTCTATTTAATAAGTGCTCTCCAACATTTTTAGATGTGTTTATGTGTGCTTCATTCAGCTGCACACATAAAAGCAGCAGTTAAGCCATTACAAGTGCTTGTGGCATATTTCCAAGGCAATATTGCAACAGGACCATCATCAACTTTGGTTTACTGAGGGAAAGCATGCTTCACAATATTTACAAGGCAGTGTTGGCCCACTTGATGAGGATTGGCAGGCCATTGTAAGGGTGGCACACTTCCATTAGGAACCTGGGCTCATTTTTACAAACCTGTAACGTGATGCAGTGTTAGTCTTCTTGGCTTGACATGGTGCTCAGCCACTTCTGTGAAGCAGTGCTCAGACTTATTCACTAAATAACGTTGAGGCATGGAATTTCGGCATGCACATGCAATAAATGTAGCTGGCTAACAGCTACGCAGACACTCTTGCACCATTATGCATGAGTGCCTGCTTTTGCGCTAGGCAACTACATTGTTCACCAGTGCATGGCTTGACAGATGACTGAGACATGTTGTTATATAGACAGTACAGTCCTGCGTTTCAAAAGTGGCAGAGGGCTGCATTGAGTCGAGTGGGCTGACCCAACACTCAGTGACATCTTGAGTGACTGTCCTGTGGCAATATGTGCTTTGCCTTATTTGTAATGCAGCTTTAAGCCACTGAACGTAGCTTAACACTGCCTCGTATATGAGGCACCCTTTAACACTGTACTTAGCAGGGAATGTGAGGCCAATGGGTTCTGCAGGGGGGTTTTCACCTCAAATTTTTTTTTGACAAAGCCTCATATTTACAAGGGCAGCATAAATGAGAGTCAATGCCCAAATTAAGGCAAGGGAAAAATGGTCTTGAACGGGCTGATCAATGAGAAATGCTTTATTTCTCATTATTTTTGTGATTTCAATGTGTGCTGCGTCATACAGCACACATAGGTACAGCAAAAGGCCATTGGTTGTTTATGTGCAGGAAGGGAGACCTTCTTGCACATTGATAATCTTCCCCACAACGCAGACACCCTTGCACTATGGTGCTAGGGTGCCTGCATTGGCACTAGGCTGCTAACTTTTGCACAAGCGCAGGGTGGAACGCAGGGCTGCTTCATATTGTTGTAAATATGGTGCAGCCCTGCGTTTCAGAAGTGGCAGAGCGTGGTGTTAAGCCAAGGAGGCTAATACCACGCTCCGCCACTTCTCTGGTGAATATGCTGCTTTGCTTGTTAATATATCCCAGAGTTCGGAGACACATGAGTGGTCAATTGTCATCATATATGTGCATGTGTGCTGGATTACAAGTCACTTACAGCACCATTATGTGTCTTTCAAAGTATTTGTTGATTATGCCAACAGCTCAAGTGACATGTGAATGTACCCCCAAGTACCTATGTATTTGGCATTTGGTCTGCACACAGTGTGGGTGGGCACTGAGACATATTTAGATGGACAGAGGCAACATTACTCCCCCAACCCACACCCCGCACCCCGCACCCCCATGTCCCTGGTTGTTACTTACCCTGTTGCTGATGTAGCTGGTCATAGTCAGCACTATCCTGTCCCTCGACTACAACCACCGACTCCTCACAGATGACTGTGGACACCTGTTCCACCAAGGCATCTAGCTCCTCCTGTGGCACTGAACTTCCACCTCCGGTCTGCAGTGCTGCCTGCCGATTGCTGGCCAGTTTCTGCTTAGTCTTCCGCTTGGCATCATGCCAGCACTTCTTACAATCGGTCACTGTCCTTTTGACTTCTGCTACTGCGTTCACCTTGCTGACAATGGACTGCCAAATTGCATTTTTAGTCCCCAATGACACTTTGGAGCTGACGAAGAGCTGGATTCTCCGTCACCTCCGCAATCAAGATCTCATTTTCCTGCTGACTGAATCTTGTTTTCCTCTTCCTCTTCCCCTCGGACTCTGGCTGGTCACCCTGGCTGTTAGGGGGGTTAGGGGTTGTTATCTCCTGCTGAACTGAGTCCAGCCTGCTCCATTTTGCTTCCAGGTTTTTTGTTGTTTTTTTCTTTTCGCAGGCTTTTTGTGGTTTCTTTTTCCAGCGAAACTTGAAATAGTGACGTGCGGCTGCCTAACATGAGCTTTCTGGCCGCTAATTGTCCGACCGTTACTTTTTTCACATTAGCTGCAAGACTTTTATCACCGTGACGTTAGTGTTTGCGGCAACAGTCGCCGCCGCTAGATGATCCTATCGCCATGTACCGACGTATTGTAAATACGTTGCTAACATAGGAATAGTTTTCGGCAATACACGACGTTAAGAAAATTGCTGCTAAGCAACGCTAACTTTGCTTAGCGGAAATTATTGTAAATGTACCCCTAGGTCTCTTAATGTATTCTATGAAGCCTGAGCTCTTGACTCGGGTAAGAATACTCAAGCTCTTGTTGCATTGAACAGGGCTCCAATGGAGAGTCTTACTTGAGATGGTACTACATTTGACTTCTTTAGGTTTAATACAAAACTCAGACTGATGAGACACTCAAAGGCATTCTTCATGTTATTTAGTGCCTTGAAAAGAGACTGAGAAGAAATGCACCAATCATCCAGGTAAGGCATTATTTGAATATCTTTAAAATGTATAAGCCCAAATACCGAAGTCAGTATTTTTTTAAAAACCTGCTGAGATATTGAGAGACCAAAGGGAATGACTGCCTTCCCATTGCAAACTCAACAGGGACTGTGCTCTTTAATGAATGGGCACATGAAAATAAGATCCTTGGTCATCATGTGTTAGCCCTTTCAGCCTTAGGGTGGTCTTCCCCCAAACTTGTTGCCTACTTACCGCCTCTTTTTTCTGATTGTTTTTGTGGGCCTTAAGACTCTGAGCGGTATATCACTGTTGACCAGTGCTGAAGTGCATGTGCTTCTCCCATAAACTTGGTAACACAATTGGCATATTTAATTTACTTATATAAGCCTTATATAAGTTATAAAAGTCTCTTGTAAAGTGGTAAACCATGTACCCAGGGCCTGTAAATTAAATGCTACTAGTGGGCCTGCAGCACTGATGTGCCACCCACACAAGTAGCCTTTCAAACCTGTCTCGGGCCTGAAACTGCAGGGCCTGTGTGTGCAATTTGCTGCCACTTTGACTTCGCATTTAAAATCCTTTGCTAAGCATTAAACTCCTCTTTTTTTTACACATAAGTCGCCCCTAAGGTATGCTGAAAAGCAACAAACACTCTTTTCAGAGCAAGCAAACAAATTCTGTCCCATCAAAAGCTGTACTCAAGGAATCAACATACGTGTGTCGCCAAAGCCCCTCTCTCACAAGTGCTTCCTAAATCTAATTTTTCTCTTAATTACAGAAGGTCAAGCAACAGTTCCATTGTCAAGCCAGTCCTAAAAATGTCTGATTATATTCTGTACAACGTTTTTAATGCTCCACAGATTAAAGCCACAGCGAGGATCTCTAATTTGCAGATCATGATACTGCTTAGGAAAATACTCACAAAAACGTTTGGTGGTAATCATGGGGGTCTTCTGCAATACTATGTCTGTTAGGTGTATTAAAATTAGAAGAGAATTGCAAATGATTCAAGTTCAAGTTTCTAAGTCAGAAGAAAATTATCACATTATGTCTGTGCTAAAATTGTCACTGGCACTTATATCAGTCAACCAGCTACCGTACCATTTATCTCACATACAAAACATATCCTGGTCCCAAGCCAGTGTGCCTTCTGAAACTTGTTCCTATTACAAACCTCTCAACAACTAAGAATAAGAAGCTTCAGAAATGAGTAGTGCAGAAAGTTCAAAAGAAGCATACAATGAGTCAAGTCGCCTAAAATGCACAGCAAAATGTTTTGGAACTCACCAGACTTGTTAGTGAGAATCTCAGTCAGCTTTGCTACCTTTGAGAAGAAGTTGAAAATGATTATTACAGAACTAAACAGTGTCTAATGCCTCTCTATGGGCCCCGGGACTGTAAGTGGTTATGGGGAAGTAGATTGTGGATATCTGGGTGGTCAGTTGACTCTCCAAGGCCAGAAGAAGTAGGCACTCAAAGCTTGCTCCAAGAAGTTGAAGTAGGTTTGGCACTCATGCACTGTGTAAATCAAGCAATTGCACTCAATAAAATCGCAATGTCGTGAGAGATGTTTTTATGTATTCATTTTTTTAGGATTGGATAGAACATTAAGCATCATCTGTATTACTAACTACTGAGAATAAAACATAACTGGGAAAAGTTCAGGCTGCATGAGAGTCTAGCAGGATCCATAAGGTGAACCTAAATCTGCCAGCTTTCGGTCTCTCTCATTAGACATTTTAGGTAAAAGTTGGACATTTTTGGAACTTTGTACAGATTTAAAATTTCTGCCAGAATTCCCAGACAGAGAAATCACGCGATTAGTTAGAAGGGGGGGGAATGACCGAGGCCAGGGAGCAGGACTGCTGCAGCCACTATCAATGTTTGTAACAAAAAACCCATATAAGCTTAGCACATTATACAATAACATGCATATACATAAAACCCATATAAGCTTATATAGCACACTCTTATGTGTATTGATCCGTCCAACACTAGTATAGGATGAATTCAAAACCACGAACACGATTCATATGTTAGTCCAACTGATTTAGAGAGATTACTTTCAATCGGTTTTGTTCATAACCAACAGACAGTCCAAACCACGTTCAGCAATTTTCAGATCCTTGTCTTTATTGTTTCTTTTAAAAGATTCCCAGCACACGATCTAGCCGACATGTGTTTCGTCTTTACTCAGACTTTTTCAAGGCTGGAAAAGTAGATATATACAATAAATATTCCATAAAAATACAAAATACAGAAACTGTCCTATTTACAAAATGATAAAATTTGTTTTCACAACCTTCTCATGTTAAGAGCCATTGAAGTGAGATTAATCAAAGTTTCAACTTTGAATCTATAAACCTCAGCACATTTAAGCATTTCACTTAAAAATAACCTTCCACAAAGACGAACTAAGGAGGAGAGAGATCTCAGTGACATACGTAAAAAACACTCTAAAGGGCAAGACACTAGAAACATAGCAGAAAGTATACCTATTTACATATGCCTGTAAGGGATTTCCAAAGAGAGTCAAAAAGACACCAGTGTAGTGTTCACAAAGAAAGAAATTAGTGGGTGTTGCCTATGGATCACATGAGTGCCCCGACACCGTGCACCACTGTGCAGATGCACTGAAAAAGAACCGATACACCAGGGATTCAAAACAAGGTCAAAAAACCCACCGGTATGGGAATATGGCAACAGTAGATTCAAATGACGATATCGCAAAGGATTGCATCTGACTGCGTATGAAGTTTCCTACGATTGGAGTTCCTATCGATCTATTAACACAGAGTAAGGAAATACCGTGGTTTAAGCCACAAACAAGTGACACTGTAAAAGAAATAGTATAAGGGATGGTCACATGTCTATCACTAAGGACCAAGATCTCGTCTACGTCTGCGGATAATTACCCTGCCTACCAGTGATCAGATCTATAAAGCTCTGGTTCCCATTATCATGTCCCAGGATAGGGTCCATGTTGACTGTATACATATTGGACCGAACATGGGTAGAAAGAGGGCAGGTATACCCTTGCTAGGGTGTCTAAAATAATCCCTCAACTGTACCTGGACAAGTTTGTCACAGAACAAAGCGTCAGGCTAACACAGTGTTGTTAAGTGCTATTCAAAAACCTGCGATGTGTCGACATCTTGAAAGTAGCGACACACCTGTAGAGCCCAACATTAACAAGAGTTGGTCCACAATATGGAGGTGGGTGGTCAAGCCATAAGAAAGCAGGGCAAAGACAATGTATTAGATGGACATACTCACCACAATCAACTATATGTAGTGTGCAACTGGTGGTGTTGGTGAATCACGGGTTGCCAATAGACCCGTTAAATGCCGAGAAAGTGTCTTTCTAATGTACAAAAAGATGGTAAAGATGAACATTAGTTAGGATATCATTAATGTATGAGGCATATCTCAAAATAAAGACACAACCGCCCAAAAATAAACATACCTCTAGAAAGCTAGAGCCTCTGTAAGTAAGTAGCAACAGGCCAGTCAAATATTGGTACGATACTTCGACTGGTGGTCAACTGTGAATGTACAAGCCCATGATACGACTGTACCTAACCATAAAAACAAGGTCCAAATGAAAAGGGCATAATAACAGTACACACGACAATAGAAATTCGTCCCTAAGAACGTCGTTAAGCACTCACCCCAGTAACAGCATATTCCACAGCAACTAATGGCACAGCAGTCCGCTCACAATGAGTAAAGCGAAACGTCAGCGGCCATTTCGAAAATTTAAAGTCTCAAGCGCTCATCACGTGATCTGTGTATGCGTGATACTCATGTGACCAGGGCTGAACTTAATCGTATTCGTACGAGAAGGCAACCACCATCTTGTAATGTTGCTCTATTGTTGATAATAACGGAATAAGCAATGAGCGAGAAAACTTATTTAAAAATGAAGCCAACGTGGAGTTCTAGTAATTAACATATTGTCAATAGAACATATCTCAATGTGGTACAATTAAAATTGCGCCACCAAGTCAGCACATGCATGGAGTACAGATGGATGGCTATTCATATGTCGAGTGTCTCAATGTGACACAATCGACTTCACGCCACTAAACCCGCACATGCATAGATTTCAGATGGATAGGTATTCGAGTGTCCGGTGAGTGTAAAATAAACAAACACCGTACCAGGAATTTTATTGTGCATACTGCCGATGTGATTATTATATATGCACCACATAATTGTGTATATCTATTTAATGCCAGGTTGGTACAATGCCATAGTGCAGATATGAATAGACAATATGTGATCGATCTTAATATAATGAAACAATGCGTTCAAGAACCCATCGATGTGTTGGCACCGGTGCATGTTAATAAAACCATATGGTGCCATGTTTGACATGGGGTGTGGCATGGATAGTATCCCATCACCTGTGTGTATTGGTTATGATCTGAGAGGAGTAAACAGAAAGTTGATCCAGTCGATCTACGTTCTAACATTGGTGAATCCTGTCACATAAATTGTGGTAACAAATAGTCATGATACAATTGAAAGTACAATAGACAATAAACATAATATGGTGTCATACTACCATTAGTACACATATAAACATAGTCACAAATTGTTATTGGAAAGAGCATTGTTGATACAGTCCCCACATATACATAATGTGTTAAAATTGTGCAGTGATGTTTGTTATTGGCATACTAGGAGTACACTGCCCCTGAAATTGACAAACTGCTAGTTCCTAGTAATCAGCAAGACATAATGCATAGGTTGATATTAGTCCCTTAGGAAAACATGAAGTTCTCTATCGGTATTCAACCCTAAGTCAACCGTTCTTAATTTGATTAGCCACTTGGATTCGAGTTTTCTGAGTGCAGTAGTTTTGTCACCTCCACGCGGATCATCATGAACTATAGCAAACCCATGAAACCTGATTCGTAGTATCTCTGCATTGTTGTGTACAGTGTTGTAATGAACTGCTAGTGGGTAGTTGGTGTTGTTATTACTAATGGCTCTAATATGTTCCTGTATCCGCTCTTTGAGCGGTCTGATGGTGCTACCCACATAGATTAGGTTGCATTGACAAATAATGCAGTACACTATAAATTTGGTATTGCAGTTCATGAAATGATGTATTTGATGTATCTGCCCGGTGTTGTAGCTGAAGCTGGTCATTTTGTTTACAGCAAATTGGCAAACATTACACATCGTACATTTGTGAAAACCCTTAGGTTTTGCTGGTAGCCATGATCGATTTTGGTTTGTATCTCTGTTGCCTATGTTAGAGGGACTAAGTATATTGCGCAAAGTTCTGCCTCTTTTGTATGTGATACGGGGTTTGTTAGAAATATATGGATCTAAATCGTGATCCAATTTCAACAAATGCCAATGTTTGTGTATTGTTTTGAAAACATTGTTGCTATGTGAATTGTACTGTGTTATCAGAGAAATTTGTTTCCTCTCGGTTTCATTCCTCTTTTTTGATTTCGACTTAAGAAGTCCCTTATGTTCCGTTCTATTAATCCTGGTGTGGGCTCTATCTAATGTGGTGTGATCATATCCTCTAATGAGGAATCGTTGTTTCAAATTAGTGATCTCCCGTTGGAAAACACAGTCGTTACTGCAATTCCTCCTTATGTGAGTCATTTCGCCAAAGGGTATTGCACGTATTTGAGAACCAGGGTGGGCACTACTAGTGTGCAACACAGAGTTGCATGCTGTGGTTTTACGGAATAGTTTACACTCCAGTTTTCCATTATCAACAAAAGGTGTGATGTCCAGAAAGTCAATTTGTTTTGTATTGATGTTATGTGTAAAGCTCAGATTGTAGTCATTTGCATTGAGATGTTCAATAAAAGTGTCCAGAGTAGGTCTGTCACCACTCCATATCATTAAGATGTCATCAATGAATCTTCCCCAATATATGATGGAATTTGTCAAATTTGGTGGACCAACTCTTGTTAATGTTGGGCTATACAGGTGTGTCGCTACTTTCAAGATGTCGACACATCGCAGGGTTTTGAATAGCACTTAACAACACTGTGTTAGCCTGACGCTTTGTTCTGTGACAAACTTGTCCAGGTGCAGTTGAGGGATTATTTAGACACCCTAGCAAGGGTATACCTGCCCTCTTTCTACCCATGTTCGGTCCAATATGTATACAGTCAACATGGACCCTATCCTGGGACATGATCATGGGAACCAGAGCTTTATAGATCTGATCACTGGTAGGCAGGGTAATTATCCGCAGACGTAGACGAGATCTTGGTCCTTAGTGATAGACATGTGACCATCCCTTATACTATTTCTTTTACAGTGTCACTTGTTTGTGGCTTAAACCACGGTATTTCCTTACTCTGTGTTAATAGATCGATGGGAACTCCAACCGTAGGAAACTTCATACACAGTCGGATGCAATCCTTTGCGATATCGTCATTTGAATCTACTGTTGCCATATTCCCATACCGGTGTTTTTTTTTACCTTGTTTTGAATCCCTGGTGTATCGGTTCTTTTTCAGTGCGTCTGCTCAGTGGTGCACGGTGTCGGGGCACTCATGTGATCCATAGGTAACACCCACTAATTTCTTTCTTTTTTTCAGTTTTGGATGCCCTTAGAATGCGTGCCGACACTGGCCAAGCAGCTATATTGGTATTATTGGACATGTCGGCCGCTTTTGATACGGTCAATCATAGGACCTTGATTAAAAGATTAATGGAGGCTGGAGTTGTGGGAAGGGCACTGAACTGGTTTCGGTCGTACCTAACAGGGAGACAGCAGGCAGTGGCCATGTCACCTTTTATTTCTCACAGTAGCGATATAAAACATGGGGTCCCGCAGGGCTCAGCCATAAGTCCCATTCTCTTTAATCTTTACCTGCGTCCACTCATGTACATTGTTAAGTCTTTTGGTATTGAAGTGGTTAACTACGCAGATGATACTCAACTTGTTTTCTCTTTTGAAGGGAATCAAGCAGTATCACTGGATAAATTTCACAGCTGTATGCGTGAAACTGCAGGTTGGCTTAGGGAGAACTCGCTGCAATTCAATGGAGACAACGCTGAGGTTATATACTGTACAGCAAAGAAAATACCCCGTCCATTGCCAGTGGACTTCTGGCCGGTCTCTGCGAACAATCCACCACGGCCAGCCAAGACAGTGCGTAACTTGGGGGTGTTTCTGGATAGTAATCTACAGTTAGAATCCCAAGTGAATAAAACAGTAAATACATGTATTTCTCTACTCCGAGCTCTACGGGAAATACTCCTCTTTTACCAATTTCGGCTAGACCCCAGGTGGTAAGGAGTACTATTATGAGTAGACTGGATTATTGTAATGCACTGCTTCTTGGAGCACCGGTGACTCTAACAAAAGGCTGCAAAGAATACAAGCAATTGCGGCTAAAATGGCACTAAAAGACAACGCAGATCTTCTGCGTCGTTAGCACTAAGGGATCTCCATTGGCTGCCTATTCTGCAAAGAATTCAATTTAAGGCACTTTGCATTGTTCATAAGGCGGCACACAAAATGGGGCCTAAACCATTACAGAGAATGTTTACTTGGTACTCCCCAGCTAGAAGTCTTCGTTCCTCGGCAGCCCACCTAGTATGTACCCCACGAGTTAAGAAAACCCGACTAGGAGGTAGATCATTTGGCTATGCAGCCGCAAGGCTATGGAATGAACTACCAAGCGAACTCAGACAGACTGACGACTTACTGCAGTTTAGAAAAAGCTAAAAACCAGGCTCTTTCCAAGAGAATAGCCTTGAGAGATCGGCGCGTGATGATTCATAGTTTTATAGCTGCACAGTGATTTAGGTAATCCCAGCGCCAGGATGCCCGTTGGGTGACAGCTGCGCTATATAAATGCTACTTAAATTACATTACATTACATTTCTTTGTGAACACTACACTGGTGTCTTTTTGACTCTCTTTGGAAATCCCTTACAGGCATATGTAAATAGGTATACTTTCTGCTATGTTTCTAGTGTCTTGCCCTTTAGAGTGTTTTTACATATGTCACTGAGATCTCTCTCCTCCTTAGTTCGTCTTTGTGGAACACAAGGTTATTTTTAAGTGAAATGCCTAAATATGCTGAGGTTTATAATAGATTCAAAGTTGAAACTTTGATTAATCTCACTTCAATGGCTCTTAACATGAGAAGGTTGTGAAAACAAATTTTATCATTTTGTAAATAGGACAATTCCTGTATTTTGTATTTTTATGGAATATTTATTGTATATATCTACTTTTCCAGCCTTGAAAAAGTCTGAGTACAGACGAAACACGTGTCGGCTAGATCGTGTGCTGAGAATCTTTTAAAAAGAAACAATAAAGACAAGGATCTGAAAATTGCTGAACGTGGTTTGGACTGTCTGTTGGTTATGAACAAAACCGATTGAAAGTAATCTCTCTAAATCAGTTGGACTAACATATGAATCGTGTTCATGTTTTGAATTCATCCTATACTAGTGTTGGACGGATCAATACACATAAGAGTGTGCTATATAAGCTTATATGGGTTTTATGTATATGCATGTTATTGTATAATGTGCTAACAACATCTTTAGGTAGTAGGTGTTACAAGCTGTCCCAGCACCCCGACCTAATTCTTGGAATATAACGCTACACGCTCTTGATTATCAAACGTATAGACTGGGTCATTATTTGATGTGCGGTTTCTCCCTCTAGGGAACACTACTACCTATTTTGTTTAAATATTTGTAACAACACTGCCACTGATTGATGTACTAATTGATTGCAATGGCAGCTCATCTTAGTTGCACACTGATGGGCACCTGCTTAGTGAGTTTTTGTGGGGAAGGTGTACTTTTGAGACATTCATCCTCCGTAGTATCCTATGAACACAATTATGCAAATGTGAGCTGACAAACTGTATGTTGTTTGTGTATGTGTTTGTGTGAAGGAGCAGAAAACATGATATAATGACAAAAAAGGCTGTTGAGATATAATTATGAGAACAGTGATCTTGACATGCGGGAGCACATGAAGGAGCTGATAAGAGAGGTGGTTAAAGCCTAACTTATGTAAACTTAAATGCTGCATAACTTTGGCATTATATTGAGAAATATTAATATGCATTTGCATCATAATTTCCACTCACTACTCAGGGTTTATGTGCATATATTACTTTCTATCCCTGCAAAAACCAGATAATGTTTCAAAAGGTTTGCACATATTTTTCAGAAGAATCTGGCTCGCCCCAGCTATACCTGAAGGAAAAATGTACAGTTAAAATTAAGAAGAAAAACAAGATAAAAACATTAGGTTCTTATGCCTGCTGGGGTTGGCTCATAACAGCAAACACCAAGAAAGGGCGGAGGCAGTAGGGCAGTAAAATTTGAATAACATAGGGCTCTAAGACTAAAGATATCCCCTGATGCTGCAAATTTTTGTATGTTCTCTGCTGTTTTCAAGATTGCTTGAGTCCCATGTGCTTTACTTGTTTGTGTTGATGATGGTCAGTCAATGGGGCAATGTTGCTATACAGAATCTTGCAATGTATTAAGCTGGCTCTAAAACATCTGCTGTTTGCCCATGTTTTGCAGTGTCCTTTGGATGAATGCTTGCCAATTTGTTCAACTCTCCTTAAAAGTAAACTTTTCCAAGCCACCCATACCCAAAATGAACAGGAGCGACACCAACATAATTATTTTAGTGTGCCAAGTACTGTGGATTCTGTAGTCAATGTTTAGGGAATGAAAGGAGAATGATAGTTCGGGGTCAAACAGGTCCCAAACCCAAAGGTAATTCAGGGTGCTTGAGTTGGCCTAGCTTTCCAAAGTATGTCCTCCAGGAAAACTAAAACATCCAATGCATGTTTCCAATACTAGCTGATTGTAGCTTATATTTGTTTCTGGCAGGGGCATTCACCACATGGGGCATACCCAATGGACCCACCAGATCAGCAGTAAAAAGTGGGAACTTGAATTTAGGGTTCTGGTCCAACGACATCTTCAACAGTGAAACTTTCAGAAACAAAAAAGCAACAAAAATGAGTGCCATGGTTTAGGAATGAACTACAGCCAATGAAAAACTACCCTGTTACCTTGGGAGATAAAAAAAGACAAAGTTGGGGGTGGTAGGTGGCATGCTGTGAGAGACAATGAGAGTTCACCACACTTTTGTGTTTCTGTTTGATATTGTATTTATATTTCTGGATCTATTCAGGGCAGCTGGTTTGCAAGAGCCTCGATAACACTGTGAATATTACTTCTGATCCAAATGAAGTGCTCACTGCTCTTCTCCATGGCAACTCGTGAAGAATATCTTTTACAGTTGGGAAGCTGGATTTTTTCCGAATCAGAGCCTTGACCCAGCCTTCAAATAGAGCAGCAACTCTCAGAGACAAAGACTTTAAGTGTTGACGAAGCTGAGTCTTCTTTTGAGTCCAGAGAAAGTTACTATTGCTTGCATAGAGCGGGCCATAGTTATCCTGCTTTGAGGGCATTGGATAGAGAACATCTTCCCTTGGTTTCTTGGTGACTTTCAGAGAGTACAAAGAGAGAGACTTGTACTACAAGGTGAATTGGCATGACTGAAACGACGCTCTGTAGACAAGATTTCTATGTTGCTGGCAATGCTTCGCATGACACATAGGGGCATATGTACAAGGCAAGTGGCGGAGAGTGTTGTTAGCCTCCTTGGCTTAACGACGCGCTCCGCCACTTCTGGCATCATGGCACACCATAGTGCAAGGGTGTCTGCGAGCAGGGGAAGATTGTTTATGTACAGGAAGAACCCCTTCCTGCACATAAACAATCTTGAAATGCCTTTTTGTAACTTCTATGTGTGCTGCTTTATGCAGTACACACACAAGTTGCAAAACAGCATTTTTTTTAAATGATTGTTTATGTGCAGGAAGGGGGACCTTCTTGTACATAAACAATCATTGGCCTTTTGCTGTTTTCATGTGTGTTGCACAACGCAGCACACATGAAAACAGCAAAAACAAGGAGAAATTAAACATTTCTCCTTGCTTTGCTAGGTTAAGACCAGGGGGCAGATTAGCAAGAACGGCGTTAAAATTATCGCCGCTTTAGCGGCAGGAAACTGCCGCTAAAGCGGCGATAATGGGCTTGATAATATGCCCTTGAGAATTCCAATAGAAGCCCAGGATCACAGCAGAACATGGGCTTCTATTGGTATTCTCAAGGGCATATTATCAGCCCATTATCGCCGCTTTAGCGGCAGTTTCCTGCCGCTAAAGTGGCGATAATTTTAACGCCGTTCTTGCTAATATGCCCCCAGGTTTTCCCTGGTCTTAATTCTGGCGCTGCCTCCTATTTATGCCTCCCTTGTAAATAGGAGGCAGCGTCAGAATCAATGGGTGTTGCGGTGGAACGCCCACCGCAACACCCATTGCCCTCCCCTTTCACGCTTAGCATAGCGTGAAAGGGGGCCTTATTTACAAGGCAGCGTTAAGCCACGTCACGTGGCTTAACGCTGCCTTATAAATAAGGCGAAGCACCTATCGCCATAAGAACTGCGAAAAAAGTGATGTTCCCGTGGCGATAGGGGCTTGTACATATGCCCCATAATGACGAACGGAGGGCCCATGTAAAGTTCCAGGACAGATGCTTTGGCTAGGAGGTGTAGATTCTTATTCCCTTAGCTCATCATCTACAGATCCCCTCTCCATTTTTAAGGTCTCAAAAGTTGGAACATGCAGATGTCATGTCCCCAAGATGGACTATGGCAACTTGAAACCAAGCCACCATTTTGTGCAATCGCTTGATATGATGATAATGAATTACCTGGTGTATCACATACAGTGAACTGAAGTGAAAGCCAATTCTCTTGCAGACAATCAATGAAGAGATTCAATTGCAGGAGACAAAATGTCACATGTTTCAAGAATATCACGGACATTGCTGCCTGCTGCAAATGCTTCTGGCAGCCGAGCAAAAGTTCTCGGCTGCCTTGCTCGTTGATTTTAACAACATCAATCTTAGAGATGGCAAAGGCCAAGGCTGGACGTTCTAAGCTGAAACTTAAGATGAGAAAGTTCCTCAAATGAGAGAAATTGACTTTAACTACAGTTGAGGTTTGTGGCGCTGTCAAATTATGTGAATCCATTAGTGTCCCCAGGTTTGTGAAATGCATGACTGAAAAGAAACATACTCCTCAACCAAATGGTGAAATATTTGGAGGCCCAGCGAAATCAAAGATATCAACGACTGTGATATCAGTCTTGGATGAGTGAACCCTCAAATAGTGCACATTTGTTCCAAAATTTCTCAAACTGCCACGCAACGCAGCGCAGCAACCAAAGTTGCTGTGCTGCATTGTGTGACAGGGAGAGAACAGGAAAGTGCCACATCTAAAGAGATATGGCACTATTCTGCTCTCTTCTAGCACTGGCATATAATCAGGCTACTGAGTGACATGCACACACCTTGCTCTATAATGCATAGGTGTGTGTGTGCGCCTAGCATAGGTTTTGTACTGGAAGGGTAGATTTGCAGTACAAACCACTATTCTTAATTACATTTAACACTTTTCACACTTTGGCTGTTTGCTGTATAGTGAAGCACACCTGCAAACTGGGAAATGTTCTGAGAAATAATAGGACTTCTACTTTTTAATTTTTGCTTCAAAGTGGCATTCATTTTTGGTGCAAAACCCTGTCTACTATTGTTAAGATATGGGGGTTTACACCACAAACCATTGGTGATTTCTTTGGAATGCCCATGTGCAACCCACATTGAAAGAGGAGTATGCCTCCCAGGATTGTTTTTGTGCAGGAAGGTGCCCTTTCCTGCAAAAAAACAATCCTGTATGCAACGCAAGCACCCTTGCACCATGGTGCATGGGTGCCTGCGTTGCACTAGGCAACCAAAAGGGTGGCAGTGCAGGGGAAAGGACAGGAATGCGCTGCATTTCCTTAAATTCGCACATTCCTGCTCTTTCCCAGTCACGCAGTGCAGCACAGCAAGGTGACTTGCTGTGCTGCTCTCCAGGACTTGTCCATAAATATGGCTCTTGGTGTGAAACAGTGGGAAGACATATGCCTTGCAACTGATTTTTTTTAAAAATAGGTAAAAAATTAGCCTTGAGCTGCAGAAGGAACTTTTGCAGTTACTAAGGACTGGCAGAATGCCGCTCGGCAGTCAATTAGTGTGTTTTTATCGGCTTACAGACAGCTCACTTCACTCACCTTAGTTTCATGGGACCAAGTAGATAGGCATGCCCATTTGGTAAAACTGTGTTAGTCCTGGAGCAGTGAAATTTTGATCCCATCCTGAGATACTGTAGGAGTGCATCATAATAATGCGCAGTCAGCACTTAAATAAATTCTCTGTGATTAATGTTACTAAGGAAAATGGAGTATTGCATATTTAAAGTACTCCAGGTGAAGATTAATGAGACATTATAATTGTGTGCATAGAATGTGACTAATAAAGGTCTATATAACATTTACCTATTAATGTGACAGGCGAAGTTAACATTTAAAATGTATCCCATTCTGAGGTTAATAAAATAAAATATATACATGTGTAGACTAATGTTTAACATTTATACGTGTAACAATACTTTTCCATAAAGGTGTAGTTAAAGTGACATTTTGTAATTCTTTAAAATGTATTCATGTAATAAGAAGCTGCAATTATTATATGTGAAGAAATGTGCACGTATTCTGTAACCCTGTGCACTGATAAATTGACATGAGTGCGCTTCGAGAAGCCGTTCAGTTTAAGTTCACGTTTAAAGTCTAACATGTAATTCGTATTTAACCTTCAACGTGGAATGTATTTGCTTGTATTTTTATTTCCACCTCAGGTGTGGGCAACGCCTCATTAGTTAACATAGAAGGGTTTTGGTTTCATTAGATAGCAAGGTATGAGAAGACGAAGTTTGGCAAGGAGAAATGATGTAACGAGCAAGGAGGCAAATTCTCATTGAGGAGGAGAAGAATGATCAAGGACGAATGAAGTTGCAATTTATCGATGTGGGAAAGGTGGTGCAAGTATCCAGTTGTGCAGGAATCATGGAAAAGTACTAGTGAAAGTCACATGGGATTGTCTACCTTGAATACAATTGATATTTTATGCTACAACTTAGTGAGGGACAGGGGAGATATCTTAGGACATCAAGGGGAGCTGATCATGTGTCTGCTTCTGTGGTTTTATGCTGTGTGACCCATGGTTGGAGTATCTTCTACTGAAGACTCTCACAGCTGACACCCTTCTAATTTCACCTTTACTAAATGTTTCTTAGTTTAGGGTTGCCCCCTTAAGGCAGTATAGGGAGAGACAGCTTGCTCATGCTTACTTTGGAGAATCATTTGATGCAGTTTAATACTCAATTCTTTTTCCTGATTATTTGCATTGCCATTATGGAGTTAGTTGTCTGATTTGTGTTATATAAGTGAATCTCTTTAGGAGTTATGGACTCATTTTGTTCTGTTATGTGCCCGGGCGAGGCCCGTGTAGCAAAGCTGCTCATTTCTTCCACTGTACTATTTTTCACATTAACATTTCTGCAGTGACCTTTTGCACATATTTGCGTGCACGACAATGTTGGATTAGTTTCCCTAAAACGACTTTGTTTACACATCTAGCTTCGCACAACATTAGCAAGATGCCTTGAACATTATGTACAAGGCCCTTCCATGCACTAAATACAAATGTCGTTTCTATCTTCATCCATGGGGCAATGGGGCTATCTACATATCGCAACCAGGTCCACCTAATGTGTTCTATGGTATGCTCATTAACGCACGATCATCAATAAAACACAAATTAGAATTTGCAGAGATGGTGTGTAGACATAAGCTAGAGCTGGTATTTGTTACCGAAAGATGGGCTGACCAAAAATCTGATCCGGACTTGGTTTCAGCAATCCCAGTAGGCTACGCAATTTTTAGAGCCAATAGGGTAGATAAGCGAGGAGAGGGACTGGCAATTATATTCAGAGACAACCTGTCGGTCTCTGGCTCCTTAGTGCTTCTGACTGCGAAGTTCTATCTTTTCAGATCAATTTGAGTAAAAACTATACTTTTAGAGGCCTCCTGGTATTTAGGCAACCGGGTCCAAGAAACACCTTTGTTAATTTCATAAGCCCTTTTATTGAATCAAGTATTGATTCGGCTGAATTTTCAGTATTGGGGGATTTTAATTTTTATCTTGAAAAATTGGAAGACCGCGATACCACCTTGCTGGTGGATACTATGGCTAGCTTTGCCTTGAGGCAGTTAGTTGAACACCCCACCCATGTTGCAGGTCACACTCTAGATGGTATTTCTACATCAAACTCAACCTTAAAGGTTACAGGAGTACTGCCTATCCTTTGGTCGCACCACAAGGCAATAAGGTTCACAGTCAGCACTTCTCAGCCTTCCCTGAGATCCTACAACCCCTGCACAGCCAGTGACAGGAAAAATATTGATTCCCTTAAATTACAAACATCTTTACTCAGCTCAAAGTCCAATCCTATCTCGGACGTTGATACTGCAGCCCGTAGGTATTCATCTTGGATGAAAGCAGCCATTGATCCATTAGCCCCTGAAAAAACCTTGCCTATTAGGCGGAAAACTCCCTCAGAGCCCTGGTTTACAGATAGGTTAAGAGCCCAGAAACAACTCTGTAGAATTTAAGAGAGACAGTGGAGAGCAAATTATGACTTACCAGAAAAGAAAAGTTACTCACAGTCCCTATCTGATTATAAACAATTGATAATGGAGGAGAAAAGTAAGTATTTATCTGCAAGAATTCTACAGGTGAAGAATTCTATCAAAGAACTCTTCCTGACAGTAAAAGGTTTGGCCAAAATATCAGAGCCCTGTAACACCGATGGTAGTGAAGAATTCTGTATCTCCCTTGCTAACTTTTTCAAAAGCAAAGTGGAGGAAGTCTACAAAACTTTCATTGATGGTAACCTGAATGTATACGGAAATCAGTTAGATGTCACAATACCCTCCACCTCCAAATCTTTTGCGTCTTTCTCTCTGCCGAACTTAGGATAGATTTTACAGCTGGTAACAGCAGCTAAGTCCGGGGCCCCTTTAGACCCAAGCCCTCCCAGAATACTTCATCTTGCTTCAGAAATCATTGGTGAGCAATTGGTGATTGTATATAGGGAGATAATCAAAACGGGCATATTTACAGATGTTTGGAAAATAACCTTGGTCCTTCTGCTCATGAAAAAATTTAATTTATATCCATTAGAACCCAGTAGATACAGACCGATTTCTAGATTACACTTTCTGTCAAAGGTATTAGAAAAGGCATTAAATATAGAACTGACGTCTTTCATAACTACTAACGGATTACTAGATCCATCTCAATATGGATTCTGAGAGGGACATAGTGCTGAGACCGCCTTGGTTATGGCCTCTGATGAGTTAAGATCCATTTTGGGCTCAGGAGGAAAGGCCACCCTGATTTAATTGGACCTATTGGCGGCCTTCGACACGTTGAACCATGATATGTTGGTTAACCGGCTATCAGATCTAGGGATAAAAGGCACAGCGCTTAAGCTGCTTAAATCATTCTTATCTAACAGGGCTCAATTCAATTTGTGGAGGTGGAAGCCTATTCATCTGAGTAATTCAGATTACCTTGTAGGGTACCACAGGGCTCCTCGCTAAGCCCTACACTTTTTAATCTTTATGTTACTCCTTTGGCCAGAATCATAAGGGATTCTGGCTTCTCAGTCGTCTCATATGCTGAAGATACTCAGCTTGTGGTTTCAGTTTCTAGTAATCTTGAAGAAACAGCAGATCGATTTCATAAGTGCATGACTCAGGTAAATCAATGGATGAGTTCCAACTGTTTAAAACTTAACGGTGGGAAAACAGAGGTTCTCCCCCTGGGTTCAGACACCTCCTTCTGGTCACCCAGGTGGTGGCCGACAACTCTGTGAAGAAGGTGAAAAACTTAGGCTTCATCTTTGAGGATAAATTGACCTTCAAAGATCAGATTAGCACTCTTGCTTCCACAGTCTTCTTTATCCTAAAGATGATTAGGAAGATTCGCTCTTTCATACCACTAGACCTACAAAAGACACTATGGAAATGCCCTTTATGTTTCATTTTAGGAACTGCCAAAATGTGGAATACACTTCCGGCAGATATAAAGAACAGCCCGAACTTATGGTCTTTCAGAAAATCCCTAAAACATGGCTTTTTTATTAGCTAAGTATCCATTACTTCTCTCACCGGTAGCAATTTAGTTTTGCTGGCAGTAACGCCAAGATGCCCTCGGGCAGTCGAGCCCTTTATAAAACTTCAAATCAAATCAAATCAAATAACATCGCTAATCTATACGCACATCGCAAGGCTGCTTTCTATTATAAATAAAGAGCTTCCCATAAGATAAGCAGAGGAGGCACTTCAGCTGACAGCGAGGGTCCCTGCATGCTGAGACTTTACCATGCAGCGGTCTGACATCTCGTGAGGGGTGTCCAGTTTGTGAACAAGGCTGGGTCTTTCATTTTTTCCCACCAGGTAATGGGGTTGGATCGTCCCTTGTGGCGATTCTTGGCTCTACACCTACTCACACTCTAAGTAATATTAGAGTAGGGTTTGCACAGTAGGAGCATGCCTGATTACTGCTTTGTTTATATGCCTGCATATATACACTGTTTTAGCACCATGGTAAAGCTGTACTTACTATTTACTCTTTTGGTGCTTGAGAAAAACATTGGCTCAATAAATATATTGAAAATGTCCCACTGTGTATAATGTATATTTCTCTGAGTACAAGTAAGCATGAGTGACTGAGTGAAAGGTACTGATCTGTTTCCACGATCCCTGAGAGGTCAGGGTGTCATGTTCAGTGGTTGCCAGAAACCATTTGCTCCATGGTATGATTAGGGGGGCTTATGGTGGCACTGTGAGCTAGCTGGTCTCTAGGCCAACATTACCTGTGGGGGTGCCCGAAATCAACCTAGGCACCTCTCCAAAAGTTTATGGTGTTCAAACAAACACGCAGGTCCTACGGGTTAGTGGGAACTACACGACATGGTGCCACCAACGTTGGTTGGGCTCTTATTTAACAGTGTATCTGAGTTATTCAATTGTGCTTTTCTCAGAGAACCCTACTAACCTCCAAACCGGAGACATCCGCGGTGGGAAGGGAAATCCACCTCAACTGAGTAGGTATACCCTATGTATTGGTTGTAGATTATTCAGGCTTGTAGGATAGCATTTTCCCATACTGTGCTAACCCTATCGCCATAAATGTATTTACTTTACTTCTTTTTCCTTCTTAACAATGACCGAACAAGCTGAGGACGTTGAAGAAGAAGCAGTTACACTAAATATTACAGTAAATTGCAGACATGCAGTTACTATTAAGTTACTACAATACGGCCTCCTGGCAACGGGTGGTGACGTTACCTTCATGGTTGAGGCACACGAAGCACTCAGAACAGGGGTATTCTGCTTTTGGGTTACATTCCCGCCTGCGGATGCTTGCACAAAATTGTTTCACACTTACACGAAGATGAAACACCAGAGGAATACTTTCCATATGTGGATATAGAAATTCTGTTAAATTACTAAGAACACATAAATTGGTTTAAAGGTGCCCTACCCCATACAGTAGAAAATGTGAGACTCGGTCCGCTGAGTAAAGAAGGAGCGACTTGGCCGGTCCTAGCTGCTTAGACACCACATCCCAATCTTAATGATACAGCGGAAATTACAACAAGAATCAAAGATTTAGTAAAACTTTACAGAAACCTCACGCAATACATTATGTGAACACTGACAGTTAATAATGCATGGACAGCTCAGGCTGCGCAACCACAACTGGCTTATATGGGTATCAGCCCTCAAATGCTGAATGCTGTTATGAGAAAGTTTCTCACTTGTCGGGAGCAAATTCCGTTCTGGATAGCACATAAAACAAGTCAGCTTAAAGCGTTTTTTCCACATACAGGACCGCAGGATAAACACAGAATATTACCAATATGCTTGCCAATGGGGATGGCCTCCTTGGTGGAAGATTGTGCCACATGTGGTACAGTCTTCGCTGCAGTCTACACTAGAACTCATGGCACCCCTTCATTAGCAGTTTTACCCGATGTACTGAAACAAGTACAGAATGAGTACGGGGCAGGACCTTCCATGGACTTGGGAATGAAACTGATTGGCAATTTTGCAGCGGTATCTATGATTATGTTAAGTAACAAAAAAGGGGAAGCATCAGCATTGGCCATACACAAACGCCTGAGAGAGTTCACTCATGCACAGCAGGAGCAGGAATTGCCAGGATTTATCGAAGAAACTATGCTACGCAAGGTGGAGATAATTTGGGAGACAGACCTGAGAAACCACAGGTTAAGAGTAATTCTGAAAAAGATAACTCTAAGCAAGCACCCAATTCTTTCAAGAAGAAATGGGACAATAAAAAGTAACATTAAACACAATCACAGGGTGTGTCTCCTCAACAGAAAACCACTGAGAAACAATACAATTTTAAAAACTATGATATATTAGAAAGCCTGACAGGTATCAGGATACTGATACACGTTCCTCTCGTTCCTTTCAGGATTCATCCGATACAGGTTCGGAGAGAGATGGATGGTCAGAGCAAAGATCAAAAGAGCGCATGAAGCCGCAAAGGGAAACACCTTGCGCTTCAGACTACATCCTTTAAAAGGACAAACAAAAGACTCCTAAACCTCAATTCAAAAAGAAGAAGGTAGCGTAAATTAAAATAAGACATGCCCAGGCTACTGAGGATTCTTCTTCTGAACGGGGAGTCGGCAGTGACGATGCTGGACAGCACAGCCGAAGTCACAATAGCTCCCCGGAACCTGATGGATAATTTGGTAGTAGTAGCGCTGAATGAGCATATCACGGTAGAAAACCCTGATACTAGGGTAAGTTTTCCACATCGTTTATACAAAATAACACTCTAAATGGAAAGGGACTGTGAGAAGGTGGCCTGGTATATGCTGTCCACTAATTAAAGTGGGCACCCTGTACCAGTCCAAACAACCCTTATGGTGATTTAAGAGGTCAAAGATAACCTTCGAAAGCTATCCAAGTGGTAGCTGTGGAGAGCAGCCTTCAGGCTTAGTCTTGAAGGAATGTTAAGCAGCTTGTTTTACCAGAATGCAACATTATAGTATTGGTTAAATGAAAGGAGAACCACACAGTAGTTATAAAAATACGTATTTATGAATATAACACACTCTAAGTACGATAAAGTATCTGATACATGCAGATAATCACAAAGCACACAATACTGTAGCACAGAAACAATATAAATAGCACTAATACACAATGGGCTCCAGGGAGAGACCAAACCATATACTAAAATAGTGGTATAAAAACCACAAATCGAGTCAAGGCAGTGTCTAGAGGATATAGAATCGCTGGGACCCCAAGAAACCACCCAAGGTGGGTAAGTAGGGACATAGCTAAACAAAGAGAGAGAAAGGGAACTTCTTTGTCTCCACTCTTATTCCCCAGGAATATATAATAAACAACCAAAGAGTGAGGCCAAGGTATCAAGGGCTATAAACAGGGATCACTCATGTTTTTATAAAGGGTCCTCACTCACCCACCTAGTTGGTGACATGCTTCATCATAGGACCCCCACCAGAGAGGCCGAATGCCTCTCCAGTGTGCTTCAACGCCTGATTACAGCGGAGCAGGATTTTTGAGTGTTGAGTGCAAGTGATGGTGCAAAAAGTGATGTTAAAATAATCTTTACTACTCCTAAAAAAATTTAATAGTAGGGTAGTAAGACTAGGTTAAAAAGTGTGTAATGGACGCTATGACTGAATAAATTGATCAGCCATATCCAAAATTAAAACATTAGGTCGACATGTTTCAGCCTCTGTGCGCCAATTGCGAGGCTTTCCTCAGGACCAGGGACCATGGCGGTATGCACTCTCTAAGGTGCACCCTAACCTATGGCCACGTAGAGAACCGGATTACTCACGGTTCAGAAAAAACAAACACGCCTCCAACTCTTCTGAATGCGTAATTAAATCCATTAGTTACGAGTAAAACGCCTCGCCTCACCTGGCAACAGCTCAGGACGGGAGGTACCGCTCTATCCGTCGGTACCCCGGACTTCTCAAAGCTGCGACCGGTAGGGACCCCACGAAGGACAGGTGCAGTGTGGGAACACGACAGCGTGCTACGTTCAATTCTATGGGAGAGTCGCGGTTGCAGTTTTAAAGTTTAAGGACCCTTCTAAGTGGACTTCGAAGTAACCCCATGGAAGTTAGGAGGTTGGAGAGCCACCCCACCCGTGGATACCGTAGTACCAGAGTTACCTATCCCAGGGAAGCCGGAAGCTGCTGTGGATCTCTATGGAGGACTTCGAAGAAGGGCCACTGCTGGGAAGAAGAAAAGTGTCCGTCGGAATCTAAGGGTGGATTCTTGGTGAAGAGTACCTGAAAGCAGAAGGGACAGAGTCTGGGTCACTCAGGAGTGACCAGGGGCTCGATAGACGAATGCCCACCGATGTCGGGTCCTTCAGGTGTGTTGAGAGGGTTCTTGACTCTGCAGCCTGAGGGACCAGGAGACATCGAGGACAACCAGGAGCTAGATGCCAGCTGTCCCTCAAAGGATGTCGAGTGCTGAGGGGTCGGTGTCCGGCTGGAGCACCAACAAGCCTTGGCAGCGGCAACCCACACAGAAGGTCAAGAAGGGTTACGGTTTGGACCAGCGAGGTCCAGGAGAGTCACCAAACACAGGGTAGTCAGGGCAGGCCTGGACCAACCAGAGGAGCCCAAGAAAAGCAGTGTTGACCCTCAAGAGGACCCACACGCCGGAGGCACAGGAGTCTTAAGGGGACCTCGAGCAGTTTCACAAAGCAGCAGCCCACGGAGCACTCAGAGCGAGGAGGCGGGAGTTCTTTGTTGGAAATGGTGCCAGAAGTTGGGGATACTCGAAGCCCAGTGCACTTGTTTTGGAAACGCCAACAAGCATATGTACTTACAAAAGTATGCGGTGCACAGGGGTACTGGTATTGCAGACCCAACGAGGGATTTTGGCCTCAAACCTGGTGAGAGGGCAGCTCGGACCTCGAGGGACTTAGAACCCCACCTCCTGTGTTGCTGGAGCCTTCAGAGTCCGTAGGAGCTCAGGAGCAGCAGACTGGTCAGGTGAGATGTGATGACTGCGGTTGCAGGGGAGTGACTCCTTCACTCCAAGGGAGATGTCTTCAGTTGTCCTTGATGCTCCACAGGTCCTGCACGGAGCCTGTATGGTGCACGGGTACAGACGATGCTTGGGACGGAGTGGGATACGAAGTCGAGCCCAAACGAAGTCCAGCGAAGTCCAGAGTGTCCAGACGGACGAAGTTCAGTGGTTTCTGGTTCAGAATCTGGTCCACGTCGAATCTAGGGTCCTACAGCCTGGTAAACCCTTTTGTACCCTTGGGAGATGGTTGGACAGATTCAGGGGACCCTCCCAGGGGAGGGTCTGGACAGTGGGGAGGTTACTCCCATGTCCTTTGTCCAGTTTCGCACCAGAGCAGGAGCCAACGGCTCCCAGGACTGGTTTGAACTGGACTATGCACAGGGACACCAAATGTGCCCCTCACGCAGACTTTCGGTCGCTGGCAAGCGCAACCACCCAGGCCTAATACACTAAATCCTGTCTGGGAGGTGGTCACACCTCCCTGTGACAGGATGCCTATTGTTCTGCCTTCCCCTGCTCGAGCTTGGCTCAGCAGCAGGAGGGCAGAAATGTGTCTCTGGTCGGCAGCAACCATTTTATGCTGTCCGGGACTAGGCGGCTGGTACCGGGAACACTGAGATCCTAACGGAGGGCTCTCCTGGTGGGTGGAATCATACCTCCCACAGTGGTAACGGTGTGGGGGTATGATTCCAACATGTTTGACACCATACATGATAGGGTTCATTGCAGCCATTTTCGAGATGGTCATCGCACGGCCACGTAATGCCCCTCTATATTAGTATATGGCTGCTACACTGACAACGTGGGAGAATGGACTCTGTAGGCTGCAGGGGTCCCCTGCTCATGCAGGGGCACCCTCTCACTTAGAACCAAGCACCCTGCCCTCAGGATTGTAAATAAAAGACACACAATTGATGGACGGAATGCAGAACAAATCAAAACATTCACCCCCAGTCAAGAGAACTGGGTTAAATCCATCAATTTTTTGCTCACCATGCCACCCCAGTTTAAACTTGGCCATATGCAAATCAGTCTTGACCCTGCGCCTCATTGAAACAGACCAGCCCAAGCTGCCAAGCCAGGTCCTCCGTGGATCAGAAACAAGCATCCTAGGACCGGTTTCAGGGTTTCACCCCTCATCAGCCAGGATAGCTTGAATCCAGTGGCACAGTGAGCCCGGGACCCACGTCTGGGCATACCCGGCGCACTTAGGGCAAGAAAGCAAAAGACACACAATCGATGGACTGAATGCAGAACAAATCAAAACATTCACCCCCAGTCAAGAGATCTGGGTTAAATCCATCATTCTTTTGCTCACCATGCCACCCCAGTTTAGACCTGGCCATATGCAAATCAGTCTTGACCCTGCGCCTCATGGGAACAGTCCAGCCCGAACTGCCACACCAGGTCCTCCGTGGAATGGAAAGAAGCATCCTGGAACCGGTTTCAGGGTTTCACCCCTCATCAGCCAAGATAGCTTGAATCCAGTGGCACAGTGAGCCCGGGACCCACGTCTGGGCATACCCGGTGCACTCAGGGCTAGAAAGCAAAAGACACACAATTGATGGACGGAATGCAGAACAAATCAAAACATTCACCCCCAGTCAAGAGATCTGGGTTAAATCCATCATTCTTTTGCTCACCATGCCACCCAAGTTTAGACCTGGCCATATGCAAATCAGTCTTGACCCTGCGAAAACCGGTCCTAGGATACTTGCTTCCAGTCCAGGGATGACCTGGCCTGGCAGTTCGGGCTGGACTGTTCCCATTGGGCACAGGGTCAAGACTAATTTGCATATGGCTGGGTTCAAACTGGAATGGCATGGTGAGCAAAAGAACGATGGATTTAGGCCCAGATCTTTGTACAGGGGTGAATGTATGACATTGTTCTGCATTCTGTCCATCAATTGTTGTTTTTGCATTTGTCACCCCGAGTGGGACGGGTATGCCCAGACGTGGGTCCCGTGCTCTCCATGCCACTAGAGTCAAGCTATCCTGGCTGATGAGGGGTGAAACCCCGAAACCGGTCCTAGGATGCTTGTTTCCAGTCCAGGGAGGACTTGGCCTGGCAGTTCGGGCTGGACTGTTCCCATTGGGCACAGGGTCAAGACTGATTTGCATATGGCTGGGTTCAAACTGAAATGGCATGGTGAGCAAAAGAAAGATGGATTTAGGCCCAGATCTCTGTACTGGGGTGAATGTGTGACATTGTTCTGCATTCTGTCCATCAATTGTTGTTTTTGCATTTCTCAGGATTGTAAAGGCCTGCTATAGGGGTGACTTATAGGTTTTAAGTGCAGTGACCCTTAGATATAGTAAGGCTATATCTTTCGTAAGTGGTGCATGCACCACTTTACACAGGCTGCAATGGCAGGCCTGTAGTTCCATTTTGAATGGTCTCTCATGGGTGGCATAATACATGCTGCAACCCATGGGAGACCTCTGGGGTACATATGCCCTATGTACATGGGTACCATATACTTGGGACTGACAAGGGTACCCCAGTATCCAATCTGGGGTGTACCTAAGTACATAACATAACAGTTTAGGGAGAAAGCAGATAGACTGGTGTCCTGATTAGCAGGATCCCAGTCAGACTAGTCAAAAACAGCAACACATCAAGCAAAAAGTGGGGGTAACCATAAGAAGCAGATCCTACTTTCCTACACAACCCCCCCACCCAAATGTAAGGAGATGAGACTAACCTTGCCCAGTTGAGTCTTCATTTTCTAAGTGGTAATATCTGGAGAGTCCATCTGCATTGGCATGGTTACTCCCAGGTCTATGTTCCACTGTATAGTCCATCCCCTATAGGGAAATGGATCACCTCAAAGGTTTGGGGTTTTCACCCTTCATCTGTTTTAGCCATTAGAGGGGCTTGTGGTCTGTCTGAACAATGAAGTGAGTGCCAAACAAGTATGGCCTCAGCTTCTTCAGGGCCCAGACCACAGCAAAGGCTTCCCTCTCTATAGCTGACCAACGTTTCTCTCTGGGGGTCAACCTTCTGCTAATAAAAGCTACTGGTTGATCCTGACGCTCTGCATTAAGTTGTGACTACACAGCCCCCACCCCCAACTCAGATGCATATGTTTGGACAATAAATTGCTTGGGGTAGTCAGGATTCTGCAGAATGGGAGCAGTGCACATGGCCTGCTTGAGATCATCAAATGCCTTCTGACAGCTAACTGTCCACTGAACTTTCTTGGGCATTTTCCTGGAGGTGAGATCATTTAAGGGACTCACTATGGACCCATATCCTTTTACAAATCTCCTGTAATACCCAGTCAGGCCCAAGAAAGCTCTGACCTGAGTCTGGGTAGTTGGAGCAACCCAGTCCATTATGGTCTGGATTTTGCTCTGAAGTGGTTGAACCTGGCCTCCACCCACAAGGTGGCCAAGGTACACAACCTTGCTCTGCCCTATCTGGCATCCAAAACAGGTGGAACAGGTGATCCTCCCAGGTGGAGCTAAAGAGAGCTATATCATCAAGATAGGCTGCACTAAAGGCTTCTAGACCTGTGAGAACTTTGCTCACCAGCCTTTGGAATGTGGCAGGTGCATTCTTCAAACCAAAGGGCATAACAATAAATTGATAATGCTAACTAGGGGTTGAGAATGCTGTTTTTGGTTTGGCATCCTCAGCTAGTCTGATTTGCCAATAGCCAGCAGTAAGGTCAAATGTGCTTAAGAACTTGGCTGAGGCCAAGGTGTCAATAAGCTCATCTGCCCTTGGAATTGGGGGAGCATCAGTCCTAGTGACTGCATTGAGTCCCCTGTGGTCAACACAAAACCTCATCTCTCTCTTACCACCCTGGGTGTAAAGTTTTGGTACCAAGACCACTGGACTAGCCCAAGGGATATCTGAGGGCTCAATTACTCCCAACTCAAGCATCTTTTGGACCTCTGTCCTGATGCAATCTCTGACATGGTCAGGCTGCCTGTAGATTTTATTCTTGACAGGTAGGCTCTCACCTGTGTCCACTTCATGGGTACACCAGGTGGTTTGACTGGGTGTCAAAGAAAACATATGCCTGTATTGATTGAGGACCTTCCTGCAAACAATCTGCTGTTGGTCAGTGAGGCTGCCTGCCAAGGCTACACCATCAACTGACCCATCATCAGGGTTCTGTGAGAGGAGGTCAGGGAGTGGGTCACTCTCCTCCTCCTGTCTAATATCAGTTGCCATGAGCAAGCCCATGTCAGCCCTGTCAATGTATGGCTTGAGCCTGTTCACATGGAGCTCCCTGTGGGGGCTCCTGGGAGTACCACAGCCCACCAGGTAGGTGACCTCTCCCTTCTGCTCAAGAATGGTATGGGGTCCACTCCATTTATCTTGGAGAGCTGCTGGGGCCACAGGCTCCAACACCCACAGCTTCTGCCCTGGCTGATAAACAGTCAGAACAGCCTTTTGGTCATGCCAAGCTTTTTGCAATTCTTGACTTGCCTCAAGGTTTTTGCTGGCCTTCTTCATGTACTCAGCCATTCTGGAGCGGAGACCAAGTACACAGTCCACTATGTCTTGTTTAGGAGGTTTGAGAGGTAACTCCCATCCTTCCTTAACCAAACACAAGGGACCCCTAACTGGATGCCCAAACAGAAGTGCAAAAGGACTGTAGCCAACCCCCTTCTGTGGGACCTCTCTGTAGGCAAAGAGAAGGCAGGGCAACAGGACATCCCATTTTCACCTAAGCTTTTCTGGGAGGCCCATGATCATGCCCTGGAGGGTTTTGTTGAACCTAACAACCAACCCATTGCATTGTGGGTTATAGGGTGTGGTGAACTTGTGATTCACTCCACACTCCTTCCACATAGCAGTGATGTAACTTGACATGAAGTTTGTACCTCTGTCAGTTAAGACCTCCTTAGGGAAACCCACTCTAGAAAAAATTTCCAGGAGTGCCCCGGCCACCACAGGTGCTGTGGTGGTTCTAAGGGGTATTGCTCTGGATACCTAGTGGGGTGGTCCACCATCACTAGAATATAACTGTGCCCAGATTTGATTTGATTGGATTTGATTTGTCGACTTATATAGCGCACTTATGCCCGAAGGCGTCTTGGCGCTAGGATTTGGCAGAACATATGAGGTGGTAGGGTTGAGCGATGCGTAATGGATTTCCAAAGCTCAGTCGGTGAAGAGCCAAGTTTTCAGTAGTCTTCTGAAGGACATGAGTGAGGTACTGTTCTTTTTCGGCATTGGCAGACGGTTCCAAATTTTAGCTGTTCCCAATATGAAACTTCTTCCTCCCCAGCGAACCTGCCTGTACTTGGGTAATTGTAGCAGTTTTAAGTGAGAGGATCTGAGATTTCTGACTGGCACGTACCATTTCAAGTGCGATCTCAGATATAGCGGTCCTTTACCCTGAAGTGCCTTATATGCCAGACATTGTGATTTAAAAATAATTCTCTTCCCCACTGGGAGCCAGTGAAGGGCTCTCAATCTATGGGAGATTGCTTCATGTTTGGGGACCCCCAGTATCAATCTGGCGGCGGCGTTCTGCAGACGCTGCAGTTTTTGTAGATACTGGGATTGCAGCCCTACATATAGGGCGTTGCCGTAGTCCATTCTCGAAAGGGCCAATGATGTCACCAACGTCTTTAATGCTTCTGGGGGTATGAAAGAACGAATCTTTCTGATCATCTTTAAGATCCCCCAGATGGTGGATGAAAGCTTGTTGATTTGACCATCAAAAATCAGTTTGTCATCAAAGACCACACCTAGGTTCTTGATCTTGGAGACTGGCATCGGACAGTCTCCAAGGTTATCTGGCCACCATCTTGGTGACCAGAAAGACGGATCAGGGCCCAGTATCAGGACCTCCGTTTTTTCTCAGTTTAATTTTAGGCAGTTAGTCTGCATCCAGGTGTTTACTTGTGACATGCAATTGTTAAAACGATCAGCTGTCGCGTCCACATTATTTGACACTGACACACCACCTGGGTGTCGTCAGCATAAGAGACCACCAAAAAACCACATTGCCTAATCGAGGCTAGCGGAGTCACATAAATATTAAAAAGTGTGGGGCTCAGAGAGGAGCCCTGAGGCACACCACACAGCAGATCAAATGATTCGGATATAGTGCCTCCCAGTTTCACTGAGAAAGTTCGGCCGGTTAGATAGGATGTAAGAAGATTGAGGGCGGATTCCTGAAATCCCAGCTCCTTCAATCTGGCAATTTATATTTCGTAGTTGACAGTGTCGAAGGCCGCCGACAGATCCAACAAAATCAAGGCGGCCTTCCCTCCTGAGTCCAGTGATCTTCTAAGTTCAGATGCAGTAGGAGGGTTCATGGGACCAATGATATCAATCCCAACCCTCTCAAAGGGAACGACCACCACAGCAGGTGGTATGAGGGGGGCCTTAGTGGTACCACCTGACTTACCACTTGCTTGGCAGGTGGTACAGGAGCGATGTTAGAAATGGGGGTCTCTATTTGGCAGAGGTAGGTACCTTTGTCCAAATAGGGACCCTTGCTTCTAGTCAGGGTAAGGGGGATACACTCCTAAAATAACCCCTGCTCACCCCCTTGGTAGCTTGGCATGAGCAGGCAGGCTTATCTCAGAGGCAGTGTGTAAAGCATTTATGAACACATACAGTAATACAGTGAAAACACTACAAATGGACACCACACCAGTTTAGAAAAATAAGTAATCTTTATCTAAACCAAAACAAGACCAAACAACAAAAATCCACAATACAGTAATAAAAATATGACTTTCAGATGGTAGAAATAGTTTAGTTCAATGCAAGTTGTAAATGCGACACTTTTCTCAAAAGTACCTTAGATGCGTCATGCAAAACAAACAAAATGGCCGCAGGGAAGGTGATGCGTCGGTTCCTTGCAGTCAAGGAAGGTGATTCGTCGATTCCTTGCTCCGGGGGAAGTGATGCGTCGGTTCCTTACGGCAGCGCAGAGGAGTTGATGCGTCGATTCCTTACCGGAGAGGAGGTGATGCGTTGTTTTCTTGCTGCGTGGGGAGTTGATGCGTCTGTTTCTTACTGTGGCCTCCAACGATGCGACAGTCTTGGCGCCTCGATGCGATGCGTCGATCCGGTACGATGCGTGGCTTTGTGCAGCTGCACAGCAGGCTTGTGTCGTAATCGTTCTGGTGATCTCGGACTTCGGAGATTGTTGCACCCGATGCGTCGTGCGGCGATTTCTTGAGCCGCGACAGGCGCTGCGACGGTTTCTTCGGCGATGCATCGGAAACAGGTGCGGATGCATCATGCTTCTTTGATGTTGCGTCGATTTTCCAGCTCCCAGCGACAAACAGTCTCTAGAGGTCCTAAGCAGCAGCCGGCACCTCTTTGCAGGTTGTAATTCCCAGCAAGGGAATTCAGGGGAGCTGGTGGTGAAGTCTTTGTGTCCCTGAGACTTCAGAGCAGGAGGCAAGCTCAGTTTCAAGCCCTTGGAGATCTTTTCTTCAAGCAGGTGACAAAGCAAACAGCAAAGTCCTTTTTCTCCTTTCCTTGGCAGCAAGCAGCCACTGCAGGCCAACCCCAGACTGCAAACAAGCACAGGGGCAGTATTCCTCCTCAGCTTATCCGGCTCTTCTCCTTGGCAAAGCTTCCTCTTGATTTCCCAGAAGTGATCTAAAAGTCTGGGGTGTGGGCCCCTCTTTTTATACACCAAAATCCTTTGTTCTCCGAAGGCAAAGAGTGTCTGTACCCAGCCAAAACCAGTTCTGTGGGGCACTTTGCAAGTGCACAACAACCTCCATTGTCAGTGTGAGCCCTGGCTCCAGACACACCACAGGGGGGCGAGCCATCATTGTGGAAGGCAGGCAGAGCCCTATTCAGGTGAAGGTGCTACTCCTCCCACCACTCCAAATGCAGACCAGGCCTATTCAGCCCAGCCCTGACTCATCAGACTTCTGGAGCCGCTGCCCCTCTTCAGCCCCTGTCATCCAAAAGCCAGACATGCAATACACAAACCTAGCAGAGGCACACTGGATGGTTAGGCAAGAAAATACCTACTTTCTAAAAGTGGTATTTTCAAACACAGAATGTAAAAATCACCCTCACTAAAAGATGCACTTTAACATTCTGAGTTCAGGCATACTAAACTTTTCTTTTCTATCTTGTTCCCAGTGTCAGTTATGTTTATAAGATGTTATAAACAAACCCCTCATTCTGTCCTATGGGAACAGATAGCCTTGCAATAGTGAAAAACTAAATTGGCAGTATTTCACTATCAGGACTTGCCACACACATCAGGGCATGCCCTACCTTTCACATACAATGCACCCTGCCCACAGGGGTACCTTGGGCATACCTTAGGGGACTAATATGTAGAAAAGGGAAGGTTTAGGGACTGGTAAGTGTGTGCCAGACTGCACACAGGCTCTGCAATGGCAGGCCTGAGTCACATTTTACAAGCTGCTTCTGTGGGTGGCACAATCAGTACCGCAAGCCCACCAGCGGCATTTGATTTACAGGTCCTGGGCACACATAGCGCATTGTACTAGGGTCTGAAAAGTAAATCAAATATGCCAATCATGGAATCACTAATCCATAACATCAATTTACAAAGAGAGCATATGGACTTTAGCACTGATCAGCAGTGGTAAAGTGCCCAGAGTCATAAAACCACCAACAACAGGTCAGAACAAAAACAGGAGGAAGGCAAAAAGTTCTGGGATGGTCCTGCAAAAAGGGCCAAGTCCAACAAGCGACAAAACTCCTTTATGTCTTCTGACATGTGAGGCCAGTGAAAGTGAGGGACATGCCTTTCCCAAGTCTTACTTTGGCCTGGGTGTCCCGCTAAGGGAATGTCATGTGCCAAGGTGAGTAGGAAGCCCCTAAACTTCAGAGGTATGACCAACCTCCTGGTGGCACCAGGCTTGGGTCTCTACCCTCTGAGTATATGAGTCCCTCATCCCAATAGATCTTGTGAGATCCACTGACACTCCCAGTAGCCTCAGCAGCAGCTTGCTGTCTGAGGGGTTCAAGAGAGGGGCAGGTTTGCTTCTCCAAACTCAAGTCTGCCCTGGAAGGGCCCCCTATCCCCAAGAACTCAACCTGATCATGTTCCAGTTCATCTGAGACAGTTCCTTCACAGGGACTGAGATCATCTCCCTCAAGAGATTGATCCTCACACTGAGTCTGGGGGGAAGACACAGCCTTACCCCTCCTGCTCCTTCTCTTGGAAGGTCCTTGGTCCATTGTTCCAGGATCCAAGGCCTGTTCAGTGTTAGCCAGCTTGGCCTGTGAAATGGTCACAGCAAACACATCTGCAGTGATGCTGTGAGAAAGTGCCCTCTTTCTGCATGGTTGCCCCCACATTTTGCTGAATTGCTGATGTGCTTTGACTGAGTGTGCCCTGGGCTCCTGCCAATAAGGTGCCCAGGGCCTATGTTCTTTCCCTAAAACCTGCATTAAAAACAAAACCCAAGTGGCATCTCTGGCCACAGGTCAGCCCCTGGTAAATGGTACCACAGGTACCCAGGGCACTGTGACCAGGTAAGACCTCTAAGGGCTGCAGCACTTATTGTGCCACCCTTAGAGGCCCTGTACCATTACACTCACCCACTGCCTCTGCAGGCTGCATATTTTGGTGCAGAACGTGAAGAGTAGACATGGCACACATCCCTGTGTGCCATGCCTACAACCCACTGCCCTGGCATAGATCAGTCACCCCTCTAGCTGGGTGCCCTATACCAGAGGTGAGGGTACAGGTGCATGAGCTCTGTACCCCTACAGTGTCTAAGTCCATTCTTAGACATCGTAAGTGCAGTGCTGCCATTAAGAGTGTATGGGGCTGGGAGTTTGTCATTACGAACTCCACAGCACCATAATGGTTACACTAAAAAAAGTTTGGTATCAAACTTCTCAGCACATTAAACCCACACTGATGCCAGTGTGGGATTTAATGAAAAATGCACACAGAGGGCATCTTAGAGATGCCCCCTGAAAAACAACCTACCACTAGTGTCCAGGCTGAGTGGCTGCTTTCAGCTGCCACCACCAGACATGTTTCTGGACCCCTGGGTCGAGAGCCTGCTGCTCTCGGGGGCCTGAAACAATGCACATCCTGGGACAAGGTGCCAAGCCTCCTCCCCCAGGATGGGCAGGGTTCTCTAAGGGAAGCTTCAAAGGCTTGTCGCCTTTGTGAGCGTCCCAAGGCCACTTGCTGCTTTCAGCAACTGGTCCCCACTGGTTCTGACCCCCACTTTGGGCGAGAGAACCGGCGGGAAAAACAAGTGAGGAAGAGAGGTGTGCCTACCTCTGCCAACTCTACCCCTCAGGTGGAGGAGGCGAGGTGAAGCACAACTCTCAGTCCCTGCCATCTTGCAGATGGGGGGACCCAGTCAACCAGGAAAAAGCTTATGCCCCCCTCCCACTGGCGGGTGGCATAATAGGGGGTGTACCCACCTCAGGGAAGGGACCCATTGGACCCAACCTTTTTACCTAACTGTAACACCCCTAAATCTAGTATTTAGGGGCACCCCTGAACCTTGCTTCCTCAGACAAGAAACTGCAAGAAGAAAAGAAGAAGAAGCCATGCCGAAGCTAACAAGAGGAGAACGCCCACTGACTTGGCCCCAGCCCTACCGGCCTGTCCCCACCTCGAACTTGCTCTAGCAAAATCCCGGTGTGTCCTGCAGCCAGCAACCTCAAGAAACCCGGAGGACCTGCCTGCCTTCAATCCGAAAAACACCGGATTTGTTCAAACAATAGACTTCAGTTCCGCAAGGATTCGCAGGTCTGCACCACTCTGCACCCGACGCCCATGGCCCGAGTTCCAGTGGCCCAACACCAAGAGGCGGTCCCCCTGGCAATCCTGACCCGAGATCCTGCGACCCCTGACCTGCCTCAACCCTCCAGCCGACGCCTGCAACCTCAAACCGGAAGCTCCTCTCAACCACGACCAGGAGCTGGTAAGAAGATCCGACCCTAAAAGGCACCCCTGCACCCGACGTCCCACGACCTTGAGTGGCCCAACCGACGGTGCCTAACCAACCTCCAAGAACCCAACTTACCTCTCCAAGTGATGGTCACACCCAGAAGACCTTCGTCCCCGAGCCTGCAGTGTTTTTGCAAACCGGAGACTCCCCATTGAAAGCTACAGGGCACCCGACGCCAAAACAGCACTCTGCACCCGGCCGCCCCAGTGCCACTGAGGGTGCATCTTTTGTGCTGGCCTAAACCCCCATTTGCCCTGAGCTTAAGTCCAGGAGCTTTGCTCCCACAACCCAGTGGCCTGCTCATCAGCAGCCACCAACCAGAGGCCCCCTATCCCCCATTGGATAACATTGGGCCTCAGCACTCTGCACCCGGCTGCCCTAGTGACGCTGAGGGTGTAACAAGAGTGCATCCTTGACCCTGGGGGACCCCTGAGTCTAACCCCAGACCACCAACTCCCACAACAAAGTGCTTACCTTTAAACCGATAACACTATTTTCCTCCATAGGATAACATTGACTGTTTTTCTATGAAAAGTTTCTAAGTGTGGAATTGGAAAACCTAAAGACATTCTTTAAAATTGTACTAACAAACAAAAACGCTTTTACTTACCTGTTTACAGGAAATGTCCCAGTGTAGTATCCAGGTATACTACACTGTGTAAGAAAAGTAATCTGAAAGTAATGTACTGGTCATTTTACTAAAAAGCCCATTCAAAGTATATGTACTGTATTTACAAAGCCTTGCATTTCTCAATAACAATACTGTAAGTCAAAAGAAAGTGCAAATACAATTACAATCCAAACTGTATTACAACTGTATATTTACTGCAAAGTATTTATCACTTACCTGTGCAAGGCTTGCCTGGTTCTAGGAAATAAAATAACAAAAGAATATTTTTATACAAAAACAATTGGTCTGAAGTTCAGTCTTTGAGTGTGTGAATTCATTTACTGACTGTGTACAACAAATGCTTAACACTGTCCTCTGATAAAGCCTTACTGCTCGACCACACTACCACAAATAGAGAGTAAGGTGCTATCTACTTTACCTCTGCCTACCTTTTGGGTTCCACTGGACTCTGTGCACACTATACCTCACTTTGGTATAGTATATACAGAGCCAGCTTCCTACAGTTGCCCAGCATTGCTACATGAGTCCTTTCCAAATCATTGCCCAACAAACCCTCCACTGGAAGGTCTGAGCTAACCACAACTTTCTTAAGACCAGTTACTCCTCCCCAGCTGAAATTAACAACTGCCAAGGAATGATCAGTCCTGACATTGTTAGCATTGGTCGCTTGGTACATTTCTCCAAGTATGATTTGGTCAGGGCCCACAAGATTCTCTGTTACCATAGTGACACTTGCACCTGTGTCCCTGTATGCCATGGCCTCCTTACCATTGATCAAAGGCTGTTGTATGTATTTGCCCAGGTTACTGGGACTGACAAATAAGGTGGCAAGATCCATGCCAACATCACAGACTAGCACAGCCTGAGCTGGAGTTCTGACTAGGCCAGAACCCATCTCAGAGCCCAAGGTTAACCCTAATAATCCCTTGTTCCCTGTACCACTACCTGTACTTGTGCTAGGGGGCGCAGTTGCCTTAGGGGCAGTGGTGGTAGGAGGATTTTCCTTGGCTTTTGGACAATCAGCATCCTTTGTCCAATGGGTCTTTACCTTACACAATTAACACCAAGGTTTCTTTTTGCCTTTACCTTTGTTGGATTGTGACTCCCCCCCAGAGGCAGGTTTTTGGGGCCCTGATGAAGACTTTTGATCTTTACCCTTGTCCCCACCCTAATCTGGAGTTTTAGCATCTTGCTTCTTTTGGTCACCATCATTGTTCTGTTTTTTCTGCTTCACCCTGGTTCTGACCCACGTATTTGCCTTCTTTCCCAATTCTTGGGGAGAAGTCAGATCAGAGTCAACCAGGTACTGATGCAATAACTGATTTTGGCAATTATTAAGGATCTGCTCCCTCATAATCAAATTGTACTATCCTTTAAAATCATTCACTTTGCTGCTAAGCAACCAGCCTTCCAGAGCCTTAATGGCACTATCCACAAAGTCTACCCAATCTTGATTCTGTGTCTTCTGGGTGTCTCTGAACATAATCCTGTTCTGTTCAGTGGTTAAGCCAAACCCATCAATGAGAGCACTCTTCAAGATTGAATAGTTGTCAGCATCCTCTTCTCTAACAGTGAGGAGCTTATCTCTACATTTGTCAGCAAAGGAGAGCCACAAGATAGCTGCCCACTGCTCTTGAGGGACCCTCTGAACTTTACAGGTCCTCTCCAAAGCAGCTATCCATTTATGGATGTCATCCCCAACATGGTAGGGGGACAATCTTGCTCAGGTTCCTATTATCAAAGGAATGTTCCTTAATTCTAGGGACACTGTTGCTGCCACCATGGGACTCTAGTCCCAACTTTTTCTAGCTCACTGGACTTCTAGGGATCTTTATCCAGGGCCAATTGCTGTTGCCTGAGCCTAAGCTTAGTTTCCAAAGTTCCAGAAATTGGTACTCCCTGTCATAAGAGTGGTCCCTCTTGCTAGATACAGAGGTCCCTACAGACTGTCCTGAGTGATTAGACTCTGCAGAGGAAGATCTAGATCACCTTGGTAAACTCTGCACTCTGCCAGGAGGGGTGAAGAGGGGGCCATCATGACCTTCTCCACTGTCTTCTGGAAGATCTGAGTTATCCAGGTGGGACCCATCTTGGTCCCCCTGGTCAGGGTTAGATTCCAGGTCATAAAAGGTGTCACCTCCTGACCTATCTTCATTCCCTGTCCCACCCACTCTGTCCTTTTCATCTGACCCAGGAGTCTTCCTTAGGTCATCTAGCAGTAACATCTCTATTAGACGTTGAGTGTTGGCACTTCTCCCTGTCTTTAGCTTTCTAGAGGCACACAGGGCTTTCAATTTGTGGAATGAAAGCTCACTGTATCTAGAAGGCAGAGAGCCACTGGCATCTCCTTTAGTAGACATACTAAGTGTGGTGAGGTGTTGCACCTACCTAACCTAGTGGGAACTAAACGCTCTGAGGTTGGAGAAAGGGTGTGCTAGACCCTTGACTTACCCAACCCTAAGTTCAGTAGAACTTACTTATTCTAAGCTAGTACTATATGTACCTAGTACTTAGTGGTTTTCAGTTAATCAATACATTGATTTTTCTGGTAAAACAATGCAGGCTTGAATCCCAACCTCTGCACACCAATGTGAGAAGTTGGCCTGGTATATGCTGTCCACTAATTAAAGTGGGCACCCTGTACCAGTCCAAACAACCCTTATGGTGATTTAAGAGGTCAAAGATAACCGTAGAAAGCTATCCAAGTGGTAGCTGTGGAGAGCAGCTTTTAGGCTTAGACTTGAAGGAATGTTAAGCAGATTGTTTTAAAAGATGCAACCATATAATATTGGTTAAATGAAAGGAGAACCACACAGTAGTTATAAAAATATGTATTTATTAATATAACACACTCTAAGTACGATAAAGTATCTGCCACACGCAGATAATCACAAAGCACACAATACTGGAGCACAGAAACAATGTAAATAGCACTAATACACAGTGGGCTCCAGGGGGAGACCAAACCATATACTTAAATAGTGGTATAAGAAACACGACTCGAGTCAAGTCAGTGTCTAGAGGATGTAGAATCGCTGGGACCCCAAGGAACCACCCAAGGTGATTAAGTAGGGACTCCATGGAGGACGGGTACAGTGTGGGAACACGACCGCGTGCTGCGTACAATTCTATGGGAGAGTCGCAGTTGCAGTTTTAGAGTTTAAGGACCCTTCTAAGTGGACTTCGAAGAAACCCCGTGGAAGTTAGGAGGTTGGAGAGCCACCCCACCCGTGGATACTGTAGTACCAGAGTTACCTATCCCAGGGAAGCCGGGTGCATAGGTCTGATGTGGCGTCGAAAACCACTGTCGATCTCTATGGAGGACTTCAAAGAAGGGCCATTGCTGGGAAGAAAAAAAAAAGTCTGTGGAATCCAAGGGTGGATTCTTGGTGAAGAGTACCTGAAAGCAGAAGGGACAGAGTCTGGGTCACTCAGGAGTGACCAGGGGCTCGGTAGGCGAATGCCCACCGATGTCGGGTGCTTCAGGTGCCTTGAGAGGGTTCTTGACTCTGCAGGCACAGAGACCAGGAGATGTCGAGGACAACCAGGAGCCGGATGCAAACTGTCCCATGAAGGATGTCGAGTGCTAAGGGGTCGGTGTCTGGCTGGAACACCAACAAGCCATGGCAGCGGCAATCCATGCAGAAGGTCAAGAAGGGTTACGGTTTGGACCAGCGAGGTCCAGGAGACTCACCAAACACAGGGGAGTCAGGGCAGGTCTGGAGCAACCAGGGGAGCCCAAGAAAAGCAGTGTTGACCCTCAAGAGGACCCACAGACCGGAGGCACAGGAGTCACAAGGGGACCTTGAGCAGTTTCACAAAGCAGCAGCCCACGGAGCACTCGTTGTGAAGAGGCCAGAGTTCTTTGTAGGAAATGGTGCCAGAGGTTGGGGCTATTCGGAACCCAGTGCACTTGTTTTGGAAACGCCAACAAGCATATGCACTTGCAAAAGTACGCAGTGCACAGGGGTACAGGTATTGCAGCCCCCACAAAGGGATTCTGGCCTCAAACTTGGTGAGAGGGCAGCTCGGACCTCTAGGGACTTTGAAACCTACCTCCTGTGTTGCTGAAGTCTTCGGAGTCCGTAGGACCTCAGGAGCAGGAGATTGGTCAGTTGAGATGTGGTGCCTGTGGTTGCAGGGCAGTGACTCCTTCACTCCAAGGGAGATGTCTTCAGTTGTCCTTGATGCTCCACATGTCCTGCACGGAGACTGTATGGTGCACAGGGACAGATGATGCTTTGGACGGATTGGGAGATGATGTCGAGTCCAAATGAAGTCCAGCGAAGTCCAGAGTGTCCAGATGGTCAAAGTTCAGTGGTTTCTGGTTCAGAATCTTGTCCATGTCGAATCTAGGGTCCTACAGCTAGGTGAGCCCTTTTGTACCCACGGGAGAGGGTTGGACAGATTCAGGGGACCCTCCCAGGGGAGGGTCTGGACAGGGGGGAGGTTACTCCCATGTCCTTTGTCCAGTTTCGTGCTAGAGCAGGAGCCAACAGCTCCCAGGACTGGTTTGAACTGGACTATGCACAGGGACACCAAATGTGCCCCTCATGCAGACTTTCGGTCCCTGGCAAGCGCACCTACCCAGGCCTAATACACTAAATCCTGTTTGGGAGGTGGTCACACCTCCCTGTGACAGGATGCCTATTGTTCTGCCTTCCCCTGCTCGGGCTTAGCTCAGCAGCAGGAGGGCAGAAATGTGTCTCTGGTAAGCAGCAACCATTTTGGGCTGCCCGGGACTAGAAGGCTGGTACCGGGAACACCAGGGACCTCACAAAGCTCGTTTCTGAAGGGTGGAATTGTAATTGTAATTGTAATTGTCATTTGTAGAGCGCGTTATCACCTACTGGTCTCTAAGCGCTATGAGAGAGAGCCCTGCCCTAGCACGTAAGGAGGAAGACAATGATTAAATTGTACCCCAAGCTTCCACAAAGAGGAATGTCTTTAACTTCTTCCTAAAAGGGAGAAGGGCTTGTTCCTTCCGCAGATTCTCCGGTAGCTTGTTCCATAATACAGGAATTGAGGTCGAAAAGGCTCTGCCTCCTTTAGAGGTCATGCTAAAGCGGGGGCAGGCCAGCAGGCCGGCCTCCGAGGACTGTAGTGACCTACTAGGAGTATAAATAGCCAGGCGATCCTTAATGTAGGATGGGGCTTGGCCATAAATGGCCTTGTGCGCAATGCAAAGGCCTTTAAAACTAATTCTCTGCCTAATCGGGAGCCAGTGTAGCTGGCGTAGGAGAGGGGTAGCATGGGCCCTCCTAGGCAGTTTAAAAATCAGTCTGGCCGCGTCATTCATAATGACCTGTAGTCTAGCAAGCAGCTTTCCTGGGAGGCCAATATACAGGGAATTCCCGTAATCCAAACGTGACACTATCAAGGCTGATACTGCCGTTCTGAGAGTTGCGAATGTGAGAAGGGGAGCAAGTTTCCGTAGCTGTCTAAGCAGGCCAACACATGTACCTACTACGGCAGATACCTGCTGAGTCATAGACAGTTTAGCATCAATTTTAATGCCCAGGCTTTTTACGGCCTGGGCTGGCTCAAGATTTGCGCCCAACTCTTGTGGCCAAAAAGGTCACTCCACGGACTGGAGTCTGTGGTGATGGCCAATACCTCAGTCTTATCAGGGTTGATTTTGAGGGAATTGGCCGTCATCCAGTTGACTATGTATTTTAAAATATTTTGCATTCGTGCATGGGCAGCCGGGGCATTATCTATCTGGATAATGATTTGAGTGTCATCCGCGTAGTTGTAGATCTGGCACTCCATGATATTCAGTGCAGCTATCAAGGGTTGAAGGTAGGCATTGAATAAGAGAGGAGACAACGCCGAACCCTGTGGCACCCCACATGAGAGTTTACCGGAGTCAGACACAAAGTCAGCCAGTTGTACTCTCTGTGAACGGTCAGTGAGGAAGGACGTAAACCATTTGAGGGCCGTGCCCTGGATGCCTAGCTCTGAAATCCGCGACAGAAGTAGGTCATAATTGACCGTGTCAAATGCCGCGGATAGATCTAGCAATACCAGGGCACATGGTTTTTTCTTATCGGCCCTGAGCCTAATTTCATCCAGCACGGCCAACATAACCATTTCCGTGCTGTGATGGGCCCTAAAGCCAGCCTGGTTGGTTTGCAGGAGATGGTTGACTTCTATATGGTGTGATAGGGATTTCAGCACGTGCTGTTCCAACACTTTCGCCAGGAATGGAAGTTGGGAAATTGGCCTAAAGTTTTTTAGGTTCTTTGCGTCTGCCCCTGGTTTTTTCAATAGTGGGATAACTCGTGCTTTTAATCATACCTCCCACACCGGTTACGGGTGTGGGGTATGATTCCGCAATGTTTGACACCAAACACGATAGGGTTACTTTCAGCCGTTGTAGAGTTGGTCATCACGCGGTCACATAATGCCACTCTATATGTCGTTAATGGCTGTAGCACTAACAACCCGGAAGAATGGACTCCGTAGGCTGCAGGGGTGCCCTGCTCATGCAGTGGCACCCTCTCACTTAGAACCAAGCATCCTGCCTTCAGGATTGTTAAGGCCTGCTATAGGGGTTTTAAGTGTAGTGACCCTTAGATATAGTAAACCTATATCTTAAGTAAGTGGTGCATGCACCAACTTACACAGGCTGCAATGCCAGGCCTGTAGTTCCATTTTGCATGGCCTCTCATGGGTGGCATAATACATGCTTAATCCCATGGGAGGCCTCTGGGGTACCTATGCCCTGGGTACATGGGTACCATATGCTAGGGACTGACAAGGGTACCCCAGTATCCAATCTGGAGTGTACCTAAATACATAACCTAACAGTTGAGGGAGAAAGCAGATAGACTGGGGTCCTGATTAGCAGGATCCCAGTCAGACTAGTCAAAAACAGCATCACATGAAGCAAAAAGTGTGGGTAACCATAAGAAGCAGATCCTACTTTCATACAGGGACATACCCATGAACAATAAATTAGGGTTCTCTTTTGGGAGAACTTGACATACTGTTGCAACAGTTTTTTGGCTGAAAAGGTTTGGCCACCTGAGTTTGTAATGGACTGCCCACTGGGAGAAACGGTAATTTTACCTATTTGTCTGACCTCGTTCCAGAATCAGTTAAACATTCATACACGCATGAGTGGGCATTAACGATAGCACCTGCACTTTACCGCAATCATGTTGGGTGGGATGATGAGTCACCTCATCACGAAATCCCATTAAAATCAACTCCTCAACCACAGAGACAGTACCCAATAAAACATGAAGCTAAAAAACAAGTTAGAGAAATCCTAGAACAACTTGAATACCGGGGTGTAATAGGAAATTGCACCTCGTCCTTGAATAATCCCTTGTTTCTTGTAATGAAACCGGACAATTCACCCCGTCTAGTCTTAGACTGCAGACAGCTGAAATGCACTAATGAATAACATTGTGCGGAAGAATTACAAAGCAACACTAGATATCTCAAATAGATTTTTCTGCCAGAATATAGTGCCTGGAAGCAGATATTTGATCGCATTCTCAGCGCTAGGTTCACAGCGTCAGTTTTGCCGTTTACCTCAAGGGTTTAGGAACAGCCCAGGGCTGTTCTCAGCCAGGGTAACAGAGTTACTTCAAAAGTTTGATGAGGACTCATTGTCCTATGTAGATGATATTTATCTGAGGGGCGATGGGTTACTGCCACACTTGGCTAGAGTGAACCTCATAATCCTTAGGTTTGCTTACCTGGGTTACAAATTTAAAATCAAATATTGCCCACCTCAATGTCCTGTTTCTGGGATATAAGTTGTCAAGTGAAGGCAAAAGCCTTGCGACACATTTTTTAGAAAAATCCACACTGCTCCAACCTCCAATGACTCTTTAAAGATTACAATCCATTTTAGGGTTCCTGAATTTTGGCAGAACATACATTTTGGATTACGCAGAACGAGTAAAACCGTTCTACGATTTTATCAGACCTAATTTTTCAATAAACCATTGGACACAGGAACATACAAACATTTTGCGTTCCGTACAAGCTGATATGATAGCTTCCAAACATTTGCACACATGTGTAAACACAACTAACTTAGTGTTCTGAGTACTCGCTGGACCCACCATATACACCTATATCACTTTCAATGAAGGTGATACAGTACCCATTGTAAACAAATCACATTTGTACACCAACGCTGAAATGCGTTTTGCATCTACTGAGAAAATTCTCGTGGTGGTACAGACTGCTGTAGTGAGAGAGAGAGCACTGGCTCAGGGTTAGCGAGTAATTGTCGTTACCCCAGTAGCGACCTTAGAGGCTATTACAGAAAAGTAAGCGTTCCAAATGCTAAAGTATTACATCCATGATGTACTAAATGGGTTGACTCTCTCACTGCAACAGATGTAGATTACAGATTCGATTCAACACTACAAACACAGGCATTCCTGCAGTACAAACAAGAATATCCTCTGCCGAATGAAATAATGCCTCTAGATTGATATGAATATATCATTTATACTGATGGATCTGCTCAGCCTACCGTAGGGACTCAACACCAATATTCCGCGGCATGCCCAATTGTAAAGAGGTGCATGCATGATGTAAAGTTGTATCCTGAAAAAACACACACTCAGCCCTTAGGGGGCAGGCAGAACTCAAAGCCCTGATAATGGCACTTCAAAGTAGGGATTCTGAACTCCCCACACTTATAGTGTTGATTCATACTACTGTGTTCAGTCCTATAATGAATATCTTCACTATTGGGTCCAAAATGGATTTCAAGATTCCAAGTGTTGCACAATCAAGCACAAGCTGCTTAGGAAATAGGTGGCAAAGCTGAAGGAATTCTTGCCATGGGCTCATGTTATTCACACATTGAGTCATCAGCGTGTTGGCGTTCACGTTGAAGGGAATTCTGTGGACAATGAGGTGGCTAAGGCAACAGTCCGCAATGGTGCCATTGCTGCAATTACTCGTTCGAATATAAGATTAGACAGAGCCATCATGGTGGCCGTCAATGCTGCTCGCAACGACACCCACCTGCTGAAAGGTTTTCCACTCAAGTACTTCTACAAGTTAGATGTACAAAATATTCCGTATTCTCAGATTCCAGAAGTGGGCGATAGAGTAATACCAAACACTGATCGGAGACTGGGTTTGATACTAGCTGCTCATGAGGGTCTAGTGTCAGCATGCTCAGGAGTCAATGCTAGAGTTTCCTCACCGAAGCACCGCTATTGGTGGCCTGGTCTTACAAAACAGACCAAAGACTTTTTCCTCAAATGTGATATCTGCCAGCAGATGAAGGGCTCAACCATAGCACGTCCACCTCAGACACCCCTATTGATCTCAGACAAGCTTCTAGCTGTTGTTTATTTGGATCACTGCGGCCCCTTACACTCAGACGTGGCTTACATGTACATCTTGGTGGCAGTTGATTCATGCTCCAGATTCCTGTGGGTGTGGCCACAGCGCTCAGCTGATGCTCGATCTGTTATAAAGGATTTGCGAGTCTTCATCGGGACATACGCAATTGGCACACTACATTCTGAACAGGGCCCGGTGTTTAGCTCTCAGGCTTACCAAGAAGCAATGGGAAATTTGGTTGTGGCCTTGTGGTACTCCTCCCCCTACCATCCTGTGGGAAATTCAGTAGTTGAGAGGATAAAACGTGACTTAAAGCAGTCCTTAACAACAACGGTATTAGGCCTGTGTGACAGTTGGGTCAATCACCTATATGGGGTCCACAGGTCACTTAATAATATGTCAAGAAAATCCCTGGGGGGTCGTACTCCATACGAACTTCTGTTTGGTGTGAGAATGTGGGTACCAGACCTCAACAATGTCAGCAAGTGGCGGCGGAAACACGGTTTGACATCAATAAACATTTGGCTGTTTTACAGGAACTCAATGAATTCCAGGGTGCCCAAAGCAACTTCCAAGTAAAACGCACAGCCACTGGAGAAGTGAAGGTTGTACCCGCAAGACCAGCCTCGGTCCAGAAGATTGGGGACCTAGTTAGAGAGAAAAATTTGGACAAAAAAGAATTTGGGCCATCTTACAGAGCACCTGTGCCTGCCCTGGCTGTCGAAGGTAATAGGACTGTACTTCTTCCGCTCCTTGCCGGTCGCAGAGACAAAAGGCTTGTCTCCATTGATCTGATCAAACCACACTATGTGGCCGATTCTCATCAGCAGGCCGTGTGGGCTTCTGAGTAGCCACCTCATAGTGGTGAAAAACAAATGTAATAGTTTTTCACTACCAGGACATGTAAAGGTTAAAAGTACATGTCCAACTTTTTAAATATACTGCACCCTGCCCTATGGGCTTTATCGGTCTTACCCTAGGGGAGACTTATATGTATTAAAAATGAAGGTTTAAGCCTGGCAAATGGTTTATTTTTCCAGGTCTTAATGACAACCAGAACCTGGACTCCTCAATGTGTCTGGAGATCTGAAATCAGAAGTTATCTCAACATCTGAACCATTGCATTCTGCATACATACAGGGCACACACCAGTTGATCGACTGTAAGTTTAGTCAGACTGTGTGGCCAGCACCATTTGTCAGAGTGACCATGTGAATTTTATTCATTATCAAGCCTCTACCACGACTCTGAATTAGTCAACCTCCCTCCCTGTGTCAGTGTAGCCCTACAGGCTCCAAAAGAGGGTCAGCTCCTCCTGCCACTGTGTTTGGCCACCCACCGAGGGGTCCTGTCTAGTGAAATGTGTGGGGCCCAGGTGATCTGCCGCTACACTCCAAAGCTACATTTCTGCAAAGGTTTGAGCAAAGGCTGGGTGCCAAGTTGGTGCAGCTTTAGGACCTTGCACTGTTCCTTGCTTCATGAATGGAGGAACAAGAGGGGAGTGAGTGAAGCAGTGTTCGGAAGCTACTTTCACTTCACCAAGGTAAAGCACATTCTTACAGGCAAACGTTTTTTATTCTACGATCCTCACATGTGAAAACTACTCCTAGAAGAGCTACCTGTTTAAATCAGACCTGTTTTAATTCACTGCTGGTCAATCTTTTAAGACTTTTAAAGTGGGAGATAATGAACTTATCTTGAAAGCAACCAGCCAGATGTTTATTAAATTTATACATATCCATGCTTACATGCATGCCCATAGATAATTACCATCCTAGAGTTTCAGTGTCTTAAGGATTATATCACCATCATGAATGCATCCAATTAAGTCTAAATCTAAAAATCTAAGATGACCAGGATGTTTTTAAGACCACAAAGTAACCAACAAACTGATAAAAGAAAAGACTTCCTAGTCTACTCCTTCTTTAGATGTTTCCCAAAATGTAATCAATATCTCTCAGATCCCCATGACCTTCGCTCTTTAGTCCAAAAGTGCTTTACCATCACCACTTGCAATTTCATTACTTAACTCGTTATCTATATTATCTAACCCAATCAGACCAAGTGAAAATATCAGTTTTATGTTGGAACAAATTAAATCATAATGAATGTGTTTGGCTAAGTCTATCAAATCCAAATGATTGGAAGAATAGACTGTGGTATGCACGCGCAAGGTATTCAGCGTGCAGTGGTGTCTCTCGAGGCGTGCTGATTGTATTCTGTGAGTTCCACCTTGAGACACACCATCATCATGACCATGTTTTGTTTCAAGTGTGTTGATTTCTAAATGTTGCCTAGTGCTAAGTTCCGTCCTGTGACACGGTAGGCAGATTTGCTGGTTGTTGAGTAAGTTGAATTTGCGGCTTCTGCAGACCGGCGGCAACCTGTTGTGGGCGAAGTTGTTTCCTAATGAACTTAATGATGTTCACCCACGCTTCGTTGGAGTCTTCATACCTACCACAGTTTGGCGAACGAGGATCCTTTGCCCAACGACTGATGCACCCACCCCATTTTCGCCAATTTCTTCAATTCACCGGCATTGTTATTTTGACTGCCTCCTGTCGTCCTTCACGCAGCGGAACAATCCGACTGCTTCACGCCCACTCGCTGATTCGTTGTCTCTACCAGCTGCTTGGGAGACGCCCCCTTCGCTACGGAGCCAGCAAAGGGGCGTGTTCTCCCTCTTTCATACCGGTTGGTTGAGGACACGTTTCCCTTCACTACGGAGCCAGTGAGGGGCGTGTTCTCGCAATTGTGCATTCGGGTTGGTTGCAGGTTATCAGGAATTAGCTGTAAGCCAGGACAAGCCAGGGCATGTCCTTCTCTCTGCGTGCCGGTTGTTCACAGCTCATCTCAGGAACACGCTGTGAGCCGGTTTCTGGTTTCCATTACGAGCAAGATTGTTTTCGCTCACGTATCTTGGGCAAACTCATCTGCATTGTTGGATACATGTGTTTTATTCATTTCAACAGTTGGTGTTCTTACAGTGTCCGGATCCATACAGGTACAATTTTTTAATTACTTACTATTGAGTGAACACACGCCTGGAAACCAGGTTTTGGAGCCATACGAGTAATGTTATTGATAATTTTGAGCAGCATTTGTTATTTCACACTGAGCTTAATTTAAACTTAATTTAAATTATGGCTGCTTCTCATCAAATTACGCAACCTCCACCATTTTTGTCTTCTCCTGGCAATCCTGGGATAAAATGGGCGCATTGGTTTCACCTATTTGAAAACCACCTAGTTGCTAATGATGCAGGTGGCTACTCCCCAGAACGTAAATTGGCACCTTTATATGGCAGTGTAGGACTTGCCGCTCATCAAATTTTTGATAACCTTCCGCCCATAGCAAGACCTTGTGGCCAAACTGTGGATAATGCTTGGAATGTCTACTTAAAAGCTATTGAAAGATTGCGAAAACAATTCAGTGAGGAACCGAGTTTCATTTTAGAGAGACATCATTTTGTTAAAAGGAAACAACTTGCAGATGAAGGGATTGAGAAATACGTATCTCTGAGAGTTTTAGCTGCCACATGTGACTTTGGAGCAAACGTTGACATTTACATTCGTGATCAATTCATTTTTAACTGTGCATCAAGGAAAATTTAAGAATGTCTTCTTAGCTGTCGCAACCCAACACTAAATGAAGTGCTAGATGTAGCTAAAAGTATTGAGAGGTCACTCATTTCATCAAAAGCACTCAATCCTGCATCTTTAGTCAATTCAGTTTCTGATGCTTCATCAAACATGGAAAGTGACAATTTGTGTGCAGTATAGAACAAGGGTAGAGTTAATACGCAAAGAGTGTTTACCAAGAAATCCCAGTCATATTGTTACCGTTGAGGCTCAAAGAATCACATTAGTAACCACCCTGCTTGCCCAGCCTTGGGTAAATGTTGCACAGCTTGCAAAAAATAGGTCATTTTCAGGCAGTCTGCAGAGGTGGCAAGAGTTCTTTAAGGATTAACAACGTGAACACAGAACTTGACGCATGCACTGAGTCCATCAGTAATATAGTTTTGACTATTGACTGTAATTTAGTATCCTCAACTGTGAAAGGTCCCAATTGTGAAATGTTAATTGATGAATTTTCTTTACAGGTCATGGCGGTCTTTGGTTCACCCATTACCATTTTGTGTGACTCAACATTTTTTTAATTATGTGGTAGTAGCAAGGCACTTCTTACACCGGATATCAATCCATTGGCTTTCGGAGAGAAACCAATTGATATGTTAGGATTTTTCATGGCAAATGTGCATGGTCTAGGTAGAGCAATACAGAGCAAGGTTTACGTTGCCATCATGGGTAAAAATAATGTAGGATGGCAGGATTTAGCCAAGATGGCCATTTACCTGGTCCCTGGTTCTGACAATCCCTTTAGAGAAATCGCTGTTACTGTGAGTACTGTTGAAGAATCATTGGACATAATTCTAGACAAACACCAAAGATCTATTTTCAGAGAAAGTGGAGACTGTCAAAGGGTTCGTTCACCTGATCAAACTTAAATCCAATGGAAAAACCCGTCATACACAACGTTTCTTCAATTCCTCTGTCTGCCAGAGAGGAATTGAAACAACTTCTTAAACATTTTTGAACCCAAGGTATAATAGAACCCATAGAATCATCCCAATGGATTGCTCTGATTGTAGTCGCACGCAAAAAATCAGGCGAGATTCATCTATGTGCCGACTTGAGTTCCCTCAATGCCAATATTTTGATTGACTGTCATCCCCTCCAGAGAATCCAAGAAATGCTGCCCTTTTTGGGGGGTGCGAAGTGGTTTTTAGTCATTGATTTAAGGTCTGCGTACCACCAAATTGCCTTAGATCCTGAGTCACAGGACCTCACAGCATTTGTCACAGCCTTTGGTGCTTACAAGTACCTTAGACTTCCTGTCGGACTGGCATCGGCTGCCAACATTTTTCAGAAGCTCATCAATGTCTTATTTGCTGATATGCAGGGCGTGCAAGCTTACCAGGATGACATCTTGGTCTTTGCCAATTCATTGGAGGAGCACAATGTCATTTTGGAAAATGTACTTTCTGCCCTCACACACAAAGGCATGACTGTCAGAAGAGACAAGTGCAAATTTGCTACACAAGAGGTGGAGTATATAGGGCACACTATTTCTGGGTCTCAAATTAAACCCAAGTTATCCTTAATCGGAGCCATCAAACATGCTAGTCCTCCCACAGACCGTGATGCACTTCGTGCACTCACAGAATATTACGCAAGATTTGTTTCAGGCTATGCTCATGCAGTGGAACCATTTAGGTCGCTACTCAGGAAAGGTAAAAAATGTGAGTGGTCTGATCAAAAGCAGGATGCTTTTGTTAAGGTCAAAGATTTAATTGTGCAAGCCCCTGCTCTATCAGCATTTAGTGAAGGCTGCGATTTCATAATTACAGTTGACACAAGTACATAAGGGCTAGGTGCAGTCCTGAGTCAAAAGGTGAATGATAAGGAACAAAAGGTCGCATTTGCATCCAGATCTTTAAGGAAGTTTAAAAAGCAATATAGCACAATTGAACGTGAAGCAGTAGCGTGCATATGGGCTGAGAAAAAGTTCAAAATATATGTGTGGGACAGGTGGTTTGAGCTACGCACAGATCACTAACCTCTTGTCTGCATATTCTCAGGATGTGTCCACAACATTTCTGCCAGACTGAACAGACTTGTTTCCAAATTACATGAATATACTTTTACCATTACTCATGTGTCGGGGGGAGTAACTTTAGAGCAGATTGTCTCTCCAGAATGCCTATCCCTGACTTTGGAGTTAACATGACACCGATGATATTGAGTGTGTTGCAAGTATTGATGACATTCTGACTTTGCATGGTGAGGATGTCATCTTTTCTGTTGAAGATTGGAAAACAGTGTATCATGATGATGATGTATTGAAACAAGTAGGCACATACATCACCAATGGTTGGACTCACATTCGTTGCTTACACAATAATTTAAAAACGTATGCAAAAGTAGCCAGTGAACTTTCTATGACTGATGGTTGAATCATGAGGGGTGACATGCACATTCCCCCTACTAAAATGCGTCCCATTATCATTGCCAAGGTACACAAAGGACATCTTGGTACAACCAAGGCCAGTATGCACATCAAAGAGCACTATTGGTGACCCTCTCTTGAAAACCAGGTAAAACTCACCATTGACAACTGTCCAGAATGCCTAGTCTCAGACAAACATTGGAAAATGAGTAAAAAAGGCATTCTCTCCCGGTCCCACTGCCTGAAGCTCCTTGGGATAAGTTGGGCCTTGACTTTTCAGGACCCTATGTCAACCTACCTGGTGATATGAAAGTATATCATCCTGTTTGTCGATTATTTCTTAAAATGGTTGTATTTCTCTTTCACTAACTCGGCTTCTTCTGATTCAGCCATCAAGTTCCTTGAGCAGGTTTTTTCTATAGAAGGCTCTCCTGTGTCCGTGGTCACAGACAATGGGACACATTTTGTATCTGATCCGATGCAACAGTTCTTAGCTAAACATGACATCAAGCACCTGCGAGTAGCTCTTTATTCACCATCATCCAATGGTCTAGTTGAAAGAGGGAACAAAGTGATTAAAGAAGGCATACAGATGGCCTTGTCCGCAGGTTTGAATGTCAAATCATTTCTCAAGGAGAAAGTCTGGGAATATAATTCCTCGCCACATTGCGCCACAGGGGTTTCTCAGTTTTTTTATGCTAAGGGGAAGGAAACCTCATTCTGGTTTATTGCCCAATTGGTTAAAACATCAGTTGGAAATCAGTGAACCAAATGTTTGTGCAACTGTTAGAGAGAAGGTATTACCAAGGGTTCAAATGAAACAACTCAAAATGTCTGCAGACAAGCAGACACGATGAGACAATAACAAATGTCTTAATGTTGGGGATTTTGTACTTATCAGGAAACCGGTATTAATAAAGAAAGGAGATTTTGTGTTTTCTTCTCTCACTAGAGTCCTTAAAATAGGTATAGGATCTGTGTTGCAGGAAAATAGAGGATGGTGGAATATTCGGAACGTGGTCAGAGTGTCGCATCAACATGCTCAGGAAATCAGTCAAAAGAAAGTGGTGGGATCCGTCTCTGATTGGACACATTGGATCAAGACGGCTTCTGATGATACTGACAATGAAGGTGTTGTTCTTCCAAGGGCTATTGTAACTCCTCATGCTTGTTCTGATGTACCCATCACCAGCTCTCGTGAAGTTAGAAGACCTAATAGGTTCAAAGATTTTGTTATGTATTGACTTGGTGTTTTTGGGGGGGAAGGTAATGTGGTATGCACGTGCAAGGTATCCAGCGCACACTGGTGTGTGTAGAGGCGTGTTGATTGTATTCTGTGAGTTCCGCCTCGAGACACACCATCATCATGACCATGTTTTGTTTCAAGTGTGTTGATTTCTAAATGTTGCCTAGTGCTAAGTTCCGTCCCGTGACACGTGTTGGCCGGTAGGCAGATTTGCCGGTTTTTGAGTCAGTTGACTCAGCGGCTTCTGCGGACCGGCGGCAACCTGTCATGGACGAAGTTGATTCCTAATAAACTTAATGTTGTTCACCCACACTTCGTTGGAGTCTTCATACCTACCACATGGACACATTCAGTTGAGATAACAAGATTCCCCAAGGGTCCCTAGTTGCATATTAAAATGAGAAATCCACTAAATTGCTCTCCAATCCTCATCTGTAAGGGTAAAAACATATTTAGAAAGTAAACACTCTGTATTACATTTTCTGCATTAAGTCCTTTGAGACTTAAGATCAGGGGCTCCTAAGCTAACACAAAAACTGAACCGACTCCATCTGGCTTGTGTCACGTAAAAACCTTGCTACAACACGAATAAAAGACTGAGATTCAGCGACTTACAATTAAAGGTATTTTGGAGAGCTCAGTACTTGATGGCACTGGAAAACTAGTGAGTGAGATATGATGTTCTTGTTCTGGCATTAACAAGTACTCTCAAGGTTGCAGCTGAAGTGGGAAGAACGCACTGTTTAACAAATGCTATCAAGGTACCAGGAAGTTGTTGTTACATGTATAATTAATGCACATGTGTTTGTCAGCCCTCAGATCTGAATCGTTGAGTAAATTGTCAGTGCTGGTTGAGGAGATAACTTCATGTGTTAGAGATTTTGGTCAGACATTTAGGGGCCGATTCCGATCTCGGTCGGAAGCCCTCTGAACGGGATCCGGCCGGGAAAAATACGAGCCGAGCGCCTTTTCTCCGACCGACTCGTACAGCTGTCCGTCCGAGCGAGTACGATGCGATCGTTCGCGTTGTTTCCGACCGACTCGTTTCCGGGTCCGAACCGCTCCGACCGCTCCGACCGACTCGCACGGACACGATTCGCACCACGCAATGGAGACGTTTCCCGACCGAGCCAGGACGATGCGCGCTTCGAACAGCCCGACCGACTTGTACCGTCCGGCTCAGGAAAACTGTTGGAGCCGTACTTCGGGGGTCCGTGTTGGACTCCCCTTCACCCGTAGCCGCACAAGTCGCACACAGGGGGGACCCATGGGTCCCCCCTACACATGCATGTACGATGCGTGTCGCACCGACGCGCACCCACTGTAGGGGGCGCACTTGTTTGCGACGTACCCATTGAGTCAATGGGAGCCCACGTACGCGTCGTACGACCGGCTCCCATTGACTTCAATGGGAATCCGACCGAGTCGAGTCCGGCAGCGTGCGGCCGCATCATACTCGCTCGGTCGGACTGCGGGAGTCCGGCTCGGTCGGAAAACTCTCCGGCTCCGGCTCGGTCGGAGAGTTTTCCAGCCCGAATCGGAATCGGCCCCTCTGTAAGAGCTCCAGGAGCTCCCATGTCATTCAGCTGAATAAACCCGGCTCACAAATATTGATCCTGATTTAGAATTTTATTTAAGGTTTAGATGTTGACAAGATATCATTTCAGTACATTTCATTAGTTAGAGACAAGCCATTTTAATTTATGATTGACGTACTGCAGTTATAATCAATACCTTTACATGCTGTTAAACTAAAGCAGTCAGGAGGGAACTGCTAGTGTCCTCTGAACTTAAAATCCACTTGTACTCTGAGGGGCATATTCTCAAGGAGTCATCGCCGATTTATCGGCACTTTAGCGCCGCAAAAGTGGCGATAGACTTATCGCCCTATTCACAAGCTGGTGCAAACTGCCGACATCACCAGTTTTCCTGCGAAAGCTGCCGCAAAACACATCGCCACGGATGAGAGCGACAATTAACGCTAATGATATGCAGAGTAGGCGTTCCCAAGCAAAAACACACGAAAACACCACTTCGCGATATTCACAACGAGCAGCCAGATCTGCGATGCGACCCGAAAACAGGCGATAAGGCGCGTTAGCAGCAGGGATTTAACACCTGCCTTTTACTGGTGTTAAGCAGGATGACAACCTGCAGTATGAAAGTGAGCCCAGCCCAGAGCCACATCTGAAGACCAACACATGTCATGGAGCTAATGATCATGCAGCTCGGACACCCAAGAGGTCCACAACACCCACCGCCACCACCCCCAGGCCCCCCCCCTCAAGCCCCCCCCGGACTACCACCGAGGCAGCGCAGAACAAGACAGCTGACCTTCCGAAAAACGGCATGGCCCCACAGCCACACAATTGCAGAATGTGGGGAGAGGTGGGAACCAAGTATGTGTGAAGGAGGCAAGTCACCCATGAATAAGAATGTACACAATGCCAAGTGTGGCGGTGATGTGCTGGACAGACTCCAGTATGCAGAGCACAGACATGTCCCTGTGGACATATACTGCTGGTGTGTGCAGTGTTGTGGACAGTGGACGCAACCATCTTACCTCAGGCAGTGTGGAAGACCTCGCTCATGTAGCTGTGTCGTCCCCCCCTGAACGCGGAAGCTGAGTGGGCTGGTCTGGCGTACACCACACCAGCGTAGGAGTGTGAATAAATAGACCGGGGCTCTGGGCGTGGTTCACTTCCGGGATGGCCAACGCGTCTGCCAGCGTGGCGCCCCTCACCCTGCCACGAGTCCGCTGCCGTGACCGCCAGCCTCCTCAGCCGATCGCTGCCTTCCGCGACACAGGCCCCCAGCGCACCCAGTGGCACAGCACCGCGGAGTTATGTGTGTGCTGACTACTGCCTTCGGCCTACACTGCGGTTAGCAGGTCCCCCAAGTCAAACGATGCATCATCGCAGGCCGCGCACCCGCCGAGCGCTCCAGGTGCCACTAACTCTGTGCAGCACAAGTCAACGCCACGTGGCTGTGGGCCCTTGCTGACCGCTTCCTCCGGCTTGCACTGTGGTCAGCAGGTCCCCTAAGTCAAACGACGCATCATCGCAGGCCGTGCACCCGCCGAGCGCTCTAGGTGCCACTAACTCTGTGCAGCACAAGTCAACGCCACGTGGCTGTGGGCCCTTGCTGACCGCTGCCTCTGGCCTACACTGCGGTCAGCAGGTCCCCCAAGTCAAACGACGCATCACCGCAGGCCGCGGACCCCAGGTGCCACTAACTCTGAGCAGCACAAGTCAACGCCATGTGGCTGTGGGCCCTTGCTGACCGCTGCCTCCGGCCTACACTGTGGTCAGCAGGTCCCCCAAGTCAAACGACGCATCATCGCAGGCCGCGCACCCGCCGAGCGCTCCAGGTGCCACTAACTCTGTGCAGCACAAGTCAACGCCACGTGGCTGTGGGCCCTTTCTGACTGCTGCCTCCGGCCTACACTGCGATAAGCAGGGCTCACAATTCAAATTGAGTCTTGATTTATTAATGGCACAGTCCAGTAGGCAACAGACATTGCTTCCAGTGCCCACCTTCAACGGCCAACATCACAGTGTCGTTGTCAGGCTTGTGGACATGCACAGCCAGGCATGACAATGGTGTGCCGTAGGAGTGCAAGTGATGCAACCGCGCAGCGCACACAAGTAAATAGGCTCGGGGGGAGGGAGGAGCAGCTGTGAGGCAACGTAACACACAGTGATGCCGCACATTTGCCACATGCAAGACATGTCAAACATGAATACCAAAGTCGCACACATCCCACCCCACACCCAACAAGCTGCATCACATTTCCTGAATGCAAGCAGATGACAAACTAACATTAGGGATGAAAGCTCCTTTGTCTGAGCTATCAGGCAGAAGCACATCTGCACCTCCGAGCTCGGAATTGCATGTGCCCGGCACCCCCGACAGATACTATTGCAGCTGATGACGACTCCCACACTACGCACAGCCCAACGAAAGACCAACGTATACACACCCCACACACAGAAGTCCTTGCTCGAAGTTGTCTTGCATGGAATGGCCTTCACACTTACTCCCACACCATCCCAGGCGTACAACCGTTGCACACTAAACAACTCATTGATCCACGCTGTGGCATTTCATCCACAGAGCTGGCGCAGGTCAGAACAGTGCCGCTTCAACCAGAGCCACTAACGCAATGGCAGAACATCCCGGACACATGCACAACCCCTGTCACGTGGAACTGTACCGTGCAGGTATGCTGCATTTACTGGGGGCTCTGCCATTGGCAGTACTGCGGATCAGTTACCGGCTAAGCTACCGCCTTGCCAACATCACCTGCGTTCAGCCTGTGTTGCATTGTCGATCATGCATATTAGAGTGGTCCATGGATGTCTGCCTACCCAACAGGACGGTAGCTGAACTGGATTTTGACATGTGTGTGCGCCCCCTGTTGGCCCACGACCAGGAGTGTCACCGTGATACCCGTTTATGGGATGCCTTGATACTTGGCATACATGCTGGCAGCTGGACCTGGGAGATTGCACAACTCCTCATGTGCAGTGACCACATTGAACCGCTCCCCTATTGGGCTGTAGTGCTAATTGGTGAAAGGGGGTGGACGCAGCACATCTGTACGGGCCTGCTAATGTATTGCCTCGCCGTCCTGTTTGACAACGACCTCATGTTGGAAATGATAGCCTACGAAGCTGCAATCGCTTTCATGGACGAGTAACTACGTACCTGCAGCCACAACAGATTGGAACCCATTGCACATGTCCCAACACCTTGTTGCATCTTGGAGATCTGGTCACATATCCCATGACAACAGTGGACATGGCTGCATTTGCCTGGACTCCGAATACATGAGCGGACAACAACTCAGGTTAACACACACCTGTGAAAGGTGAGGCACTCCCCCGGAGTGAACTGCGGCGCTTGGCAACGTTCCAAAATTCTGACATACTGCTGCATTGATCTGCATGTTGTGGCACTTATCTTGCCCGTACTGACACGCATATGCTAATAAAGTCTACGCACCTTCACTTGTATTCAACTGTGATGAGTGTTGATTTGAATGACAATGTGTGTCTCACTGCCGATCTGGGTCACGGCCATACATGCGCATTGATAGCATTACCCAGGGAGTACCTTTTTTGTGGAATCACTGTCCCTACATAAATCCAAACTTTCATATTTGATTGATCATAGCCATGACACATCTGTGTGAATTAGAATGTTTTATTCACATTCAGTGGAGTGTTGAAGCTGGAGCAGTACAGGGCCATGCAAACCCCACTTTACATTGTTGCCCCGTGGAGGGCCAGCCAGAGTCCTTTAGGGATTGACAAGTTCATCGGAAGAGGAAGACTTCAGTCCGCAGTGTGATTGCTGTGTCATTGGTAACCAAACAATATGTGGCAGTCCATGTCGAGATCCAAGGTGAGTGTTGCTGGGTGTATCGGGGTACAGTGGAAGGTGTTATTCCAGGGCATGATGCAGAGGGCAGAGCCAAGCTGAAACAGGCCATATGGCGGAGATGAATGCTACCACTTCATTCTTACCACAAAGCCAGATTCATCATCATCTTCGTCCTCTGATGTGTCAGGTGCCTCACATGTGGGTGGTGGTGTTTAGTCTGCATCACTGTGTGGCACTGACACATCAGGGGCCGGAGGTGGAATGTCTGCCGCACTGTGTGGCACTGACACTTCAGGGGGCGGAGATGTGGATGGAGTAGTAGGAGCAGCATTCATCCGCGCCAGGCCTTGTGGCGGCAATGCCATGACGAGGATCTGCAGGGCATGGACGATCACAGCTACATCTCGCTGGTGTGCAGCTGTGGCAAACATTCTTTACGCCTGCATCTACTCCAAGCTCTCCATCATTCTCCTTATGTGTCCCATCTCCCGGCTGACATCGCTGGAGCCACTCTGACTAGACAGTTGTTCTTGGCTCAGAGTCATGACTCCAGCGATGTCAGCCATGGATTGTTAGAGAGCATGGAGCGGACAGTGGGTGTCCGTTAGGGACTGTAAGTGGTCCCTGATGGGACTTAGACACCCATGTATGGCATCTAGTTTGGCTGCCATGAGGTCGAACCCCACCCGCAGCTGATCAGCCATCTTCTCCAGGCACCCTAACACATGGCGTTGGAATGCCATGTGTTGGTCGTGGGGGTCCTGGGAGACAGCCATGGTGGAGGGTGCTTCCTGCTGTGTGGTCTGTGCAGGGGGTGGGGTCTCCTGGATGTAGCTGGGCTGCCCTGCTCCTGGAGGTGGGGTGCCGAAGCTGTCCGTGAGCTGTTGACAGGCATCGGTGTTGATGTTGGGGAAGTCCTCTTCATCATCAGTGCTGAGTTGTTGGGTCTGCTCTGCAGGAGGTGTTGATTCTCCCTCTGCAATGTGAAGGGGAGATGCAGATTGACATTGTGTTCACATGTATGTTCACGCATTGTACAAGTTTACTTACAGACTGCATGACAATGTACATTGTGACTGTTTGTGAGGAGATGCCTATTTGATGCGGGACAGTTGACATTTCTACACCGTCAGGGATGTGAGGTTGTACTTGTACATTATCATCTCACAGTTTCCTGCTATGCCAAATGCGAATGGCCATTTTCTACACACAAGCGGCAGCAGTTGTGTCCTCTGTTCTGTTGTGAAGGTGTTGCAGTTTGTACCACATTTTTGTCAATGTTGAGGTGCTCTGATTCTTATGTGTGTGCTGCATTGTGGGTGTGTTGCCCCTTCAGCTCTGATTTTGCTGGCCCTTATCCCTTTCAGGCGGTGTGCCTTTCACTTCTGTGCTTATACAGTTCTGAGATATTGCAGACTTGGGTAAATTGGGCTCTTGGTCGGAGTTGTGACTCTTGGGCATGGTTTGTCCGCAGATGTGCTATACTTAATTGTGCATGTGTGCCATTGTGCCCATCTCCCCCCGTCCCCCCAGTCCCTGGTCGTTACTCACCCTGTTGCTGTTGGCTCAGGTCATGTTGTGCAGTGTCCGGTCCCCCAACTCCTGCCACCGTCTCCCCGATGATGACTCGGGTCACCATTTCCTCCATCTCATCCAGCTCCTGGTGTGTCGCTGGACTCCCACCTCCAGTCTCTATTGCTGCTTTCAGGTTGGCTGCGAGTTTCAGCTTGGTTTTGCGCTTCACATCAGTCCAGCGCTTCTTGCAGTCATCCACTTCCCTTCTCTTCACTCCGACTGCATTCACCTTGGCCAAGATGGACTGCCCTATATTATTTTTAGTTGCCAATGACACAGTGGAGGTGATGAACAGTTGGTGGTGGTGTTCTATCACCTCCGTAATGAGGATCTGGTTTTCTTGCGTACTGAAAGGCGAGTTCCTCTTCTTCTTCTCCTTGCCCTTCCCTGACCCCGAGGTCCCAGGCTGGTCCTCCGTGGGGCCTGTGGGGTTCTGGTTGTCCTCTGTACTTGCTCCGGCTACCTCCATGGTGCTTCGCAGTTGTTTGTGTTTTGTTTGTGTTTTTTGTTGCCGCTTTTATAGTGGTTTTTCCCGCCTGACTTGTGGGACTTGCAGGCCTGGCGCTGCTTATCGCTGGATTTTTTTATCGCAGTTAGGCCCATCGCATGTTTTTTCACGTTAGGCGTTAGATTTTTATCGCCGTCCCGGTAATTTTATCGCAGACATTTGACGCGTTATCGGGAAACTATTGCATGTTACCACCGTGTTGAGAATGAGACGTTAACACGGAGTTATTTTCCCGCGATAGACGGCGATGTGAAAAATTGCGTTAACCTATTTTGGCGATGATTATCGCACGTTCTTGAGAATATCCCCCTGAATGTATTACCCTGTCTTTTATTTTTTGCATATCATTTCATTTGCTCAAGCCTATTTTTACTAAATAGCGCACATGGGCTACATACCTTCCCAAATCTTTTGTTGGTGAAATGAGGTTTATGGATGCGGCAATAGTTTTCAGTGGCTTTCTTGGACGAATGTGCAATATTGTCATGAAATTGTTGCATGTCGGAAAAATTGTAATTCATTTGACAGCGTTGTGTCTAAATAAAGAAATATTTTACTACCACCACTGAGTGACCATGGAAAACCGAAGGTGCTGGTGTTTTATTGGAAATAGAATTAATTGTTAGCAGTTTCACTGGGTCACCAAAGTGACAATAAAATGAGCCAAAACGTTGATGAATTGACCCCACATTATTTTCATTCAAATATGTTGTTATTTGCACTAAATGTTACACAGCTATGTTCTTAGAGATTGCGTGAACAGATAAAGTCTATTTTTGTAGCTATGGGCCACAATGGAAGTGTCCAGGCACCTTTTTTAGGTCTCGCGCCTAGCGTTGCACTGCGTAGCTGTGCTCGCGCAGCGCGAGACATTTAGTGGTTGAAAAACGGGGATTCAGCACTGACCTAGGAATCGCACACGCTCGTGCATGTGCGATTCCTTTTGTGCTACCCCATTGGCCTTTTCGTGCGTCTTTTTATGAAAGACAGCACGCACTGAGCTAAGGCGGGCGCATTGCTCCGCCCATGGCCTATTGGTGTCTATTACAGCGCGGTGCGTAATAGACACCAATAGGCCATGGGAGGAGCATTGCTTTTGGTGTCTATTACGCGCTTGTTATGTTTTCTCTTTCGGTTGGCTCCCGGGGCCCCTCCCTGCGTGAGCACACACCCGCTCCATTCATGCGGAGCCGGGCCGACTCCTCGCCACGCTTAGAAGGTCTCCCGCCTGAGAGAGGGCACCGGCCTGCGGGGCGAGGAAAGAGACTTGCTGGGACGAGGGGGAGACCTGTTGGGGCTGAGACTGAGAGGCGAGAGCTGCAAGGCCTGGAGGAGAGACTCGCGGCTGCTGGAGTGAGGAGACAGGTCTGCTGGGCACTGAAGAGAGTGTCTGCTTTGGAGAGACAGAGGGGGAGGCATCTGCCCTTTGAGGCTGTGGGGCGGGCTCACAGCTAGACTTGCAGTGAAGTAAGAGCAGACACGTCGCCGAGCCTGGAAGGAGAGACTGTCGGTCTCGCGGAGAGGGGTGCAGCTCCCTGGAACCGGGGTGTTAGGAGTTTGCACTAACTGCTGCCGGCTGAGGTGAGCCCCTCTTCCCGCGCCGTCTGGGCAGACCATGAGAGGGGAGGAGACGTAACTAACATTCCTAAAGCGGACGGATCAGTGCCCGGGATGCGCCTGTGCAGCTGATCATCGTTTAAGCGGAGACCCCCGGAGCCTGCGTGGAGGGAGCCCCCCAGCCGGTGAGTGCCCCCGCTAGCCTGCTGAGCCAGACCCTCCCCCTTCTTATCCTGAGCCTGCACGCTTAAGAATTGGAGCACACGTGGGTTGCCCTTATTCAGTGACCACGCTGGTGAGAGTCGCTCGAGGTGCTAAAACCATGAACTGCTTTGTGTCCCTGTTGTCCGGTCCTAGCCCTTTCCCAGTTCTACCTGGTTGTGCCGGGCTGCCAATGGCGGAGGAGGAGGGGTGGGTGGCATTCTGCAGTAAGCGGGGTGAATGTCAACCTCTTTTTGTTTGGGTGGGGGCGGAGGGATGCTAGCCTGTGAAATCCTTTATGAGTGGGGAGACGCTGCTGCGGGTCACAGGGGAGAACACGAGAGCCTCTTATCTCAGGGGCCCATGCACTCTGGGAACTGTTATTAGGAGGGCAGAGTGTGCCCTGTGCTCCCTTACATGGGGTTGAACCGCAGACCATGCCCTGTGTACTCGGGGAGAGCGACGTTCAGCTGTGGCACACTAATTGTTTGCTGGCCTAGCACCGCCTCAGCTGTGGAGTCTTCCTTGGTTCTCTCACTGCAGGGCACAGCGGGTGCGTTCTACTCGTCTTGAGCCCATGCCACAGTTCCAAAGACATAAGTGGCAAAATGTCGCTTTCCACTGTTTGGCATACTTTACTGGCACCGATGAATACCTCAAAGTCCCGCCGTAAGGTGAGGTAGAGATGCACCCACCCGGTGTGACATGAGCCTGCCCCGAGGCTGGCACGTTACCTTCACGCACATTACCTTCACGCCATATTGTTTTTTTTTTGCCACAATTGGCATGAGTAATTTCAACCACGATCTGTACACCTCCATGCAAGCGATGATTCACCAGGTTCAAATGGGGTTCCTGATGTCAAACACACCGCCCAACTACTACTTAGCCCAGTGTCCTGAGGCCGCTTGCATCCAGGTCTTGGTTTTCAGCTAATGGCTACAAGCATGCTGGGACTTGTAGTTTCACTGTCCTGTCATAAGTTGGGGCCTACATGCTCCAGCATACTTAGGGCTGTCAGGAGTTGCGCTCATGGCATTGGGCTAGTTGCCCCCTAAGCCTCACTTTGTCCTGAGAGGAACCCTCTACTTCTGAGTGTGCAGTTGTGCCCCGATTGTGAGATGTGCAGCCACCTCAGAAGGAGGGTTCCCCCGTTTCTCCTGTTCATCCTGGTAGAAGAAAGATACTCCTCAAGGGGCAACACTCGAACTGTAAGTGGATGTTGGCAGAGCGGGCACGTGCACCTGCAGGCGAGCGTGAGCTCCTCTAGAACTTGGGGCGTCTTTGCCGCACAAGTCGCTCTGTATGCTGGTATTTGTAGTCCTAGGCATATGTGGGAAAACTAAAACTACAGGTACTGGATTGGAGAGTGCAGCAGTGGCTGACTGGAGAGCTCACCTCAGACATGAGACGACTTGAGATTTGAGTCTGATGGAGTGTAGTCCCTCCAGTCTTGCAACTCTGTGTAAACGGCCGCAACTCGGTGCAATGCGGCCGCAGCGTCTCTTTATTCACATATTGAATGAACAAAACACACAGTTCAAGTTTAACCAAGCATAACGTCATCAGTGCCCAAAACTGTCTGTAGCTCCAGTCCAGCCCTTAGTCCATAGAGCACCCTGTGACAGCGCTCTGAGCGAATGCCCCCTTCTCAGCTAGAGTCTAGCACCTCTCCTGCCACCTCTAGGCTACACCTTGCTGCAAAGTGTTGTGGGCGGCCCTCGTGCCTGACCCGGGATGTGTGTCTCGGGTGTTTGGCCTGCATGTGCGTGTGTTCCGTGTGTCATTTTTTCCCGGTGTGTGGTGCTTCTGTGTGTGCACATATATGCGAAGATTTGGGTCTGTCTGGGTGATTGTTGCCTGTGTTTCATGCACAGAGTGTGAGTTCTATACCTTACCTGGGTGTGTGTGCATGTGGCACGGGTGTGTGTGCGTACGCTGTGACGTGACGTCTGCGTGTGTTATAAGGGCAGTGTGGGTACGTGTGCTTGTGTTCAAGGAGAGTGTGTGTTGGTGTGTGTGTGCTTGATTGCGCGCCGTGGCACAGTGTACACACTGACACGGTAGCTGTTCCACAATCGCTTCCTGTTACTACTTAGAGCATCAGTGTTGATTTACCTGGCCATTCGCACGGGCAGGTTTGCCGGGGGAAGCAGGAACATTGGGGTCAATGGTGACCCGCATGCAGTGCGTCTTCTTATTCTTCCGGGTTGTCACTGTCCTGATGAGAATGAACTGTGACGAGCCTGCCTTTCCTGCTGCTTTCACGCGCCTCTCACCGGGAGGACAGACCAGGGATATTTCAGGGTATCGAGGGCGTATTTACAAAGGAACTGCACACCTGGGTACACAATGTGGCTCCATGCACTTATTTAAACGGCTGCATGGACATACTTAGTAAAACAAGCATTTACAATGCAATAGGTCTCGCATTTGCGAGAGTTTATGCTATTGGCATTGTAAATGACAATGCCTTTTATTTATTTGTTTTAAAAACCAACACATTAATAAAAGGCATTGTAATCTACAATGCCAATAGCTCAAACTCTAGTAAATGCGAGACCTATTGCATTGCAAATGCTTGTTTTGGATTGGCATGAAAACAGCAACTGTGGTGGGATTTATTTTCTTATTTAAATTGACCCGTAAAAGTCATTTTAAATACGACCCTAGATGTGTATAATTGGTTTAAACCGCTATTAAATCAAGGTTCAATTAGCTGTAAAATACATTCGGTATTGCCTCAGGAGCCAGACATATTTCTAAAGGTACAACACATGCTTGCATGAAAACAAACATTCCCCAAGGCTTTTACTGCTTGTTTTGCTATTATTGCAAGTGAGAACAAGGAAAATTGGCGCACTAAAATACGCCTTTTATTGTTTAAATATCCCTGGATGTTTCCACACCTGCATTGCGTCGGGACTTCAAAAGTTGAAAATTGAGGAGAAAATCCATAAATCTGACAGCTATCATCTGAGAAATTTCTAACACTGCTTCATTTCCGTGCCATCACAGATCTTTCAATAAGCATGCCAAGAAAAGGCTCGTGTATAGCATTACTGCACGGCCTAATGCTGCTTAATCGTGGGAACACAGACTTTTCTTATACTTACGTCCTTTTTAAAAGTGGGCCTCAGTTTTTCGAGGATTTCATATGTGGAAGAAAATAAAACATAGAATACATTACATTTTCAGAATTATGGGGTGATTTCAGGTTCTATATTACATTTAATCTTTCGCAGGATGACAGATTCCTTTGAAAACGAGTTATTTTTAAACAAATGTATTTATTTATTTAGTTATGTATTTATTTTGAAGTTTTGGAAGCAGTATGAGTTAACTTTAGATTAATAAATGGATTATCGATTCTAAGGCTTTCCTCATCGATTGTGCTGCCTTTTCCGACCAGTCAATGAATTATTGATTAAGTAGCTAAGACTACTTTCTAACAGTATAGTCACTGCTTTTGTGAATCAACCCCTCGGTATGGAATCTGTTTGGAATAATTGCCTCCTGGTTTAGCTACTTTATTTATCTAGCAAACCTAGAAGATGTCTTCTGGTCTTTACATCTCTTAGAGCCAATTAAATATTTCGACTGCATTGCATTTTGTGACTGGACTTTTGCTTATAACTGCCTTCTCTTTATTAGAGACCCTGAATACAATTGCCTAAGCATTTGTCGGTTAAACAAATTATATATGATTCTGGAAAAGGTCAGAATTTAGAGTTACTACAAATTTCGACAATGATTGCTAACTCACTGAGACATCTGGCCAGTGAATAAAACATTTTGACTTAATATTGTATGTATGACTCCTGTACCAATTAAAAAATTCACTAAAAGCACGAGCATATGTCGCCTGACAGGTCATATGGCACACTATCAGTGCACACACACTCTTCAGAAGCACAGTGCAAAACCTAATAAACCACAAAATTGGGGCATGGCCTGGCTGAAGACAAGATGGCCGCATGTACACTTTACTCCGTGCACTGCCCCGTGATGACAAAGAATTGTGCGCCCACCCTGGAGTTCTGCTGGACGGGGTGTGGCCTCAGATGCCCTGGGGCCTTGAAATAAATGGCAGTGCTGGTCGAGTGGCCCGCAGATGCCCTGGGTGAAACGGTGACCAGTGACCTGACTCTGAAAAAGGCCAGGCAATATGGTGCACTGACAGCCGAGCAGTGAGACGGGCTAGGCGGCCCTACCTATGACACCTGGGGTCGGTGGCGGCAGCCCATTGGCTTGTGCAGAGGTGGTCCCCTGCTGCAACATAGCCTGCTGAGACCCTGGGGAAGCTGTGGCACCAAGGGCAAGAGGAGTGTGTGCAGGCCAGTGGGGGGCCCCTGGAGACACAGAATGAGGGAGGAAAAGGCCTGACAGACCCTGATGACCCCTGGTCATGTCGGCTTGGCTAGGCCCCTGAGTGGTGACAGTGATGGTGTCCCACGGGGGCCTGGCGGCAGGCCCCTATGACAGGCCCTTGGCATTGGCTTTCCTATGGACCCACAGAGGGGGGACCCCCTGACCTGACGTACATTCTATGCATCTATGAGGGAGAGATAGCTGCCTAGCGGCAGATCAGGCCCCTGGCCAGCGGATATGAGCAGAGTGTGCTAGTGCCTGTGGGGCAGTGGGGGCGACTGGAGGGGCCGAGTAGCTAGCTTGCTTCAGTCTGGGGAGGGGGTCTGGGCCTGGGTGGGAGCACCTGGCTTGCCTCATGTATGCCGGCCCAGCTGTAGTCGTCTAGGAGCAGTGACAAAACAGGTGGCGAGGGTCCCCCACACCGACATGTCCACAGCTATGAGAGGGGCGCAGCAACAGAGACGGGCCATACTTCAGGAGTGGTGGGGAGATCCAAGATGCCGAAAATGGGGGCAATGGCAGGCCGCCCCGGGTGAAATGATGATGTGCAGTGCCAAGCCCTGTGGACACAGCCCAGGGAATGGAAACACACACGGTCACAAGACCCAAAAACAGCCCTGGAGCAGAAAATAGATGAGGTGGCCCTGGACCTTGGACTTCTACATACCGACCATAAGAAGTTGGTGGACAGGGTGGGGGAAGCGGAAGGCATGCTAACCCGACTGGAACCTATGGCCACTAACAGTGACAAGTTACCACGTGCTCTTCAAAAAACCATTGAGTGTCTGCAAGACAAGGTGGAAGACTCAGAAGGCCATTCTCAGCACAACAATGTGCGAATGGCCGGGGTCCCAGAGAACTGTGGGGGACCAAGCATGAAACTTTTCCTGGAGGACTGACTCCTTTTGGAGGAATGTGGAAGCAAGGCCTCAAAGATGTCCACAGTGGAGAGGGCACAGAGGGTACCGGGCAGGCCACCGGTGCCAGGGGCACATCCCAGAACCATAGTGGCCTGGCTGCTCAACGTCTGGAACTGGGAACATATCCTCCAGGCCATGGTCCCTTGTGCATGAGGAGGCCTTGGTAAACATCTACCCGGAATACACCGTGGTGGTGCAGCAGCAATGGGCAATGCTCCTGCAGGTGAAACACCACCTCCTTTCGCTGAACTTGAAGTATGCCGTGTTCTAATCCGAAACTATGGATTAGTGACAAGGGACACACACAGTTCTCCCAGAAGGGCAATAGGGGCATGGAAGTGGCCAGATGACCACGAACATCATTGTATGACGAACAAAAGGGACTCCAGTCTGCATGGATGCTGCGGCCAACCCCGAAGGGGACCAAATGGTGATCCACCATGAATGATTATGAAGTATCCCTCACAGAGCCGTGCCAGCCCCATCCAAGCTTCAATACACACGACAATTATTGTTTGTTTACTATGATGTTTTTGCTGGTTTGGGGTGACAGATACCTCGGGTGTTGGGGAGGCGGATAATTTTAAATCTGCTGCATGAGGTTGGGTGGGGGGGTGGAGAGGCGTATGTGTTTTACAGGAGACATACCAGGTCAACACTTGGCTATAAGGAGACTGGGCAGTGGGGAACAGACATGACGATGGCCAAACCACATACGGCTCCCCCGGGACTAGCCGTTAAGATCTTCACCTGGATTATCAATGGCCTAGGTAGTAAACTCAAAGAGGAGCAATGTGAAAATACCTCGGGGGGGGCAAAATCCCAATATCATTATGCTGCAAGAAATGCACCTTGCAGGGAAAAATTGCCTGGTACTGAAACACAGCAGATATCTCTCAGGTTTCTCCTCAGGCTCCAGGGGGGTGGGCATACTGGTGTGACGTTTCCTTCCTTTACAGATGTCCCACACATGGGTGGACAACCTGGGTTGCCAGGCAGCAATAAGTGGGCGATGCAAAGGGGTGAGTCTGGCGCTCACATCTTGGTACTTCTCTCCCGAACTGCAGACGGAAGGGCTGGACAATGTGGGTGGGTACATGGCTGGCAGAGGTTCTGCATGCTCTGATTCTCATAGGAGTTGGACTCAATCTAACCTACCAGAGCGACTTTGGCAGGATGATATAGACTGGGGATAAACCTAGGGCTGACTCATGCTTGATTTACTTTCTTGATGAAATGAGACTGGTGGAGCTGTGGTGGGAAGAACACCATGGGACACAACAGTATACACATAACTCCAATAATATGCCCTCTATGTCCAGACTTGATTACCTCCTGGCACCGAAACAACACATGGGCAAGTTTAGAAAGACTGCCATCCTTTCACAAGGCATTTCTGATCACGCACCCCTGATAACCCACTTATACATGGATACTCAGGGTGTTGGGAGAATGGAAGTTGGACCCCTGGGACTTGACTGACCAGAACACCAGGAAACTGATCACTGAGTCCGTGGAATGTTGCTTAAGGAGAACCTGGGCTTGGTGGATTCCGAGGTCCTCCTATAGGAGGCATACAAGACGGCCCTGAAGGGACTGCTCATTGCGCACATCTTGGGCAAACGAAAGGATAGAGACAATGAAGCCAGAGAACTTGAAACAAAATTAGCAACCTGGGAGGCATACTATGTGACTATCCCTATGTGCAGCCTTGCGACCAAGATGAAGAGGGGGGAGGGACAACCTGCAAGCCCTGGTATGCCAGGAGGCAAAAATGGTATTTAGGGCAAAACAGGGAAAACTATACGTGGTCGGCAACAAAGCCAGCAAAGTGCTGCCGTGGCTCGCCAAATAGAAAGAGGGCCAAAGGTGGATTCCTTCCATTCGTATGGGAGTGGGTGAGATGGCCAAAACACTTGCTGCCATAGCACAAGTCTTTGTGATGCACTTGGCCTACTTCTACAGGGCTACAGGTGAGACCTCTATAAGTGATCTAGAGGACTTTATTAACAATATCCCATTGTCCAGACTTCGTGGGTCGGCAATTCGATCCCAAGATGCAGATGAAAATTGGGAAGTCCCCAAGCCCTAATGATTTTCCGCCAGAGTTCTATAAATATGTAAAATCACGAATCATGGGACTGCTTCGAAATATGTTTCTCATGGAAAGGAGGGAGGGCGTCCTACCTCAGGACCTTAGGAGATCAGCGATTGTGATGATTCATAAACCAGAGAAGCCACAGAGAGAATGTACCTCATACCACCCAATCTCACTCCTAAATATTGAAACTAAGATCCTGGCAGAGGTACTTGCAAACCACCTGCTACCGGTGGTGGATACATTGATGGCCCGATCAATCAGGCTTTATGCCGTACAAGGCAACGATACCCAGCCTACATAAACTGGCCGTATGCCTGGCAAGATGTGAGTGGATAGCTGAGCTGGCTATCCTGCTTGCCCTGGACGCTGAAAGGCATTTGATTAATTGAAAGGGCCTTACTTAACACGATAATGCGCAAAATGGGGATAGGCACAGAGTTTATGTCCTGGGTGTCATTGCTATACAATGACCCAATTGTCAGAGTCAAAGCGAATGGGGCCTTTTCAAAGGAATTCAGCTTAGGCAGGGGCACCCATCAGGGATGCCCACTGCCCCCTTGCTCTTTGCACTAGTAGTTGAGACTCTAGCATGCTGTCTATGATGGGATGCACTGATGTGAGGAGTGAGGTGGGACACAACCTGAGAGGACTTCATTCAATTATGATGATATACTATCTTATCTGGCAGACGTGGAATGCTCAGTCCCTAGGGTACTGGAACTTCTGGCAGTATTTGGCACCTATTCAGGGCTGAAAATTAATTTGCACTACCCCTTCAGCATGACAGTCTCGAGGTTTCAGGTACCTCTGGATATTTATTACACTGGACCTTGATTTATTTGTTTAGGAAAACCTGGGGTAGATTCTCAATTCCTATAAAGCGGGTGCAGAGCGTTGAAAAAAATTACCATTATCCTCTATCGGCAAGGCCACCCAATTTGAATTCCCAGATGGCCTCTTTCGCGCAGTCGCAGATGTTACACGGAGTCTATTGTAGGAGAGTGGAATGCTGAGGATAGCATGGTCGTCCCTCACTAGAAAGCCCCTGGAAGGCTGGATCGCCCTTCCCGACTTACTCCTCTATTATCGGGTGACACCACTGCTAGTGGTTAATGACAGGGCCTTCGCCTCCCAGCAGGAGCCCTTGGGGATGTCATACAGGCAGTCTATGGACCCAGTGGGGTATGTCTGGTGTTTATATGAAGAGAAAGAGGTGCAATCTCTGCCAGCCCCCATGGCTGTTGTCATCAAGATATGGCATGCCGCAATCAAGGTCCATGGTTGGAAGGACAAACTGACATAAGAAACCCCACTGTGGGATTCAGAGGTACTGAAGAGTCTTTGCCTTATAGAAGTTCACAGAAAGTTGGACTTGCTGGGAATTTCTAAGGTGAGTGACATCTGGCGAGAAAACAAGATAATACAGTTTTAGGAATTGCAGGGGGATTATGAGCTGGCTGGGGCCCCGTACCTGCAATACCGGCAATTGGTGTACCTCTTGGGAGATCACATGGAGGCCCTATAGGATGCCCCAGAGGAGTCACCTCTTGAATGTAGGGTCTTGCACTCTTGATCAGCCACGCGGTGTCTTGCCTATACTCCACCCTCCTACATAACAGCCGCCCTTTCCAGGATGGCCTCAGGGAAAAATAGGAAAAAGATCTAGGCTGGCAGGAAGATGATGACTGGAGGAGCCTGCCGGTATCCCTGGGAGGTGGCCATATGGGCTGGGTTCCAACTAATCCCATTGAAACTGCTTCACTTGGTCCATTTCAAGAGAACAAGACTGTCCTGAATGAGGAGGACCGATACAGACCTTTGTTTGAGGGGTTGTGGACAGAAAGGTACACTGCTACTTGCGATCTGGGAATGCCCTAGGATCCAGACTTTCTGGAGGAAAGTAAGTCATCGACTGTCAGGAGTCCTGTAATTTACCCTGGAGCTTACTCCTCAACTAACTAGCTCTGGGCATCTTTGGGGAACAGGCCCTAGACCGCTATACACTTCTTTTTTGTAATACTGCTCTGATGGTGGCATGACGGGATATAATCAGACTATGAGGACAGGATAATACCTCAACACTGCTGACTTGGTAGTCCACCTCGGGCTGGCGTATGAGGGCTGAAAAACTGCTGTATCAGGCATGGGGCTGCCTGCAAAGGTTTGAGAGAATATGGGGCCTGTGGAAAAGTTCAGATGAAACTGACCTCTAATGGATGACATAAGTGGGGGGGGTACAAGGGTATTTTATCATGGAACAAGGGTAACGTCATTGCTTGTTCACATATATACGAAAACTTGGTGGTTAGCCTTAAGGGGCATGGGACAGTGGTAGTGCTGTTACTGTTACTGTATTTGAACTGGTTTGCCTCACAGTGTTGGGTGGCCGGATTACCACCTGGTTGATCAAAATCAATATAAAGATCTTTAAAAAAAATACAGAATCAGAAGCTCTATCCTGTTTTAAAATGAAGATTGAGTTGCAATGTGATTGTGTAGACAACAACCCACAACAGCAGAATTGTTCTCTATTGAGATAAGACACCTTGGCAACAGGTCTCAAACAATCATTGGTGCAAGAAAAGAACAATGGCAACAATAATAATCAAGATTAAGTACCCAATAAGTTACATGCCAGTGTTTATTAGCATCGTGGCATGTGAAGCATCATAAAAAGGGAGAAAACCTAGCTGAAAGCATTATGCAGATTACAATCCAGCTGTGTGGTATGAACAGTATAAGTTGCGGCACACTAGCATGTGTAAGAAATTGGAGTATTAGTTGAGGAGGGTGAGAATCCACCTCAAATAATTATCACATACTGTAAGAAACTGGGTTACTGTTTGAGGGTTTGGGACCCTACTAAATCAGCAACCACCATTCTTGTCAGGGTGAACCATAAGCAAACCCCAAATTAACCTACGCTTAACCCTATGGTAGCTTGGCACAAAAGGAGACAGGCTCAACTTAGAGGAAATGTGTAAAGTATTTATGCACCACTTTAAAAAATAATAAAGTGAAAGCACAATACAAGAAACAGCCCATACCAATTTAGAAATATAAAGTATATTTTAACAAAATATTTGGCATCAAATGACAAAAATCCAATTCATAGAACCGGAGATACATAATTTCAAAGGTTTTGTAGAAATCAAGCACTAGGAAGCAAAAAAGCGCCAACTGCAGTTATCTGGTCATGGGAGACCTGGACAAACGGGCTGCGATGGAGCGAGGGCCGGATACACTTGCCAGGCCATCCTGCCCAGGAAAGAAACACCCTTCCACATACCAAAGGCTATTTTGTGAACTGTCTGGGAGGAATAAACATCACACCACAGGAAAACCATTAACAGTCAGGTGACTCTGTACACTGGCAGAATGCCACATTTGACGCAGGCAAGAAATGACAACTTTACAGAAAGTGGATGACCTGAATTTAGCACTTATTAAATGTAACAAGGTAACCTAGTCTTAGTTTATAGGAGGCCGACCTTCACAAAGTGAAAAATGAATTTGGAGACTTTTCACTACCAGGACACGTAAAACTGTAAATATACATGTCCTACATTTTAAAATACTATGCATGCTGCCCTCTGAGTATTTAGGGCCTAATGAGGAGGTGACTTGTAAGCATTAAAAAGGAAGAAATGCGCATGCGCGGGCGCGCGTGCATGCGCAGTTTTCACAAGGATTACCGATACGGTGAGGAGGAGGGCAGCCCGGGGACGCCGCAGTACAGAGGTAAGTGGTTTTAAATTTATTTTTAATTAATGTTTACTTACTTGTTAATTGGGGGGGTGGAGGAGGGTGGCGTACCGGAGCTCCACGGAGTTTGTTTGCAACTCCGTGGAACTCCGCGTAGCCCCGCAAGCCCACTACGCCCAGGGTTATTCAAAAGAGCTCTTTAAGCATGGGCAGAGGAATAAAGCTAGAGTCTACTAAGGAAAACTCCATATTCTTTTTATACCTATAGAGTCTGATACATAATTTTATCAGCATTATGCACAAAGAGAGTGCCACTAATGGTCTCAAGATGGAAATTACTACTCCATGTAGTAATTTCGTCATGTAGTTCCTATAGTACCCATGCAGGACCTGCGTGTTTGGATAACATAAACTGTGGGCTTGGTGGCAGACTGATTCTGTACACCCCCACCGAGAAATGTTAGCCTGTTTGCAAAAGCTAGCTCACAGTGCCACTAGTGTCTCCTCTTATCGTGGAGAGATTAGTTTCTGGCAACCTCAGAACATGACAACCCTGATCCCTCAAGATCGTAGAAACAATGTACTACTTTTCGCTCAGTCACTCGTGCTCATTTAGTTTATCTCAGAGGTACACAGAATAACAGTCTGGGCGTTTCAATAAGGATTTATTGAACAGTTGTTATTCTCGTGTAAAGTATATGAGCTAAAACAACCATTAGACAGTAGCAGAGATATATGATTAGCAGTACTATGAATATAAAAGGATAGTACAGTTCTATCATCTTGCAATAAGCATGAATAAATACATGAATATAAAATGCATTGATAAAAGAAAGCGCATACTCCTACGATGCCTATCTAGATATACCTAAGTGTACCTAGTATGTGAGTAGGTGTGCAGCCAAGAATCCCTCTAGGAAATAGTCAAACCCCATTACCTGAAGTGTGAATGTAGGAGCCTCTCCTGGTCTCGAGTTGGACACCCCGCAAGGGATGTTCAGACCACTGTCAGCTGGAGCGTCTGCATGCAGGAGCCTCAGCGTCTCTGGTCAGTGTGTCGGCCTGGAAGTCTCGGTTCCCTCTAACTACTGATAGCAAGAGGTGCTGTATTTATACAGAAAAGTATATAGAGTCCCTTTGTCCCTTGTTCTTGTGTTAGCCATTGTTAAGCGTCGAAAGGCCATGCTTTTCCAGCGCGAAACTGTCAAGTTTTAGGGAGTGTTCCAAATTTAGTTAATTTTAGAAAAGTGAAAAATCAGAATTCTTTCCCAGCACACGATGAGCCAATTACAGATTAAATGTCCTGGCTGGGAGACGCAACATCATCGCTGCTCGCTGCTGCAGGGGATGGTCCTTGTAACACCTCGCAGAGCACGTCAATGGAGCACAGATGTTATTCAGTACTGCCAATGGCTGGTGTAGAGGCAGCCAGTGCTGCTGTCGATACCTCGGTGGTAATGGTGGAGCTAAAGCTTAACCCAGTTGTAAAAGGCACCTGCGGATTCTCGAGAAATGCGGCCATCAAGATGGGAAAGCGCTGGGGACATTGCCAAGCGTAGGCCCTCAAGGGTTCCAGCCGGGTGTTCAAGTCCGCAGGCGTGTGCGTTGCAAGTGTCAGACAGAGGTCCAACACGCATTCTTCACCACAAAACAGGCATCGAAGAACAGGTAAGATGCAGTCCATCCAGACTGGTCTAAACGATAGGAACCAAGAGGCGCTTAGTTCCCTTAGGCGAGGTGTGCCCAGACGTTGTACCATGCGTTCACGGTATTTCCGCTCCAGGAGCGCTTTTGCCATTTTGTTGGTAATTGGGCCATCCATTGCGTAGTAAGTAAATGACAATCAGGACTCCCGCTATTGATAACAGGATCAGAGGTAGACCTCCAAAAATGCTTCCAAATACGGAGTGAATAAAGTTCGGGATAACTCAGAGGATTGTCTGAAAGGTGCTAAGAAGACCTGACCCTATGGTCTTAAATAGGTTTACAATACCACTCGTATCAGACATATTAAAGATACGACCCACCATTTCTGCGAAATGAATGGGGCAATTTGTACGTATAAGTGCCTGTATCTCACTCGAGGTCCTTGCGATTTGAAGTTCAAAGGTCTCTCGAGCGGAGGTTAAGGGTATGGCCTGCTGTAAAAGCATGGCTTTCAGTCTGCTCAAAGTCTCAATTTGTATAAAGGAAACATTCAACAAAGGCCATAACGGTGCCTCCCTGACTGTACTTGTTGGGGGAAACAATACTTGCATACAGCAAGTAACCCTGGAGTTCACAGTGACAAGATAGGCAATGCCCGGAAGCATACCACAGCAACCTTGATCATTCAGCATCAAGTAACTCCCGTTCGAGAGCAGCTCGAATACCGGCTTAATCACGGCAGCTGGAGTCCCTTTCATGTGGCAGGATAAGTTTGCTATCCAACCATTACATGCTCCGTGCAATGTAATGTCCCGGCACATAAGAGAACCGCTCAAAGCGTTCTTGCAGTTAGTACCACTTAGAAACACTTCTCGATCCCCACTCCGGCATCGAAATCTATACGGTAAATCCCAGGATTACCTAATGTACCCATTACCCATCTTTTCATATTTGCCCGCCTGCCGTTGTTCAAGGCAATATTGAAACTGAAAAGTAGTGACCGGTAGAGTTATGTGGCCATGGATCAGCCATTCAGTAGACGGGGCTTCCACTACTGTAAATGGTAGCCGGTCCAGTTTTTCAATACGCAAAATTGTATATTTAGCTCCCCTTTGTGCCATTTCAACCAGTTTATCTGTTAGATTATATTCAGAAAACAGAGACGTACTGTTTATAAAACGCCAAGGCACAAAGCCTGCACGCACAGATTGCAGCGTCCAGCTCAATAACATGATAGAACGTAATTGAGATTGCCCGTGTTGTAGTATGGCCAAATCTTGTTCTAGGATGTCTATCGCAGAAGATACAATGTTGCCCAAAGAATACATTCTGGAGGTCAAAGTTGTTAACCCATTGTCTACCACAGCCAAAGATTTTTCTAAGTTAATACGGTCTATTTCCCATATTCTCTCTGCGGCCTCTTGTTGTGATATTTTCCACTCTTCATTATAGGCAGCATAGATGCCAGCATATATGAAACATTTCTGACGTTGTTTCCTGGGACCTTGGATGTTCTCTTTGTACATAACGTGGGTCTGTCCTGTGGATACTGTACCCTTCGGTAATACCCAAGAATCGTTTATGACATATGTTTGTGTCTAAGGGCCAAACCACCCATTTTCCCAATTTGGGTCTGATCTATTGTACTTTAAAATGTCATCTACTGTTGCCCCTTACTGTGAAGTCGAATTTTGCCACCCTCCCATTTGTGATGGTGTTGCAAATCGAGGTGTGTTCAGGTCCTTTACCTTGGCTAAGCCAAGACAGGATGTCTGTTGCACAGTTTCGTTCAGAAATATCATCTGCTGTGGAATGAGGCATGCTCAAAATAGCGCTTCTGTTCCCTGGACTTGCCAGTCCCTAGAACCCCAGACTGATTTTAAGTCTATTGTGCCCTTCCATAGGTCAAAACCCTGTTCAGACAGTTGGGCAATAAAGGAAGCAGAGTAAATCTGTTTGGTATTTGTCAACATAATTTTCAGTGCTGATGTTGGTATAACCTTATAATAGTATGAGGCTGGGTCAAGGTGTTAAAACCTGAAAAATCTGAAAATTTCTGTGCAAATGTCTGCGAACTACCCTTGTGTGGTGTAGGGCAATGTTCTCACTGTTGGTACTCAAACACATTTCTAGGCGAAATAGATTTGTGCAGGAAATGATGACCATAATGTTGGTAACAGTACAAAGTGTCATAGTCTGAATTACTTTCTAACATTTCAGTGTTCGGAAATGCAGCAGTTTTTTGTAAATCAGACAACATGTTATTGCCAGTTTCAGTGTCCCAATCATCAGAAAATGTACTGGAGGTAAGGATATCACTTAATGAAATTTTAAATAAATGAGAAATTTTGAAAAGTTCAGTCGGACCGAATATTTCGAAATCAACCTTGTCCCAAACTATACCATCCGGTATTGGAACCGCTGTGATGTTCACTGATGACAAGTCTCTCTGTTCACGATGAGACAATTGATGTTTTTTTAGAATCAAATTAACTTTCGGGGCTGTAGAGCTCTGTTGAAGATATCGTCCATTAATAAGCATGCTAAAAGTTACTACTAAGCCTAGCCAGAAAAGAAAAAATAGAATCCCAGTAATTACCCAAAGTTCAATCGAAGGCGATACCAGGTAAGTCTTTTTAAGAAAGTTCAGAAAGTCTTTAGCTTGCTGTTTACGTGATTTTTGGGCTGGGGTCGTTTCCGGTTCACTTGGATCTAAAGAAAACGTATCAAAATTCATGAAGTAGCCAGAAGCAGTTCGATCAATTGTAGGAATTGCATCGGGATTTGTTGAAATCGCATTTTGCTCTCGTCGAGGCATGTTGACGTAGACATCTGTATTTGGTCTGATTGCAACTTGAGTGTTGTTTTGAGTTTCATTTTGTAGATGAACTTCGGGTTCAAGGGGAACGAGTTCCATATCATTATTGCTCTGTCCTTCATTCCTCACAGGAGGCTCTTCAAACGTGATGAGTCTTTCTGTTTGAACTTCTTGGATTGTAGCGAGAGGAGGGCGTCTGCTACTGTGGAGTCCACGAGGCCTACTGTTCAGTATTGGCCACATAGTGTGGTTTGATTAAGTCAATTGAGACAAATCTTTTCTCCTTTTTCCCGGCAAGAGGCGGCAAAAGAACAGTTCGTGTTCCTTGAATTGCTAGGACAGGTACAGGCTTTCTGTATGATGGTCCAAATTCTTTCTTGTCCGCTATTTTCTCTCTGACCAGATCCCTGATCTTTGGGATCCAGACAGGTCTTGCCGTGTTTGCCTTGACTTCCTCAGTGGCGGTCTGTTTCTGGACAACGTTGCTTTGTTGTGTCCTGGATTCATTTAGATCCTGTAAAACAGCCAAACGATCATCGATATCAAATGGTTTCTCATCCGCCACTGTGCCTTCATACTCAAGATCAGCTACCCACATTCTTGTCCCAAATAGGACCTCATATGGAGTGACACCCCCTAGAGAATTTCTTTGCTGGTTGTTTAGTGCTCTTTGTACCCCATAAAGGTGACTGACCCAACTACCGCCCTTGCCTAATACCCTAGCTGTTAAAGATTGCTTTAAGTCCCGGTTTTTCCTCTCCACAACCGAATTTCCCTCAGGATGGTATGGAGAGGAGTACCACAGTGCAACGTCCATACTTTTCATGGCCTCTTTGTAAGCCCGAGAGCTAAACGCCGGGCCACGGTCAGAATGGAACGTGACAACTGCGTATGTCCCGATAAAGACTCGCAAATCTTTTATAACAGTTCGAGCGTCAGCCGAGCGCTGAGGCCAAACCCAGAGGAATCTTTAGCAGGAATCCACTGCAACCATGATATACTTGTAAGCCCCATCAGATTGTAAGGGGCCGCAGTGGTCCAGATACACACATGTGAGTGGTTTGTCAGATATTAGTAAAGGTGTCTGCGCCGGGCGTGTTCTGGTGGAGCCTTTCATCTGTTGACAGATGTCACATCTCAAGACATAGTCTTTAGTTTGCTTTGTTAGACCGGGCCACCAATAGTGCTGTTTCAACAATGAAATAGTCGCTGTAACGCCTGTATGTGCAGAGCCCAAACCCTCGTGTGCTGCTAGTATTAAACCTTGCCTACGATCCATATTTGGTATTACTCTGTCCCCCACTCCAGGAATCTGAGCATATGGAATGCTGTTTGCATCTAACTTGTAGGAGTACTTGAGTGGAAATTTCTTTGGTACTGCACCGCTGTTCTTGCTTGAGGCAATCGCAGCCACCATAATCTCACTGTCTATCCTCATTTTTGAATGAGTGTTTGCAGCTACGGAAGCCGGTCGCACAGCCCCCTTTGCGGCTTCATCAGCCAATGAATTCCCTTCAACGTGAACGCCATCACGTTGATGACTCAGTATGTGTATCACGTTAGCCCTTGGTATGTCGTTTTTCAACTCCACTACCTGTTCCCATAGCATTTTATGCTTAACTTTGCCACCTTTCGCGTCTTTACACCCGTTTAGTTCCCAATGATGTAGATACTCATTGTATGACTGCACACAGTAAAAGGAATCACACGCAATTAGTGTGGAGAATTCGTGATCCGTATTTACAAGTGCCAGTATCAGTGCTTTTAACTCTGCCAACTGAGCCGTGCAGTCTCCTAGAGATTGCGTTTTGGTGCAACTTGGATGGAACTTCCCATCCCGCATGCGACCTTTAACGATTGCACACGCTGCGCTATATTGTTGCTTACTTCCTACGGCCGGTTGAGCAGATCCGTCAGTGTAAATAATATATTCATACTGATCGAGAGGCAATATTTCATTTGGTAGAGGATATTCTTGTTTGTAATGCAGAAAGGCTTGTGTTTTTAGACTTGGGTCAAATCTGTATTCAACGTCTGTTGCAGTAAGAGAATTAGCCCATTGTATCCATCTCGGATGTAAAGCTTTTGCATTTGGAATGCTAGCCTTCGTAACAGCTTCTAAAGCTGGTACCGGGGTTACGACAATTATGCGTTTCCCCTGAGCCAGTGCTCTTTCTCTTGCTACAGCGGTCTGAACTGCTGTCAGTATTTTTTCCGTTGAAGTGAAACGCATTTCTGAGTTTGTGTACAGGTGTGATTTGTATGCGATTGGTACTGTTTCTCCTTCATTGAAGGTTAAGTGAGTGTACCCGCATTGACTTGCTATTACACGGATCACCAGGTTGCGTATGTTTACGCGTGTCTGTAAGTGTTTGGAAGCAATCATGTCTTCTTGTAATGAACGTAGGATATTTGAATGTTCCTGTGTCCAATGTTTGACTGAAAAGTCAGGTTTTATTAAGTCGTAGAAAGGTTTTACTTTTTCTGCGTAATCTAAAATGTATGTTCTGCTGAAATTTAGGAATCCCAGTATCGATTGTAAATTTTTGAATGATTTTGGAGGCTGGACCAGCGCACACTTTTCTAAAAAGTTAGCTGCCAGGCTTTTCCCTTCACTTGAAAGCTCATATCCTAAAAACAGGACATTAAGGTGGGCTATTTTTGATTTTTTTAAATTAAATTTGTAGCCCTCAGAGGCGAATCCCATTATAATGGTGCTCACCCTGGTCAAGTGCTTTTTTAAGTCATCGTCCGTCAGATAAATATCATCCACATAGGACAATGCTTCCTCATCAAACTTTTGGAGTAATTCTGTTACTTTTGCAGAGAAGACCCCCGGGCTGTTCTTATACCCCTGGGGGAGACGACAATATTGCCGCTGGGACCCCAACGCTGAGAATGCGGTCAAATACCTGCTTTCAGGCGCTATATTTTGGCAGAAAAATCCATTTGAGATATCTAATGTCGTTTTTTATTTCTTCCGCACAATGTTATTCATTAATGTGGCACTGTGTGCATTTTGGACAGCGAATGTCTTTGTGCATGAGTTTAAATGTCTGTAATCTAAAACTAGACGATATGTGTTGTCCGGTTTCGATACTGGAAACAAAGGATTGTTCATTGGTGAGGTGCATGTTTCAATCACCCCTTGGTATTCAAGTTGATCTAAGATCTCCCTGACTTGTTTTATAGCTTCTTGCTTTATTGGGTATTGCCTCTGAGCATTTGGTGAAACTTTTAACGGGATCACGTGGTGGGTTGAATCCTCATCCCACCCAGCATAATTTTTGTCTAGTGCTGGAGCTAGGGCAACCGCCCACTCCTGTGCATAAGCATGTTTAAGATGTATGGGAACGTGGTCGGAAAAAGATGGAAAAATTACAGTTTCTCCCCTGGGGCACTCCATGACGAATGTTGGCGGCCAATCTTGCTCTGCTAATAGGATGTCATAACCGGATGACAGATTTTCCCAAAAGAGACCTTTGACTTTCCTGGGCTTGTACCCCTCCATTTGGAGTGTTATTTCGTGTAACTTATGTGGGACGCTCACCCTGGTGTCTGGTGTTTCCACTGTGATGTAATCATTCAAGTCCACTGTCACCAGAAACTCCTTCAGGTTCTGGCGAGCTATTGTTACTTCTGCCGCGCTGTCTAGCATCGTCAGAGCCCATTCCCCGTTCAAAAGCTGCGTACTCAGAATTCTGGGCATGTCTGATCGTTATGCCTGCAACTTTCTTTTTCTTAAACTGTGGTTTTGATTTTGGTTTTTCTTCTTTTTTGGAAGTATAGTCTTGAGAGTGTTGCTTGTCTCTGGACTTCGTACTCTCCTCTTTGTGTTCTGACCGTCCTTCTCTCTCTGTGTTTTTCATAGAGCCCTGAAAGGAACGAGAGGAACGTGTATCAGTATCCTGATACCTGTCAGGTTTCCTAATATTATCCCTATTCCTGAGGTTATACCTCTTTTCAGAGGGCTCCTGTAGAGGAGATCTGCCTCAGGATTGAGATCTGTTTTTAAAGTTTTGTTGTTTTTTATTATCCCACTTCTTTTTAGAAGAAGCAGGTGTCTGCTTTGTAGTGTCCTTTTCAGGACTGCCCATCAGTTGTGGTTTTAATGCTTTCCCACCCAAACTGTCTCTGCCTAACTCTGCATATGCAGTTTCAATTATTTTGGGCAGTTCGTGTTGTTGATCCAATGGACTGAACTCTCTTAGGCGTTGGCGGATTGCCACTGAAGCTGCTTCCCCTTTAATATTAGCTAGTATTATGGCTGACACCTGGTCATAGTTATTTAATAACTTCATCCCTAAGTTTAGGGCAGGTTCTGCTCCGTACTCATTTTGTATTTGTCTCAATACGTCTGGTACTACTGCTAATGAAGGAATACCATGTGTTCTGGTATATATGGCAGCAAAGACTGTACCCCAAGAGGTGCAGTCCTCTACTTATGGTGTTATCCCCATGGGCAAGCAGATTGTTAACATTCTGTGTTTTTCAAATGGGGTAGTATTCAGAAATACTGCCTCTAGCTGACTTATTTTCTGAGCTACCCAGAATGGCATTTGTTCACGTTTCGTGGGCATTTTGCCCATTACTGCGTGTAATGTTTGTGGTGTAATTTTAGTTGCTGTACCCTGAAACTGAGTTCCATTTGTTGCAGCTGATGTTGGTTGGACTGTGAAAGTCCTCATGACATACTGTGTCAGGTTTCTGTAGATTTTGCTTAAATCCTTGTGTTGTAAGAGTAAGTCTGGCTGTGGCATTGTTTCAATGTCAGGATGTGGTGTGTAGGCCGCTAATATTGGCCATGTTGCACCGTCTCCTCCGAGCGGACCTAATCTTGCTCTGTGTCTTATGTGGGGTAGGGCACCTTTAAACCAGTATAGGTGTTCCTGGTAAGTTAGTGGAACTTCTGTGTCCTCGCAAGGACCATATTCCCGTGGTGCATCTCCTTCAGTATAGTAGTGAAATGTCATGTCTGTGTTCTTGCATCTGCTGCTGGGAATGTAACCCACAAATAAAATATCTCTGTTTTGTTTGATTCGTGTGCCTCAATCACGAAAGCTACTAAGCCACCCCTAGATGTTAGACCATAGTCCATTAGTTTCAGGGTGATAGTGCGTCTGAATTTTTGTGCAATTTGTATTGCATTTGTATCTTCTTCCTCGTCTGAGAGGTGTATATTTACTACTGGGTTATTTTCCTCAGTCATTTTGCAAAAGGAGAAGTTTTGTTCAAGGGAACTAAGATAAGGTGTTATGCACAATTTTAGGAACTAAATGTCCTTCAAGCTTGATTAACCAACAGCCAATAAATAGGATTTCTCGCCTACTCAGAGTTTTGTGCCCACCCACTCCAGACGTTTCTGGTGTTTTGTGAGTAGGGGTCTCTGAGAATAGCACGACTGAACTACTCAGATTCTACTGTTAAATAAGAGCCCAACCATCGTTGGTGGCGCCATGTCGTGTAGTTCCTATAGTACCCATGCAGGACCTGCGTGTTTGGATAACATAAACTGTGGGCTTGGTGGCAGACTGATTCTGTACACCCCCACCGAGAAATGTTAGCCTGTTTGCAAAAGCTAGCTCACAGTGCCACTAGTGTCTCCTCTTATCGGGGAGAGATTTGTTTCTGGCAACCTCAGAACATGACAAACCTGATCCCTCAAGATCGTGGAAACAATGTACTACTTTTCGCTCAGTCACTCGTGCTCATTTAGTTTATCTCAGAGGTACACAGAATAAACAGTCTGGGCGTTTCTGTCAGGCCGTTAGTGGCATAAGATCTGTAAGGCCACTAACCTCAGAAGTCGACCAGCAGAGACGATGACGTGAAGAAGGCCCCCTTCCTCCCTAAGGAACAACCCCACCCAGAGGAACAAACATACCAATGTGTAAGGAAGCACCTCGGGGAAAAAGGGGAGTGGAGAAAACAACAAATACTGCGGTTTGAATCTATCGTCTGGTGGAGTAGTCCAGCACTAGTTTAAGACCCCTCAAGACCCTTCAAGAGTGAGCTGCAGAGGGAAGAAACAACAACACCCGCCATATAACTGTCTGCCCCAAAAGAATCCTCCTTACTATCACCAATCACAGTAGATCCAGGAAGTAAAAAGGAATATCCAGGACTCCGACAATAGTTCCGGGAATACTAGCGGGAAGTAGGAAGAATAGTTCGGTATCCTTACATTACAGTTACGTCACTGCAATAAAGGGAACCCCAGGAAATCCTCATGCAGGTAATCTCCTCCGAGTCCGGGAGAGAAGGAGGAAGGGGAGTGAAAGTAAATTATGCAGAATGCGGAGGAGCGGGAATATCAACCGCAACCCCACGTGAACCTAAATACCTGAAAGGGCTCCTGCGCCCGTGAAGACTCAGAAAAACGAAACACCACTGTCGTGTAACGCAGTGGTCAGGAAATCAGCAAGAAGCGGCTTAGTTGCTTCAGTAGATTTTCGGCGCTCCGAATCCGGCGGGGAACACCATCCGCTGAGCGCTGATACACTGGGGTAGTCGGGAAGTTTGTCAAGCCCTGTTTGTAGGAAGAGGTGGGGCTTTATAGCCGGCAAATGAGCAGGCGGCTCCTGCTGTGATGCGCGGGTCTCTGCCCCTTGGCATTCTGGGCCTTGTAGTTCCTGGTCACCTGCGCTCCGTTCCGTTGCGTTCTATTCTCCCTGAGCCTTCCTGTGCGTGCACTACACGGGGAGGAGCGAGCAGATAACCCCGGCTCCTTTCTCCAACTCAGAATCGCGACAGTTTCAATAAGGATTTATTGAACAGTTGTTATTCTCGTGTAAAGTATATGAGCTAAAACAACCATTAGACAGTAGCAGAGATATATGATTAGCAGTACTATGAATATGAAAGGATAGTACAGTTCTATCATCTTGCAATAAGCATGAATAAATACATGAATATAAAATGCATTGATAAAAGAAAGTGCGTACTCCTACGATGCCTATCTAGATGTACCTAAGTGTACCTAGTATGTGAGTAGGTGAGCAGCCAAGAATCCCTGTAGGATTTAGTCAAACCCCATTACCTGAAGTGTGAATGTAGGAGCCTCTCCTGGTCTAGAGTTGGACGCCCCGCAAGGGATGTTCAGACCACTGTCAGCTGGAGCGTCTGCATGCAGGAGCCTCAGCGTCTCTGGTCAGTGTGTCGGCCTGGAAGTCTCGGTTCCCTTAACTACTGATAGCAAGAGGTGCTGTATTTATACAGAAAAGTATATAGTGTCCCTTTGTCCTTTGTTCTTGTGTTAGCCATTGTTGGGTATGAGGATGACGTATGGGATGAACCTTGTGCGTAGATATTAGGAAGGTGGTGTATAGCCCCTGCCTGGTTTCCAAGTAGCCTCATGAATATTTTATTCATGCAGTGTCAGTCTAAAGATGAAGTCATAGAACACTATTGTTCGGGAAAAACCCTCCTTCTGCACCCAGGCCTAGAACTAGGTAAAAGGTTCAGTCCATAAAAGGTGTTCAATCCTTAAAAGGCTCGTTAGTGTGTAATGTAGGGGAGGTGATGTAGGTGAAAGGGTATGATGTTACCCGGGCCTATATTAGGGTACCTATATGAAACATAACACTAAGTTATCCAACCAGTTGCAAACAGTTGACAAACCCTTTCCTATCATTTCCTAGGCACCATTAGATTTTAACCCTTTCAAGTCTTTGTTTAAGTCAGTAATGTTTTTAATGTAGTTCTCTAAATATCTGCTGTTATCCAGTATGTAGGTGCAACATTGTTGGACCTTTAACAACCGAGAGACTCCACCCTTCTTTACGAGAAGGATGCTAAGGGCAAGTCAATTTTGCATCACCATCGATCTTATTGAAATCATTTCAAAATCTACAACAGAAGATCCTCCAACTGTACAGGTGGCTAATTTATCAACTATAGTAGAAAGCTTTCTAATTTTATGTGAGATTAATGCTACTCCTACTGAAGGTATTAAATCTCCAAAAATATCACCCACTTTTTCACTTGCACTCACACCTCTCTTCATTCTCCCGTTCTGTTCTTTTAATTCTCCTTCAATTTGTTTCACATGATAACATTTTGGAAAAACAATTCCCACGTTGCAACTTCCATACCATCCTTTCTGCAATTTATTAAAAGCATTCTTTCCAAAAATATAATACACTTCAGGAAAGATAGGATAGACTCCTTCTAGATATCGTCCCCAGTTCTCATAATCATCAAATGTATGTTCACATTTACTAAAACCTACAACTTTTTTGTAAAAATTGGATCTTTTTCTATATATACAAAGTATTCCATTATTTTACACGTCTTAAGCTAATGTAGCCTTTCCTTCTATCATTTTATCTTCTACTCCTGGTAAATTTCAAAGAGTTAGTTTAGGAGGTGTAATAGTTTTAATTGTCGCATTACCTCATCTACTTTCTACTAAATCCGTGAATTTCTTTTCAGCTCTCCCTAGTTTACATGTTAGGTTATTTCTATGTGCATAAGCCATGTACAAAGATGGAGTTGGTCTCAATAGATAGCCCATAGTTTCAGCTAGTGAAGCTTCAGGATGTGGATTTAAGTTTTTTAGTACAGGAAGTTCCGAATAGACCAGATCTTTTTTTAATAGTAATACTGCAAGTGATCAGTACCATAAAAAAACTAATCAATACACTGCAAGACATTCCATATGTTAACTGTAGACTATGATAGGTAACACCTTCAGCAACTGATGCAGGTAATTGCATAAATACGTGGCAATCACTAGGATCTATTGTGTCAATGTACTCATTCAGTAAACTAGTGGAGACATTTAGAGAATGATCAGTTTTTGAAACATCAGGATGTAAAGTGTTGTCATTCAAAGCATTAGAATCAGTACTATTAGTTTTAGCAGTTTTGAAAGACGTTGTAAGCTTAGGATCTTCTACGAGTACATAATGTGGCAAGTTTAAAATAATAAGCAATGCAACTAATATCAAGACAATAATAGAAAAGATTCCTGTATATACACGTTTGCATCTAAGAGAGATGTCAGTGTTAAGCTTCATGGCTTTTACCAATTCAGAACATTTAACAATTTTTTTTTAAAAATAGCAGCAAGTGGTTTGAGCAGTTCAGCAAAGTTTGGCACACAAATACCAAGACACAGTTCAATGTTTTTTGTTCATTATGAAAAAAAACGCAGATCAGCTTCGTTGATGAGTATATTTTGGATAAACAATACGTCAGTCCTTCAAGTGGTACACCAATATTGAAATGCAAATCCACAACAGTTTGTTTCAGGAAGGTTCAGTTGGACTCGTATTGTTAAAGCAAAAAGCTGAAAACTCCCATTCCCGTTCATTTGCTGCCAGATAAGTCCATTCAGGGGGATGAGTACTTTTGACTTGGTACTCTCGCTCTCTTTAATCTCCTTACAGCTGTTTGCTCATCATCACTGTCACTGTGTTTGGACTGCTCACAGCTTTCAGGAATGGTTTGTGGTACTCGCACTCGTCCTTCAGTTAGGCAGTGTCTCACTATTTCACCTTTTCTGGGCCAACGGTCTCCAGGTGCAACTTGCTTTCTTATTGCACTAGGCCTTTTGTTAGGATCAGTATCTTTCTTAGTTAATTCTACCGGCTGGGACCCTTTGGATTTGACAATAGTTGACTGTCCCAGACCCCCATCAGGACAATCGAGTGCTGTCCTAGCTGCTTGAAGGTCTCCTACAGCTTGACTAACCTGCTCCCTCTGTCTTACTGTAACCACCGGCAAATCGGGAACAGGTGCTGTTGTATAATCAAGGGGACATGGGATTCTGTGAGTGCGGGCAGTGTGTATTCAATTAGGAAGACCTCCGCACTTCACAGCAGTGTTGGTGACCAGGATCACCCTCTCCAACAGCAGGCCCGGACTGGCCGTACAGGGCATTGTGCGTTTCTCCGGGAGGCTGAAAGGGTGGGGGCCAGTTTTATTACTTGGGGCCGTTTTTGCAGTGTTGCTACAATATCGGCCCCCAGTAACGAAAGCAGCAAGCAAGCATTTCCAGCTTCCTACAGTCAGGCAGTGCTTTCCCTGGTGCTGTTCCGAGAAAATTGCCAGGACGCTTTGGTTCCCAGTCCGGTCCTGTCCAACAGGGTTCCAAGCATAACTTCTGCATGTGCTTCTTTACCATTACCTAATGACCAGGACTGAAGTCATGGCAATGCTCCTGTTGAGTCACAAGGGCAGCTTCTCTGACCTGGTGAGACACAGAATCTACCACATCAGCCAAACCTTTGCAATAGTCCAAAATTAAGTCATCTGTAATCATCTCTCTGCTCATGATGACTTCATGGGGCGACAGTCCTGTTCTGTCTGGTGTACTTCTCAGACTCATCAACACAAGAGGCAATGGATCAGGCCACTTCAAAGACGTTGAAGAACACACCTTTGCCAATCTGGATTTCAATGTGCCATTAATATTAATCTGCTCCACGATTCCAGAAGCCTCTGGACAGTACCTGCAATGGAGCTGCAGCTCAACTTGTAATGCAGCATATAACATTTTCAGGACCTCTTTATTAAAAGAGAAGATGAAATTCCAAACCTTGTAATCAAATCCCTCAACAACAATTTAGCTACAGTAAGACTGTAATTTCTTTGTGTTGGATAAGCTTCCACCCATTGTGAGAAAATACAAACAATGCCCAAAACATGTCTCAAACCATTGCAAAGGGGAGTCTCTATGAATTCAATTTGCATTGCTGATGTCCCTCCATGACTCATGGTAACATGAGTTTTCCTTTCAGAGTTTTGTTGTTGACACAATACACAGCAATGGCACAGATTCTCAGCAATAAATCTGAATCTGGAATTGAACCACACCTATTGAAAGTGGGCATCATTGCATCTCTTCCCACATGTGCAGGACCATGATAATGTGTAGTCATAGGTGGTAACAAACTATCAGGTAATATATTTCTGCCATCAGTGTAAACCCAAACTTCATCTTCCCTTTTGGTGCATCCAGCTTGCATCCAACTCTGCTGTTCAGCTTCTGTCACTTCTTCTTGCAATCTCTTAACCTCTTCCGATGCATTTATAGAAGTCAACAACAGGTTGCAATTTGTGAGATCTGATGTTTTGCTATTCAAATACCCATTAAAGGCATGGGCATTTAATGTGCAGTATTTAGCAATCCTGTGGCATGTCTATTGCCAACAGTCACGTAGTCAGTGCCTTGTCTATGAGTTGCGCACTTAACTACTGCAATTTGAGCAGGCAATTGTAGGGACCGCAAAAGGTTCCTAACACTTTCTCCATTTCGTATAGGTGATTCAGAGGAAGTCATGAACCCAGGCTGTGACAACAATTGCCCGAAGTCATGTACGACTCCAAAGCCGTACTGACTATTAGTAAAAATGATCACCCTGAGTTGTTCTGAAATGCTGCAAGCCCGTGTCAAGGCAATTCATTCAGTAACTTGTGCTCAACACATTCCTTGCAACCATGATGCGTCAACAGCATCTGCAACTGTACACACAGCATAAGCTGCTTTCAGATTTCCTTCAATGTCTCGCAAACAGCAACCATCAAAAAACAACACATGATCAGATTCAGGTAATGGTTCATTCTGAATATCAGGTCAGGGCTTTGTGTATAACTCAGTCACATCCAAGCAATCATGTTCAACTTCATCAGAAATGGTTTCATTTCCAGGCAGTGGCAACAAAGTGGATGGATTCAGAATAGTACATCTTTTAAGGGTTATATTCACTGCACCCAGAAGTATTTGTTCATACTTCGTCAATCGACTATTAGTCAGATAGTGTCTGAGCACGGGTCAACAGTATTTCCACTGAGTGGGGCACAAACACAGTCAGTGGATGTCCCATGACTATGCTTTCACACTGTTTAAGCTCACACATGCAGATGCAACTGCTTTCAAACATCCAGGCAAATCTTCAGCGACATGATCAAGAGTCGCAGAGAAGTAGGCAATAGGCCTGCGATTACTTCCATGCATTTATGTCAGTACTGAAAGTGCGGAGCCTTCCCTTTCACTACAGAGCAACACAAAGCACTTGTTATGATCAGGCATTCCCAGAGCTGGTACCCTACAAAGGTATTCTCACAGCTCAGTGAAGGTAGTCATACAACTGTCATCCCAAGGTACCGGATTAGACACATCTTTGCATGTCAACCGCTGGAGAGGTTTTGCTGTCAAGAAAAGTTTGGAATCCATTGTTGACAATAGCTCACCATTCCTAAGAACATGCAAACTTTATTTTGGGTAGTTGGCAGACTCATGTTAAGGATCGCAGAGATTCTTTCTTGCGACACTTTCTTTCCTCCTTTTTCAAATGGTGTCCTAATTACAGGACTTCAGTTTTTCAAAACTGTATCTTAGTCGACGATACCTTATGTCTAATTTCAGCCAGATGAGTTAAGAGGGCAACAGCATCAGTTTTGCAAACTTCCTTAGTATTTGACACCACCGGCAGGTTTTCATATACTGTACTAGCGCTGAGTGATTTGGCATTACCAGAGACTCAAGATTATTTTTGAGACTCTGGGAAAAATTGAGGGGCTTTCTGTATACCCTTGTGGAACTCAGCACCATGCCAAAATAAATGCTGAAATGGAAAGCAAAGAGGAACCGACTATCCTCATGCAAAGGGATAGAAAAAAAGGCCTAACACTAGTCAATGACTGAAAACCATTTGGCCCCGCATGGAATCTGAAACAATACCACAGCTGGATTTGGTACCACAGGACAACATGGAACAACTGATTAATTCACCTACCACAAATCCTGCACATTACAATACTTGACATTTGGCTTCTGCAAGCCCATAATGGGAGAGTTATGTGGACTCCCCATTACATTTATGATTCCTTGCTCAGTCATTGAGTCAATCACAGGAGTAATACCGGCAATAGTATCTGGAGTCAAATTGTAATGTGGGATTCTCAGAAAATCTGCATTTGGTTTGGCAGTGATTCTGACTGGTTCAATGCTATCGATTTGTCCGATATCTTTACCTGTAAAGTCCCAGACTTTAGGTAACACAGTGTCTCTCAATTGAATGGGCAAGTCATCTCTCATCAGGCGAGGGTACATTCCCATGTCAGATCTCAGTCTGGCAAGTTTAAAAACAAAATTTTCATCATTGGTATGAAATTCAATACCTTTTGGAGTGCAATAGATGGAACAATTAAGCTTGTGCAATACATTATTTCCAAGTAGATTAACCGGACTTGAATCACACACCACAGATCGATGTTGATCCTCAAAGGGCCCTATTTTAACAGGAACTGCTTCAGAAATTGGGGTGGACAGCTTTTTATTTGAAACTCCTACAACTTGGATACTTTCTCCCGAGAGGGGGGTAGGTTAGTAACCTCTGCTGTTCTTACAGTAGAGCGGGTAGCACCACTGTTAACAAGGAACGAGACATGACTCCCATTTACCTCTCCATCCACATATGGACCACTCGGGTCTACCTCTAAGGCTGCACCAAGTACGCAATCTCCTCAGCCCTCCCCAGGCACCGTCAGGCTGATGGATCCTGATTGAAATCGTCTGTCTGAATCAAATATTGTTGTGATGCGTTTTGATTTGGCAAATAGTTTCTGTTGTCTGCTGACACTGATTCATATTGTACCTTTGTACCGTAACATTCTGTTGAGGCATCGGAGTTTGTGGTATGTGCATTGATTGGGATGTTTTAGGATTTTGAACTCTCTGTCTTTGCGTTTGTTGAGTCTGGACCATGTTATTTCCCTGAGACTGTGCTTACCTTCCATTCTCTCTCTGATTTCCAGCATTGTTCACATTAAACCTACATTCGCATTTCCAAAGCCCAAATTTTCCACACAGGTGACATGGATTTGTTTTCTACAATGCTGACATGCCAAAACCCATTCTAGAAACTATTGGAACACTACAACCTCTACCTTGTGAGTGAAAATCCCACTGTTGAAAACCATTAACATCTTCCATTACAAGAGTCAAGTCAAGTCAAACGTCATTCGCAATGTTTCCATCACATAAAAGTCACACAGTAAAATTATGAAAACATAACTCATTAAAGCAAAACAGCACAACCAATGTTAAAACATATTCCAGGATACGTTCTCCATCATTTCTAGCAGATAAGTACAAACAATTTTAAAGTGCTAAATAGTGTATCCAATCAATCAACCAATCAATCAGGGAATTGTAAGAGCGCTACTCACCTGTGAGGGTCTCAAGGCGCTGAGGGGGGGGTCCGCAGATCTGTTTAGCCGAAGAGCCAGGTCTTGAGGGTCTTCCTGAAGGTGTTCAGGGAGGGGGCGCCGGTAGCTCGTTCCAGGTCTTGGCTGCAATGTGAGAGAAGGATCTTCCGCCTGCTCTGGCTCTGAGGATGCGCGGGGTTTCGGCCAGTGCGAGGTTGGAAGATCGGAGGTTTCTTTTGGGTACGTGGAAGTTGATCAAATAGCAGCAAAATCAGTAAACATATAAAGTTCATCACAAAGATTAACAGGAAAAAGGGATCACACAAAAACATAATATACCTCAGGAATAATGATGGAGCACATTAACATTTTCTATTCCTATTCATTCATACCTGATTACATAAACCAATTGAACTTGCACATTTCCCTCATCAAGCCAATTAAGTTCTTTCCTACGTAGCGAAGCTGCCCAAAGAAAAGATTCCATTATATAACGCACTGCGGATTTATAGAGGCGTTGCAAAAAGTGTAACGCATCCTTAATGTGCAATTTACCCCTACTGAGTAAAAAAGGAACTAAAATACAGTGCCTCTGCTGCTTATAAAAATGACAAAAAACTGAATATGCTCAGTAGATTGATGGGAGACTCCATCACATGGACAACTTGAAAAATTATTATAAGAATAGGATTTAGCTGGAAAACCCATCATCAAAGGGATGAGGTTCAATCTGAATCTCATCAACATGAAACAATGCTGTAAGTTTGAAACAAATGCCAAATATGAGTGCAACCCATGGCCCACCGAGGGAACAGAATGGTATAGTACGACAGAGGTCTTGTTCTTAAACTTATCCTGTCTTTTCCTAGCTGCTGAAACCAGAAAAGCCTGTTTCAGCTTAGTCCTAAGGAAGGATAGACAGTTGTCAAAGGTGTCAAACTAATCGCTCAATCACAGTTCTGCCAAAACTGCCTGGACATATTTCAACCAGGGAATCTTCTTCACCAGATCTAATTTGAGGCAATCTTTTAAAACTTCCTATTTTAACATCACCGTCTGTCTCCGCTATATAGAATGCCTCAATAACAACGGAGCAAGACGTAGAACATCTGCTATATATGATAGACCCAGCTCACTATGGCACTGATAACTGCAGCAACATTTGGGAAGTGACAGAAGACTCTTAAGAAAGTTATCCTCCACACGTTGGAGAGAATCAATATCTGCCATGCACCAAACTGCCGCACCATGCAATGGCAATGGCCTTTGCTTTTGCCTCATAGATAAGCAGGATCTGTGGGATAGGTCTGTTCTCAACTTCGTTTGAAAATTATATAATGCAGCTATACTTCTTTCAGAAAGCAGGGCTCTATTTGTAACCATACTTTCCATTTATATTTACTATCAAAGATTATCCCTAAATAGAGGGAGGATTCAACCACCTCAACGTTACGCTGTGCTGCATTGAAGGATGAGCGTTTTTTGTTACTCGGACCAGTTATTAAGATGTTCAATTTTGTTTTTTATAAACAAAAGACCCAGGGCAGCCATAAAACTAGTATAATCCTCAATAAATCTCTGCAGCGCTCTTGAGGTTCTTGCCAAGAGGACTGCGTCATCAGCATACAGGAGGATAGGAAGAGGGATTGCCTCAATATATGGTACATTCTTGGCGCTTGACTTTAATACTATCTCCACTTGATTCATATAAAGGGAGAAGAGAAAAGGGGCTGTTGTATTCCGCTTTAGGTGTCCGTATATAGGTTTTCCTGAATCATGTCCTTATATAGGCGCAATTCGCATTGCCCTTATATAGGCATAGAATCCCTGTCCTTATTTAGGCATTAACCGTGCACTCCAAATACAGGCATGGTCACCGACATCCGTCCACCCTAACGTCACAACGAGTTCTTAGAAACCAGACCCTTAAGCTTCGGGAGTTCCCCTAGCACAGGACTATTGATTTCTCCAAGAACTCATCTATTATGTATGAACCGTTATACCTTAAGGGTTCATTCCTGACGTCTTCCTCTGTCCGACTTCACGTCAATGCTAACATTCCAAGACACCTTCCAGGTATAAATATACCTTCCCTTGCCCAAGCAAGTTAGAGGAGACCTCGACTTCAGAGGAGCCCGTATCCCGGCCTGACGCACTGAGAAGACGCTGTCATTCCTGCACGCAGACGAATCCAGCTTCCAGTGTTCTGACTCCCTTCGCGGGGTGTTAGAGTTCCAGATCCGGCAAGAGATTCCCACCTCTCTCATTCTCAAGGTATGGAGCTGACTAGAACCTAGAGGGACTCTTGGCATACTTGGCGTACTATACTTACCATACTCTTAGTATACCATACTAGAGAATACTTCGCCTACTTCTTACCTTTCCCTACACCTAGACCAGGTTAGGTACATTGGGGTAGAACTAGCTTAGAGACGCATCATATGAGTACTCACATTTTTAGCTCATGTTATTTATGTACGTGAATATATGCTAAAAGATAATGCTAGCGCAGTATTATTTATTTCTACTACTTACGCTGTACATTATTTATCTTGCATACTGTCTTGTGATCATAACAGCACATATCTCTTACATGAGAAACAAGACTGTTCAATAAAACCCCTTTTATTGAAACGCCCGTCTTTCCTTTCTGTGTAACTCTGTAGAAACTAAGCATGTCGATTGACTGAGTGAAACTGTTATCTATTGTTTCCACGATTCTGAGACGTGTTCCGATTCTAAAGGGAAACAAAGTTGTCATGTTTTTTGGTTGCCAGAAACTACTCCCTTCTTGTTCTCAAGGAGTTTCTAGTGGCCTCTGAGCTAGCTGGCACAAGTAATTAAGTTTAATATACTCGATAGGGACATACCGACCTTAGTCCTATGTCAAGCCTATAGGTTATATTATTCCAATGCGCAGAGCCTATTAGGGAAATAGGAACTACACTACATGGCGCCCAAACGTTTGGTAAGGCAGTAATTTAACGCTAGATACTGAGTAACTCAGTCGTGCTTTTCTCAGAGACCCCTACTCACATACTCCATAAGACGTCTGAAGTGGGTAGGGTTAAATATCCGCCATAACTAATTAGGACAAAAAACCCTATATATTAGTTGTTTGGTTTGTTCAACGTTGAAGGATACAGTGTTCCAAAATATTGTGCACCTTATCTTTTGTTTCCTTGAAACTTGTTCTACATTTTTCAAAAAACAAAATGTCCACACGGGATAATGCCACCGAAAATGGTGGAGCTGCGGCTGACCCAGTCGTAACAGTTTTTAACTTTACAGGTTTAAATGAACCCAAGGAGGGTGTTATAGACATCGCTCCAAACTTAAGAAGAGCCATCACTCTAAAACTTATGAAACATGGCCTACCACCAAGAGGCAGTAGAGCAGTTTTCGTGATAGAGGCACACGAATCTTTTCAGACAGAGGTATTCTATTCATGGATAATATTCCCTGAATCAAATTCAGTAACAAGACTGTTTCACTTCTACAAAGAAGATGAACCACCAGAGGAATATATTCCTTTCGAGGATATTGAAATTCCACTAACATACCAGGAGCATCAGCTCTGGTTTAAAGGCGCCCTAAAACATCACAAAAACATTACCAGGCTCGGTCCACTAGGTAGACCAGGAGCAACTTGGCCGATTCTAGCCAGCTACACTCTTCATCCTGACCTCGAAATAATGTCAGACGAGGAATTACTTACTCAACTTACAGAGTTAATAAAAATTTACAGACAACTAGTCCAATATGTCATGCAGACTTTCACAGTCCAACCACCATTGACACTTCCAAATCAAACCCTTCAACAGGGGAATACACTACAAATTACACCACAGACTCTATACGCAGTCATGGGTAAAATGCCCACAAAACGTGAGCAAATTCCATTCTGGATAGATCAAAAAATTACTCAAATAGAAGCAGTATTTCCAAATACTAGCCCTTATGAGAAACACAGAATCCTAACAATCTGTTTACCAATGGGGATCACACCACAACTGGAAGACTGCACCACTTGGGGCTCAGTCTTTGCTGCCATCTATACTAAAACACATGGTGTTCCGTCAATTGAAGTAATACCAGATGTCCTGAAACAAATTCAAAACGAATACGGGGCAGAGCCTGCTCTGAATTTAGGTATGAAATTACTGAAAACTTTCGACCAGGTCTCAACAAAATATTATCTAATATTAAAGGAGAGGCAGCAGCAGTGGCGATCCGCCAACGATTAAGGGAATTCAATGTTACAGAACATCAAACTGGAACTACCCAGAATAATAGAACAATCTTATGCAGAATTAGGCAGAGATAGTTTGGGTGGAAGACCATTGAAGCCAAAACTATCTGAAAGTCCTGAGAAGGACTCTATTAAACAAACTCCTACGTCTTCTAAAAAGAAGTGGGAAACTAATAAACAAAATTCAAACGAGAAACGTTCTCAATCCCGAGGAAGGTCTCCTCAAAAGGAGCTCTCTGCAAGGAGGTATAACCTCAGGAATAGGGATAATTTAAAAAAACCTGCCAGGTATCAAGATACTGATACACGTTTCTCTCGTACCTTTCAGATCTCGTCACAGACATCGGAAAGAAGAGGACGGTCAGAACATAGAGAAGAACGCGTGAAATAAAAAGACGACAAACACGTTCAGAAAAGTAAATCTAAACCTCAATTCTCAAAAAAGAAGGTAGCAGGTCTGAAGGTCAGACATGCCGAGGATACTGAGAACACAACTCAAGAACGGAGAATGGGCTCAGACAATGCTGGACAGTGCGGCAGAAGTCACAATAGCTCGCCAGAACCTGAAGGAACTTCTGGAGATAGTGGACTTGAATGAGTACATTACAGTTGAGACTGTAGACACCAGGGTTAGTACTCCACAAAAGTTATATGAAATAACACTCCGGATGGAGGGAGACATACCAAGACAGGTGAAAGCACTCTTTTGGGAAAAACTTTCAAGGGGCTATGACATACTTCTAGCAGAAAAAGACTGGCCACCACAATTTGTCAGGGAGTGCCCACATGGTGAAGACATTATTATGCCTGCCTTCTCCAACCATATTTCCAATTCATCTAAAATATACTTATGCCAGGAAATGGGCAGTTGCCCAGGCCCCAGCATTATACAAAAATCATGTAGGATGGGATGAGGACTCACCGCACCATAAAATACATCTAAAAAATGAACCTACTGCACAGAGGCAGCACCCAATAAAGCAAGAAGCTAAAAAACAGGTCAGGGAGATCTTAGATCAACTTGAATACCAAAGGGTGATTGAAACATGCACCTCTTCAATGAACAATCCTTTGTTTCCTGTCTCCAAACCAGACAATATATATCGTCTAGTTTTGGATTACAGACACTTAAACACTTGTTCTAAAACATTTGCAGTGCAAAATGCACATAGTACAGCATTAATGAATAACATTGTGCGTAAAAAATATAAAACCACATTGGACATCTCAAATGGTTTCTTTTGTCAAAACATAGCACCTGAAAGCAGGTACTTGACAGCTTTCTCAATAATGGGGACTCAGCGTCAATTTTGTCGACTCCCACAAGGGTTCAAGAACAGCCCGGGGTTCTTCTCAGCGAGGGTAACGGAGTTACTACAAATTTATGATAATGAGGCATTGTCATATGTCGATGACATCTATCTGACAGACGATGACCTGGACAAACACTTGAACAGGGTGAGTACCATTATATTGGGCTTCGCCTCTGAGGGCTATAAGTTCAACTTTAAAAAATCCAGAATTGCCCATCTCAATGTCCTTTTTCTAGGATATGAGCTTTCAAGTGAAGGCAAGAGCTTGGCAGCCAACTTTTTAGAAAGGTGTGCACTGCTCCAACCTCCAAAGACGCTGAAAAATTTACAATCCATCTTGGGTTTCCTAAATTTTGGAAGAACTTACATTCTAAATTACGCAGAAAGGGTTAAACCTCTCTACGCATTAATCAAACCTGATTTTTCAATCAAAAATTGGACACAGGAACACACAGAAATCTTGCGTTCACTCCAAGCTAACATGTTAGCAACAAATCACTTACAAACACGCGTAAGTCAACGCAATTTGGTGATCCGAATAATTTCGGGTCAATGTGGATTCACCTACTTAACATTTAATGAGGGTGAAAAAGTACCAATTGCATACAAATCACATTTGTATACACAAGCAGAAATGCGCTTCACTTCAACTGAAAAATACTGACAGCAGTTCAAACCACTGTAGCAAAAGAAAGAGCTCTAGCCCAAGGGAAACGCATTATTGTCGTAACCCCAGTACCGGCTTTAGAGGCGGTCACAAAAGCGAGCATTCCAAATGCTAAATCATTACATCCTAGATGGATACAATGGGTTAATTCTCTTGCTGCAACAGATGTTGAATATGTTTTTGATCCTGATCTAAAAACACAAGCGTTCCTGCAATATGAACATGAATGTCCTCTGCCCACTGAGATTCTGCCTCTCGATCAGTACGAATTCATCATTTACACTGACGGATCCACACAACCCACTACAGGGAGTAAGCAAGCTTACAGTGCAGCATGCGCAATCGTTAAAGGTCGCATGCACGATGGTAACTTCAGACCTATGGTCACAAACACCCAATCTCTAGGAGATTGTACAGCTCAGCGAGCTGAACTACAAGCATTCAAACTGGCACTTGAAAGTACAGATCGAGAATTCCCCACATTAATAGTGTGCGATTCTTTCTACTGTGTGCAGTCGTATAATGAATATATACAAACTTGGCTTGAAAATGGGTTCAAAGATGCAAAAGGTGGCACAATAAAGCATAAAACGCTTTGGGAACAAGTAGTTCAGTTAAAAAGCGAACTACCAAAGGCTCATGTGATACACACACTGAGTCATCAACATGATGGCGTTCACGTTGCAGGGAATTCATTGGCTGACGAAGCCGCAAAGGGGGCTGTTCAGACGGCTTCCGTACCTGTGATCACTCATTCAAAAACGAGAATAGACAGTGAGATAATGTTGGCTGTCAGTGCTACGAGCAAAGGCAGTGGTGCAGCGTTACCAAAAAAGTTTCCACTCAAGTACTCTTATGTAATTGATGCGAACAACGTTCCTTTTGCTCGAATCCCTGGAGTGGGGGATAGGGTAATTCCAAACAAGAACGTAGATTAGGACTAATCCTAGCAGCACATGAAGGGATAGCCTCTGCCCATGCAGGTATTTCTGCAACAGTATCTTTACTGAAACAAAGATATTGGTGGCCTGGCATTAGGAAACAGACCAAGCACTATGTTCTGGAATGTGAAATATGCCAACAGATGAAAGTCTCCACAGTGAAACGTCCTGCGCAGACACCCCTGTTAATTTCAGACAAACCATTAGCTTGTGTTTACCTGGACCACTGCGGTCCCTTGCAAAGGGACGGTAACTATAAATGTATAATGGTCGCAGTGGATTCTTGCTCTAGGTTCCTATGGATATGGCCTCAGCGCTCGGCTGACGCTCGAACTGTTATAAAAGATTTGCGAGTCTTTATCGGCACATACGCAATAGGCACGCTACATTCTGACCAGGGCCCTGCGTTTAGCTCTCGGGCTTACAAAGAAGCCATGGCCAGCTTGGGCGTTGCATTGCGGTACTCCTCTCCGTTTCATCCTGAGGGAAATTCTGTTGTGGAAAGGAAAAACCGGGACATAAAGCAGTCTATAACAGCTAGGGTATTAGGTTCGGGTGATGGGTGGGTCAAACATCTTTATGGGGTCCAACGCTCATTAAATAATTTGCCAAGAAGTTCTCTAGGGGGTTCACTCCATATGAGGTCCTATTTGGGACAAGAATGTGGGTGCCAGATCTAGAATGTAAAGGCACAGTGGTGGAAAATAAACCCTTTGATATCAAAGATCGTTTGGCTGTTTTACAGGATCTAAATGAACTAAGATCGAAACAAAGCAACGTGTTCCTGCAGCCAACCACCACTGGGGAAAAACCGGCGGTCCCAGCAAGGCCTGTCTGGATTCCAAAAGTTGGGGATCTAGTCAGAGAGAAAATTGCGGACAAGAAGGAATTTGGACCTTCTTACAGACAACCAGTACCTGTCCTAGCCGTACACGGAACAAGAACAGTACTTCTGCCGCCCCTTGCTGGAAAAAAGGAGAAAAGATTTGTGTCCATCGACCTCATCAAACCACAGTATGTGGCCAATACTAAATAATAGGCCTCGTGGACTCCCACCTAGTAGCAGACGCACTCCTCTTGCTACTATCCAAGAGGTTGAGACAGAAAGACTGATAACCATCGAGAATTCAGCAGTAACAGATGAAGGACTGAGCAACAATGCTATGGAACTCATCCCTCTTGAAACTTAAGTAACAGTTCGTCCAAATACACCTGTCTACACCAATGTAACAAGTGATCAACTGGTTCCAGCAATTTCGACAAATCCTGATGCAATTCCAACAATTGACAGAACTGCTTCTGGCTATTTCATTAACTTTGATACGTTTTCTGAGGATCTGAGTGAGCCTGAGACGTCGCCAGCATCAAGAACTTTTAAACAGCAAGTTCAAGACTTTTTTCATTTTTTGAGAAAGACTTATCTGGTTTCACCATGGATTGAACTATGGATTATTTCTGGAATATTTTTCTTTCTGCTATAGTTAGCTTAGGTTATGACTATGAGCGTGCTTATAAATGGCAGATACATCCATTTGGACATTGAAAGTAAAGATGTGAACTTACTTTTGAAACCTCACAAATCATCCCATCGTGAAGCAAGAGACTTGTCAGCAGTGAACATCACAGCCGTTCCTATACAGGATGGTATAGTGTGGGACAAAACTGATTTCGATATATTCGGCCCTACGGAACATTTGAACATTACACATTTATTTAAGATTTCACTAAGTGATTTTGTTTCATCCAGTACCTATTCTGATGATTGGGACTATGAAACTGTAAATGACATGATGTTTGACCTAGAAAAGACTGCTGCATTTTCTAATAATGAATATTTAGAGGGTTCATCAGACTATGAACAGCTGTATTGCTATAACCACTATGGTCATCATTTTTTGCATAAATCTGCAACACCTAGAAATGTGTTTATGTTTAACCAATGGGAGCATTGTCCTACACCACCCAAAGGTAGTTCAAAAACATTTGCTAAAAAGTTTCCATATTTTTCAGGATACAATACATCTGATCCAGAAACATTTTACTATAAAAATGTAAACAAAACAGGACTGAAAATTATGTTAACTAATACAAAACAGATTTACTCTGCAGCATTTACTGCCCAACTGTCTAGACATGGTTTCGACTTATGGAAAGACGCAATAGACACAAAATCTGTCTGGGGTACTAAAGATTGGCAAGTGCAGGGGATAGAAGCTTTGTTTAGAGCCTGTATCATCCCTCAGCAAATAATGTTTTTTAATGACACTGTGCAACAAACGTCTTGCCTTGGTTTAGCCAAGATCAAAGACATGAAAACTCCTTCTGTACCAACACCTACCAGTAATAACAATACACAGGCGGCGGTTACAGTTGACACAATACTACAACTCAACAGAACAAATCCTGATTGGAGAAAATGGTTGATCTGGCCCATAGACACAAACAACTGTCAAGAGAGATTCCTGAATAAAACACAGGGGTTTACTATTCATAGGCCAGACCCACGATACGTCCAAAGACAACAACCGGGGATAGTAACAACATACAGTGTAGGAAAATTATGCCTCGATTGGCTGCAAAAATCTACACTTAAGGATGTGAAACAACACTTATCTTTACTTAAAGAAGACGCAGACCTTAGGGAATTCTTGCTTGGACCAAGAAAACCGCGTCAAAAACGTTTCATATATGCCGGCATCTATGCTGCTTATAATGACGCATGGAAGGTGTCACAGATGGAGGCCGCAGAACGAATACGTGAACTTGAACGTATTCATTTAGAGAAAACTCTCTCTGTGGTCGACAATGGGTTAACAACTTTGTCCTCCAGAATTTATTCATTGGACAGTATTGTATCCTCTGCTATCAACATACTGGAACAAGATTTAGCCATGTTACAACAAGGCCAATCTCAGTAACGTTCTATTGTGTTATTAAGCTGGACGCTGCAATCTTTGCGTGCGGGCTATGTGCCTTGGCGTTTTATCAACACGTCGACTCTGTTTGCAGAATACAATCTAACTGATAAACAGATCGAACTGGCACAAAGGGGAGCAAAGTATACAGTGCTGAGCATTGAAAAACTGGAAAAATTACCATTTACGGTGGCAGATAAACCAGCTACAGAATGGCTTATTCATGGCAAAATCACTCTGCCTGTGACAACTTTTCAGTTTCAGTATTGCCTCAAACAAATGCAAGCAGGCAAATATGAAAGGTTGGGTAAAGAATACATTAAGACATCCTGGAATTTACCTTACACATATAGATGTTGGAGTGGGGATCGTGAAGTGTTTCTAAGCGGTACACACTGTGAAAGTGCACTGAGCGGTTCACTGATTTGTCGGGACATTTCTTTACACGGGGCTTGTAATGGTTCTGTGGCAAATTTGTCCTGCCACCAGCAGGGTACACTGGCTACTGTGGTTAATCCAACGTTTGGCCAACTTTCTAATGGGAGTTACCTCATGTTGAATGATCAGAGTTGCTGTGGCATGTTGCCAGGCATCCCATATCTAGTAACGGTCGACTCCAGGGTCACTTGCTGTATGCAAGTATTGTTTGCCCCAATAGACACAGTCAGGGAGTTGCCTTTGTGGCCTTCGTTGAATGTCTCTTTTATACGATTTGATACTTTAAGCAGAATGAAAGCCATGCTTATACAACAAACAGTGCCTCTGACCTCGGCCAAAGAAATATATGATTTACAAGTTGCAAGGACTTCAGCTGAGATACAGGCTTTAATTCGTACAAACTGCCCTATACATTTCGTAGAAATGATAGGACGTATCTTTAACATGTCTGATACAAGCGGAATTGTACATGTATTTAAGACCATCTGTTCCGGACTATTAGCACCTTTCCAGGCTGTCCTCGGAATAATCCCAAACTTCGCACATTCGGTCTTTGGTGGTGTGCCGTTAATTCTAGCACTTGTTGCAGGAATTCTGTTTCTATTCCTCCTACTACGCTATGGCAAGCCTATTCGCCAACATCACTCCGAGCGATGTGGAGAAAGCTCTCCTTGAACGGAAATGCCGTGAGCGAATAGTACAGCTTTTGGGCATGCCACATCTACGGGAACTTAATACAACGTGGTTCCTGTCATTCAGACCAATCTGGCAAGATTGCATCTTACCTGTTCTACGCTGCCTGTTTTGCGGTGAAGAATGCGTGCTAGACACCTGTCTAACACTCTCATCAGTCATGCCAACGGATGTCGATGCTCTGCTGGACCTCATAACGGCCCATGCTGTGTGTTGTCCCCAGAGGCTACCAATCCTGATGACGGCATTCATTGAGATCTCACAGACGCTTCCAGCAGCTGCTGAGGTACGAGATGGATCAACAGGCACACAGGTAACAACGGACACGAACATTGCATCTTCTGCTGAAGGCGATGTTTCTCATCTCTGTGCAATTAACCTTCTGAACGAGGTGTTCCAAATGTCACCAACTTCGGTGGACGATTATTTTGGTGATGGACATAGATGATCTAATGTTTACGCCAGACCCATACACTGACTTTGATTCGGCTCGCAGTGTACCAGGGCAACAATGAAATTTGGCCTTCATATTTTTCAAAGTTGGAACATTTCCCAGAATTGAACTTTTTTCTTTTTAGAATTTTTTTTTTTTTTTAAATGACATGGCAAAATGAATAATCTGCTTACAATAGAACTAGTCTTATAAAACGGACTTCTTTGAATACTTCCAGGGACACATTGTCACCTTACTTGTCTAACATTTCATTTAATTCCATGATATGCATTGACTTTGATTTTTGAGAACTTATCGACCATTTCATCATATGTATATATTTCTGTTTCATTCACGTTGCATTTTACTTCCATTATATGCTTAGAATGAAAACGATGCTTTAAATGTACAGTACCAATTGCATTCCAACAGTTTCTTTTAGACTTCTTTTAATATGCTTTTAGGAATGTTTTTAGCAACATGTGGTACTCAATTTTATGTTTAGCATTTAAATGTTTAGCATTTAGTATTATCGTTCATTCGAAAGTGGAGTGGGTGTTGTATTCCGCTTTAGGTGTCCGTATATAGGTTTTCCTGAATCATGTCCTTATATAGGCACAATTCGCATTGCCCTTATATAGGCATAGAATCCCTGTCCTTATTTAGGCATTAACCGTGCACTCCAAATACAGGCATGGTCACCGACATCCGTCCACCCTAACGTCACAACGAGTTCTTAGAAACCAGACCCTTAAGCTTCGGGAGTTCCCCTTAGCACAGGGCTATTGATTTCTCCAAGAACTCATCTATTATGTATGAACCGTTATACCTTAAGGGTTCATTCCTGACGTCTTCCTCTGTCTGACTTCACGTCAATGCTAACATTCCAAGACACCTACCAGGTATAAATATACCTTCCCTTGCCCAAGCAAGTTAGAGGAGACCTCGACTTCAGAGGAGCCCGTATCCCGGCCTGACGCACTGAGAAGACGCTGTCATTCCTGCACACAGACGAATCCAGCTTCCAGTGTTCTGACTCCCTTCGCGGGGTGTTAGAGTTCCAGATCCGGCAAGAGATTCCCACCTCTCTCATTCTCAAGGTATGGAGCTGACTAGAACCTAGAGGGACTCTTGGCATACTTGGCGTACTATACTTACCATACTCTTAGTATACCATACTAGAGAATACTTCACCTACTTCTTACCTTTCCCTACACCTAGACCAGGTTAGGTACATTGGGGTAGAACTAGCTTAGAGACGCATCGTATGAATACTCACATTTGTAGCTCATGTTATTTATGTACGTGAATATATGCTAAAAGATAATGCTAGCACAGTATTATTTATTTCTACTACTTACGCTGTACATTATTTATCTTGCATACTGTCTTGTGATCATAACAGCACATATCTCTTACACGAGAAACAAGACTGTTCAATAAAACCCCTTTTATTGAAACTCCCGTCTTTCCTTTCTGTGTAACTCTGTAGAAACTAAGCATGCACGATTGACTGAGTGAAACTGTTATCTATTGTTTCCACGATTCTGAGACGTGTTCCGATTCTAAAGGGAAACAAGTTGTCATGTTTTTCGGTTGCCAGAAACTACTCTCTTCTTGTTCTCAAGGAGTTTCTAGTGGCCTCTGAGCTAGCTGGCACAAGTAATTAAGTTTAATATACTCGATAGGGACATACCGACCTTAGTCCTATGTCAAGCCTATAGGTTATATTATTCCAATGCGCAGAGCCTATTAGGGAAATAGGAACTACACTACAGGGCGAGCACGCAGCCCTGCCTCACCCCACATTCTATACCAAACGGTTTTGTACATTCCCCCTCTCTTCCATATCTTACACTTGTTGTAGCCCCTGAGTATAACGGCCTGAAGAAATTGATTATCAGGAGGTTAATTCCCATATGGGCCATGATCTCCCAGAGTTTGGTATGAATCACACAATCAAATGCGGCTGAGAGATCCATGAAAGCCATATATAAATGACCCTTTTTTGCTATCGAGTACTTAGCTATCATTAAACTTAAATTTAAACATTGGTCGATTGTCCCTCTCCCTTTCCTGAACTCATACTGGACCCTAGTCAAGGCTTTTCCGTCTTCAAGCCAGTCTTCTAATCTATTTAAGAGCAAACAGCCCATCAGCTTAGCAGAGCTGTCTATTAGGGATATTGGTCTATAGTTTTGGGAATACTCTTGTCCCCCTTCTTGAATATGGGAATAAGTATGGAGTGCTTCCATGACTCCGGAGGGCCCACTCTAGCTATGGCGTTAAAAACATTCATAAGAAGAGGAGCCCATAAATCAGGGTTTTCCAGGAACATATCAATCGGTACCCCATCTGGACCTGGAGCTTTTAAGGGGCGTGATTCTGTTATTGCTCTGGAAATTTCCCCCATATGAAAGCATAAATGAGTATTGCTGGACTCGACCGATGGCAGCTTCAAAAAAGTAACTGTCCCTGGAGGCTTTTTAAAAATAATTTCAAAATATGACACCCAGCCTTCTTCCTCTATATGGACCTCTAAAGAGGGAGCAGCTTTGTCTTTTAAATTGGGGGCATTCACAATCTTCCAAAAAGCTTTGGAATCCTTGATTTGAGCTGCCTGTTTGAAATCATGCCAAGCTTCCTCCCTCAACATTTTCAACCTCCTAATTCGCATGTGCCTGTATTAGTCTCTTAAGTTGCAAATCAAAGGGCTATCTCAAGGAACCTTAAGTAGAGCCACTGTTAAGTTAGAAAAGGCCTGGGTGCAGGCAGAGTTGAACCAACGTTCCATCAGTGGAGATTTATGGGGAAAAGGGCACTCCATGGAAAGTTTTGCTGCCTCGAGAACTTCTTCAAAGGACTGCTTTATAAGTGCTGGATCCTCCTTAGGCTGTAAACAGACTGAGAAAGCTGTATGTTTACTATGAAGCACCTTTAAGAGGATTGTTTGATTATCCACCTTCGCCCAGTTAAGAATATAACAGTTTTTCCTAACTAACCATGGTTTTGGGACAGTCTTACTAAGAGACCTACCCATCAGCCCCCAACTCACCATAAACGTAAGGATGGCGTGATCACTGAACCCTGTAAAATTCACCTGCATATTGTATATTCTGTCAATAAAATGTTCTATAGCCATTAAGAAATTAGTGGTAGAGCCTTTGTCTACACTATCAAGTGTTGCCTCCATTTAATTATTTACTGGGTTCACAGGGTTTAGGATGACCAGATCAGCTTCATTAATAAACTGTTCAAAGCATTCCTACACAGATTGTGAACAAAACACACCACATTCTCTCCTTCCTGGACTACCATCCCATAATCAGCCCTCTCTAATCTCTGACAGATTCTTAAATTAAAGTCACCCAACCATAAAATGTCAGCACCTTTATGCAAAGTAGGGATTAAGGCCCTCAGAACCTGCTCCAGGGTTGCTACTATTTGAACCCTATCCCCTCAGGACAGTTATAAAAATTATTTAGAAGAACATCACTCTCTGTATTTCCCTCACAGACCAGGAGCTGAAAATATGGAGAAACAGTGACAAACTCCATAATTTTTAGATTCAAGGTGTTACTAATCAAAGTTAAAATTTCTCCCTTGGCCTGTCCGGAGGTAGCAGGTATTGCTGGGGATTGGTAAAAGTGATATCGATCCAGAAACACAGGGCCCACTTCCCAAGTCTCTTGGTGGCAAATTATATTGTAATTAGCAATCTTCCAAACCCATTCCTTATTATCCTTATTCTTATTGTAGCCCACTATGTTCCACGTAGCCATCCTAATGGAATCCTGACCTCCTACCTCCTTCAAATTTCCCAACAGGGTAGCCGCCCTAGGCTCAATACTACTATTCACTGTGCCAGCCTTTTTGACCAGTCAGTCACATTCCTCTAAGTCCATCAGGAAGGTAAATCTATTTTCAAGGGGGAGCGCGGATGTGCTAGTTAATGAAGTAGTGTAAGAATGTGGGGGGCAGTTTGGTCTTAACTGCCCTACACCTGATCTTTTTAAAAGGTGCTGATTGTAAAAATAATCCAGGGAAACTGCAAATATCTGTTAATTCAGTGTGGGGCCATCCAGAAGAAGATATAGAGTCTGCTCAAATAGCCTAGGGCTATCCAGATTTACCACAATACAGTCCTCCCCGAAGGCCTTCGCTCACAAACTTTGTGTTTCTGCTTGTTTCTCCCTGAGCTCCGGAACATTTACCAAGACCAGGACTTATGGGCGACAGAAAGGAGGAAGATTTAATACCTGCGAGCCCTGTGCCCTCCCCCCACATGGGTCAGCGCCTAAGGGTTCCCCCCTCTCGGTCTCTTTGGGACATGCCCCTTCACTTAGTGAGGAAGGCCTTTCTCTGAATTATTACCAGTGATGATGGTGTTAGGGGGCAAAGTCTAACTGCCGTTATCAGGGTGCAATGCAGGCCTATGTAAATCACCAGAGGGAGGAGCTATAGTAGCGGCCGAGGGATGGAAAGACTTAATTGGCAGCACAGGTACAAGGCCTTTCAGCTCTCTCTCTTCCTCCCTCACTGTCGGGGTTGGAAAAAAAGGATTAGTTAAAGGGTTCAATTTACTGTTTGATATGCCAACTAGTGCTATCTGTAAAGAACTACTGTTATTGGGGGGGAGGGTAAAAATATGAGAGGCGTTGTTCAATTGCCTCCAATTTTCCCAATATCGGCTGCAAATGGATCGCCAGGATCGATTCCAACCTCATGCAGACCTCCTCAGTGGGCACGTGATGATCGCACCCTGGCCCCTTCTTACGTTTTTTAGGTCTAGTGGCTACAGAGAGCCTGGGTCACCCCCTTTTCCTTTTAACTGAATGGCCGGCTGAGATCTCATTCAACCCTAAATGCATAGTCCCATGATTCCTGGTCGGAGAATTGGACTGTTGCCGCAAGGTAACTGTATCAGTGGCCAAATCACCACATAAAAGTGGAGGCACCTCAGTAATAGGCTGAGCTGATCCGGCCTCCTCAATGGAGAGTCGTCTCTCAGTCAGTTCAATCTCTTTGGTCAAAACATTAGCAACTCTTACCAGAAAGGCATCCAATGTATGAATTATTTCACCTTCTGTGCCTGGGCCTTTTTCCTTTTTCTTGCCCATTGCGCGGCGAATCACAATGTCAAAGTACTTGATGTTAGAGGGGTGGCCTGGCCTGGCCTTTTCCGGTGCCACGAGTATGCATCGTGCTGAAAAAGCGTATATAGGGCGGGCTCACATGCAAGTAATGCTGGGGCTTGCAGTCCTCCCAGCAACAGGTCGCCCAATGCAACTGGACACTCTCTCCTTGGCGACAGTATAGTGATGCTGGTAAAGCTCACATGGAACCTGGATGCATGAAAACAGGGCTGCAGTATGTGGTTTAGAATGGTGTGAATCGGAGAATCAGCTCCCAAAAAGGATTTCGCGGATGTGGGTGATGAGTCAGAAGTACATGGGTGACAAACACAGCCAACGTGTGAAATAGTGTCTTCTGAATAAAGAATTGCCCCCCTCCCAGCACGTCAGGATCCAGGTGTAAGGGCCCTTTGAGTAATGCCATCTGACCCAAACACTTCCAACAAGAAGGCCTGAGTCAGCAAATGGTAGGAGAATATGAGGGGGGCCGGGAGGAAAAATGTGGCTGCAATCCTGCACTGTTGCAGACAGACAACTATAAAGTCCCCCAGTATAGTCGTCTTCAAAAGATGGAGAAAATAGAAAGCACAGTCTCACCAGAACAGGCCTCGTGTTGGAAGAAAGCACATGAATTTAGGCCTCAGTAGTCAGTCCGTAAGGGTCGCCGCTCCCGATGCTTATTGTGAAGCGGAGGTAGGACCGGACCAGCTAGTGAATTTCATGTTGTTGCCAGATGAGGGTGAAACAGTCAGTAATGGTACTCGAGGGACAGCGCGATTCTCCCCCAAGAAGCACCGTAGTGTCCCAGGCAGAGTAAGCCATCAGTGATAGCGTGATTCTCGGGGGCCCAGTGGTGTACAGAATCAGGGCGGGTGATTTACCTCACTTACCGCCGATACTTGTTAGATATCCTGGCAGGTCCCAGGGGCTGTGTCCGGCAGCGGTGCGAGCCATGGCAGAACGCCTCACAGCCCAGCGCTTGGAACAGGGTGTTGGCAAAAAGAGGTCTCCTGGGCCCTGGCTGTGCCCAGTTTTAACTAAGGCGGCTCTCCGGTACCGTCCTCAACAACAGTGATAGGTCAGAAGTCCCGATGGCCGCCCATCGCTGTTAAACATTCAGGATGTCGGGATCACGACAAGGAGCTAAATTCCTCAATTTCGCCATCTTGGTCATTACAAGGGCCGATTTAAATCCTCGAAATACTGGAACTGTCTTGTCAAAACCCAAAGGATTCTGACCTCTTTGTACTGCTTTCATCTGGGCTATCAACAATTTGTACTTAGATTTCTTATGGATTACCTCTAATTCATCTCAGCAGTACTTTGCGTAACACAAAATTTAATGAATTGGTCTGTTCTGCCTGCATAGTAGAAGCTGATGAATCATGGAAGAAATGTCAGGTCTCAAACCATTCACAAATCTGTAAACAAAATGTGCTATAACCTTTTCTACCACATTTTCTATTCCACTATACTGTTGAAAAACCTCAGCCTCTCATAATTGGAATGAACAGTTTTTTAAAGTTCTTGTGTCATTCTGTCAATTTTTATCCAATCAATTTCTTTAGAAGAAACCTTGGTTTTTACGAAAGTAATCACTTGCTGATATTTCTTCAATACCACTGGAGATGGGGCACCCATTCTAGGATCCCTCTCTGGTTCCATTTCAGGCCAATCTACAGAAATTTTACATTCTGTCCGCAAGTATCCAGGAACCAAAATGTCAAACAGGGTAATCAAATCTATCCACAGAACATTTTGAAACTTTTACAAACTGTTCAATTTGTCTGTATCAGTCTACTGGATTATCTCTCAATTTGTGGAATTCATTTGTGAATGACAAAATATCAGTCCTAGTCCAAGGCACATGCACATACAATCCACGGAGTACTTCCCTCATAGGAAGCATCTGTATATCTCCATCTCCTCCGTCGATTACAACTGGAGATGTCTGCATCCTAACTCTCTCTGTTTCCTTCTTTTTCAACCATCTACCTTCCCATTTCTCTCTCTCTCTTCATTTCTTGATCAGTGTCATTAGTTCCTCAATCTGTAATTTCCTTCCAGCTGGCCTCATGTTAGCAAAATCTCTGTCACTAAAGTCTAACCTGTATGTCCCTTGCAAAACCTTTGATCTCTGAACATCAATTTCATATTTCTGAGCCAATTTAACTAGCTTCTCATGTGTTTGCCTAAATCGTTGAGTAATGTCTTTACAAAGAAACAATAGTTCCTCCTCCTGGCAAGTATCTAATCGAGATGGACTAAGAGTTCCCAAAATAATTTCTTCTAACTCTTCCTTTAGCTTGGCCACATCTAATGTTCTTCCTTTTACTGGGACTGGAACAGTTTTAGAACTTTGATTAATAATCGGGGTGCTAAACCCTCTGAGCCAATCATTCAATTCTTGAGGACTAAATCCAGATTGTTCTCTTGGAGTATTCGAATGCAAATCTGCATTGGTCAAATATCTACTTGTTCCATGTTGCACATTTAAAAAGGATGTATCAGGAACTGAAATTCCCACTGGCACAGTCATTTCAGAAGCATTGTAGCTTATTTCAGGAGGCCCACTCGTTCTGGAGACATAAAAAGTGGTAACCTCACTTGTTTAATAAACAAAAGGTGGTAACCTCTGAACAATTCTGCTTCTAGGATCAAATTGTGTCTGATTTAAAATGGAACCTGTACTCTTAGTACCTGTAGTATTACTGCGTTTTGAAACCATAGGCGTCTGGAGCAAGAATCTTGTTACCAATACTTATGTGCAGTATTTACTCCAACGGGTATAGTCAAGGTATGGGCAGTATTTACCTGTGACCCAGATTCATAAAGAGGTACAACAGAACCAATAGTGGAATGGTTAAAGCATTTGGGGCCAGATGTACGACCCGTTTTTGCATGCGCAAACGGGTTTGCGACCCGTTCGCGCATGCAAAAACCTCATGGGCCATGTACAAAGCCTATTTAGCGAGTCACAATTTATTTGCAACTCGCTAAATAGGTTTTGCGACTCGCTATTAGGAAGGGGCGTTTCCTTCCTAATAGCGACCGCAAAGCCATGTACCAATGTTTTGCGCCCGCAATTGCGGTCGCAAAACACTTGCAAATTACCACCCTCTTCAAGAGGGTAGTAATGGAGTCGCAAATGGGAAGGGGTCCCCAAGGGACCCCTTCCCCTTTGTGACTGGCTCAGAAAATATTTTTTAACGGCAGGCAGGGGTCCCAGGGACCACAACCTGCCCTTTAGAAATGAAACGAAAACGTTTCATTTTCTTTTTTTGTAAATACAACCTGTTTTCCTTTAAGGAAAACGGGCTGCATTAAAAAAAAACTGCTTTATTTAAAAGCAGTCCCAGACATGGTGGTCTGCTGAGCCCAGCAGGCCACCTTACCTGGGAGGGCCTGCCATTCCCAATGGGGTCGCAAATTGCGAGTGGCTCATTAATATTCATGAGCCTCGCATTTTGCTACCCCAATGGGAATCGCTAACAGTGTCTCTGACACTGTTGTACATCCCAATTTGTGACTCACAAAATGCGACTCGCAATTGCGACGCAATTTGCAAGTCGCAAATTGGGTGGTCGTACATCTGGCCCTTGGAGCACTCAAATCAAATGGGATCAACGGAGCTGTTATTTCTGTCCCCCACTCCCCTTACAGGAGAAATAACTATAGTCTCTTTTGGTATTTTTGGCATAACAGAGACATTTGGAATGTCAGCTGTATTTCCATTTGTCAAACTTTACTCTGAGATTCATTGCATGGTGTTGGGCAATTCATCAACAAATCATTCAAAAGATTGTCATCTAAGTCACTACTTTCTCCTGCTGTTTCAGCATCACTCTTTTCTGTCTCAATATGTTTCCGCTCCTCTTTCCATTTTCCCCTAATGTCTCCTTCGACTGCTTTCAAAGGTTACATTCTTGTTTCCTGAATAACATCTGCCCTCCAGACTTTCTGTTGTGCAGCCCATCTAGCTTCTGCATACTGATCTTTAATTCTTCTATACTGTCCCTGATATTTTTCTTTCTTTTTTGATAAGCTAGGTGTTCCCAAGTATTTAAGGCCTCAAATTAAGCAGGTCTTGGAGGTGATCTCATTTCATATAATTTCCTCCTTAAATTCTCAATGATTATCAAAAGAAATGTCCCATGACTAGAAAAATGTAGGACTTCGTCTTTCTCTGTAAATGTGTGCCATTGTTCAATCCAAATACATGGATGTGATCCTTTATCCATTAATACGGTGTATCCTGGCATACACTCAGGTGGTACGTCTTCTCCTACTCTAACAGGTCTGGTCACGTCTTCTTGTATTAATTTTCATAAAGCTTTGAAAAACGTGTTTTCCGCAAAACCCAGGAAACCAAATTCTCCCATAACTCTCTAGTTCGGCAATAAACAGCCAATAACCGCGCAGCTTTCTTTGATGTAGTCAACCAATCTCAGCGTGGCTTTACACCAACCGACTAATCACAGCACGACACACTGTGACATCAATCTCACTCCTTGCAGCAGCTCACCCTCCTTTACAATTTTCTTCAGCGTGTGTTCTACGTAATTACACAGTACAATATGCAAGCAATTTCAACAGTTAACTCTGTCTGCTCCAGTAAAGGAAAAAGATATGATACTAATAATAAGATTAATTCTATACCTATCTTTATCATTCACTTCAAATGAGAGCTCAACCAGTGGAGTCTCTCTCTAATTCAGCTGCTGAGAAAGGGAACCCCCTCTAAGGAATGATAAGGTCTGGGAGAAAAGGGGGGAAAAATACAAAGACCAAACTAACAGAATACCTCCCACTTGACCTCTATTTCTTTATGTCTGGGCAATGGCTACTACAAAAGGGCTATTACAAAAACATTTTCTACAACATGTGTTTCAAATCAACTTTCTTTTATTTCAAATATATACTCATTCCTTTTCTTGTATCAATATAAAAAACACACAATTTCTTTTAAAACATTTTTCAACGATTATTTAGTTTGTGTATATTGTTTTTTTCTCTTTTTTAACACATTTCATAGCACATACTATAATTTTATACAACTGTGAACCCCTATCTACACAGTGATAATACAAATTGTATACTCAAAAATCGCTAACATACATACCCAACCACACCAATCAAACTAACAATCAACCCACATACACATACACAATCCAGTCAGAAGGAAAAAAGATGTTTCTCGGTCTCCTTGACCCTGTCGTGGGCTGAGCGCATACAACGTGGTCAAACAGCCAATAACAGCGCAGCTTTCTTTGATGTAGTCAACCAATCTCAGCGTGGCTTTACACCAACCGACTAATCACAGCACGACACACTGTGACATCAATCTCGCTCCTTGCAGCAGCTCACCTTCCTTTACAATTTTCTTCAGGGTGTGTTCTACGTAATTACACAGTACAATATGCAAGCAATTTCAACAGTTAACTCTTTCTGCTCCAGTAAAGGTAAAAGATATGATACTAATAATAAGATTAATTCTATACATATCTTTATCATTCACTTCAAATGGGAGCTCAACCAGTGGAGTCTCTCTCTAATTGATACAGTTATTTCCTGTACACCTGAGATCAACTATACCAACCGCTTACCACTAACACACAAAAGAAAGTCCTTATCCATAAGAAGTTGTCGACAACGTCTCACGTCAAACACCACAACACAGCAGAAACTTCTTCAGTGTCTTCTACACTGAGACCACCACCTAGGTGTATATCTCCAGATCTTAGGCCACAAACGGACCTAATACCAACTTCAACTTCTTTGCATTAAGCGATATGTCACACAACGTTTTCATCTTTGCTAAATTTCACACAGCCATTTTAAAACACAGCAATCGTAGCCAAAGCAATTGCAATGCGCATCCTTATTAATACTCACACTCCTTTAGAGCTACAAGTTGTTGGAATCGAGACGGCATTCCGTCAGTACTCCATGAATCCTTCTTGCCGAACCATAGGATTTTCGGCTTTTTGGCTAGACAGGGGAAATCTATTTTGAGCAGTCTAAATTCTTCACATCACTTGACAAAATCTCTATTCTGCTACCAAGTTTTGTTGCAGTGGAATCTCTTTTTGTTTTTCAATTATTGGGCCCATATAGTTATTATACTAACTTAGTCACTTCATTCAGTTTCTATACTTTACCCACAGAGGCAATGGTCCCCAGATGGACCTTTCTTCATCGTAGTAAGGGGTGTCGAAGGGTTGGCCAGCCAAAGAGGACAAATAATTGGTAGCCTATTCACAAATTAGAGATCAGGTTCAAGTACACTACTCTCAAAACCATGCTATAGAAATAAAGTATTGCAATTGGAAAACCTAACCTTCTAAAAAAGTTCAATCTAGCAAGAATTATACCAACCAGAAACTCTGCAGTGGCTACACAGAAGAAGAGCAAAATAACCTTATGTTCTGAAAATAATCTATGAATCTCCCTTTTCATGCATTTAGAAATCAATATCTTGTAAGCACAGTTTCTGTGAAAAAAACCTTAAGACACAATAAATTAGATAATTTGGTTATTGTATTAAAGATCCAAAATCAATGCATATAAGTAACATTTTAAACAGTTCAGTCATGAGTCTTACAGCACATAGTATAAAACCACACATTTAGTCAAAGTGAATCTATTGCTAAATAAAAAAATCCATTAAGAGGATAGTTAATGTTAGGGTTTCCTTACACCAACAAAGGCAGGAGGATGGCTCAAAAGAGTTCTCTTAGCATGGGCAAAGGGATCAAGTTAGAGTTCACTAAGAAAAGGTCCATAGGCAGAGACAAGGGGAGTGGATCAATAATCAGGAAAGTTCAGGTCTGGTCTCTCACCAGACAGCTTCGAATTGTTCATTAGGTAAGTTCATCAACAAAGGCAAAACGGCAGGGGCATGTAAAGATAGGCTAGAAGACACGCTGGAGGCATTCGAAGAGAAGGAAATGAAGGGACCCTCCTCATAGGAAAGTCACTTTTTATATTCCAAATCATTTATTTGCCATGTGACCATTCTTCCGTTCACCAGGTACAAAATTGATATTCCAACATATTTTTCCATGTTGCTCATGAGAAACGAATGTCCATTCCATCCTCACAGGTTAGTTGGCAAAGATCTTAGGGGCTGATTACGATGGTGGTGAACCTGCCACCGACAGGCTGTCGGTGGCAGGTTCACCGCTATCATGAGGCCATTTTCCACCCGCCATATTATAATGATGGGCGGTACCGTGGCGGTCGGACTGGCTCTTTGAGCCCGCTGGTGCTGCGGAGGCCTCCCAATCCCATAAATGGCAGTGGTGCCTACCAGGCACCGCAGTTGGGATTATGATGGTCCATCCCACCAGCCTTTCCATGGCACTTCACCCCCCATGGAAAGGCTGACGGGATGGACATTGGGGGCCCGTAGCGGGCCCCCCTTCACCCTGGGCACTTTCATTTGGGGGCCTACATTTCCCTGCACCATGTGGCAGACACCGCATGGTGCCTGCCATGTAGTGCAGGGAAATGTAAACAGTGCCTTTTTTACATTGTGGCGGGTGCTGCAGCCAGCAGCACCCGCGGCAATGCTAAGTATGGCAAGTGCGACCGCCACGGTGGCGGTCGCATCTTAATACCCCCTGTTGGACCGCCGCCTTGTAGGCGGGCGGTCCCACTCCCCGAGACGATGGCGGAGACGATGGCGGACGGAAGGGAGTCCGTCCGCCAGTCCGGCCACCCGCCATCGGAATCAGCCCCTTATTTACTTTGTTGCTGTCCATGGATTAAGTCAGAGGTCAAGTTCCCACCAATTCACACACAAGTACTGGAAAAGTGTCTTACTGATTAAAGAATGTTGCGTAAAAAGAACAGATAAAGCAACATTTGAGGAAACGTATCAAAAGTCCATTTCACTAGGCTATGAAATAATGCAGCCTAAGGAAAAAGGCAATTCAATGCATTTTAAAGTTAGCATTTTTTATTTTAGTGAAATAAACTTATTTAAGTTCAAGCATAATGAAATAAATCAAGCATATCATATATGAAAATATTTGCAATGTTGCCAGTGAAAAGTGCACAAAAATGTTCAACTCCTATTACGGCCGACTACCAACATGCAAACTATTTCTAAATATCATTGAAATAAAATCGTTGTAAGAAACATAAGACCCATATATGTCTAGCACTTATACTGAAAGTTTCAGTCATATACTACATTGCATAAATCTTTTGCACCACTTTTCATTTTGTTATGATGCATTACAATGAAGGCAATAGAGATGCTAAGTTTCATCATTAATTTTCCATAACGACTTTGTTGAAAGTATAAGATAATCAATTAATAAACATGTTAAATTCATTATTTCATTAATCCTACTATTAATACCTATCCAAGCAAACTTTTACGGTGCTGGTACTTCAACTTTTCTCAGTTTCAGTGTTGTTTTTCTAGACGTGTGCAAAGTGCACATTAGAGTTTTATTGTCAAAACCTGTATTTATATCATGTTAAGAATGATCAGCTTTTACGCTACACTAAGACAGACCTTCAGAACGATATAACCAAGCAAACAATAAAAACATTTTTCAAACAAAAACACATTTGCAATAAGCTGCTTAATTTTTATTGGCAATGATTGGCCATACACTAAACATAAAATGCAGAGTATGAGTCAACCATTACACCTGCATGCAATTCTCAATATACCCTTTCTGGTGATAGCTATGAAGAAATCTTGCAGGAAGCATTTCTTGCGGGTAAAGAGCCTAATAACTATGGATTCTTCTCAAAAGAGGAGGATTTGATATACTTATTGACTTTCGATGCCTATTTCTTTAAATATTGTTACAATATATTAATTCAATATTCTTGAAATGCTGGATTAATTTCAAAATAAATATTGTTTGTAATACTATAAAATTGGAAATCGATATAAAAGAATAAAGCTATATTTTTAGTAGGTAAGGAAGATTCATTTTCTCTCCTTCAGCAATTTGGACTTTGTGCTCAGATGCATTCAAGTGGATGACTGAAGATCGTAGTAGAGGAACATGTAAAAGTAAAATAATAGCATATTTTAGTCAACAAGTGAATTATTTATTGGTGGGAGCTACACTGATCTTAGGAACTTCATTTAATATAAGACTTTTATCATATTCCCAGCATGTTAATCCCCTCCTGAGATTTAAGCCACTATCCTTAAAACAAAATTACTTTCTCTCATGATGTGAAAAGGGGTGCACCAGCCAGAGGGCTGCTGCCACAAGTGTAGAAAATATCTGTCAGGGGTGGGGTGGTGATGTGACATCCATGGATTGGGCAGAAACATCCATCTTCTAGAACTCTCCACTTCCACTTTTAAATCCCTGCACAAAGGAGAAACTATGAGAATAAAAGGAAACCACAGAGGAACCCTGCTTAGAGAGGATTCCAGGCTTGTACTTTTAAAGACTCTGTTTGACTCTTGTCTAAAGTGCCATTGATTCTGTCCTCCTCACTACATCTCAGGAACAGTAGAGAGCGGACTTTCTCAGGAACCTTAGGATGATGGTTTTCTTTGACTTCTGCGTAATGGTCCTGTGGTGGATACCTTTCCGGTGAAGGCAACCTTACTTCTCCTTGATTCAAAGGTACCCTATAAACGGCCAGGAGACCATGATTCTTGGGGAGTGCAGGCAGGCACTGTAGCCTGACTTGAGGGCCACGGAATGCTGCGAAAGGAAGAACCCACTCCAAAGAGATTAGGAGCACCTCAGGCTTTCTGTGTTGTGTGAAAGATTGATAAAACTGGCCCAAAATGACTTTTTGGCTTAAGTAAGAGCTTTACAAAGCAACTAGATTATAAACATTGGCCCTGTTGCATGAAGTTTCTTTATTTGACAAGAAGGTGGAATGTTCGGTTTTTATGGCAGATAATTGTTTATTTATGTCTATACTACATATTCAACTAACTAAACTCTACACTGGCGCCAGAGCAGTGAGTTCTTCCTCAAGTTTTCAGAAGGAAAGCAAATAATGACTCTTGTATGTAAATGCGAGGTCTAGATGGCTTGAGCCAATTTGCAAACAACTAGGCACTCTCGATCATCGTGTTGCCCTGCAAATACTAAAATCCGATTGGAGAACCCTCTTTGCTTGCGGAGTCGCCAAGTTTCTAGGCTGTGCCTGGATTATCAGGCATAGAGCTATACGAAGGGTGACCTAATCTAACCTCACAAGTTCCATAAGCAACACAGCTGAGCCTAAGAAGAGGTCCAATGTAAAGCAAATTTCCTGGTATGCATTGCTTTGCACATAGAACATCAAATATTCTCATTTTTAAGTAAGGTTTTATCGCTTTTTATCCAAAAATGAAATATTTTAGTTATGATGAAATGTTTTTATATTCTGACTATTTTTAACTCATGCATTGTTATGTTTTGAAATATAAGTTTTAACTGAATATACTGTATCTTTTTTTTTTCTCTTCTTATACATTGACGGATTGTCTGATGCTTTTATGATACTTGCTATCGAAATAAAGCTATTTGACTTGAAATAATTACTCTTACTAAACTGACGTGGATGACAATTCCACATTTTAGGTGTTAATCTATCTAGCACCGTGGGATTTATAGTTAGAATGCGGTACAAAAACTAGTGATACATTTCCTGAATGGAATAGAAAATAGGGGGATGCTTGTTCCTAATTACATAGTAAAGGTAAGAGTTTATATGTTTATCCACGACCACCTTGTGAGAGTCAACTGGAAGAAAAAAAAGAACAGCTTCCACATTTTGTACTAGGAATCTTTAACCACCAGATCAGTGTGAAATGAGAGACTCATGTCAGCATTCTGGATAAATCAAAGATTTTTTAATAAATCAGAGAACCCTAAAGGGGAACATTAAAGGTTGGGAGGACATGTACATCACAGTTGGATGATGATCTAATGTGTTTTGAGCCTAGACTCTTTTTTACCCACGTTATGTTTTAAGCTATTGCCTCCAACCCAAAGTATGACCTTAGAGTGGAAATGAAGGCCTCAAAGCTGTCAATAAGGGCACCTAGCAGCTATCTGAATATTGTCTGCATAAGTAGGAACTTTTATCCCTTCAGAATGTATAAGTTGAAGCGGTGGTGTTCTGACACCAGATGTATCTTACAGGGGACTACAACAGAGGTAGGTGAATACATTATCCATCTCCCATTTCAACACATTGTGATTTATCATCCCCCACAATACCTTAAAGAAGTCCTTCTAAACCTGTGGTCCGGGGACCCTTGGGGGTCCGCAAAGCCTACTCAGTGGGTCGCAATTGCTTAGAAAATTAAATAATATTAACAGATTTTAAAAGTGTATATAAATAGATAAGCAAAATGTAAAATGGACATTGGGCAGTTTGTCAATGGATGTCAGACCACCTGCTCAAATGAGGGTGGATGACACCAGGAAATTTTGTGAGTTTGTCTTTGAACAACAAAAATACTCTGTTGTGAGGAGGCATTGCATATGGCACCCGCACTGCAAAACTTTGGTACCTTTAAAGGAGTCACCACAGCAGCGATTCCTCTGAAAGAATAGAGATCTCAGATTTTCTGGTGAAGAACTCTAAATATAATGGGCTGCAGTGCACCAGGATGGTGGAGTACGTCCCTCCCCTACCCCGACAGAACTGAGCACATTCCACCAATGTCTAAATTCACCTCTTGGGAACTCATTACGAATGACTCCTTGACTGATAACAGCAGTTACCAGCCCCATCAAAATGATGAGATCTCTTACCTTTCATCCTGAGATTCCCTCAGCTATAAGCAACTGAATCTCTGGGTGAAAGTCCAGCTGAAAAGGAGGAATTATCAGAAGAAATGAACCTTGATTTACCAATTCACTGGCATTTTTAATTTCTTAGTGGACCCTCAGGGTCCAACACATAATGGGCTAGATTTCACTCATGCCAAAGTTAATGGTTACTGTGGTATAAGTAACACGGGGTGGAGAAAATCCGACCCATTTGCTTGGTGTTGAGTCCAGAATGTAGAGACACAAAACAGTGGGCCCGATTCACAAAGGTAAAGTTAGATGAAAGTCCACCTTTACGACTTTCGGTATTCACAAAGGGCATTTACTACTCGTAAATGCCCTTTGTGAATACCAAATGTCAAACATTACAACTTTCAGTATTCACAAAGGGCATTTACGAGTAGTAAAGTTAATGTGAATCGGGCACAGTGAGTGGCAGATAGCTTAGTTTATTAGTTATCATGAAGCCCCGCACCCAGCATAGCCTGCTTCCCTCAGCTGGCTCCGCAACCATCTCGCATGGAATGCCTGATAGGATTCACTCACTGCATTCCATGTCAGACTGTCCACGGGCCATCCAAGCAAGAGGACACAAACCCACACAATACATGGATACAACTGTTGGCCTAAGTCCAAACAGTGACCTTTGGCATGGGTCGGAGAGGAAGACAGGACATGCAGATCCAATGCTATGGTCAAAATAAAGAATTTCACAGGGAAAAACAGGATCTCCAAATTTTAAAGTATCCCATTAAAATGGTGTGAGAGTCATAAAACAGCCATCCTTATATTTGCTGTGACAGTCTAAAAAGGGTGCAGCTTGCCCCGGTGGTCGATAGCAAACCAGGGTTTCAATAGATCAAGAAGAAAATTCAAAGCAATCTTTAAAGTAAACGGGAAGAATCTATGCATAACTGCATGGTCACTCCATTGTTTATGTGGCTGAGAAAAAGGCGGGTCCCAAAACAAGTTTCCCCCAAACATTTGTTAATAGGAAAATTGGATAAAGCTATAGCTAAAACAGCTGAACAAAATTACATTAAATTTGGCAGAAAGCCATATCATAGTCAAGAAAGCATGCTTTTTGTGATTTGGTGTAAATCTGTTCAGTAGTTCTTGATACCTTAAGGTTACAAACTATAGATATTTCACTCCAAACAGACCCTGCAGATCCAACAGATCAAAAGATTTCATCTGATTAGCTATAATCATGTCATCAAAGATGTGGCAGTCTTAGGCCCGGGGACTCAATCTCCTGTCCTGGGTAAAATGAAAACATTATTTAGAGGGGCAGGGTAATGATACCCTTTCCCCCTAGGCCTGGAGGGGGGTCTTAGAGGGATCCTCCCCTAGGCCAAAAACATATATATTTTTTAATTTTGCCGCAAATTTACAGGGGATTAGCAGCAACATTAAAAAAAATGTGTTTAAAGAAAACCCCGGGGTGGGACAGGGCCCAAGGTGGTGCAATTTATTTAATAAGGGATGAGAGCGTGAGGCCCCCCCTAATCAGAGCCTTCTTGAGGCCTATGGGACCACATTGCCTGAGGCCGATTCGTTTGTTAAGGGAGGGAGGGAGGCATGCTGTCCCCCTCTCCAACTCTTCCCCAAGGCCAGAATTTTTTTAATGGGGAGGGGGCATGTGGACCCCCATCCCTAGCTTCTTTGAGGCTCCAGGGATCCCATACCCTGGGCTTAGTATTGTATAGTGATGAAAGGAGCATTCGGCCCTCCTCCCCAGCCCTCAAAGAGTCCCCGGGGGCCCTGTTGCCTGGGCCAGTATATTAACAATGGAGATGGGCCCCCCCAAGCCGTACTATGGCCCGAAGAACCGATCCCCTGGGGCAGGCTCAGTGATGGTGTCCCAGGGACCCTATACCTTGGTTCACTATCTTTTCCCGACCCGCGAGAGCGCAAGCAGGCAAGTATAATATGCTCCCACCTGACATAAGCATAAAGCTGCTCCCGCCATGGCAAAAAAACCTGAAAAGTTCTGTGGGTGCCCCGATTGAGCACCAGGGCTCCGCCTGGGGCACCTAACAAAAAAAAACATAAGGGTGTCCCGGGTGGACACCGGAAAACCAAAAAACTAAATTAAAAAAAAACAATAAATGAATAATAAATGAGTAGCTGGTGCCACTCATTTATTATTCACTGCTCTTTGAAAGGAGCTCGACATAATGCCCTTCAAGGGCATTAGAAACATATGTTGTGTGGCCTATTGTTGTCCCTAGAAGTTGCAGGGGGCTGAAGGGAGTGCAGCAGCCCCCCCAGCAACATTAAAAAAAGAGTAAGTCTCCTGAGTGATTAAGTCTATGACCTCATAATAAGGCTTTATTTAAAAAAATATTACAATCACTTCTATTAAACAATGCAATGTGTGAATTTATATAATGTACACTGTATTAGAATTATTGGTGACTTTATGACAAAGACAATAGGCCTTCTTTATATATGTTAATATGCTGATCCCTTCATGAAGCCAAAAGTCCCACTTTCTATATTTTGGTGTTTCTGATCCTTTGGCAAACTCAATAGGTCTGCCTTACTTAAAATGACACCCTTTATATTGTAACATCACATAGTCAGGCATGCGACCCAGTGGGTGTTTGGGCACTGGACCCTATGCCCAACCCTCCCTTGCTGCACATAGCAGGGGGGTTGGTCACCGGGGGTTGGGAACAGGGCCCGGCTGCAGACGACAACCTGCAGTCAAACCCACATCGCACACTTCCAAAATCATGCTCGGCAGTGGGGTAGGCTGCTCATGGGGGGCATGGACACAGGGGTTGGCATCACGTATGGTAATAAAATATTAGTTTACTTTTAAAAAAACTTTAGCAATTCAATGAAAAAAACAAAAGTTAAAATTACATTATAGTTAGGTATGCTAATAATATCTTACTTTACATTAAAAAAACATTAGACATTCACTGGAAGAAAAACAAAGGTTAAAGGGACGTTATTGTTAGGTGAAAATGTCATTTAAAAATACCATTTTAAATTAACAAAACAACTGAAATTCACCAGTTTAAGTAACTCAAGTAACTATGACTCTTGTCCTAAGGTAACCATTACTCACGCCCTCACCATGTACTGTTAATTACCTCACTCATGACATGCTCTATGCCATCCTTGATATAATCACTGCAACATCTGAAAATACATCATTGATAACAACACTGTGCATTGTGGGGACACTTTTCTAGCTCAGTGTGCTTGGCACTATGCTAATCTTATGTTTAAGTAGTTTTTGCAAAAATGACAAAGGACTTTGACACTTTTCTAGCTCAGCGTTGATGGCACTTTGCTAATCCTGTGCTTAAAATCTCTGTAGCAAAACAGACATTTGTGGTGAGCAGTTTTAGAGTGTCAGTGGTGTTGTAGAGTGTTTCATATAAAGTAGCTGCTCTCCACCTAAAACCTAGGAACTACCCAGAGTTCCCTGCTTCCTTTTTTGCACTCTCAAGGGCCAGGGAACCACAATGTCTCAGGGATGGGCTCCCCAGGACACTGCAAATTATTGGGACCTGATTCTGGCTTGGATTGGGGGGTCACGTGCCGCCCACCTCTTAATCAAAAAAATCAGCCCCCGGGGGATTGAACCCCCAGGCCTCATCGAGGCTCAGAAGGGGAGCTACACATTCACTTCCCCTTAATTGAAAAATTCACCCTGGGGAATGGGCCCTGAAAAGGCTCAGAAAGGGAGCAGCATAACCCCTTTTCCTTGAAATGTGTAGCGCCACGGTGAATACCATCCTCAGGGTCTGAAGAGGCTTGGGAGGGGGACCACATACCCCCTCCCCTTAGTAATTGATTCGGCCCCGGGGGATGTGCCGTGAGTTGTAGGATAGAGATGCTTAGGTTTTCCACCCTCTCAATCTGTTTGTGGTTACAGAAAATGGATCATTCATTATTCCACATAGCAGTATTTTCTGGACCATACATGTATCAACTACTCGTATGTTTTATTCAAAATTAGCAACTCATCTATATTAGACTTCCTTTAAGACCTGAAATACATTGTAAACAATAAAAATGCAGACAACTATGATTCAAACACTAAGGACCTGATTCACAAACGTAAACTTACACTTTTTTTGTAAGTTTACAATTGTTTACAATTCACAAACCAATCTACTGAGTAAAAAAATTAGTTTTGTGTTTTGAAATATTAATGTTTTCTTATTTTATATTATTGTCTAAATAATTTTGATGAATTGAATACATAATTTACATGAAATATAAAAGAAAAATTGTTTTACACTTTATGTTGACAATATTTTTAATGTTTGACATTGAATTATATTATTATATTATATTTATAATTTAAAATTCTAAATGTATTTTGGATTACATTTGTTACTTAAAGTTTAATTTAAAATGGCATTAACTAATTCTATTATGTAGTAATGTTTATTATTTACATTGTTATTCATTTAATATTTAATCTACATTCTGTAAAAAAATAAGAATAACGTTAATTATTATTTCCAATTTTAAATATTATATTAAATAATAAATTATAACCTTTCATTATTTGTTGAATTTGCATTATAAGCTTTTTAATTTGATTGTTAATAATGTTAACTTATGTGTTTAATTGATTCTAATTGTGTTGTTGAAAAAATAATTATTTAATTTTTTTGATGTATAGGCATACTACTGTTATGTTAAATATTTTAAAATGGTATATACAAATACATAGGGGCTCATTACGATGGCGGGCGGAGGCACCACCGCGGTGGTGGAAAATTTCATTTTCGGCACGCCAGCAGCGGGCCTCACGCCCGCCATATTACGATGGGCAAACATAGCCCATTTCCCGTCCGCGGCGGTGCGACGTGAACCGCCATAAAAATGCGCCAGCCACCGCGGCGGAGTGAGCCAATAGAGACCCACCGCCGTGCGGAATGACATCCCGTCCGCCGTACAAATCATGATGCCCCAAAGAGCCCATCACACCGCTGCGTGAAAACCACCCAACCAGAGACGGCGGTAGCACGACTCCCGGACCCCTCCACCCGGTCCCGACCGCAATGGATCCACCTCTACGCGCCTTTCCGGTGCTGTACCTGCTCCACTACCAGCAAATAATGGCCCGTCACAGACAACGCCGCAGGTACGCAATCACACAACTCCGCACACAACCACAACACACAACTACTGGGCTGACATACGGTTCCTGTCCACATCAGACACTCTGGTGGGGACAGGAACACATCCCCAAGTGTACCCACACATGTCCTACCTGTCACAAAATCACCCCTCCGCATCCGGGCCATCCATCAACCGCGAAATCACAGCAATGTCCCGGTCACGTCACCGCAGCGGTGCAGACGCGGGAAAAAATGCGCACAATGTAGTAGGCAGGGCCAGCGCCAGGCATGGGCAGTCCACAAACATCACAGGGCCCCACCCTCACCCTTCACACACTATGCCCCCCACATCCATTAGGGGATATGCTGTGTGCTCCTTCTGTGCCCCCCCTGCACAATTAACCAGCCAGGTGTACCCTGACCCTGCACCACACACACCAAACAACCAGGGAGCCTGTCTCAGAAGGTACGGGAGAAGAGGAACACCCTGCACAGAAGCTCAGGGGCAGGGCATTCCTCACCTAACACCTACCCCCCACTCATGTCAAGCAAACTGAGTCCAATCACAAAATGAACACTCACACTGCATATGAACAACCACTCAACTGTACACACTGCCTGTCAAGTCACCCAGACACACCCCACACTGACACACAGCCACATACACATAACAGATGTCAGCAGCAATGGAGGACAATAAATGGGCTAGGCAAAAGTGAGGTGGACAGTGTTGAAAAGTCATGGAGCAAGCCACAAAGCATGTGTACATCACGTGCAAGAGAAGGAACATAGCACACCACCCTTAGGCCATCAAATCAGACATGGCTGGCACAGTGAGTGAAATTAAATCACAGTGACCTCTGTGCAACAACTCAGGGAGACAGCAAGGCAAGCCATGCATAGGCACAGGAATGATAGGAAGCGTATGAAGTCATACAGTGACCTGCCACACATCTGTGTCAACTTACTTGACATGTGTATGTCATCAGCACAACACACATGGCTCATTGTCACACTCCATGACTGTCAAACACAAGTAGGACTTCCACAAATGCCCCTCACCTACCCACCTCACACCTGCAACACACTACATCTGTGAGAAACACACATAATGGTGCAAATAAGGCCCTGTGACTTCCCTGACAACCAACCACACACCCTGTGCTGCACCTACAAACATCACACTCACACTCAGGGATGCCTGAACCAATGCAGACACAAAAACAACAGTCAAACACAAAGCTCACCAACAACATCCACAGAAGTCCAACAAGCCCAGACATGTGCAGCCAAACAGTGGAAAGGCAATGTGTCCCTAGACAGAACAGGAGTACACAACATTGTCATCCAGGAGCAATGCACAGACACCATACCCCAACACAAACAAGAAGTGCATCATCTCAAAACAATCAGGAACACAAACTGGGATCAATGGGACAATAAGCTAACACAGACAGACACACCACACAACCCATCAAGTCAACATGGTGTCATAGTGTACCACATGCATGCACATGCACAATCCTGGCAAGTGACAGGTCAAAGATAGGAGGACATAGCACTAGTGTGCACTCAAAACAAGGCCAGCAACCAGAACATAACTTGCTGCATGTGACACACACACAAGTAATCTACACTACACCTGCAACACACATCTGAATGTATCACAATGCACAAACAACCCACACACAATGTAATGCAAATAGAACATCACACACAGAGCATCTGTCAGCAGAAAGAGCCAACACAGCCCAAACACTGCACACATCCACAAAAAAAACACAACAGATGCACATGCCAATACATCACATTGCAAACTCAGCTGGACATCAGGGGATGCACACCAGGCAAGTGCAAGGCAACATACACTGAAAGCACTCCATGCAGGCCAAGCAGTGTGTGCACACCAACCAAATCAGTAGCACACACATCTCAGTGTCACACCATGTACTCCCACAACACAAATCAGCACAGCACACAGACAACATCACACTCTGGAAGGGTAGCAGTACCTCACCAAACACACATACAGCTAACCCAACAATCACAGATGCACAACTCAAGGACACCCAGGTGCAAACAACATGAACAGAGGACTGTGCAGCACAAACAGTTGCACTGCACATGATCAACCATGACTGCAAACCAGTACAAGAAAATCACACCTAACCAAATGTAAAACTGTCCTGAGTGGCACATTGGTCCTGTGCACAGATCAGCACCCCAAAGCACAGTGTAACTAATGAAGTGGTGAGGAGGCTCACACACTGGCAACCCAAGGGGACAGGTGACATGATAGTGAAGTGTTGTGTACGTCAGTAGTGGACAGGTCAGGAGTGTACTATACACAAATACATGGAGGAGTCACTTACAATGGGTAGGCTTCAGTAGCAAAGCTAGGGGATGGTATGACTCCACATACCATACTGGAGCCAAAAATGCCTCAAGTGAAAGCAATGCATGAGAAAACTCACCAACAATGTCAGTGTGGCTGAGCAGGTCTGCACAGTGAGCACAAACAGTAACAAGACACATGGATGATCAACAAAACACAACACAGACTTGGCTGTCACACACTCTGCATACTCACAACTGGCAGCAACAACAAGTAGGTGTCCCCCAGGAGTGCAAGGACACACCAACACACTGTATAGTGCACAACCTACAACTCCCACATGTGCACACAATCACAAGCACAGGGCTGACAAATCAAACAAACAGGCACTCAGCTCCTGGGTCATACATGTGTGCAGTTGGCATTGCAGGGGCACACACACATCAACACTACTGACCAAGTCACCCCCTTCACACTTCATGACCACTAAAGTGCACACATACAAATGTACCCATGTGACTAGGAAGACAGCCCATCACAAGATGACCATATACCAACACTGCTGTTCACACATCAAGAAAGATCACACACACATGATGGACCCTGGCCAGCCTGCCTGCAATACTGTGGATAGAATTCCCCTCTGTGCTGGTAGTGCATCTTAACATGTCATGTGTACAATTTAGCAAACCTGACCATAGAATGATTCGGATAACAGTAGGCCATCACAAACAACCATCATTGCACCCCCAAGCCTCAGACTCAAGAAGAACTGAAGTGCCTGTCACCTCTGGTAAACTCAGAAAAAGTGAAACAAGCCATTGGCAATGTTAAAGTGGCATACAGATCATGTGTCACATAAAACCATACCCATACATAATACATTTTCATGTAGCAAGGACACTGACAAAGCAGACAACAGGAGTAACTGTCTTTATCACATATTACCCAGAAAGGCATCAAAAGTAGACAAGAGCAAGGGCAGTGGCCAGTCCACAGTTCAAAGTAGGCACATGTGTGCATGAGAACCTGCACAGGGAATGGGCAAACAAAGTGAAACACAGCAAGACCAGTGGCCAGTCCAGAGCTCCAAGTAGGCACATGTGTGCATGAGAACCTGCACAGGGAATGGGCAAACAAAGTGAAACACAGCAAGGCCAGTGGCCAGTCCAGAGCTCAAAGTAGGCACATGTGTGCATGAGAACCTGCACAGGGAATGGGCAAACAAATTGAAACACAGCAAGGCCAGTGGCCAGTCCAGAGCTCCAAGTAGGCACATGTGTGCATGAGAACCTGCACAGGGAATGGGTGAGACCGTACACTGCCATGGTCAGCAACACAGCTAGGGGGACAACAATGGGCAGTCCAGGCACCGCTGTGTGAGGGACAGGTGTGGGAGGGGGACTCAGCCTTAGACGTGGCTGTCAGTCGAACTGGGAGGTGGCTGATTGTTGTGCCCAGTTGGAGTACTGGACCTGGGAGAGAGATGACCAGCTGAGGTAGCGGCATCAGTGGCTTTGTGTGCCAGAGGGCTGCTTGGACCGGGTGGTGTGGTGGCACATGGAGGCGGAGACATGCTGCCGTGAGACACAGTGTGTGAGGGAGAATGTGGAGGGGTGCCTTTCCACTTCTTGGGGATTCGATAGGTAATTTTGGTGTTGGTAGGAGTGGGAGGTGGGAGGTGGGGTGGCCATAACAGGCACACTCTCCACCAAAGGTGCATCAGGTGCAGGCGGTGGCCCTCCTTCTGGGGATCTGCTGGATCCGGCGGTACGCTTGGCCTGGCCTTGCCTTTTCCCCTCCATCCCCTGTTGACCAGGTGACTCCCCTACAGTGCCCCCCTTTCCCAGATTCACAGGGGTTTGGGTGGGAGTTGAGGTTGTGAGTGAATCTGCCTTATAGGCCTTTTTCTGTGGACTCTTAGTAGGCACCAGCTTCACAGCAGGCACAGCAACTGTCTGCTTGTCTTTGGGAGACGCTTTTTGGACGGGAGTGTCCTTGGACGGGGATGCTTTTGAGGCATGTGATCCTGAGGCCTGCTTCTTGGCTTGATGCCCCTGAGTGTCACCTGAAGGGCTTTTGCCTTTGCGCTCCGGTGTGACTTTGGTTTGTTTGGGTGATGGTGTCTGCTCTCTGGCCCGCTTGGGGTGCTGCTGTTGTGTGCTGCGTGTGGTGTACCTTGAGCCTGAGGGCTGTGGTGTGTGGTCACTCTCGTCAGATGTAGCAACTGGCAGGGGGGCGGCCGAAGGGACTGGAGCTGGACTCTGAGCCTGTGACAGCCGAATGGCTGCCGTCACTGTGGAGGACAAAGACTGGACAGTCCTGTGTAGCCCACCCACATCTGAATGAATGCACTCCATGAAGGCAACTACCTGTGCCAACTTCTTGTCATGGTCTAGGAAGGCATACAGGAGAGTTGTCTGACCCACACACAGCTGGTGCAAAGGGTCCACAGCCTCAACACTGAGGGCAGCAGGGGAGACAGGGGCAGGGGCAGCGGTGCCTGGGGGGAAGGACACTCTTCCCTTCTTACTGGTGCAAACACGGGCAGCACTAGTGGAAGTAGCTGGGAGGGTGGGCACTGGACGATGTGTGGTGGAAGAGGAGGCAGATTTCCCACTCCCTGTGCCCGCCAACATCGAGGAGTCACCGCTGGCATCAGATGACGTTGAGGTTGGTGTTTCTGGCTGTGATTCCTCAAGCACACTCCTGTCCCCCTCCGAGGCGCTGGTCACATCAGTGTCAGTGTGCTCATGTGAAGCCTGATGCCTCACCACTGGTGTCCGTCCCCTGTCCTTCTGTGCCCTCGTAGATGCTGCAAGAGACAGAGACGTAGGTACAGTTTAGTGCCATACACACACACATCACATGCAAGCAACGCACAAAACAAGATGGTGATACCCCCATGTTGCACACCACCCTGTGCAGTCACATTGTGCGACCCCTAAGTACAAATATCAAAAACTGCATGGTAACATGCAAACTTGGCATAATTGACCCATGTGATGTCCACACAGCCAAACAGCTTGCCTGTGCCCCCGTGTAACCAGATATACAGATCCCTCTGAGCATACCTAGGTCCCAGTGGGTGAAAAAGATGTACATCACAACATGTTGTCACAGTCACATATGGAGTCACCATAAGGGGACAACACAGATACAGACTCCAAAACATGAATTCGCAATGGCCATGAGCTCATGCCATCCACCATGTCGTGCTTTGGAGCACAACTACAGTTACACATTGGTGTCAGATGTGTAGTTGACACAATTTTGAGGTCAGGCACTGCACACATTGATGAAAGCACACTCAGATGAGGCACCCTGCCGGTCACTGCCATGGGATGTCCCTGACTCCACCAATGCAGCCGATGCCATAAGCCCACAACTCAGAATGCAACGTCAAGGGCCATTACATCAATGACATGAGAAAGTACATGTAGCGAAAAAGCATGACAGCTGCACACAACAGAGAGGCCACTCACAAGCCATTGCATCACAATAGCAACATCACAGAGCCCAGCACTGGCTCAGGCTTGGAATACATGCAGTCACTCACAACCAGTCACCCTTCCCAGAATACTCACCCCCAGCTTGCTGCTGATGGTCCTTCAAACGTGCATCCAGCTCTGGCTTTGTCACTACCAAGATGCGGGCCATTAGTGGTGTCATGCTCCTGCGCGCCAACCTGCCAGTCTGAGGGAGCAGCCCCAGCGTCATCTCTGCCATGTTTTTGCTGAGCCGGCAGATGTCATCCCACCTCTTGTGACAGTGTGTGTGTCGTCGGTTGGAGACACCCAGAGCCCGCACCTTGCGTGCAATGGCCCTCCATACGGCCTTACGCTGGTGGACTATGAGATGCAGGCATGGAAGTCAAGAGGAGGAAATTTCAGTGACACTCGGTTATGTACCACTATCTTTCAGTACAGGAGAATGCACATACTCAGCACAGCTACACAGATATGTTTAGCAGAGAAAATACAGCATGACACGTAGTACATGAGCATGGGATTATCATAACAAAATGCATGCAGGTATGAGGATGGACACAGTACCTGCCCATCTCATACACATGCTGAATGGCAGCACAGAAAGCAATGTGAAGGAGGCCCACATCTGCGATGCAGTTTGTGAGTGAGCAAGACATACATCACATTGGAAATGATGTGTAGGGACAGACTCACTGTGTCCAACACTGCACACCCCTCAATGTCCTTGCCCTGTGAATGGCTCACTGTGTCATGGAGGTCACATTTAGGGACATGATCTTACAGTCTCACACCCTTCTCACAAGGTCTGGCTTGTGCAATACACAGGCCTGAGATAGCTCTTTGATGGATAGGGTAGCAGGTAACCCATATGTCTCACTCTGTCCATTCAGTGATGGGTCCTCATCAAATTGGGCAGTGACTGTGCAGGCCAGGGGGCTCACACTGAGGTTTAACGTGGGCCATGAGAACATTCACAAGCAGGTACAATATGAGAGGGCAAACAGTGCCTAAACATGTGAGTCTGAACACATGATGAAAGCAATGGGAGGATGATATTTTCAAAGTACAGCAATCTGAGGTGTCATATGTGTATGATTTGGCAAGAGTGTCACCGTCAGGCATTTCACTCTTGTGCATATGCTTACATATCCATGGTGGCAATATAGAGTCAGACACACTTCCATCAGTACCCTCTGGACGTGAAGTCTTTCTCATTTCACAAATGAGGCTGTGAACAACCTCATGGACTCACAGATCCATTAGCACAGGCAGAGTCTGTCCTGACTCCCACTTTCTATACTTGCAGTGTCACTGTATGGCTGCAAGAAGACTGCATGTCCCTCCCATCCTGAAATGCAGCCTGGGGAATGTGTGAAATAGGCTACAAACCCCATTTTCCAGAAGTCAGCATCCTAGGCAGTGTATCACACAAACCCACACTCTCAGGCACATACTGCAGCAGATCTACTTCGTGTGTGCACTCCCTGCACTCTCACTTCCACTCTGAAACACTTACCAGGACATCTGGAGCACCATATAGCCTCCCATACTGTGTGAGCACCTTGTCCACCAGGACCTCCAGCTCCTCTGTGGTGAAGGGACGGACCCTGATGTTATCAGTCCTCGCCATCACTGGGTCCAGGAGACAGGAGCAGCAGCAGTTGGTGGTGAGGAGTGTCAGGCAGCAGTGTCTGGGTTCAGGAGACAGGAGCAGCAGCAGTTGGTGGTGAGGAGTGTCAGGTAGCAGTGTCTGGGTCCAGGAGACAGGAGCAGCAGCAGTTGGTGGTGAGGAGTGCCAGGCAGCAGTGTCTGGGTCCAGGAGACAGGAGCAGCAGCAATTGGTGGTGAAGAGTGTCAGGCAGCAGTGTCTGGAAGCAGTGGAAATGTGAGGCTCTCTCCCACACATATATAGCCCCCTGGGGAAGTTTCTGTGGTTCTAAGCTGCTGCAATTGGTGTTCCAGATCAGCTTTTTTGAAATGCATCCAATGACCGGCCCCGCGGTAGCGGAGCACGCCTACCGCGATTTTAAAAATGGTATTTGGCTACCGCGATTGCGCTTCCCATTGGCTGTAAGGGCATGGGCATTTGCGGTGACACACCGCAGGGGCCAGGCGGTCACTACCGCGATCGTGCATCTTTCAATTGCATCCAATGACCGGACCCGCGGACGCGGAGCACGCCTACCGTGATTTTCAAAATTGTATTTGGCTACCCGGATTGCACTTCCCATTGGCTGTAAGGGCATGGGCATTGGCGGTGACACACCGCAGGGGCCAGGCGGTCGCTGCCGCGATATGGCTGCCATACATTGGTGCCCATGACCGTGATTTGGGTGGTGGAGCATGCCAACCGCCATTTACAAATCTGTATGTCACTACCGCGGATGCGGGTCCCATTGGCTGTAAGGGCATGGGCATTGGCTGTGACACACCGCAGGGGCCAAGCGGTCGCTACCGCGATATGGCTGCCATACATTGGTGCCCATGACCGTGATTTGGGTGGCGGAGCATGCCAATCGCCATTTACAAATCTGTATGTCACAACCGCGGATGAGGGTCCCATTGGATGTAAGGGCATGGGCATTGGCGGTGACACACCGCAGGGGCCAGGCGGTCTCTACCGCGATATGGCTGCCATACATTGGTGCCCATGACCGTGATTTGGGTGGCGGAGCATGCCAACCGCCATTTACAAATCTGTATGTCACTACCGCGGATGCAGGTCCCATTGGCTGTAAGGGCATGGGCATTGGCGGTGACACACCGCAGGGGCCAGGCAGTCGCTACCGCGATATGGCTGCCATACATTGGTGCCCATGACCGTGATTTGGGTGGCGGAGCATGCCAACCGCCATTTACAAATCTGTATGTCACTACCGCGGATGCGGGTCCCATTGGCTGTAAGGGCATGGGCATTGGCGGTGACACACCGCAGGGGCCAGGCGGTCGCTACCGCGATATGGCTGCCATACATTGGTGCCTATGACCGTGATTTGGGTGGTGGGGCACGTTTACAGCACCTATGAACACATCATGCTGTGTCAATGGCAATGGCCAGTTCTCAACAGTGTACAGTAGACACCTGATTCATGACAGAAGATAGTGCAAACAGTGCCAGTGTAACATTTAGCCCACTGCTGACCACACATGCCATGTCAGTGCACATGATTGCAAACATTGGCATGTACTCCCTCACATGTCACTTATGATATTGTTGTGCATAATCACAGATCAGTGGTGTGATGGACTCTCCAATGTGTACACAAGTCAATGTGTGATCTGGCTACGCAACACACAGTGATGAATGTCTGATTACACAATGTGCATACTTCACTGTGTAGTTTGCTTTGCTCATGTACATACTTGATCTTAATGCACAGACTGTGCTCATTGTGTTGTTGATGTGTGCCCTGTTCGACTTACGCAAGAAGGTGTGGCAGGTACAGCAGCTAGGTAGGAGCCGACAGTGTTGCTGTTTCACACATATGCTGTATGAACTACTCTCAGGGCTGGTTACGCAAGATGTGGACATGTCCCTTTGGCCATTCACATGGTCTCAATCTGTTTGGGAGGTACTCACTGTGTGAAAACTGGACAGGTGTACGACTAGTGTAGCTGAAGGTGTCCCCACATGTAAGTTGTGCAGTAGGCTGAAGTGTGATGCCAGTCATTGTTTGCTCTGTGTCAGTCAAAGCGTAAGATGTTGCACACATCTCATGATGGATTGCATTGACATGCGTCCCCTTTCATCTCACCTAGAAGGCGACCAAATGTGCATCGTCCCTTCACAGTGCTGGCGGACATGGAGGATGAGGACGTCATCCGGAAATTCCATCTGGATCGACCCACCCTACAAGACCTGTGTGCTCTGTTGGAGCCCCACCTGCGGCGTCGCAGAACTTATCCGAGTGCTTTCACACCAGCGTCTAAGGTGATGGCGGCCCTGCATTTTTTGGCTACTAGATCATTCCAGTACACGGTGTCCACCGCAGGTGGGATGTCGCAACCCATGTTCATCATGGTGCTACGTGATGTCCTGTCCGCTATGATGACCTACAAGGACAGATACATCCATTTCCCCAGGAGGCATGAATTGGCGGATGTGAAGGCTGATTTCTATGCCCTTGGCCACATCCCTAATGTTGTTGGTGTCATTGACTGCACACATGTTGGCCTGGTTCCACCACAGGCACGTGAGCACATCTACAGGAATAGGAAACATTTCCATTCCATCAATGTGCAAGTGGTGTGCCAGGCGGGTATGATAATCTCACATGTCTGTGCCAAATTTCCCGGCTCTGCTCATGACTCGTACATCATGCGTAACAGCATTGTGCCCCAGCTGATGGCAAATCTGCTCCCGGAGCGTGCATGGATTGTGGGTGAGTACGCAGGGTGAAGTAGTGTGCTGTATGTGTGACATGCTGTCCTCTGCCACAGTAATGTTACAAGTTTGTTCTGTGTGTCTAACACCTAGGTGACTCTGCAGATCCCAACCGGCCTTGGTTGCTGAGCCCACTGCGGAACCCCAGGACCCCGGGTGAAGTGCGCTACAATGATGCCCATGGGAGGACCCGTCGTGTGGTTGAGCGTACTTTTGGTCTCCTGAAGTCATGATTTCGCTGCCTGGACAAGACCGGAGGTGCACTGATGTACTCTCCACAGAAGGTGTGTCAGATTGTAGTTGCATGCTGCATGCTCCACAACCTGGCCTTGCGCAAGGAGATGCCCCTGCTCCTGGACGCTGATGAGCAGCCGAGGCCACCACCTGGAAACCCACCCATGTCCAGTGATGAGGATAGTGGAAAGGAGGAAGGTGTTGACCTGCGTCAACAGCTCATCAACCGCTACTTCCCTTGAAGGTGAGTGGTAACATACAATGGTGCCATTGTCTGCTGATTGTGTTGTTGTTGGAAAGGCCTAGGGGGGATTTGTGACTGCTGCCTGTTGTTGTCTCTGTGCTGGGTGCTGAGGTTTCTGGGACAGGGTAGTTGTGCCCAGCTACAGGATGTCTATGTCGGTACTGTTGCTCATTGTGATGTGTGCATATTTGAGTACCTTGATGACACGTGTTGTGTGGTGGCTGTGATGCCATCACCTGACAAGTGAATATTGTTCTTTTGTGTTTTCCTAGGTCCCTTCTGCCTCTCAATGCCTCCAAACAATCTGTGCTCCTGGTGCATTGTAATCCCAGTCAACATTGTACATCCTGTAATAAACATGGAGCTGACACGTGAACATAGGTGTGTAAGGAGTGTTTATTAACAATGGGTATATGTGACAGGGAAGTGAATATTTGCAAACAGGTGAAAAGTGAATCAATGAGTTGTCAGTGATGGTAGATGAGACAATAGAGTAGTCACCACATTGTTGTGGTGACACAGTCCAACAGACGCATTCCATTAACCTAGCTGTGTGGATGAGGACAGTCAACAAAGTCAATGGCACGGTAAAGAGGGTTGCCATCATGGCTGGCTCCTTGACTGGCGTTTGGCTGGTGCTTTGCCATGTGATCCTCCCTGGAATTTCTTTGGACGGCCCCTGGAGCGCTTGGCAGGGGGGTCTCTACTGCGGGCTCAGCGGTGTCTGAGGACTCACCCCTTTCTGTGCCCGCAGGGGAGGTGGGGGAACTGTCATCCTGCGGGCCACTGGAGGTAGGTGGAGCTGTTTTTTGGGCCGCAGGCCTGTCTCTCAGGACACCCACTAGCTGGCCCAAGAGGTCCACGATTTGGCCCATTCGTGTATCAATGGACCTCAGCAGCAGGCGGAGCTCACTGGATTCCTCCAGAGCCTGGCCCGTGTGTCCCTGGGCTTGTTCATAGGCCCCAAGGACTCTGGCGATGTTGGCCAGGTCTTCGGTCCCAGTGTCCGGTTGGTCTTGTCGCCTAGTAGCCCTCACACCTGCCCTGCTGTCCCGGACCTGTGGCGTCACCACTCTACGCACACGTGTACTCTCCCTGCCCTCCTCAGATTGTGGGGTGGGGTGGTCATCCGCTGAGGCAGGGACAGCGTTGCAGGCAGCACTGGTGGTGGTGGTGGTGGAGGCCGCACAGGTCGTTACAGCAGGGGTCAGCATAGTTGTTGTTGCTGAGGTGTTGGCGGTGGGGACAGTGGGTTCCTGGGACCTGTTGCGCCCTGGCATGCCTGATGGGCCAGCTTCGGGCTCCGCATCTGAGAAATCTAGGGAGTCTGCATCGGAGAGTCCATGTTCCGGGGGAAGACTGGCTCTGCAGGTTGGTGTGGTCATCTGCAGCTGTCAGTTCTTGGTCACCTGTGGAACAGAGGGGAAATGGTCATTGCAGTGCACACCTCAAGCTTGGTGTTAGATGTTTTGTTGTTACATGTTATGCACCACACAGTTTACATTGATATTACATTGTATGTCTGCACAGTTTTGAGCATCTGGCCATGATGTGGAGGTACATACCTTACTTATCCATGGTGTGACATGTCAATAGGTACCATGCACAACGTGCAGATTGTGTGATTACGTGGACATGTCATCAGATAACGACTAGCAGCACAATTACTTTATGTGCAGCATCTTTGTTGTTCACTCTGCATGGAAGGCATTGCGACTGGGCATGGACTAGCCATTGTAGTCTCATGCATACCTTTGTCATATCATGTGCTTTGCTTTCTTGTTACTACTGACCATGCTTGTTTTGTTTTCATATGGGCCTTGATGCTCTGCCCCATGGCACTTCAAGATAGCATTCAGTGCTGTGCATGGTTGTGCCCTGGATTTCTTCTAAATGTGATTTTGAGAGTCACACTTTGGTTTCTGTGACAGTTACATACGCTTTTCTGTCTGCACACTGGAGGTGGCTATTTGATGTATGCCAAGTTGGATGACATGTGAGGGCTGGTGTGGTCATATTGCTCCATGCTTTTTGAGGGGAGTGTCAGGGTGCATGCACTGTCTACCTACCTGTTCTGTGACACATTTGGGGGAATTGTTGCTACATGCTTCTGGGTGGGGTAGGGTGCTACTTCCTGCTCAGGGATGGGACAAGGGGGCATGGTGGGAGTTGTTGTGCAGGCCTCCCATCCCCAGACCCCCCTCCCTGTGAAGATGGCTACCTACCTGTTAGGTGAAGGTGAACAATACAATGGCTGCCACATGCTTCTGGGTGGGGTGGGGTGCTTCTTCCTGCTCAGGGGTGGGACAAGGGGGCCTGGTGGGAGTTGTAGTGCTGGCTGCCTGTACACATGCAACCCTGGGAATGTTGCTGGCTACCTTTGGGGTGATTCAGAGGGAGTGAATGTTCCATCTGTGAGACGTGTTGGGTAGTGTGTGGTGCACATGAATGGATTTGGGCCTAGGAGGTGTAGCTTTGTTGTTGTGCAAGACAGTACATAGCAGTGTAATGGTAGACATTTGTTTGTACTTACCAGCCTCCACTCCCCCGGGTACTCCTGTGAGACTCTCTGGATGCAGTATGGCAAGCACCTTCTCCTCCCATGCAGTGAATGTTTTTGGTGGGATGGGAGGGCCACCGCCAGTCTGAGCCAGCTGATGGTTTTTGTAGTTCTTCTGTTTCACCAGCCTCTTGAGGTCATGCCACCGCTTCATGATCTCCTTCTTGGTGCACGGGGTGGTCCCTACTGCATTGACCTTGTTGACTATCCTTCTCCACATTTGTGCTCTGGTGGCGAATGGTGTCTGTTGGACCAGGTTACCAAACAATTGAGGTTCTACTCTGATTATCTCATCTGTCATGACTGACAAATCGCTGTCAGTGAATTTGGGCATTTTCTTTTGTGCCATGTGCAAATGGTTTGAGGTGCGGGTGTGAGGGTGGTGGGGGTGATGTAAGTGGGGTGTGGGTGTGTGTTGTTGTGCTGGTGGGATGTGTGGTGGTTTGCCTCTCCTTTGTGCTGTGGGGTTATTTCCTTCAGGGGTGGAGTATTGCAAAGGATTCTGGTCAGGGAAGGGGCTGGTTTTATACTCAGCTATGTGGGTGTGTCAATATGTGGTATTGCTGTCAGGTGGGTTGTGTGGGTTGTCCTGGGATTTGTATTTCTTTAGTTGCCATGGGGGTGTGTCATTTATGTGTGTTGGGTGTTTGGGGGGGCTGTGCTAATTTGATGTGTGCACTTGGTGGCCTTGTGGTGTGTTAGTTTTTTTCGACCGCCATATTTGTTCTGGAGCGGCGGTGGCGGTGGCTATGCAACAGTCCTTCCGCCGGCTCTCCCATTCATCACTGTTTGCGATCACGGCGGTCGGATACAGCGGATCGTTCCGCTGTCACCTCAATGGTATCCTAATTTAACGTGCGGTCAATCCGCTGGCCTAGCGGCATTTATGGGTGTTTCCGCTGCGAATCCGACTGCCGTGGACGGATTTTCACCTTCTCCACCCGCTACCGGCGGTCTTTCGTGGCATTGTTCCGCCGCGGTTGGGTTTTTCTGGCGGTTGATCCTAATCGGACCACCGGTTTTTACGCTGTACCGGCGGACGGTGAATTTCCGCTACCATGGCGGTCGGAATGGTTTTCCGACTGCCATCCTAATCGGCCCCATAGTTTTGTATAAAGTTTTTTTCATAGTTATGTTAGTTATATTTTGTTTATGCATTTAGTTGTTTGTTGTGATTTTTAATGTTCTATGTTTTTCTTTCAATGTATGGGGAGGAAAATGATTATATTTTAATTATAATTAATATATAATATTATGATTTATGTTATTACGTAATTTGATATGAATGTATGTGCAACTATTTAAAAAATTATAGGGATAATATTTAAATTTTTTTGTATGAAGTGTTGAATATATATTGTGCTATCTTTAGTGTTATACACCTTCCAAAAAATTGATTTAGATTGGGAACAGGGACTGTGACCACTTTAGTGCCCCAAACGTTTTCCTTTATATCTTTGACTGAAGTGGGTATAGTACATTTTACTGCTTTAGTATTCAACAACTTCCGTCAAATAGTTCAAATTGCAGTCGGAATGTGAAATGTGCCTACTTTAGTATCCAAAACCTTTCCCAAAATAATTTAGACTGGAGTGGGAGTAGTAAATTTGACCACTTTAGTGTCCAGCACTTTCCCCAAAATGGCTTATGGTGGAGTGGAAATAGTAAATGTCACCCCTTTAGTGTCTAACACATTATTTTAAATGGCTTAAATTGGAGTGGGAATAGTAAATATGACTGCTTTAATGTCTAACGCCTTCCCCTAAATGACTTATGTTAGAGTAGGAACAATAAATATGAAAATAAATATGACCACTTTAGTGTCCAACACCTTCTCCTAAGTGGCTTAGATTGGAGTGGGATAGTAAATGTCACCCCTTTAGTGTCCAAAATATTGCCCCGAAATGGCTTAGAGAATAGTAAATTTCACCACATTACTGTCCAACACCTTCCCCTAAATGGGTTAGATTGGAGTTGGGATAGTAAATGTGACTGCTTTAGGATCTAAAACCTTTCCCAAAATGGTTTGGATTGGAGTGGAAATAGTAAATTTGACTACTTTAGTGTCAAACACCTTTGCATAAAAGGGTTAGGTTGGAGTGGGAATACTAAGGGCCTCATTACGATGTCAGTCGGAAAGCATTCCGACCGACTCCTTGTCAGAATCGTTTCCGACTGACTCTGGTTCGGGGAGTCCGACCGACCGATTACGATGTTTCCGAACACCGTTCAGTCGGACTCCTATTGACTTCAATGGGAGCCTGTGTTCCGACCGACAACACAGGCTCCCATTGAAAAAAAGGGTGGTTGTGGAAAACCTTGCACCCTGTGGCGGGCACCCCATGGTGCCTGCCACCCTGTGTATGGTTGTTAAGAGGGGTCCCATGGGTACCCCTATGGGCCCAAACCAGAGGTCTCCGGGTGGAGGGGCCTGCTATGGGCCCCCAAAGTCAGTTTCCGACTTTTTCGGTCGGAAACGCGGTCCATAGACCTGTACGATTCAGATCTGACCGACTCCGGATGCCGGTCGGAACCGAGTCGGAAAGACTGAACGTATCATAATCAGTCGGTCGTCAATGTTTCCGAGTCGGGCGGAAACATGGGTTCCGACACGGGTTAGGAAAATCCGATTGCCATTCGGAGCCTTTCTGAACGACATCGTAATCAGCCCCTAAATGTCACTAAATGGCTTAGATTGGAGTGGGAATAGTAAATATGACCTCTTTGGTGTCCAATACCTTCCCCTAAATGGCTTAGTTTGAGGTGGAAATAGTTAATACCACCTCTTTATTATCCAACATCTTCCATTAAATTGGAGCGGGAATATTAAATTGTTAGAACTGGGGGTCTCTAGTTGGCAGAGGTAGGTACCTTTGTCCAAATAGGGACCCTTGCTTCTAGTCAGGGTAAGGGGGATACACACTTTAGATAACCCCTGCTCGCCCCCTTGGTAGCTTGACATGAGCAGACAGGCTTATCCCAAAGGCAATGTGTAAAGTATTTGTACCAACACTTACAGTAACACAGTGAAAACACCACAAATGGACACTACACCAGTTTAGAAAAATAAAGTATCTTTATCTAAACTACACAAGACCAAAACGACAAAAATCCAACATACAAAACTCAGTAGAATGTCTTTAAAAAGGGTTGTTGCAAAAATAAACTTGTAGATCTCAAATGCGACTTTTTTTCAGTCTCAAAGTACCTGGGATGTGTAACGCAAAACAAGCAAAAGGGGTGCAGTGAAGGCGATGCGTCGGTTCTTCCTGTGCTCCGGTTCCGGTGTGACAAAATGGCACCTTGATGCGTTAGGCCGATCCGGTGCGATGCGATGAAATGGCATCTTTGTTGCGATGCGACAACGTAGGTGCGATGCGTGCACACCCGACGGCCGTGCGACAAACTCAGTGAATTTCTGACCCGCGACAGGCCCTGTGACACACTTCTCCGGTGATGCGACGACACCCTCGGTGACGGCGACACGCTTCTCCGGTGTTGCGGCAACGATCAGCGGTGGTGCGCTTCCTCAGCGATGCGACAGCCCTGCGACACACTTCTCCGGTGATGCGACGACACCCTCGGTGACGGCGACATGCTTCTCCGGTTTTGCGGCGGCGAACAGCGGCAGCGGCGACACGCTTCTCGATGATGCGACAGCGGCTGCTGCGGCGGCGTCACTCTTCTCTCTCGTTGCGTCGCGCTTCCAGCTCCCAACAGCAAGAGAGGCCTCACACACAGTTACAGGCCCTCCTGGCAGACTGGAACTCCCAGCAAGGAAGTTCAGGGTAGCTGGGGGTGAAGTCCTTTTGTGCCCGGGACTTCAGAAACAGGAGGCCAGCTCTTCTCAGGCCCTTGGAGACTTTTCTTCAGATGGACACAGCACTCAGCAAAGTCCTTCTTCAAGCAGGGGGACACAGCACACAGCAAAGTCCTTTAGATCTCTCCTCAGTAGAAACAGCAAACTGCAGGCCAGCCCTAGACACACTTGGCAGTAGTTCTCCTCAGTCTCTTCAGCTGTTCTTCGTTGGCAGGGATTCCTCTTGATCAGGAAGTAGTAGTCTAAAGTTCAGGGGTTTCAGCTCTAGTATTTATACCCCAAAAGTCTTTGTTCTCCATGTGTGAGGGGTCCTGGACCCAGTCCAAACCAGTTCAGGGTGCATTCTGCCAGGGCACCTCTCCTTCCTTTGTGAGTGTGGGCCAGGGTCATCAGACACACCGTAGGAGGTGGAGCCAGCATTGTGGAAGGCAGGCACAGCCCTATTCAGACCCAGGTGCTACTCCTCCCACCACTCCAAATGCAGATAGGTCGATTCAGCCTAGTGCTGACTCACCCAGCCTCCTGCAGCCATCCCCAGTCCCTGTCACTCACAAACCAGACAGTCAATTCACAAACAGGCAGAGGCACACAGAAAGGTTGAACAAGAAAATAGCCACTTTATAAAAGTGCTATTTCCAAACTTAGAATTTAAAAACCATCTTCACTAAAAGATGTGTAATTAAATTCTGAGTTCAGGGGTACCAGATTCCAACTTTCTATCTTGCTGCTATGGGAAGATATGCAGGTAACCATGTTACACAGCATTCCCCATGTTATCCTATGGGCAAGATAGCCTTTCAATAGTGAAAAACGAAATTGGCAGTATTTCACTATCAGGACATGTTACCCACACTAGTACATGTCCTACCTTTCACATACACTGCACCCTGCCCAGGGGGGGTACCATGGGCCTACCATAGGGGTGTCCAATGTGTAAGAAAAGGGAAGGGTTAGGCCTGCAAGTGTGTACACTGGCCAGGACAACATGGCAGTTCACAAACTGCGCACAGGCACTGCAGTGGCAGGCCTGAGACACCATCTTAGGGCTACTCCTGTGGGTGGCATAATCAGTGCTGCAGGCCCACTAGTAGCATTTGAATCACCAGCCCTGGCACACTCAGTGCACTTTACTAGGGACTTACTGGTAAAGCAAATATACCAATCATGGATAGCCAATCACAATAACAATTTAACCAGGGAGCACTTGCACTTTGGCACTGATCAGCAGTGGCAAAGTGCCAAAAGCATCTAAACCAGCAAAAACGAATTCCAGCACAGTGTCAAAAATACAGGAGGTAGAGGCAAAAAGTCAGGGGAAACCACGCCAAGGATGCCAGGTCTAACACGTGTCCCCTCCAGCTGAAAAGTGGGGAGAACTACCCATCCCCTTGGGAGTTCTTATCACTAAGGCGGAAGAACCTGAACAGACCATCAGCATTGGCGTGTTCTGTACCAGGGCGGTGTTCCACCGTAAAGTCCGTTCCCTGTAGGGAGATGGACCACCTCAACAGTTTTGGGTTCTCACCCCTCATCTGCATTAACCATCTGAGGGGCCTGTGGTCTGTCTGAACCCGGAAGTGAGTCCCAAACAAGTAGGGCCTTAGCTTCTTCAGTGCCCAGATCACAGCAAAAGCTTCCCTTTCAATTGCTCTCCACTTCTGTTCCCTGGGAAGTAGCCTCCTGCTAAGGAAAACTACGGGTTGGTCCAAGCCCTCGTCATTCAGTTGTGAGAGTACTGCTCCCACTCCATGCTCTGAAGCATCTGTCTGCACCACAAACTCTTTGGAGAAATCAGGGGCCTTGAGCACGGTTGCCGTGCACATGGCAGCTTTCAGGGCATCAAACGCGGTCTGGCAGGCATCGGTCCAGATCACCTTCCTAGGCTGCTTCCTTGAAGTCAGCTCTGTCAAGGTGGCAACAATGGTGCCATACCCCTTGACAAATCGGCGATAATACCCGGTGAGTCCTAAAAGGCTCTCACCTCTGTCTGGGTCTTGGGGGCTCCCAAGCCAGAATGGTATCAATCTTTGCTTGGAGGGGCACCACCTGGCCGCTCCCTACCTGGTGTCCCAATTACACCACAGATCCCTGCCCTATCTGGCACTTGCTGGCCTTGATAGTGAGGCCTGCCCTTTGCAGAGCCTTCAACACTTCGCAGAGGTGTTGCAAATGTTCTTCCCAACTGGAGCTGAACACAGCAATGTCATCCAGGTATGCGGCGCTGAATTCCTCCAGCCCGGACAGTACCTGGTTGACCAGACTCTGGAACGTGGCAGAGGCGTTCTTCAACCCAAAGGGCATGACACGGAACTGGAAGTGCCCCTCTGGCGTTGAAAACGCTGACCTCTCCTTGGCCCCCTCAGTTAAGGCAATCTGCCAGTACCCAGAAGTTAAATCAAACGTACTGAGGTACTGGGCAGCGCCTAACTGATCCACGAGCTCATCAGCTCTGGGGATGGGGTGTGCGTCAGTCTTGGTGACCGCATTGAACCCACGGTAGTCCACACAAAACCTGAGTTCTGGAGTGGCACCTGGTGCAGCAGCTTTTGGTCCACTGGGCTAGCCCACGGGCTGCTTGAGGGCTCAATCACCCCTAGCGCCAACATCTTGGAAACTTCTTCCTTGATGCTGGCCCTGACCTACTCAGCTACCCTGTAAAATTTCTGCTTCACAGGTAGGCTGTCCCCAGTGTCCACATCATGGACGCACCAATTGGTGACTCCTGGTGTCAGGGAGAACAGGGAGGCGAACTGACCCAACACATGGCGACAGTCCCTCTGCTGTTCTGGGGTCAGTGTGGGAGAGAGGATTACCCCATCCACTGACCCATCTTGCTCCTCTGCTGACAGGAGGTCAGGAAGAGGGTCACTTTCCTCCTCCATCCCATCATCTATGGCAAGGAGCATTGTCACATCAGACCTCTCAAAGTGTGGCTTGAGGCGTTTCACGTGTAGGACCCTAAAAGGGTTCCTGGGAGACTGCAAGTCAACCAGATAGGTTACATTGCTCTTGCGCTCCACCACCTCATATGGCCCAGTCCACTTGTCTTGGAGCGCACAAGGCTCCACTGGCGCCATCACCCACACCTTCTGCCCAGGTTGAAATTCGACCAGAGTGGCATTCTGGTCGTACCATCTTTTCATTTCTTTCTGGCTAGCTTCCAGGTTCGCCTGTGCAAATTTCCTGAAGCGTTGAGTCTGGTTGGGGAAGGCCAGCACATAGCTGAACACATCCTGGGGGATTTACCAGGGGATTTCTCCCAACCCTCCTTCACCAGACTGAGAGGTCCTCTAACAGGGTGGCCATACAGGAGTTCAAAGGGACTGAACCCTAAGGACTTCTGAGGCACCTCCCTGTAGGCAAACAACAGGCATGGTAAGAAGACGTACCACTTCCGTCTCATGGGCTCCGCAAGGCCCATTACATGCCTTTCAGGGTTCGGTTGAATCTCTCAACCAACCCATTCCCTTGAGGATGGTAAGGAGTGGTAAACTTGTAAGTTACCCCACACTCCTCCCACAAAGACTTCATGTACTTCGAGATGAAGTTGGTACCCCGGTCGGAGACCACCTCTCTGGGGAACCCCACACCTGAAAAGATCCCCATCAATGCACGACCCACCACGGGGGCAGTGATTGTCCGGAGAGGGACAGCTTCCGGGTACCGGGTGGCATGGTCCACCAAGACCAAGATAAACTTGTTGCCTAAGGCTGTCTTGGGTTCCAGAGGCCCCACAATGTCAATGCTCACCCGCTCGAAAGGGGTGCTCACCACGGGAAAGGGTTGGAGGGGAGCCTTACACTTCCCTCCACTCTTGCCACTTGCTTGGCAAGTCTGGCAAGTCCTACAGTGTGTACCGACGTGCGTCTTCATTTGGGGCCAGTAAAAGTGGGTGACAAGCCTCTGGTAGGTCTTGTCATGCCCCAAATGTCCTGCGAGAGGCACATCGTGAGCCAGACCCATTAGGAAGGCCCTGAAGCGCTCGGGTGCCACCAGCACACGGGCTGCACCGGGCTCAGCGACCTTAGGCTCACTATAGAGTAACCCATCCTCCCAGTAAATGAGATGATTCTTGGACTCGCCACCTGCTGCCTGGTCTGCGGCCTGTTTCCGCATACCAATGAGAGAAGGGCATTCTCTCTGTGCCTTGCAGAACTCCTCCCTGGAGGGACCTCCTTCTTGCTGCCAATGGGTCAGCTCAGGTAGGTCTCCCAGTTCGGCTATCTGTTCCCCTGTAGGTTCCAGGGCATCCCCCTCAGGTTCTGCCTCCTCCTGGACCGTGGGAATTGTGGGGGCTGGTTTCCCACGCCCCTGCCCTTCCTCTTCCTGGCAGGTACCTGGGCCACTGTTTCAGGCTCCAGGTCCGCTTGGTTACCCCTACTGGCTGCCATTGACCGAGTGGTCACACAAACCCACTCAGGCAGACCCAACATCTCCAAATGAGCCTGGCGTTCCACCTCCCTCCATGGGGAACTCTCCAGGTAATTTCCTAGCAGACAGTCTACAGGCATGGATGGACTAACAACGACCTTCAAGGAACCTGAGCCCCCCCCACTCAAAGGGAACCTGCGCCACTTTGCAGAGGCGCACCGAGTTGTCCGCTGCAACTACAGGGTGAAGTGCATCAGGAATGACCTGCTCCTCAGACACCCACTGACACCTCACGGATGTCAAGCTGGCTCCTGTGTCTCTCAGAGCCTCCACCCTCCTCCCATTGATGGTCACCCACTGCCTGTACCTTTTAGTGTTCTCAGGCAAGTAGGACTCCTGGACCATCTCTCTGTCTCCTAGTGAGACAAGGGTCATGACTGCTTGCTCCTCCCCCTCTCTGGAAACAAATTCCTCTCCCAAAGCTACGCTCACTAAACCCGGTGACGGAGCACCAGTGGGTGCTTGGGACTTCTTGGGACACTTAGGGGCTATGTGGCCTCTCTCACCACAGTGGAAACACCTTGGGGGACCCTGTAAGTTACGCCCACCCTTAGGGGGCTGTGACGTCTTAGGTTGGGGGGGCTGGGACTCCTTTCCCTCTGCATTATTTTGGGGCCCTTTAGAGAACTCCTTCTGATTACCTTTGTCCCCCCCACTCTTCTGCTGGGGACCCTGCCCACCTTTGGCTGTGGTACCCACAATCCCTTTGTGGACCCTGGTGCTGGTCCAGCGGTCCGCCTCCTTAGCAAGCTCACTAGGATTAGTTAACTTACTATCCAAAAGATGCTGGCGCAGCACTGGAACACATAGACTGCTCAAGTGCTCCCAACTAATTCGATGGCACAACCCCTCATAATCAGTAACTTTGCTGCCCTTCATCCAACCTTCCAATGCGCGGGTGTACATTCTCACACATTCAACCCAAGTGTCTGAGTCATTCTTCTTTGAGTTCCTGAACCTCACTCTATACTGTTCTGGGGTGAGCCCATACTTGAGGCATAAAGCCTCCTTCATGTTGGCATAAGTCAGGGCACCCTCCTTCTCTAAAGGTGTCAAAACTGCGGTCCCTGACGCCTCAAAATGCTTCCACAGGCCCGCACCCCAGCTCTTTTCAGGCACCTCATGTATCCTCAAAGGCACCTCATATGACTCAAACCATGCAAAAATATCCTGTCCCTTCTGGAAATTCTGCACTATATCCTTGGGGATGTATACTTTACCCCCTTGCACTGGCTGTGCGCTGCCACCATTTGAGCTGGACTCCAATTGTTTGGCCTTCAGGTCCAGCTCCCTCATGCTCAACTCATGAGGCAAAAGCAATTTCTTTTCCTCCAGGGCACGTGTACCCTTGCCCTCTTCCAAGGCACAAGCCCTCTCCTCTGCCTTGTGCTGGATTTCTTTTTCTATTTCCAATTGCTTCATCTTGAGCCTCATGACTTCCAGCTCATATTCTCTGATCCTTTGGTTCTGTTCCCGCTCTTCCTGGGAGAGACTCCCTGCTGAATGGATGCTGACAGCCCTGGGGGCTGCTCCTGGCACAGGCAAATCCTGTGGCCCAAACCCATTCCCCTGGTCATCCACCTCCTCATTTGTATCATCTTCTCCTGCAGCTCCTTTGGCCTCCCACCAGGCTTTTAAGGCCTTTTGTAGCTCATCTTTCTTAGCGCTACTCCTTGTGGGACATCCCAAATCTTTGCAGAATTGCTTAAGCTGGTCTACCTTGCAGGAATACAAATCCTCAATGTGGAACTCCAATTCTGCCTTTTCACTTGCTGCATTCCCCTTCTGGGACATGATGCTTTCTTTAAGAGTTACTCAAAAATAGACCCAAAAACCAAAAAGAACACAGTATGTGGTTGCGTAGTGGTCTGCACTAAACTAGTGATGTACACCAATTACTGTGGGTCAAGTACAAATACAAGTTCAAATCCTCACCGCTGACCACCAATGTTAGAACTGGGGGTCTCTAGTTGGCAGAGGTAGGTACCTTTGTCCAAATAGGGACCCTTGCTTCTAGTCAGGGTAAGGGGGATACACACTTTAGATAACCCCTGCTCACCCCCTTGGTCGCTTGGCACGAGCAGACAGGCTTATCCCAAAGGCAATGTGTAAAGTATTTGTACCAACACTCACAGTAACACAGTGAAAACACCACAAATGGACACTACACCAGTTTAGAAAAATAAAGTATCTTTATCTAAACTACACAAGACCAAAACGACAAAAATCCAACATTCAAAACTCAGTAGAATGTCTTTAAAAAGGGTTGTTGCAAAAATAAACTTGTAGATCTCAAATGCGACACTTTCAGTCTCAAAGTACCTGGGAGGCGTAACGCAAAACAAGCAAAAGGGGTGCAGTGAAGGCGATGCGTCGGTTCTTCCTGCGCTCCGGTTCTGGTGCGACAAAATGGCGCCTTGATGCGTTACGCCGATCCGGTGCGATGCAATGAAATTGCGTCTTTGTTGTGATGCGACAACGTAGGTGCGATGCGTGCACGCCCGACGGCCGCGCGGCGAACTCGGTGAATTTCTGAGCCGCGACAGGCCCTGCGACACGCTTCTCCGATGATGCGACGACACCCTCGGTGACGGCGACACGCTTCTCCGGTGTTGCGGCAGCGATCAGCGGCGGTGCGCTTCCTCAGCGATGCGACGGCCCTGCGACACACTTTTCCGGTGATGCAACAACACCCTTGGTGATGGCGACACGCTTCTCCGGTGTTGCGGCGGCAAACAGCAGCAGCGGCGACACGCTTCTCGATGATGCAACAGCGGCTGCTGCAGCGGCGTCACGCTTCTCTCTCGTTGCGTCGCGCTTCCAGCTCCCAACAGCAATAGAGGCCTCACACACAGTTACAGGCCCTCCTGGCAGACTGGAACTCCCAGCAAGGAAATTCAGGGTAGCTGGGGGTGAAGTCCTTTTGTGCCTGGGACTTCAGAAACAGGAGGCCAGCTCTTCTCAGGCCCTTGGAGACTTTTCTTCAGATGGACACAGCACTCAGCAAAGCCTTCTTCAAGCAGGGGGACACAGCACACAGCAAAGTCCTTTAGATCTCTCCTCAGTAGAAACAGCAAACTGCAGGCCAGCCCTAGACACACTTGAGCAGTACTTCTCCTCAGTCTCTTCAGCTGATCTTCGTTGGCAGGGATTCCTCTTGATCAGGAAGTAGTAGTCTAAAGTTCAGGGGTTTCAGCTCTAGCATTTATACCCCAAAAGTCTTTGTTCTCCATGTGTGAGGGGTCCTGGACCCAGTCCAAACCAGTTCAGGGTGCATTCTGCCAGGGCACCTCTCCTTCCTTTGTGAGTGTGGGCCAGGGTCATCAGACACACCGCAGGAGGTGGAGCCAGCATTGTGGAAGGCAGGCACAGCCCTATTCAGACCCAGGTGCTACTCCTCCCACCACTCCAAATGCAGATAGGTCGATTCAGCCTAGTGCTGACTCACCCAGCCTCCTGCAGCCACCCCCAGTCCCTGTCACTCACAAACCAGACAGTCAATTCACAAACAGGCAGAGGCACACAGAAAGGTTGAACAAGAAAATAGCCACTTTATAAAAGTGCTATTACCAAACTTAGAATTTAAAAACCATCTTCACTAAAAGATGTGTAATTAAATTCTGAGTTCAGGGGTACCAGATTCCAACTTTCTATCTTGCTGCTATGGGAAGATATGCAGGTAACCTTGTTACACAGCATTCCCCATGTTATCCTATGGGCAAGATAGCCTTTCAATAGTGAAAAACGAAATTGGCAGTATTTCACTATCAGGACATGTTACCCACACTAGTACATGTCCTACCTTTCACATACACTGCACCCTGCCCAGGGGGGTACCTTGGGCCTACCATAGTGGTGTCCAATGTGTAAGAAAAGGGAAGGGTTAGGCCTGGCAAGTGTGTACACTGGCCAGGACAACATGGCAGTTCACAAACTGCGCACAGGCACTGCAGTGGCAGGCCTGAGACACCATCTTAGGGCTACTCCTGTGGGTGGCACAATCAGTGCTGCAGGCCCACTAGTAGCATTTGAATCACCAGCCCTGGCACACTCAGTGCAATTTACTAGGGACTTACTGGTAAAGCAAATATACCAATCATGGATAGCCAATCACAATAACAATTTAACCAGGAAGCACTTGCGCTTTGGCACTGATCAGCAGTGGCAAAGTGCCCAAAGCATCTAAACCAGCAAAAATGAATTCCAGCACAGTGTCAAAAATACAGGGGGTAGAGGCAAAAAGTCAGGGGAAACCACGCCAAGGATGCCAGGTCTAACATAAATGTTACATCTTTAGTGTCTAACACCTTCCCCTAAATGACTTAGGTTGGAGTGGGAATAGTAAATGTGAACGCTATTGTGTCCAACGTCTTCCCCTAAATGGTTTAGATTGTAATGAGAATAGTAATTGTGATCCCTTTATAGCATAACAAAAACCCTAGAATGGTTTTAATAGAAATGGCAGTAGTAAATGTAACCACTTTAGTGTGTAAATGTTTATTTTAATATGTTATATAACAGTATTACCTGTAAAACTTTAAAGTATTGAAATTTTTATACACATCATTAGTACTGACATTTTTTAAAAGGGCTGTAAATGACACATCTTATGATTTTTATATTGTTCTTTACTTTTTTTAAAACATGTATTTCTATAACATAAAATAAAAAGGTTTTATTGCTTTATTTTTATCTTGTATTTTTATGAAATACACAACATGTTATATATTTTTACCATTCTTTCACACAAGGGTATTTTTCACCATTTTTGCCAATATGGTACATTTGTTTTAATCATATACATTTGTTATGCACAATTTTTGTTATAACAGATTTTATATGTTAGTTTAATTATATTATAAATAGTACTATATTGTATTATTTATTGTTCTTATATTACTATATACAGTATGTTTTACATAAATATTTAAAATGTTCTCCATATATATTTATTGAATCTCTTTTTACGTATTTTAGAACATTGTTCCATACTTTTTATATATTTTTTAAAACTTTTTGTTTAAAGTCCCATTGTTTTCTATAGGGAGATAGTCTTTTATTGTTTTCTTTTAGCAGCAATTTTGTATTTTACCACTAAGGGGCCGATTACGATGTTGGTTGGAAAGCCTCCGACCGACAGTCGGATTCTCCTATAACGCGTCGGAACCCATCCGCCCGACTCGGTCGGAAGCAATTCTGACTGACCGATTACGATGCTCGTATTCAGAAGGGGAACCGTTCGGTCATTCCGAATTGGTTGCGACCGGAATTCCGAGAATCCGAGTCGGTCGGAGCCGATTCATACAGCTCTATGGACAGCGTTTCCGACCGACCGATTACAATGACGGATTCTGACAGCCTTTCCGACCCGGTCTGCCCGACAAGAAAAGGCTGTTGAAACTGACTTTAGGGGCCCCTAGCAGGCCCCCCTTCATCCTGAGGCCTCCAGTTGGGGGCGGTGGGGGTACCTAAGGGACCCCTGTGTAAAGTCATGCACTGTGCGGCAGGCATAATGGGGTGCCCGTGACGGGTGCAAGGTTTTCCGTAGACACCCAGTTTCCATGGAAACCGGTGTTGTCGGTCGGATCACAGGCTCCTATTGAAGTCAATGGGAGTCCTTCCGAACGGTATTCGGAAGCATCCTAATCGGTCGGAAGGAAACATCAACCACGAGTCGGTCCCGATTCCGAGTGGGTTGGGAAGAGGAAACTCCGACCGACATCATAATCAGCCCCTAAGTGTACCTTTGTAGTCTATTCCTGTCATGTTTCGTCAGATGTGCAGGAGCGAGCCTCGATTACTTGCTGCTGATTGTTGGATAAGATAAGACCTTTTTTAAGTTTTTGCTATAGGGATTTAGGAGTAGGGGGAATGTGGGTAGGTCTAGTTAATGTTAGTTATAGTTTTTATTTTGAGGTCTATTTAGTTGTAGTTTGTGTTCTGTTGTTTAATCGTTTTGCGCGTTACTCAGAGTTAGTCTTGTGCTTATTAAGATATAGTCATGTTATATTTAGTGTTTATTATAGTTTTGATGTAATGTTTATTTTGTATTTGAGAAAAGTGTTATGCGAGGGTGGATATTGTATGTTTTTTTACAGGTTTACAGATTGGAAGTCATCCCATTGACATGTGGTTTTTGTCTTTGGTTTCTTATGAGCCAAATTTATTATTTGTAATATGCTTTGCTTTTTAAGGTTTCCTGGAGTGGTTATTCTTTTTCAATTTTTCATTTTTTATGGTTTCCTTATGACTTTGATTTACTTCAGTAGATTTACAGAGAACATTTTCATTTTTACTTTTTTTAGGGGGCTTTTTAGGACTTTATTTTAGCTTTTTGGTGGATTGTATTTTACAACATGGACATGGAGCAAAATCTACAGCTACAGAACTGTAAGTTTAATTTATTTATTTATTTGTGGGTGGGAAATGTTATATTTTATTATCTATGTGTATTTGGTGTAAATAAAATGTGTTATTTTAAATTTCTATGAGTTGGATTTACTTGGTACAATTGTGTGTTTATTTCTAATGTTGTGCTTTGTGGTTGTTGATGGTTTGATTTTTAATTAATTATTAAACATTTGATTTTTCATTTCTCAGTCTTCTTTTCTATGTTATGTATATGTTTTTTGAGTAACGTGTAAAAATCAGTTGTTTAATATTTAGTTAAAAATCGATAAGTTTAGTGATGTTTACCTTTGTTAAGGTTTTTTGGTTAGTGTGTGGATAGATAGGTGTTTTATATTAGGGATTTTGCTCTTGAATCTAAGTAGTGCACTCCTTTGTTGTTTATGTTATGCAGATTTGTAGAGCATACTATTACCCGAGATTGCATTCTGGTGCTGAGAAGGTGTCAGTTTAGTTACAAAGCAAACACACTAAGATGATGGATGGAGCGCGGAAACTTTTCAGACACCCCTCATCAGCCAGGCTAGCTTGAATCCAGTGGCAAAGTGAGCAAGGGACCCACGTCTGGGCATACCCTGCCAACTTAGGGTGAAAAAAGCAAACACAATAAGATGATGGATGGAGCACTGACAATTTTCAGACACTCACAACCAGTCAATATTAGATCTGGGTTGAATCCATCATCATTCATTAGCTCACTTCGCCACCCCAGTTCAGACCCAGCCATATGCAAATCAGTCTTGACCCTGTTCCTCATGGGAATAGTCCAGCCTGAACTGCCAAGCCAGGTCTTCCCTGGACAGAAAACAAGCATCCTGCGACCGGTTTTGGGGTAACACCCCTCATCAGCCAGGCTAGCTTGAATCCAGTGGCAAACTGAGCAAGGGACCCACGTCTGGGAATACCCTGCCAACTTAGGAGCCGATTACAATGGCAGAAGGACCATCACCGCCAGCCCAGCGGTGGCGGTCCTTCCCACATCGGACCACGATTTTCCCACCGCCAGATTACGATGTCGGTGGGATACAGACCGCGGCGGACTCAAAGACCGTCCGCCACGGAACCGCCACAGGCAATCGTTCTGATTGCCTGGCGGAGCGGTCTGCATTCGTAAAATGGTGGCGATGCCTAGCAGGCATCGTCCTCCAAATTACGATGCAGTCTTCCGCCAGCCTTTCTGCGGCGGGTAAACCGCCATTGAAAGGCTGGTGGAGATTGGTTTCGGGGGCCCGTTGCGTGTCCCCAATGTGTTGGGGGGGGTGTTTGTGCACTGGGGGGGTACCCATGGTACCCCCAGACATTTCACTGCACCAAGTGGCAGGCACCGTGTGGTGCCTGCCACGTATTGCAGTGAAATGCACGACATGCATTTTTGACATAGCGGCGGGTGCTGCTGTCAGCAGCACCCACCGCAATGTTAAGAGTGCAAGGTGCGACCGCCATGGTGGCGGCCGCATCCTAATTCAGTTTGCGGGACAGTGGAAGAGGTGTGGCGCAGCGGCCAGGGCAACTGACTCCGGAACCCGGGGGCTCACGGTTTGATCCCCAGCGCTGCTGGCAGATCAGCCCAGCACCATGTGACTCTGGGCAATAGCTCGCTTAATCTTCCCGACGGCCCCAGCGCCTTGACACCCTCGGGTACTTGTTCGTGCTTTACAAATACTGGACATTTAACCGCCGCAAGTATTGCGGACGGTCCCGGTCGCCACCACCATGGCGGACGGACTCCAGTCCATCTGCCATCGTAATCGGCCCCTTAGGGCGAACAAAGCAAACACAATAATATGATGGACGGAGCACTGAAACTCTTCAGACTCTCACCCCTAGTCACTATTATTGGTGTAGAACCTCACTGCATGTGTGTTTTTATGTATTATTTGTTGTGCACTGTGTAAACACCGGTATGAATGTTTGTAAGCAAAAGACAACTGTTTCCATCCCACAATTGAGAGACTGACTAAAACTTGAATACACATCAATTTTAGCATGTATATCTCACCAAAAAATCACAGATATTCTCCCCGTGATCACATATGTAAAGTGTATGACACAGTAGGCACAATAAGAATAAAATATATTCATACATTTCTCAGAATAATCGTGGCCAATTGATTTCTTTGCATTGCCTTGTTTTATACATATGTTGTCCTTGTTCTTTGACCACGCAGAAAGGCACACTGGAATGTCTCCCGATTAGAGGCTCAGGCAAGTAGACCAGCCTCAAATCCTGCATTTTTGTCCATGTCCTACATGTGTGTCTACAAAACAACATAACAGACACAAACAACCTGTTCGTAATTGTGATAGTAATATTGAGAAACCTTAGCTTGATTCTGAGTCCTGATGAAAGCCCGGCCCCCTGTGAGGGCCCTTATTCTTATTAAATAACTACTGTAGCAAATAAAATAATGTGGTTGCCATTATTAATGTTCTCATGTTAGGGAAGGGTTCTTCATTATATGATGTGGTTAAATGTTCCAGACTTTGGGTATCTTCTAGAGACAGAAGGAGTATCACTGGTGGTTTTGTTAGTCCGTTCTAATATGGGTTTATCGTGGGTATCACTGGTAGCTGTCCTGTGATGTGTTAAAGAGTATATATTTTAAAATTTTAGCAGGGGGCTCTTGGGAATTAATGCTTGCCTCTTTTAAATCCTTACTTCAATTTGAGCAACATTTTGGGGGTGGTTGTGTTCTCTTATTTTAATAACATAATTTTTCATAGTAGCCCTCTAATAACAAGCATAAGGGTATTATTTTGTTCATTTCCAATTAACATTCTCGCTGCTTGTGCTTTCTTGGCTGTAAGTGTAGCCGGTATGTGAGAGTGATTGTTTGCTTTTCTGTGTTGTACCATATCTTGCTCTTTCTGACAGTCTGTCTGAAAAGAATTATTATAAAACAGTTAAATAATGTGTAATAATTTTACTTTTGCTTTGGTAATGTACATAAAATAAAATATTATGACAAAGGTTTTGCATTTTATACTTACATATGTGTTGTAGATTTACATTGCAGTTCTTTTTTTCAGTTTTCTGTTGAAGATATTGCAATGTGAATCAGGTTTTCTGGTGTGGGAACAATGCTGCATTAGTTACATTTTGAATGTTTATTTGTGAGTTGGTCCTAGGGGTTGAGGCCTTTTAGTTTCATTTTTTATGTTTAAGGTTTATCTGATGTTTCTCCAGGTGTTCGATTGTTGAATTTCTTTGATGGTTCTGGAGGTTGTAAATTATGTTGTACTTTTTCTACAGTACCTGAAGTTTGGTAGATACATAAAAATAGAGAGTTTGATTAGTTACTTGTAGTTTAATGTTTTTAAAGTAAGTTATTGTCAACTGTGTGAATGCAAATGGTTTACTTATTTGTGAAAGTAGTTGCATATTTTCTTCTAGTTTTCTTTTTTGGTTTTCTGTTGGAAATCTGTCCTTTTCTTGCAGCTTTAGTGTTTTGGTGTGGTAAGTGTAGAAATGTTCTGCTTCTTTTATATTGTATTTTGATTAATTAGCATTTTATTGGTTAGTTTGCTTTACAGTTGTTTTTTTTGGTTAGTGTTCCTTTAGTTTGAACTTTTTATCAATTTTCTTTTATGGTAGATGCTAATTAGTGTTTCTGTTTTAATGTTTAATATATATTTATGTTTTTGTGTCATTCTGGATACATTTTTTATGTTTAATTTAATTTATTAAGGTTAATTTTTTCTTATAACATTAGTTGTAATAAGTATTTAGTACTTGTTAATTATTGTGTATTTTAATATATTTTAATTTTATTTTATTATTTTAAAGTCTATTTTAATGCATAATTTTTAATTAATGTATTTACACAATTTAGAAATTTATGTCAAGTTTATTTTATTTGTGATAAAGTAAGGTAGAGTTATTATAATATTTTGCTTTTTTTGCAATATTTGTGTAGTTGATATATTGTATTCTGATGCTTTGGAGATTTCAAATAGTTATTTAAGAGTAACAATACTTTTGTTTACCATATTTTTGAATTGACATTAGTAGAAATAATTATTTTTAATAGCAATATTTCGATCAACAATATTTGCGCTAATTAAATAGAGAAAATATTTTTGTAAACAATATTTTTTGTGATATTTTTGTGCATCAATATTGTTTTCAATGATATTATGTCACTGATCCTAAAAGAAGGAAAAAACAATTTCATCTTTCTTTTTTTTCTCTTTTCTTACTAAAGGAAACTGGTAATAATACATTACTGTTTTATTTCTATCTCTATTTCCTATTTTGATGGTTTGTCCTCTTTTCTTTCTCCTTACTTTTCTTCTCTCATTTTTTCTTCCTGTTTCTGTCATTACTGTCATTACTGCAAAGTTATCTTGCCTTTGCTGGCTTTTTTTTTATAACCACTTTCTCTGAGGCTGCTGATCACTAGGGGTTTGCCCGTCCCTAGTCAGTGTCCCCTTATCTAACTTTAAATTTGAACAAGCTGTTGGTTTACGTGACAGAAAAAAATATCAAGAAAACTTCTGCCATTCCATTTCAGTTATTTTTTTCCTCAGTTTGGTATTCTTTCTCCTGCACTCTCTGATTAGTTTAAGTATGTGACCCTCCCCACACACCTGGGTATGCCACAGCTACTGAAATGCTGGCCTTCAGCAGGTGGAAATCTGTGCATACCACCACTCTTCATTCTAGCTCTCATGTACTTCATCCTTGGCATTGGATTCCTCTTTGGGTACTCTAATTTCTGTCTGTGTCTTGCCTCCTGCCGCTTGTCAGTCTCAGTGGTAGTCAAAATCGTTGGACCCTCCATCTTCAGCGTCAGTGGCTGGATGGTCAGGTGTTGTACTGCCATCATTGCAGGATCCTGTCACTGTGTTCTCCTTTTAGACTTCATGTTCTTTTGCCTTTTGAAAGTTGGCAAGTTTCACTTCAATCTCTACTTTTATATATGTTCTCACCTTTGCCCGATTTTCATCAAAATAATTTGTCCCAGTGTCTTCAGTTAATCTGGTGGTTAGAGATTACGTATAAGGAAAGCATAATTTAGCAGAGTTAAATAGAATAAAATATTGGAAGCATAAATAATTGAGATCTAGATGAAAAAAATAGGGCAACAGGTGAATTTATTAACCGATTAGTCAAAATATGGTGCAGAGAAAAATGCATGAAATACCATGAAGGCTCAGTTACAGAATTAAAGATAATGCAAATTCATAGAACTTAATATTCCCTGTTTAGGCAGATTCTAAGTGGAATTAAATTCCAAGGGGCAGATTACGATGTCGTCTGGAAACTCTTCCAGCCGAATCGGTTTCGGAATCGTTTTCCGACCGAATCAGGTTCTGCGAGTCCTAGGGAACGATTATGATGCTTCCGAACATCGTTCGGTCAGACTCGCATTGACTTCAATGGGAGCCTGTGTTCCGAACGAGAACACAGGCTCCCATTGGCAAAAGGGGTGTTTGGGGAAAACCTTGTGGTGCCTGCCACAATGTGCATGCGTGGGAAGGGGGGACCCATGGGTACCCCCACGGGCCTGATTCAGAGGGCCCTGGGTGAAGGGGGGCCTGCTATGGGCCCCCAAAGTCAGATTCCAACAGCCGATCCGTGTCGGCACAACCGAATCGGAAAGGCTGTCCGAATCTGACATCCTAATTGCTCGGCTGGAAACGCAGTCCGTAGACCGCAACGATTCGGCTCTGAACGACTCGGTTACTCCCAATGCCTTTCGGAACTGAGTCGGGCAGTTCGAACACTTTCCAGCCATCATAATCGGTCGTTGGGAAACGTGTCCAAGTCTGTCTGCAACGTGGGTACCGAATCGGATTCAGACGAATCGAATGCTGTTCGGAGCCTTTCCGGACAACATCGTAATCGAGCCCTAAGTGTCAAACTCATAGAGAGTAAAAAAGAGTACTGACAACATCCCATTAGCAAGTTTAAGGACAAAAATGAAGACAGTCTTGGGGGAAAATGGAAAGGCACCCACAAGGAAAATAATGAAAGAAAGTCCATAAAAGGCTGAAACCAAAAGATTTTAAAGACAAATCTCTATGCTTAATAGTACCCAAGGAGGTTATTTGGAATATAGTCAGTGTTCAAAAAGGGCTTATAGGTTACTTTGATTTCATATTTCTGACCTAACAAGTGCCTTGTGCTTGTGTTAATGTGGATATCCATATCAAACTCCCTTGGAAGCATTTAAATAATGTCATTTATATTTGTTTCTATCAAAACCCATGTGTCAAGTACCTCCTTGTAAACGATAAAGAGAACAACAATGCCCTGGCAAACCCCTGTCCACTTTCTTTTAGAAATTAAAATTCTTATTGTGAATCTATTATTTGATCACTATTGAAACATATTTTAAATTAGCTGCTCTGCTAATTTTACAGATATTTGAATCCCAGCCAGTTAAAAAAATAATAAACCTCTACCCAACCCTGTGCAAAATGTGCAGAATCTTCTTAGCAGAAATTTCATAAAATTTCCCAAACATTATGTGTCATTCTGCAAAATGCCATTTCCTCAACCCAAAATGGACAAAAGGACATAGTTCATGCCAAAAATTATGTGAAACCCTCCGTGACATAATGGGTGTTAGTGGCCATGTGGAGTGTGTGGTACTTCACAACTAGCTGCTCCTTTTAGATAAAAAAAAAGTACATAGTATTTCATTTTTAAATGTATAAATTCCCACCTAAAGTAAAATAAATAATTTTTGGGGGTATGTTGCCTGACCATCAAAGATGATGGATGCACACCTCTGAGCTCTGCTGACCACCCCACCACTAATCTGATTGCATCAAATGGTTACCTGCAGGAATCGGGGCCCGGCACTAAGCTCTCTGCTCCCGGCTACCTGCCAAAAGTGCAAGGCATGCAGAGGCTGTTCAGCCTGAGGAGAGTGCACCGAGAGAAAGCTGCGGGAAAGTGAGGACAGGCTGTCCCCAATGATCTTGAGAGTGAAGAGCTGTACCTGATCGGTGAAAGAGAAGTATTAAGGAGTTGTAGGGGCCTGTACTGTGAAGCCCTCTCACCAGAGTGTGGCAGCCAAAGCAGGGAGACACAGGTGGAAGATGTAGACACTTTGGGCCTGATTCACAAAGGCAATCTGAGACAAAAGTCTAACTTTACGACTTTTGGTATTCACAAAGGTCATTTACGAGTCGTATCTTTACGTCCGCAGTCAGGCAGGGATCTCCGGCTTTGGCCGTACTCTCCGCACCCGGGCCGTACTCACCGGGGGGGATGAGCCCTGAATGCCATGGAGGCCACAACTGCAAGGGGCAGGTCTGACTGAATGGACTGGGAGGGTGGCACGGTGTGGCAGTGGTCGTCAGACTGGCTCTTAATATTAAATCTGCGTCAACCGGGGGTGGACAGACACACATGCACTACTCTCATCCACTGCTGGAAAGGGAGGCGGGCTGCCGCCTGATGGGTTCGAGACATGGGAAGGATAAGCAGGCTTGACAAACCTGCCAGAGACTCACTGACAAATTCACAAAGCCTACACAAAGCACTGAGGAAGATGCGCCCGACAGAGGGGAACCTCCAGCAGAATCCTTCCATGTCCCTGCCACAGTAATTCTTGAAGCAATTCAAGACTCCAGAACATCCCTAGAGAGAAAGAACAAATAACTCAGTGTTGACTTCTCCCTGCTCCGCCAAGACCTGAGGAATACAGTGGACAATGTCACAGAAGCAGAAGGCCACATATCATAAACGGAAGGCACTGCCTGCACATTGCAGGCAAGTGTCACACAACTACAGAAAACAGTCCAAGCACTCAAAAACCAAGCAGAGGATGCAGAGGGCCGCTCCCGGTGCAACAATCTCCACATGGTGGTATCCCCTGTGGGAGTGGTGAGATCCAGTTCTACAAAATGAATTGCACAGTGGCTCTGGTCTCGAGAACCGGCCGATGTGCTATCGGCATGCTTCCTTATAGAGAGGGCCCAGCGATCCTTGGTGGCCTGTCAGCACCTGGGTGCTGCTCTGGGACATAAAAAAGCATGAATCCTTAATTTTGCAGGCGGAGATGTGACCCTCCAAGCTGCTCACAAAAAAGACATTCCCCATGACTCCTGAAAAGATTATGCTTTCCCAGACTATACAATATAAGTACAGCAACAGCGCCGCTCCTTCCTTAGAGTTAAACAGAAATTGCAGGCTATACAAATACAGTACATGTCACTCTTCCCAGCCCGCCTTAACATCATCTTTGTGGGAAAACCCATCTCCTTTTACAGTCCAGAAAGTGCATGGAACTGTATTGAGGAATGCCCTGATTGGGGGAAAGGGGCAATAGACAAAGAGGAGCAGCCAGTGATCAGGGGCCAACCAAGTCCCTGGTCACAACAACCATGCAGGAATCAGAGAAACAGGAGACGCCATCGGTCGGCAGAAGCGGTGTCGGGTGGGTTAGATCAGTGACGGATGTCCCCTGAGGCCAACGACTCCATGTTGGCATTGTCGGACAGCCATTGAAACAGACATGTCTTGCTCCACCTCCCCCCTACTTACTTGAGACATTGAAACTGCAGAAGGCCCTATCATTTCTCCTCTCATGTATAGGTGGGGTGTAAAGAGCCCGCCCTGAGTGACTTTTAAGTTGTAGATAGGTTGTTTTTAAGGGACATTTGTAGGGGAGTTGGAAGTAAGAAGGAGATAACAGTTTAAATGCCCAGTTGGCAGTTGTACCTGTCATTCTCTGCGACAGATACTTCAAGTTTCTGAAGTACTGAGAAGGGGGATTTTCGTACATTGTCTAGGCTAATTTCATCAATCAGAAATGGCTCTTGGAGTCCACACTAGATGAGATGGCAGACTCCCATCTACACACTTAGATTGACAACACACAAATGGTTCCCCATGAAGACAAAGTAAAGAGAAGGTCCGTCCTGAAGGCTGAGCAACGCCACAACCCTGACATACTTCCACTCCAAGAAACTCACCTTTGGGAGACTGATCTCCCTTCTTGGACCGATTGGGATTCTCGCAAGTTTATTATGCTAGTTTTACCAGGGCTCCCAAGGGGTGGCTATCCTGCTCTGTTCCACTTTCCCTTTTCAAAAATTACAAGTCTAGGGGAATAAGTGGGGTAAAAACATGGCAGTCTCACGTCTGCTCTTTGGTCTACACATATCCTTGATTAGCGTACATGCCCCACCCCTGCAGATTTCCTTCACACCTTGGGAGAGATCCTACTGTAACTCCTGCAGGGGCGGTGGATCTTGGGAGACATATAAACGGAGGGTGACTTGGTCCTAGGTAGATCAATAACACTGTGCACCCCCCCATCTTGAGCGACACACCTTGCCACCTTCATAGATAACATGAAACTGACGGATGCATGGCGTCTTCGCTACCTAGACACACGAGGCTGCATCTACTACTCAGGGGCTCACCGGGTGTTTTCCAGACCTAACTACTTTATACTCCCCTCCTTTGAGTGTTCTTGGATAGTTGAAAACACAAATATTAGCCAGAGGCTTGTCAGACTACTCTTCAGTCAAGCTTACGGTGGGGCTGGGCCTGCACCGGATGGGTACAGGGTAGCGCCTTAACAAATAGCTACTCAAAGATCCACGAGTGAGAAACCACTTTCAGGAGGAAATAGACCACTATACAACAGAGAATCAACGGTTGGTCCCTTCATCTGGGGCATATGGGAATCACTAAAAGTGACACTGAGAGGGGTCATCATCAGCTATCAAATGAGGGTGAAGTGAATGGCCCAAAAGGTGATAGCTGAGCGGGAAACTCAGCTGTTAGAGATGAAATGGCTATATGCAGTGGCACCAGAGGCGACTCTACTCAGAAATATTACACACACTCAATCAGCGATTTGACAAACACTTCTAGAGGAGCCAGAAATGGAGTTGCCTGCTTTCCAGAGCCACATCTAACAATGGAGAGACAAAACTAGCAAAATCCTCTACTCTTTCTATTCAGCCGTGGCAGTGCGCACACCGGTGTGCAGAGTGGTTGATGCAGCAGGAAACAATGGCACAGAGGAATCCCTGATAGCAGACGAGTTTGCTGCATATTACGCAGTGCTCTACTCTGTACCCCACAGATCCTCACAATCAAACATAACATCCTTCCTGGCGCATCTGCTCACCCACCACCTAAATTCAGAGGAGAAAAACTCTCTAGAAGCAGCAATCACCCTGGAAGAACTGGTAGATGCCCTTACTCAACTGCAGTCGGGTGAAACTCCGGGCCCAAATGGATTACCAGTAGAATTCGTAAAGGCATACAGGACCCATTGTGACCCGCTATGGTGAACATGTTCTTGGAGGCATTAAAAGGTGGCCAGCTGCCATCTGACTTGCTACTTGGAGAGATAGTGCCTCATTTACAATATTTTGATGCACGGCATGGCAGCAAGCCTTCCTGCTGCGCTGCCGTGTGTCAAAAGAAAATGGCAGGAATGCAATGCACCATATCTACAAGATACAGTGCATTCCTGTCCTCTTCCCCTGCGCTGGCGCACAATGGGCTGCCATGCGCCAACACAGGCACCCTTGCCCCATGGTACAGGGGGATGCAAAAAGAAAATTGCAAAAAGAACAATTGATGGACAGAATGCAGAACAATCTCATACATTCACCCCAGTACAGAGATCTGGGCCTAAATCCATCGTTTTTTTGCTCACCATGCCATTCCAGTTTGGACCCAGCCATATGCAAATCAGTCTTGACCCTGCGCCCAATGGGAACAGACCAGCCCGAACTGCCAGGCCAGGTCCTCCCTGGACTGGAAACAAGCATCCTAGGACCGGTTTCGGGCTTTCAGCCCTCATCAGCCAGGATAGCTTGACTCCAGTGGCATGGAGAGCACGGGACCCACGTCTGGGCATACCCATCCCACTCGGGGTTACAAATGCAAAAAGAACAATTGATGGACAGAATGCAGAACAATGTTATACATTCACCCCAGTACAGAGATCTGGGCCTAAATGCATCGTTTTTTTGCTCACCATGCCATTCAAGTTTGGACCCAGCCATATGCAAATCAGTCTTGACCCTGCGCCCAATGGGAGCAGTCCAGTCCGAACTGCCAGGCCAGGTCCTCCCTGGACTGGAAACAAGCATCCTCGGACCGGTTTCGGGCTTTCAGCCCTCATCAGCCAGGATAGGTTGACTCCAGTGGCATGGAGAGCACAAGACCCACGTCTGGGCATAGCCGTCCCACTCAGGGTGACAAATGCAAAAAGTACAGGGGTGTCTGCGTTCTAGGGCTGAAAAGTTTTGTGCAGGAAGGCACACCTTCATGCACAAAAACAATCAGAAGAGGTTTTCCTCTTTCTATGTGTGCTGCAGAATGCGGCACACAGAAAAAGGAAACAAAAGGTGAAATAAAGGTTTTCCTCCTCGTTGCGCCTCCCTTACGCCTCCCATGGGGAGACGTAGGAATCTGTCGCATTCCCAAGTTTACAAAACCTTGTAAATGTGGGAATACGTCAGGTTCCATGGATGTTGATTGGGAACACCCATAGCAACACCCATGAAACGCCCCTCTCACGCACAGTAATGCGTGAAAAGAGGCCATATTTACAATGCAATGAAAAGCCACGCAGGGTGGCTTTATGTGGCCTTGCAAATATGGACAGGCACACTGCACTGCTGCTGTGTCAAAAAAGTGACACACCAGCAGTGCAATGGGCTTGTAAGTAAGCCCCATAGTGGTGATCACCAAATTGTAACAGCCCCGAACCCACTGTTCTTCATATCACCCTATCTCCCTACTCAATGTGGAAGTAAAAATCTGGGCGAAAATCCTAGCTAATAGACTTCTGAAAGTAGCAGGATCTCTGGTCCATCCAGACCAATATGGATTCATTCTGAGAGTACAAAATGCCCTGATCTTATCAGGCAGTGTGCCAGGAAAAAGCTCTGCTTTTAATCAACTTCAGCAAAGTTTTTGACTCAGTGGAGTGGCCCTACCTCCTTGCTCTCCTCACCAAAATGAACTTCGGACAGAAATACATCTGCTTGGTAAATCTTCTATATACTGACCTCAGGACCTAAGTCAGGTTGGGGAGTTTGGTGTCTCAACCCTTCTCAATACAGCGGGGCAAGTGACAGGAGTGCCCCCTCTCCCAGTTACTTTTTGTTCTGGCACTAGAACCCTTGGCAGAATGGATTAGGATTGATGTGCAGATGCAGGGTCTTCATTGGAGTCTGGGCATATAGGATGAGTTCTCGCTATACATTGACAATGTGATCATCTACCTATCCATCTCGATCAGGCCCAGAAGCTCTCAAAATTGTTCAGATCTTCGGAGAATATACCGGACTCCAAATTAAAGTCATCAAATACCAAGTGGGTTGTCGACTTGCGCCACAGGCCTGAAGAGACACACAGAGGGGTTCTGATACCTGGAGATCTAGATTACTGAAGACAACAAGAACGCTTTTAGAGGAGAACCTCCAACCCCATCTTACCAGACTATATAAGGACTTTGACTTTTGGTCCACGCTCCTGCACTGATGGGTAGATTGGAAATCTATAAGGTGGTCAGACTCCCTTGCATGTTATACCAGATGCAAAGCTACCTGTACCCGTACCCAGAACCTTCTTTACATGTCTAAATGAGGCACTGTGGCGTTTTCTTTGGAACCGATGACCTCCCAGAATCACATTTGCTAAGTGCTGCAAGACAGCGTTCGATAGAGGTTTAGCCACACCAGATCTGCTCTCATATTATAGAGCAGCACACTTGGTTGTGCTGAATGAGTGGTGGTTTGGGGGGGACAACTCGGATTATGCGTTAGAAAGACAGGCCATGCATGATATCCCAATCACACATTATCTATATGGAGGGCCTCTTCCAACGACGCTCCCCCCAGGCACGAGGGAAACCTACCCAGTTTGGCAAGATGTACTTCGTGAATTGAGCTTGAATAAATGCCTTATGGGGGAATCCCCATTATGGGTGGGGTGCTGGCTCCCACAAGTGAGTGACCTTGTGGGCTTTATGGAGTGGGACCTAATCTGTATCACTACCTGGGACACATCATGACAGAAACGTAGATTAAGTCCTTTTCGACTTTGCAGACAGAGTATGAAATCCACAAAAATCCAATTTTCCGATATCTGCAAATTGGACACGCACTCCTGCCCTACACTACCAATTTGAAGGAGCTTCCGGAGCATAACCCCATGGAGGCGCAGATGCTTCTCAATCCCCACGATCAGGCATAACTTGTTCTTTATCTGCATATTATTGGTCCTACATACACTGGACTCTACCTGACTTATGAGCCACCTGAACGAAGGACCTTAATCAGATAGACGACGATGACTGGCAAGAAGCCTTGAGCTCACCCAGGGAAACGGCAATAGCTGTCTAATTTTGACTTAAACAAATTAAATATCTGCATAATGCTTACCTCACATACTGCAGACTGTGGTGTATGGGGGTGATTACCTCACTGTTATGTCTGCGCTGCTCGGCTTACCCCGGGGATTTCCTACTCTCGGTCTGGGGCTGCCCGGCCCTCAACCCCTTTAGGCGGGAGTCATAACCTGCCTGGGCAGAGTCCTGTAATGGCTTCAGGCACAAGACCCCAAACTCATACTGCCACACATCACAGACGTCATTGAGAGCAACAGGTACAAGAGAGCAGTACTATGGGACTAGTGGTTGCAAAGAGAGACATAGCTAGACACTGGAATTCAGCGACGGCCCAACCACTGGAACACTGGAAAGATGGCTTAGATAGGTGCATGGTCATGCAAAAGCCAATTACAAGGCCAGGGGTTGCCCACAGAAGCACAAGAAGGTCTGGGGGAAGTGGGCCCGTTACCACGGGATCCTACTCGAGCCACATATTAGAGGGTCCCTCTATCTGGAGATAGAAGTGCAGACTTACAGTTACAAGTTAGGGAGGCCAGTGGGGTACCATTGAGACAGGAGGAAAATGGAGGTGGCTCAAGCAGCCAGGGAGGGACTGTAGGCAACAGTAGAAATGAGCCATTTGCTATGCTTCGCATCCCCTTTTCTGCCTTGTCGCCTTTGTATTACTCAGGAGGGGTGTGTAAACAGAACTGTAGTAATGTTTTGCTCTTTGGGCAGTGTATTTTTAACAGTAACATGTTTGAAATGCCAATAAAAAATGTTAGAAAAAAAGAAAGAATTTTCTTTATCATGCATTAATAATTAAATTGTTAAACGTGATGATGCAATTAAAGGTATTTAATTACATGTTAGTAAACAAAATTACTTTCATTTTTAAATTAAAAAGGTTAAATAAATATTTTATAATTAAATAATATGAATTTAATGCTGTTTCCGATATGGTTTTAAGTCCCTACCTCTATTATTTTCTGTGGGATAGTGTTGCAGTACCAGTGGTTGGTCAAAAGTCACTTTTAAAATTGTTCTCTCTTGCTCTTCGCCGTATTTTAGTGTCACTCAGAGGAGTGCCTCCCTGGTCCACCGCGGATTGTTCCGTTCGAGTGGAGGGAGTGTAGCACATCCCGGAAGTGACGTGTAGCTCCCAGGTCAGCAGTTCAGCTGCCTGGAACTGCAAAAACAGATGTCCAGGCTGACGCGCAGCGGACGCGCGCAGCGGGCACGCCGCTGGCGCGCCGATGGCGCGCCTAAGGCAAGCCCGTCTGCGCCCGTCCGCGCCTGGTCGTCGCCAGGAGCCAGAAACCCTGCTGACTTTTATAGGAATCAGGTAACTAGCCCAGGAACCCCCCTTAATTATACCAGACAGGAACTACTAAATATTAGAGAGCACCAACGCTCGCCCGCCTTGAAAGAAACCGAATCATGTGTTCACATCTTCCCAATAGTAGTGGAGGGCCCCCTCGCATGCAAAACATGTAGATACCAGAGTATGCTGATCAGACAACCTAGTAACAATGATAAGAATGCAAATTCAGGCATTATAGACTCACATGGCTCCCAAACGCAAATAAACCTCCAGAAACTAGTAGAGAAAACAGCTAACTGGGACTGCTTTTTAGCAAACGTTCGCTCACTCCCCAAGCATGCCATCAACATATGGGACATGCTCTCCTCTTCTCTTCCCCACATTGGGTTCTTAACAGAAACATGGATTAAACCAGCCTCCACCCCTGCAATTGCTCTAGCACTACCCGATGGCTATCACATCCAAAAAATGGATCGACCATGTAGGACCGGGGGAGGGGTAGCCATCCTCTACAAAGACCCGATAAAAGTTGCTGTATTAGATCAACCCATGAGTGAAAAAATTGAAATCCTAGTGTTCAGAATTGACCTTCATGTGCAGCTCAGCTGGAAAGGAGCCCTAGTATACCGCCCCCCAGGACCTCTCCTCGATTCCATCTCATTACTGATGGAGCTGATCTTCCCTCATGTGATCTCATCAAATAGATTTTTGCTTCTGGGAGATCTAAACGTGCACAGTGAGAACCCCGACGATCCGGAAGCCACTACTCTCCTGACAGAGCTATCCACACTTGAACTAACCAAAATTAATGATGTGCCCACGCACGTAGCAGGACACACCCTAGATATAATCCTCTCTAATTCACCTCACATTATCTACAAAACAACCTGCCCCCTGACATGGTCAGATCACTCCAAAATTGAATTCTGCTTAGTAGGCTCCAGTGAGCATAAGCCCCAGAAAGCACAAACGACCAGACCAGACAGTGGCATAAACTAACACCCACTCTCTTCAAAGACACCTTCACGCCTCCCCTTACTTCAGCTTCCGACACAGTAGAAAAACGCTTAACGGATTTTCATAACAACATAAAGTCCACATTAGACACTTTGATACCCCTGAAAAGGTCCCTAGTGATCCCCAAACGCCCCCAGACCCCTTGGTACACCACTGACCTCCGGGCGGAAAAGAGCCAGTGCAAGAAACTAGAGCGACTATGGCGACAATCCCATGACCCCCTTGACAAAGAAGGTTTCAAGTCTGCCCAGACCAAATACCATACAAATTTGAAATCCGCCCGTAAGAAACATATCACCAACCAACTCGAGCAGGCAGAAAACACCCCCAAAGCCCTATTCCAGGTACTCAACACTTTCATCGATCCTAAAGCCTGTAACTCAGATTCTATGTGACAGTGTAGCAGGACACCTCACACAAAAAATTGATAACATATACAACAAAATAACTGCTACCTCCAGCTTTCGTTCAAACCCCAGTTCCGAACCCCCCTCTGTCTTATTCACCGTTAACAAACTAGAGGAATTCCCTTTGCTCACCACCGAGGACACGGAATCCCTGCTGAAAAAGACTAAATCTGGATCCCCCACTGACTTTATCCCAGCCAAAATCTCCAGATTACTCGCCACTCAGCTTGCTACCCCCATCTGCGCCATTCTAAACAGTTCCTTAAAGGAAGGCAAGTTCCCCAAAGAGTGGAAAGCTGCACAGATCCTGCCCATCAGGAAAAATACCAAATTGCCCCCTGACGTTATTACTAACTACCGTCCCATCTCACTGCTCCCTCTCCAAAGCAAACTACTTGAGAAACACATCAATACACACTTGTCCTCATTTATTGAATCCTCCGACAGCCTCGACCACTCACAATCTGGCTTCCGCCCTAGACATAGCACGGAATCGGCCCTGGTAACAGTCACAGACAACATCCGAATGCTTGCGGACGGCGGCCGAGCAGTGATTCTCATACTGCTCGACCTGTCCGCAGCATTCGATACCATCTCGCACCAGATCCTGCTGGAGAGACTAAGAGCCATAGGCATTCAGGACAACGCACTAAATTGGCTGACTGATTTTCTGAAGGAGAGAACCCAAACAGTCAACCTAGGTCCTTTCAAATCTCAGACCACCACGGTTTCCAAGGGAGTACCCCAGGGCTCATGCTTGAGCCCCACCTTATTTAACATTTACGTCACCCCACTCGCGTCACTTCTGAGAAACCTAGGGTTCATACCAATATCCTACGCTGACGACACACAACTACTCCTCTCCTTCGACAAAAGCTCCACAAACATCGAGGCCACCTTCTCGGAGGGCATGAAAACCATCACTGAATGGATGAGCAACAACTTACTTCAGTTGAATGCAGAAAAGACTGAAATTATGTTATTCAAAGATGCAGTAGCTAGATGGTCACCCAACTGGTGGCCCGCTGAACTGGGCCCAGCCCCGTCTCTAAAACAAGTGGTTAAGAACCTAGGGGTCCAAATTGACCACAAACTTAGCCTCGAGGAGCATGCTACTGCAACCACGAGGGCCTGCTTCCATGTATTAATACTGCTTCGCAGAGTCTTCCCCCTTCTCCCATCCTCCACACGAAAAACCCTGGTACAAGCACTGGTCCTGAGCCGCCTGGACTACTGTAATGCCCTGCTGATCTCAGCCAAGGAAACCTCCCTGTACAGTCTGCAAGTAGTCCAGAATACGGCTGCCCGCTTAGTGACCAGTGCCCCCCCAGAACAGTTTCACTCCCCCTACTCCGCAAACTACACTGGCTGCCCATACGCAAAAGAACTAAATTCAAGGTTTGCTGTATGGTGTTTAAAGCCTTAAATAAAATGGGACCCAGATACCTATCAGACAAGTTGGTCAGATACACCCCCCCCGAACCCTCCGGTCAGGGTTCAAAGGTCTCCTAGTCGTACCACGCATAAAACACACCAGATTAGGAGGCAAATCCTTCACTTACCTAGCCCCCCAACTCTGGAACCAACTACCTAGGGACATCCGTCTCTGTACCAACTACCTGTCATTCAGAAAAATGTTAAGAACTTCACTGTTCTGATCCACCTATTCTGCTGTTCCCAAGGGCTGCTACAGCGCGGAGATACCCCGACTGGGGTGATTCATGCGCTCTATAAATGATATAAATAAATAAATAAAATAAAAATAAATAAATATTTGGTGCTGGACCCCCTCACAGAAAAAATAGAGGGAATGAGGGGTTTAGCGAGGGTTAGAGGGGGTTTCATGAGAGACATATACCCACCCACAAAAGAGTACACACATTGCTATTCACAAACTGCACTTCTAAAATAACCTCAGCCAAAAAGGGACCAAAAATAGTGATAGCTCTGAGATGGAGTAATTTACTACTATTTTGAGCCCCTTTTGGCTTCCCAAACTCCTCCTTACTCCTACATAAACACCTTAAATCCCTAAACCTTAACTTACATGTGAGAGGTTCACCCTAAAGAAAAATGGGAGAGTTGGAGGTTTAGATTTACACTTGTGGGTTTGAGAATAGAATTTAGTAGTACTATTGTAGTACTACTAAATGTAATACACATTGCAGTTCGTGAATAGGTTCCTAAATCTCAATCGGAGAAAGACAAGATAAAGTGGGTGTGGAAATATCATCACAGCTGGTTCACAACTTGCTGTACGAACTCCCATCTCTTCCTCATTACAAAGCCATATCAGGAACAATCCTCCACCTTTCTGCTACTTCCTAAGGATTCAGGTAGGAATAACTACACTAGATTCATTGCAGTCCATTGTTTCAAAAGAGCTTGAATGTCTATGCTTCAGAAACGCAGTGTCCCCGCTACAGAGTCCCCATCCTAACGTACTCCTCCCAAAGCTTGTTGTAGTTCACCTTGGTTTCATAGTGAGGATACCACAACAAGATTGGTACGGTGAGAGGTTGCTTGCTCCAAGAGGGCCTGACCCAATGCAATATTTTTGATGTGGTGCAGCTATTCATATTTTATCTGCTGTGCCACCTCCTCATGTTGCCAGCGGGCCAGGCAAAGACTGCTCAAAGGAGAAGCACACAGTCCAATGGGCGCGAGTGCCACCACACTCTCATTACCCAGACCCAGAGATAGGTCATGCACCACTGAACCATTGTCATCGACAGGGAGTTGGACCTGCTCGACCTACTGGGAATATAGGAGGCAGGATGACGTTTTACAAATTTTAAATGTAATTTTGATTACTAGTTAGGAGGTATTACATAGTAGGTAAGTGCATATGTAAACAAAAAACAATAACATTCACTAGTTATAGTTATCTCAAGTAACTAGAGCTTGTATCCTAAAGTTATTATAATTTGCACCATCACCAATCAATCAATCAATCAATCAATCAGGGTTGGTAAAGTGCAGCTACTCACTCGTGAGGGTCTCAAGGCACTGTGGGGAGGGGGTGGCTCCATTTATTGCTGGGGTCATCCAAAGAGCCAGGTCTTGAGGTCCTTCCTGAACTTGGACAATGTGGGAGATTGCCGGAGGTGGAAGGGGAGGGTGTTCCAGGCTTTGGCTGCAAGGTAGGAGAAAGACTTTCCTCCTGGTTTGGTCTTGTTGATACGTGGGATGGTGGCCAGAGAGAGCTGGGCAGATCGGAGGTGTCTTTTGGGTGCGTGGAAGAAGAGGCGGCTGTTCAGGTATGCGGGCTCGGTGTTGTAAAGGACCTTGTATGCGTGGGTGAGGACTTTGAAGGTCATTCTTCTTTTGAGTGGGAGCCAGTGGAGATCAAGGAGGTGTTGGGTGATGTGACTGCAATGGGGTATGTCGAGGTTCAGTCTGGGTGAGGCGTTCGGGACAGTCTGGAGTTTGCAAAAGAGCTTCTTGCTGATTCCAGCATAGAGAGCGTTGCCGTGTCCAGTCTGCTGCTGATGAGTGCGTGCGTGACAGTTTTTTGGGATTCGGATGGGATCCATCTGAAAGTCTTTCAAAGCATGCAGAGGGTGTTGAAGCAGGTCGAGGATACATTGATCTGGTGTTTCATTGTAAGCGATGAGTTTAGTATAATGCCAAAGTTGTGTGCGTGGTCCGTCGGTGTGGGGGGATTTCCAAGGGCACAGGGCCACCAGGAGTCGTCCCATGCGGAGGGGATAGAGGCAAGGATGAGGACTTCTGTCTTTTCTGAGTTGAGTTTCAGGCAGCTGTTCTTCATCAAGGTGGCGACAGCTTTCATCCCTTCTTGGAAGTTGAGTTTGGTGATGTTGGGTTTGTTGGTGAGGGAGAGGATCTGCTGGGTGTCATCGGCGTAAGAGACGATGTTGAGCCCGTGGTTCCTGATGATGGCTGCGAGGGGGCAATGTAGACGTTGAAGAGGGTGGGGCTGAGGGAGAAGTCCTGAGGCGCTCCACAGTTGGTCTCTGTCAGTTCCGAAAGGGAAGGAGAGAGTCTGACCTTGCACAGTGTTGACATCAATGATGCCATTTCAAATGTCATTATTACTAGGGCGGTTCTGTGAAGGCATCCATAGGTTTTGACCCAAACCCAGACCTACTAAAATAGCTAGACCAGGCTTTGCATCAAAACTATCACCTCCCTGAAGCAGCTGCAAACAACAGGAAATGTGTTAATCTCTCCCAAAAAACTGTGGATTGCACGTGTGCTCCAGTGAATAACACACATCTTGTGGCTGGGCACTTTCTTAGTTTTCCCTTCGTAGGGCAAAAACGCTTGTATCAAAGGAGGCGTTAGTGGGGCAGAGAAGTGCAAGCACCCATAGGTTTTGATGCAATTCCTGATCTACTAAGATTGCTAGACCAGGCTTTGCATCAAAAACTAATGCCTCCTTGTATCAGGTGCAAACAAAAAAATATATATCACTTTCTTGAACAAATGGTGAATTGCATGTGTGCAGCAGTGACCAGCACACATCCACTGACCAGGAGCCTTATGAGTTTGTGTGGGAATAGGAATTTGTACTGGAAGTGTATGCATCCAATACAAATCCCCAGCATCAGAATTTGTACTGGAAGGGTATGCCTCTAGCACAAACCCTGAGCTAGTTAGTGCACACTCACATCTGCGCCATGGTGTGTAGTTGTGTGTCATGCAAGGCAGTTTTGTTTGACTGTTGGTGCAGGAGATGATGCCAGTAGCAGGACAATTTTAGTAGATATGTGCTTTATTTTCTCAATTGTGCAACACTGCGCAGCAGGTTTGGATTCTGAGCTGCACGAAAAATTTGTAAATCTGTGCCAAAGCGCAGTCTACCATCCATCCTTGGCAAACTGAAAACATGTGTTTACTAGACTGTACAAAAGTGCAAAATGCACCAACTTCAATAAAAAATCTAATACATCAAGCACAAACATCAATTCCTACCACGTCACTTCATACATTGTTATTACACAATGCATATAGTAATTGCCCCCCCTTACCCCTACGTAATTTAATAAGAATGGTGCCAAAAGGGAAACACAAAAGGAGAGGAATGCCTAAGCAGGAAGCTCAAAGTCAGTGTGATACGTAAACCCACCCCCAGCTGTGCGAGCATCTCATGAGCCCTCCCTCCGTTTCTTCACTCCCATCAATTATATACACCAATATCTTTGTGGCGTTAGAACGGCCGCAGTTTATTCACATCATATGTTAGTACACAATTGTCACAATGGCATTGGTCATTAACATTCTCATTTTGCTTATCTCTGATTACAACATAAGCCATTTCATAACAGGTTATACAGTATACCTCCTATACTTTCTCCCAACTTAATGACCATAATTTGCCTAATTCTGTAATGCATCAACCTTACAATCCTCATGTCTCTTCCCGGTTGTCATAAATTTCTTCCATCTGCTGTGACAGCTCTACTTCTGTCACTTGGTACAGCGGGTTGCGGCTTCGAGGCTACAACTTGCTACCGAATGTGTGGCGTGTGTGGCCCGGTGTCCATGCCTGGGCTGCAAGTGCTGTGTCCGCCCCGCGCTGACCATTTTACTTTATACCTCAAGTATCCCTGCCGTTAGGCATCCCAAGGACCTTGTCCGGGCACTACTTGTCTCCAGAGTCCCTGCCATAAGGCATCCCAAGGACCCTGTTCAAGCAATTGCACTTGTCTCAAGAGTCCCTGCCGTTAAGGCATCCCAAGGACCTTTTTCATGTGATGGAGGAGGGTAAACAAAATAATTTTGTACCCCATGCAAATTAATGACCTCTTAATAATTAATAATTCTAACTGTTTGAAAATGCATGTACTAACCAACAAATGCACCCTTTTTAGTAAACACTAAGGGGCCGATTCCGATGTCGGACGGACTCAGGTCCGTCCGACATCGTCCAGGAGCCGTAACCGACCGACCTGCTGTCGTCGGTTACGGCCCTGCAGATGCGATGCGACCGAACCCTGTTCGGTCGCACTCGTATACTGCACAATGGGAGCATGCATTCCAAGCGGAATGCATGCTTGCATTGTGAAAAGCAGGGGTGCAGTTCATCCCTGCACCCTGTGGCCGGCACCCCAAGGTGCCTGCCACCGGGTGCAGGGATCAACAGAGGGGCACCATAGGTGCCCCCAGGCCGCCATTCGGCGGCCTCGCACCCATGGGGGCCCTACTGGGGGCCCCCAAAGACAGTTACCGACTGCCTTTTCGTGCCGGAAAGACCGGCACGAAAAGGCAGTGAAGCACTGCCATCGTACTCCCTCGGTCGTGAAGAGGCGGCCGGGGGAGTACTGAAGGACTTCCGGACGGCGGACGGGCTCTCCGAGCCCGTCGTAAGCCATCCAGAAATCCGAGTCGGATTCCTTTCCGACCGAGCCCATCGGAATGGCTCGGTCGGAAAGGAATCCGGCCGGCACGTTCCGATTCGGTCGGAAGGGCTCCAACCATCGTTCGGTGCCCTTCCGGCCGAAATCGGAATCGGCCCCTATATATGGGTAACATGCAGATTTGTGCAAAATCTAATTTATTTACCAATGTGAAGTTAATTAACTTTTAGTATTATTATTGCGTACTAATTAGAGTGAAATTGCATGATTTATGTTACGTAGTAGATTTGTATTGTGGCAAAGAATGCAGATGGTAAGTAAAATGGCTTTAAATGTCGCTTCTGCTAGGTAACACCTAACATGGGTCTTTAGAATGGCGGGTGGTAAACAGAAAGGCTTATTTTCTCTGTTTTAATTTTGGTTGTGTTTGTTCTTATGATAGTTTGTTCGGGCCTGTTAGGCCATGCTTCGAAAATGGCTGCTGGAAAGGATGAGGTCATGTGAAACAGCTAAGATGGCCTCTGCGCAGAAGCAATAAAGAAATCAAGTCACATGAATGCAACCTGTGCCCGGAGTGAGAGATGTCAAGGTTGAACTGACCTACAATGAAGAGGGTGCCAAAAAAGATTCAGCATGTATTCGTGGGAATGGATGGGAAAGAACCGAGTGACAATGGACGAACCAAATTGTGACAATCAAAAGATCGCTACAAAATGAATGGACAAGTTGGACTGCTTTTGACCCCAGAGTCATGAGACTCATTGTATGTTTTACTGTCCCTAAACCAGTTTGAACAAGGAGGGCGATGAGGTGACCATCACCACCCCTCAAATGGACCAATTAGCGCGATTCTTGCCCCTAAGGATTGCAACTTTTTGTGTAGTAAGCTAGAAAATAGGGTATAAGAGAGTCTGCTCTTATGTGGGGTGGGTCGCTGCTATTGATGCTGCTGCTGCTGTTGGTGTTTTCCTGCCATACTGCCTCTTTATTTTTTCATTTTTCCACCTCGATACTGCGAAAGACTCTGTCATTTTTGGACTTTGAACTTCACTGGGGAAGGGACGAGATCGTTGCAGGAATTCTGCCCGGGAGGTGCGTCCGAGGAGGTTAGCGGGACAGTCAGTCTGTTTGGGAGTTCTATTCTGTGATCTGCGGTTTATCTCCTTTGGTGAACCATTCCTGTCAGCATCCTATGACCATGGGTAATGCATAAATTTCCATTCTTCATTAAACTTTTCTTAAACTTAAATGTTTATTGATATATTAATGTGTTTAATAAATAAAGAATTTCACCTATTCGATTGAGAATTTAGATCAAAATATATTCTAACTTAAAATGAGTCTGTGGTTCTTTAGTTCATTTATGATTTATAATGTTAAAAGGTTTTAATCGTGATTGAGCTGGTCTTAATCACCATCAACTTATTCTACTAGTTGGTCCATCGACCAAAGAGCGGAGTACCTTGATGTTTGGAACCGACAGTATCAAAGGTTAATGCATATAATGTATGAGTTATTATTCTGTCAAATTTAACAAGGTATCTGGTTCGTCCAGCAGCACATTCTCCTTGGCGTGAAATCCAGTGATTGAATGAATGTATGATTATGCGGTGTTATGGGCCCCACCGACATAAGGTTTAATGGGCAATAGGTTGCATAAATGTTTTACCTGGATTAGTGTCCTAAGGAGAAATGTATATTAGCCGCGCTGGATCAGATTTCTTGGTAGCAGATTTATGGTTTCTATAGATTAGTTTGGTGATTATTGATTATTGATTTATTGATTTTTCATGTCTAACACTTTATATCGAATTGTATTATGTTATGTGTAAGTCGAAATCTTAAAGCTTCCGGGAAGTAGGAAGTGGACACGTGCGGCAAGAGAAGTCACACGGAATTGTGCATTGTCTGATTTTCAAATTGGTGATAACACAGGATTGTGTTATGTTAAGGACATTTCATGTATGAAAAAGCGTTTGAGTGAAATAGCAACAGGTTTTCATGTGAAACTCTGGCCTTAATTCTCAGGAGCAGTGTAGTCTCCACATGTGTTTTATCCCCAGAGAAACGGGTTCACCCCTTGCTTGAGAGAAGGGTAAGGTAGAGAGAAGTACTACACTTATCGAACGAAACAGTATTCTTGCACGATAGAGCAAACTATTTCTTTTGTTTAGCGAAACAGACAATGGTAATGTGTTTTACGTCGTAACTAATACATTTTGTTGAAAAGAGAAGGTAAGAAAACTGCCGATAATTTTTGTAAAAGAGGGGTCAGTAAAGACAGGAGTAGAACTGACGTCAACAGAGACCTCGCTGGTATTGGCCAGTTGTGGGGGAGTGAAGAGCTTCTTGATTGGTGCGTTAGTGTGAAGACGCGCTGGGATTGGTTAGTGTGAGAGTGACGTAAAGCTTTCGGATTGGTGCGTTGGTGTGAGACGCGCTGGGATAGGTCCGAATAGCTGAGCAGTAGAAAGAACAGAGTGGTGAAAATTTTTCGTGTATTTGTTTTGAGAAAAAGAACAGTGCAACATGGCTTATTATGAGTATGGTAGAGAGAAACCGTCATGGTTTGCGAAGATTAAAAGCTTTTTCAAGAAAGACAAAAAGGTTGTGACTAGGGAAGGAGAAGTACTTCCTCCGCCGAAAACGCCAGCATCTCATATGATGTTGAAATATGGGTATCATACTTGTATTTGGTTGGAAAATTGGGCGAAATATACCCAAAGTAATGGAGTATTGGCATTTCCAGAAAATGGTTCGTTTAGCACAGCTGTACTTCGAAATTTGAGAGAAAAGATGATGAAACTTGAACCGAGACCTAGACCAACACAGTTCGAAGCGTTAGGTGAATGGGAAGATGAGATGTATGAAAGAGAAAGACACAGAGGTGCAAAGAATTATAGTTTAGTCCATGGAAGAGTATGGGGATTGAATCATGAAGACAGGATGAGACGATGGAGGTATGCTAACATGACAGATGGTTTGTTTCCTGTCAGAACTGTTGAAGAGGTTACAGGGAGAAAGTGTACAGAGAAAAAGAAGCATGCAGTAACAGAGAGATATGGGTATGGAGTTAGCAACACAGAGGATGGGTTGCTGGAGGACATTTTAAATAAAAGACCCCTCCATATCAACAGAATTCTGGGGCGGTGACTCCAAATGCACCGCCAATGGAAACTGTAAGAAATCAAGGCCCTGAACGAAATTATGAAATAAATAGGTCCTTTGATAAATTAGAAACTCCACAGAATGTGAAGCACGATAATGGTAATACAGCTGAATTAGCCAGAACCACAAGAGAATTGACTGAAAAGATAAGAGAACTAACAAAGAATAAGGAAGCTGTGACTGTGCCAGTGACGATAGGGCCAGTAATTTCGGTATTTGAAAATCAAAGAATAGATGAGCATTCCCTGACAATTCCATTGAACTCTAGTATGCAAAGAGTGAGAGAAGGGATAATTCCAGAAAATAGAGAGACAAGAGATTCTGTTGGTCCATGTAGGTCGAGTCCACCTACAAATTTGACAATTAATGAGAGTCAGATAAATAGGATTCCTATTGGAACCGAGTCAGCAACTGAGACCCCCAGAGAGAAGTGCAAATTGGGCAGAGATAAATAATACCCCCGTGGGTCTGATTACCGAAGAATTAAATGAGTGGGTGAGGAACTTACAGAAGAAAGATACTGAAACACAACCTTTGGATGTGATCAGATTAAAAATAGATATGGAAGAGTTGATTCTAGGGACTATTGGTACAGATCGATTGAAGTCATACCAAGATGATGAGCTAATGTTCATGTGTAAAAGTGTTACTTGGAGAGCTAGGAACTTGCATGAAAAATTGGAAGAAACAGCGAACGAACTAGGAGTAGAGTTTGGAAAAATCAGAGGATTGCAGAAACTGTACAGGGTAGACTTTAGTGAAAAGGATATAGAAAATCTGAACACTTCAGGACGATTAACACAGATAAAGGGACTGATTGTGTTATTGAGAAAATGGGGAGATGTGGACAGGTGGAGAAGCAGGTGGATAAGAAGAAAGGAAGGAACGACCGATAAAGCTTCATTTGCTTTTCCGGTAAAGGAGAAAGAACCGATAGTAATGGAATATCCAATGAGGGAAACTCCAGGAGGAAGCTATGTACATGTCCCATGGTCCAAACAAGATATATTGTCATTTACAAATGACTTTCCAAGATTGAGAGTGAAACCCGTAGAATGGTATAGACAGGTAGAAAGGTTTGTAAAGATTCCAAAGGTGTTGTGGGAAGATTTGGATGGATTGTTTGAAATTGTTGTACCAGCAGATTTATGGACAGAATGTAAGATTACAATTGACTGGCCGAAGGAACAATATCCTAGAGATGCAAAAACTGGAGCCCCAGGTTCAGAAGTAATGAGAAAATATGAACACGCCATCACATTTTTGAAAAATAAAATCCCACCAAAAAAAACGGACTGGGTAAAGATTGATAGACCAACTCAGGAGAGTAAGGAATCTGTTCATGCCTACTATGAGAGACTGCTTTTGGTCTTTAAACAGTATAGTGGTTATGAGAATTTGAGTGAAAAGGACATGAGTCATTTTGTGTATAGATTTATATATGGCTTGAAACCTGAAATAAGTGAAATGATTAAGCAGCATATGTTGTGTTGGCAGAATAGCACTGTAGATGAAGTATTAAGGTATGCAAAATATTGTAGTGATGATATTGAGTGTAGACAGCGTAAACTAAAAGAGAAGGCGATGTGGGCACAAGTAAAGGTTGCAGAAAAACAAGAAGCTCAGATGAATAATCAGTCTAGTGATGCAAGACAAACTAAATTCAAACCGAATATAGGTAAAGGAAAAGGTCAAATGAGTATAGAAGAGGCCAAAAAGAAATGGCCCTGTCACAATTGCGGAAAATTAGGACATTGGAGAAACAAGTGTAAATTTCCTCCAAAGGCTAATACAGAAAATCAACCATTAAATCCACAGGTGCAGAATGAGGTGAGTTACCAGCAGCTGCAACAGCCGCAGGTAGTTACTCAACAGTGTCAGGTGCCGTAACCACCTCTTCCAAAGAGTGTAAATCCCCAGAGATACAGTACAGAGGCAGGATTCTATGGAGGAGAGCAGGTAACAAAATTGCCGCGCGCAGCTGCAGTGTCGCAGTATTGGTTACGGCAGGATGGAAATGAATCGGATGAAAGCTTATGTCGGTGCCTAGGAGAGGAAGAAGAGTGCGTGCTTGGCGCAACTCTAGAGGTAGATCAGTCAGGTCCATTTGTGGATGGAAAAGTGAATGGTGTAAATGTTACATTCCTTGTGGACACTGGAGCTACCCGTTCTACTGTTAGATCAGTGAAAATTCCAAACCTTCCTTTCTCAGGAGAATATATCCAAGTTGTAGGTGTTTCAAACAGGCAGATTAAAACCCCTCTTACAAAACCAGTAGAGGTGAAAGTTGGACCATTCAAAGAGATGCATCGTTTTGTGGTTTGTGATTGCAGTCCTGTAAATTTGTTAGGACGCGATCTACTTTGTAAAATGAATTGCACCATCTACTATACCCCAGATGGTATTGCTTTCCAGACACCAGATGAGGATGTCCTGTATAAAATGACAATGGCAGAACTAGAACCAGGAGTGAATGACATGTTTCCTGTGTTTGATGCAGAGAAAATCCCTATTGAATTGAAAGGAATAGTCAGATCTGATGTATGGGATTTCACAGGCGAAGATATTGGATTAATGAGAGGAGTTGATCCTGTAAAAATTACTGTAAGGGAAGGAACAAATTACCCAAATACTCCACAGTACAAATTAACGCCAGAAATTATTGAAGGAATAACACCTGTAGTTAATAAGATGATTGAACAAGGAATTTTGAGAGAAATAATGAGTAGCCCATGTAATTCTCCTATAATGGGATTAAAAAGCCGAATGGAACATATAGGATAGTGCAAGACTTGAGAAAGGTAAATAAGATTGTTATTCCTTGCTGCCCAATTGTGCCAAACCCCGCTGTAATACTGTATCAGATTCCTCATGATGCAGAATGGCACACAGTTATTGATTTGCGCCATGCATTCTTTTCTATTCCATTGCACCCTGACAGCCAGCTATTATTTGAGTTCCGGTTGGAGAGCGTATTTTGGCATGGTGCCGAATTCCTCAAGGGTATACTGAAAGCCCCTCAATCTTTAATCAGATCCTAAAGAAATCATTGGAAGATTTAAAAATGCCTGAAAAATCTGTGATGGTACAGTATATTGATGACCTATTGGTGGCATCAAAGACCAAAGAAGCATGTGTTATGGACACAATTGCTTTATTAAATCATTTGGCAGAAGGAGGACACAAGGTGTCTCCGTCAAAACTGCAATTTTGTCAACAGGAGGTTCAGTATCTAGGTCATAAGATTGAGAAAGGGATGCGAAAGGTGACGACAGAAAGAATAAGGATTATTCAAGGAATGAGAGCCCCAATGACGCAGAGAGAAGTGAGAATGTTTCTTGTAATGGTTGGTTATTGTCGACAATGGATAAGTGGATTTTCATTAATTGCGAAACCTTTACAGCGATTGACAAAGAGGGATGCCAAGGATCCGATTGAGTTGGATGAGGAGGAAATGAAGGCTTTCAGAACTGAAAACAAGTTTGTGTGAGGCACCAGCATTGGGAATGCCTGATTATGAAAAAGAATTTGAGCTGTATTGTAGTGAGAGAGACGGATGTGCACTTTCAGTATTAGTGCAAAGGCATGGAAAAATGAAAAGACCAATCGCCTATTTTTCAGCTGTCCTAGACCCGGTAGCAAAGGTGTTGCCTGGATGTCTGAAAGCAGTAGCTGCTACTTGTGTGAGTCTGGAACAGAGCGAAGGCATTGTAATGATATATCCTATGTCCCACACTCTGTTGAAATCCTTCTGACCCGAACAAAAACCCAATTCATGACACATAGTCGGCTGACTAGGTATGAAAAAGTGATTTTGGGTGCAGACAATGTAACCATTGTAAGATGCACGAGTGTGAATCCTTCAACTTCATTGCCAGATGAAGTAAATGTAGAAGTCAAAGATGATGTTGATCATAAGTGTTTGGATATGCTTGAGTTTTGCACAAAGTCTCGCCCAGATATTAGAGATGAACCCTTAAAAGAATCAGATTATGTGATGTTTGTGGACGGATCATGCCTGAGAACAAGTGAAGGAGTTTTAAGTGCTGCGTATGCTGTGTGTACGGTGGCAACCATAATGGAAGAATCCTGTTTGAGAGGAATACGTTCAGCCCAAGTGGCTGAACTGGTTGCTCTGATTCGAGCATGCAAACTGGGAAAGAACTTCCGAATTACGGTGATCACGGATAGCCAGTATGGCTTCGGAGTGGTCCATGATTTTGGACAGATCTGGTCCCAGAGGGGTTTCCTGACTTCTGCAGGAACTCCTATAAGGAATGGTGAGTTTGTGAAGAAATTGCTTGAGGCGATACAGCTACCTAAACAGATTGCAGTGGTAAAATGCGCTGCACACAAAAATGGGACGATTATATTGCAGTGGGAAACAAATTCGCTGTTGAAATAGCTCAATATTGTGCCAGAAACATGGTTTCACTGAATAGGAGAAGGGAAAAAGAGAATGTTTCATGTCCCTTGCTGTTTACTAACACAGTCGAAACCTGGGATGAGGTAAAACAATTGCAGGAAGAAGCGGATGAAGAGGAGAAAGATGGTTGGGTAAAAGCAGGCTGCAGACAAAGAGAGGAAGATGAAGTCTGGGTTTATAGAGATGAAAGACCAGTTATGCCTGATAGCATGATCTCTAATATGGCACGGATGTACCATGGACAGGCACACATTGGTAGGGATGCCATGATCAGACTTTTCAGACAGACCTGGTACAACCCAAAATTTAGGGCTATAGCTGAAAGCCTTTGTCAAAGATGTCTTACATGCCAACAAATAAATCCTAAAAGGAAGACTGTAGTGAGTTTGGGAACAATAGGACGTGAAGGAGGTCCTTTAACCAGAATGCAACTAGATTTTATTGAAATGCCTCCAAGCAATAGATTGAGATATGTCCTTGTGGTCGTTTGTTTGTTTTCTCGTTGGGTGGAAGCCTATCCTCCGACAAGAAGGAATGATGGAGTTACCGTGGCTAAGCTCCTACTGAGAGAATTCATTCCTAGATATGGTTTTCGAGTAATGATCGAAACAGATAGAGGAACACATTTCCAGAATGAAATAATCCAACTGATATGTGAAGCACTTGACATTCAACAAAAACTGCATTGTGCCTACAGACCAGAGGCTTCTGGAGTGGTAGAGCAAGTAAATGGAACAATAAAGAATAGGTTAGGGAAAATGTGTCAAGCCACAGGACTCAAATGGCTCGATGCCCTGCCATTGGTGCTGATGAGCATCAGAAGCATACCTGACAGAAAAACAGGTCTGAGTCCTCATGAAATAATCATGGGACGAGCAATGAGACAAGCACATGTACCTGTCAACAAACTGCTGACTATAAGTGATGATCTTGTATTGGACTATTGCAAAGGATTGGTTGATGTGGTGCATTCTGTGTTTCATCAGGTTGGACTGTATGCGACCACTCTTGAAAGAAAACCAGCTCATGATTTGAGTCCAGGAGACTGGGTCCACATTAAAGTCCACAGAAGAAGAAACTGCTTGGTTCCTCGCTGTGATAAGCCACGTCAAGTGATCCTGGTGACAACAACTGCTGTAAAGTGTGCAGGTGTGAAAAATTGTGTTCATGCCAGTCATACCATCAGAGTTCCAGATCCTGAAGCTCGACCTGTAAGTCGACATCTGGAAATATCAGATACCAGCTCAGCATCTGAAGCAGAAGCTGAAATGAACAGAGTTCCAGATCTTGAAGCTCGACCTGTAAGTCGACATCTGGAAGAAGCAGGTACCAGTTTGACAACTGAAGAAGAAACTGAAACGATCAGAGTTCCAGATCCTGAAGCTCGACCTGTAAGTCAACATCTGGAAATATCGGATACCAGTTCGGCATCTGAAACAGACCAACCTGAGTCTGGTGAAAGACAAAAGGAGAAAACAGGAATCAAAAGAACTGATACTGAAACCGGAGAAACCGAACCAAGAGACAGCGACAGTGAACAGCCAAGTACAAGTTTTGGGAAAATACCTCCAGATATCGTTGAGGTAACTGAAGAAAACTTAGATTCAGATAGAGAGATTGGGGAAAGTGCGGAAGAAAAATGAGGAGTAGTAGGGTCAGAACTACAAACAGAAGAAACACAGGGAAATTTAGATTCAGACAGAGAGATTGGGGAACGTGCGGAAGACAAACGAGGAGGGTTAGAATCAAATTTTTAAACAGAAGAGTCACAAGAAGATTCGGATTCAGACAAAGAAACTGAGATCATAAATTTCAAAGTTAGAGGAAGTGAAGTGAGGTCTGAGACAGAATCAGAAGAAAGTGAAGAAGAAAGAAAGCAAAGAATAGGACCAAGAAAGAGAACTTGGAGAACAGAACGAGAAGAAAAAGAAAGCGAACTGAAAAGGCCAAGAAAAGGAGACAATTGGCCCAACGAAATTAAAAGACTGAGATATAAAATAATAAATTCTGAGGTGTGGAAACACATTTCTGTACATATATTTATATAGCTAGATAGTATTACAACATGGTAGACACTGAGAATAGAAGATCTAGATGTGAGTTTTTACGTAGATGGTGCAGAATGTGTTTTTATTGTACAGGTTTGCTAATGCTTATCTGGTTTATTTTAGCAATAATAATTCCACTTAGGTTAGTTGTAGAAAATACATCTATAATAGTGAATGACACGAATAATGACAAGAAAGCTAACATAAAGAACACTGCAGCATTAGTAGATAGTACTGATTTACATAGGGATAAGTCCATAGCTGATTTCTCCAAGAATGTCTTCACGAAAATGTTATACGAATATGTGGAGACAATGGATGTGAGAGATTGCTATGTCTGTATGCAGTTACCTGCGTCTGTCACAGAAGGTGTGACATATCATCACCTTCCTTTGACGTATGGGATAACTTGTAGCGTTTTAGCCAGCCTATTTTATAAAACAGGTAGATTAGAATATTACTACACTGACATAGATGCTGTTTTTGCTAAAGTTCCCATAATCCCTGAATTAAATAAGGTAAAAGTTGCAAAGGTTTTTGGACTGTTCTTCTTAGAAAATAAAGAATTAACATTAGAGTATACATTTAGACACAATCTTACTTGTGAGTTAAAGAAAGAAGAAAAGATTTTCTTGGACATGGTAGAGGACTGAAGAGTTAAGTTTCAAAGAAAGGTAGCAGGAGAAAAGACAAAAACCCACATTGGGCGTTTGAAGAGAGGAATCACGACAAAGGTGAAACAAATGCAGCTATGGTTCTGGATTGGCCCCAACAGGGAAAATTGTGTATTAGTAGAAGTAACACTATGTATGATAACTATTTCGTGGGTTCTAGTGAGTGCCGAGATACATACAAAATTCTAGGGGGATGGGGATTTAAAGGAGGAAAAGATCCAGTATTTCCAGGGATCTATTATATTTGCGGAAATAGAGCTTATTATAGGTTGCCGGACCATTGGTACGGAGCATGCTATCTAGGCCTGGTCTTTCCGAAAAAAAAATCATGTGGAAAGAGGAACAAAAGGAATTCACGAAATAGGTAAAACATTAACATGTAGGAGGAGGGAAAGCTTCTCAGAAATAGTAAGTGATATTTTTGGAGCATTGATACCAGCAGTGGGTATATCTTTGAATGCATACATGATTCGGAAATTGTCTACAGTAGTAGATCGTTTATCAACGAATACTGCTGGAGGGTTCTTGATGGTAAATACCGAAATGGTTGCCTTGAGAGCTATGGTGATGCAAAATCGACTTGCCCTTGACATTCTTTTGGCAAAAGAGGGTGGAGTCTGTGGAATGCTGAAGGTACAACATTGTTGCACTTACATTCCAGACAAAAGTGAGAATATACAGAAGTATATAAAGAACATTACTAATTTGCACAAAGAAATTGCCCCACTGGAGGTTGAAGGTGTTTGGGAGAGACTTGGTAAGAGTTTTTCCTCAATGAAGAAATGGTTCACAGAAATATGTAGTTCTCTTATTGGGAAAATACTAATACCAGTCACAGTGATAATAATAGTAATACTATTAGTGAGATTAGCATATGTGTGTATTAAAAGAAGAAAAAGACAAAATAGAGTAAAAAGAGAAAATGAGAAAAATAAAGAAAGAGAACGGGAGATGGGAGAGATAGAATTGGAAGAGTTAAAAGAGAACATGTACAAACGGTCTAAAAGACAAGATGAGAAAAACACAGTTGTATAAACTAACAAAAAAGCAAGTGGACAAGAAACATGTATCTGATAAATTGTAGGATAGGTTTTTGTGGTGATGTTAAAAATCACCAAAGGGGGGAATTGATGGAGCAGGGTAAACAAAATAATTTTGTACCCCTTGGAAATTAATGACCTCTTAATAATTAATAATACTAACTGTTTGAAAATGCATGTACTAACCAACAAATGCACCCTTTTTAGTAAACACTATATATGGGTAACATGCAAATTTGTGCAAAATCTAATTTATTTACCAATGTGAAGTTAATTAACTTTTAGTATTATGATTGCGTACTAATTAGAGTAAATTGCATGATTTATGTTACGTAGTAGATTTGTATTGTGGCAAAGAATGCAGATGGTAAGTAAAATGGCTTTAAATGTCGCTTCTGCTAGGTAACACCTAACATGGGTCTTTAGAATGGCGGGTGGTAAACAGAAAGGCTTATTTTCTCTGTTTTAATTTTGGTTGTGTTTGTTCTTATGATAGTTCGTTCGGGCCTGTTAGGCCATGCTTCGAAAATGGCTGCTGGAAAGGATGAGGTCACGTGAAACAGCTAAGCTGGCCTCTGCGCAGAAGCAATAAAGAAATCAAGTCACGTGAATGCGGCCTGTGCCCTGAGTGAGAGATGTCAAGGTTGAACTGACCTACAATGAAGAGGGTGCCAAAAAAGATTCAGCATGTATTCGTGGGAATGGATGGGAAAGAACCGAGTGACAATGGACGAACCAAATTGTGACCATCAAAAGATCGCTACAAAATGAATGGACAAGTTGGACTGCTTTTGACCCCAGAGTCATGAGACTCATTGTATGTTTTACTGTCCCTAAACCAGTTTGAACAAGGAGGGCAATGAGGTGACCATCACCACCCCTCAAATGGACCAATTAGCGTGATTCTTGCCCCTAAGGATTGCAACTTTTTGTGTAGTAAGCTAGAAAATAGGGTATAAGAGAGTCTGCTCTTATGTGGGGTGGGTCGCTGCTATTGATGCTGCTGCTGTTGGTGTTTTCCTGCCATACTGCCTCTTTATTTTTTCATTTTTCCACCTCGATACTGCGAAAGACTCTGTCATTTTTGGACTTTGAACTTGACTGGGGAAGGAACGAGATCGTTGTGGGAATTCTGCCCGGGAGGTGCGTCCGAGGAGGTTAGCAGGACAGTCAGTCAGTTTGGGAGTTCTATTCTGTGATCTGCGGTTTATCTCCTTTGGTGAACCATTCCTGTCAGCATCCTATGACCATGGGTAATGCATAAATTTCCATTCTTTATTAAACTTTTCTTAAATGTTTATTGATATATTAATGTGTTTAATAAATAAAGAATTTCACCTATTCGATTGAGCATTTAGATAAAAATATATTCTAACTTAAAATGAGTCTGTGGTTCTTTAGTTCATTTATGATTTATAATGTTAAAAGGTTTTAATCGTGATTGAGCTGGTCTTAATCACCATCAACTTATTCTACTAGTTGGTCCATCGACCAAAGAGCGGAGTACCTTGATGTTTGGAACCAACAGGATCAAAGGTTAATGCATATAATGTATGAGTTATTATTCTGTCAAATTTAACAAAGTATCCCGTTCGTCCAGCAGCACATTCTCCTTGGCGTGAAATCCAGTGATTAAATGAATGTATGATTATGCGGTGTCATGGGACGAGCCCCACCGACATAAGGTTTAATGGACAATAGGTTGCATAAATGTTTTACCTGGATTAGTGTCCTAAGGAGAAATTTATATTAGCCGCGCTGGATCACATGCAATTGCCCTTTTACATCCTTATGTGAAGATATTTATTTTTAAACCTTGTGACTCCCTGCCCCCTTGTCTCACTGCGGCTCCGACACCTGCATTCTCTGATGTGGGTGGGTGGGATCAATTTCTTCTGGCGACAAACCTGGGGACTGCTTGTCCCGATCAACTTTATGGCCATGCTCGTGACCACGCCTCTCATCCTTGATTGGGTCATTTGAAACCCAATGCCCAGGTAATTCGCAGACCCTTTTTCTTTTTTGGCGCGCACTCGTGACCTGTTGCTGTCGCGCCTTCTGTCTGCCGCCCACGGGTGGGGTTAGCCGCCTTCCTTCTAGGGTCGGCTGTGCCTCCCAGTTTGCGGTAACCCCGCTCCCCCAGCTGTAAGGGACCACTTCCCTCTGGTAGCAGCTGCCCTCTCCAGGCAAACCCCAATTACAATATATACTCAGCACCCATTTCCCAAATAACATATCTCCCCAAACTCAAACTGCTCTTGCCATTTACATGCCCTTGGTATCCTTTACCAATTAGCAATATGTGTGCGTCGAAATCTGAATCCAGCAGCCACACTCAAACCAAGTAGCTACCAAGCAGGCCACCGCCTTACTGGAGAACGTGCACAGCAATACCCACAACTCTCCTCCGTTGCATGGAACCGATCGCCTAGGTATTTCTTACGTCTGGCAGCAAAACCAAAGACAGTATGTCGAGCCAACGCCAAGTCCGGCACCAGTGTTCCTCTTCCCAGCTCTGCCAATCTGGCCCCATTCCTGCATCCTCTCGCAAGAAAAAGGATATGGAGCCCTAAGTTCAGGTGCTGGTTCCTGTGATTCGGGACAGTCGGTCGTTGCTTACTTTTGCCCATCTGCTAATTAGGCCCTTTTAACTAACTTGTCCCTAGATAATAGTCAGCATATCCCCCCAGTATCTATAACTGCTCCTAGTGCAGCGCAAAGTATATGCATCTATGTCATGCACTTCTACAGTTGAAGGAATGTGGTACAGCTTCATACCCCGTGGTAAGTGTTCCAAGTCTGTAGGATGTTAAAGGTAGATCCAGGCATTCTCTTTACTCAAATACTTTCTGAAATAGTTTACCCATTCTGCTGCATTTGGTTAATAGTGACTTTTCCGGAGACCTTCATTACGTGTCAGCTCACCCAACTGCCCAGGTAATTCGCTGACCCTTTTTTCTTTTTTGGCGCGCACTCACGCCCTGTTGCTGTCGCGCACTCTGTCTGCCGCCCACGAGTGGGGTTAGCCGCCTTCCTTTTAGGGTCGGCTGTGCCTCCCAGTCTGCGGTAACCCCGCCCCCTCCCAGCTGAACGGGACCACTTCCCTCTGGTAGCAGCTGCCCTCTCCAGGCAAACCCCAATTACAATATATACTCAGCGCCCATTTCCCAAATAACATATCTCCCCAAACTCAAACTGCTCTTGCCATTTACATGCCCTCGGTATCCTTTACCGATTAACAATATGTGTGCGTCGAAATCTGAATTCAGCAGCCACACTCAAACCGACTAGCTGCCAAGCAGGCCACCGCCTTACTGGAGAACCTGGACAGCAATACCCACAACTCTCCTCTGTTGCATGGAACCAATCGCCTAGGTATTTCTTACGTCTGGCAGCAAAACCAAAGACAGTATGTCGAGCCAATGCCAAGTCTGGCACCAGTGTTCCTCTTCCCAGCTTTACCCATCTGGCCCCATTCCTGCATCCTCTCGCAAGAAAAAGGATATGGAGCCCTAAGTTCAGGTGCTGGTTCCTGTGATTCGGGACAGTCGGTCGTTGCTTACTTTTGCCCATCTGCTAATTAGGCCCTTTTAACTAACTTGTCCCTGGATAATAGTCAGCATATCCCCCCAGTATCTATAACTGCTCCTAGTGCAGCGCAAAGTATATGGGCATCTATGTCATGCACTTCAACAGTTGAAGGAATGAGGTACAGCTTCATACCCCGTGGTAAGTGTTCCAAGTCTGTAGGATGTTAAAGGTAGATCCAGGCATTCTCTTTACTCAAATACGTTCTGAAATAGTTTACCCATTCTGCTGCATTTGGTTAATAGTGACTTTTCCAGAGACCTTCATTACGTGTTAGCTCACCCAACTGCCCAGGTAATTCGCTGACCCTTTTTAGGTCTTGCCTAGCGTCGCAGCGCATTCGCTGCTCGCTCTGCGAGATCTATTGTTATCGAGGCGATTTCGAAAGTGGAGTGGAAGCTCCGCCCATGCTTTTTAGTGGCGCGCGTCATCCTTTATGGTAAACGCTGGCCTCCGATTGAAAGTGAGGCTTTTTGGTGACCGCCCTGTCTCCTTTAGGCCCCGCCCATCCGGACTCGATCGTTTGCTTGCGGCGTTACACCCACGGTCTCCATAAGTCGGTGAGTACTCTTTTTTTTTGTTTTGTTATTTGCAGCGCGCTTGTTTATTAAATTTATTTGCCGTGCGGGCCGCTTTCTCAGCGCTTGTTACTTCACTCTCTTGAGCAGGTTACATAATGTCGTCCTCTAAACACAGGTTTCACTGTACTCGGCTGGCTCCCTTCCAGAACCACTGTGCGCTTCCCCGCCAATGCCATGTGTTCTGGGTTGTAGCAATAGCGGCTCTGTTCTTCGAGCACTCCATGCACCTCTTGCTAGGTTTTCCCTGAAAGTACTTGGTAGAATGTTAATTTTGGGAATGTACCTGCAGCGTTTGCTGTTATTTGCAGCGCGCTTGTTTATTAAATGTATTTGCCGCGCGGGTCGCTTTCACAGCGCTTGTTTTCTAAGCAATAATCCCTTCTTGGGCAGCACCCGACTCCATATATGATTCAAAGTATATCTGTACAGCGCAGATACTGGATGTACGGGCGCACGTTGTATTTTCTCCATATTATGCGGCTCATCCCCTTCACCAGTTAGAAATGGGCTCCGCTGGATGCTGTGGACAGAAAATTGCTGTTCGGAAATGAGGTAATTTCCAGTAGATCCCTTCGCATCTTGAGCGGTTATGACGTCGAGTCATGTTCAATGGCTGCTTGCAGGTCGTGTTTTAACTGTATTAGAACTTTCCTTGTTACCACCAATTTTTCGGCAAGGAATGAGCGCGAGGTTGACAAGCTGTGACCAACGTGGCAGAAGTTTGAATCCCACCAAGGCTAACTCCGCACTTAAGCCGTCAGAGTCGATAAACCGAGCGCCTTGCCTGTGGTAGTAGTTCCACCTGTTTGCAGCGCTTTAACGGCAAAACTGATCTTAAGCGCTTGTGTTTATTATTGTTTTTCCACTGCACACAAATAGCCTATGAAATGAAATTTCATTTCATTTCAAATAGCCTATTGTTGGAGACACTTCTAAATGCTCGTGACCTTAATGCAGGCCCTTGTAATCCACCCAGCAAAGCCCCGCCCTAGGGATGTGTGGCTGCCCGCTGCCCCCAACGGGGGCCCCCCTAAAAGGGCGGCCCTTTAGTGCCATTGCGGCACAAGCCTACCCCTCGTCCTAGCTGCAGAGGGCTGCCGCCTGGAGCCTGCGGTTCAGGGGGTGTGGGCGTCACTTCCGGTACGCCCAGGGGGGGGGGAGGGTATGTATACCCCTCTGACCCTCCCAGCGGCTTCTTTGCCGCCAGCCTCGCCGTCTCCCTCCCTTCCTCTTACCCTTCGGCTGAGCTGGTGGGCAAAGTATACTGAATGTTTTAATGTTTACTTTTGTGTTGCAGGCGGAGTTACAGGGCGATCTGGAAGCAGTCCGGTACAGTAAGGGTACCACTGCGGCAGACTGGTACAGTATGGGTACCTCTGCGCGGCACAATAGGGGTGCCAGAGCCAAAGACCAGGATCCTCAGGGCAGGGTCCTGGAGAACCGCGACAGTGCCCCGTTAGTCCTTCGGGCGGTTGGGGGCCTGACCAACCGGGGGTTTGCCCTGATACGCTCTGCCCTGAAAGGGGCGTGAGTAGGATGGTAACAAGGGACACGTGATCCAGTGGTGGATCAACAAAGGTGTAGCACTGACCGGCATACATCCCACAGTGCTGGCTCATCAGGCGGGCAGGGGCAGCATAGGTTGGACGGCTGCCTGCCCATGGATCGCCCGTAAGATAACCCACCTTATTGCATACTCTTGTATGGAATAAACCTGCGACAGTTTTCCCATAAACAAAGTGTCTTGTGGTTTATTTATGCACGTTCGCCTATGGGAAAGTGGGGGGATGTTGCCGGTATTGGGACTAAGAGGTGCGTTCGGCCTCGGGCCCCCCTGTAGATGCCCCCATCAGCCTCCACCCTCAATCCCCGGGTCCTCTTCCTGTGCTGTGGTCTGTAATTAAAGCCCATCGCGTTGCGCTCTACTCTCAAAGGCCCGGTGCAGGGGGTCTGTTATTATTATCCTTTCCCAGTCCCTCCGCCTCAGGACTCTGACACCCCGCGCTCAGGGGCCATTTCCTCAACCCCTTCATATGCAGATGTTCGCACCTCGAGTGGCTGCGAGTGGGGTCCTTCCAGGCCGGACCTTTTCCATGGCCAAGACCACCTGCCTGGGAGCTAGCATTGACCGGGCGGTTCAGCTGGGAGGTGGAGGAGGGGGCCGGGGGTTTATCAGCCGTCCCCGTGCTGGTCTTACCTTTTCTCCTCTTTTCCTTCTGTACAGGGGGGTTAGTGACTCCCTCCCCCTCTAGCCACTCACTAAATATTCTGAGTTCCGGGTGCGCTGTTAGGAGACCTGCTCAAAAAGCTACAGCAATCACTCCCACGGGCACCTGTGCACAGTGCGCTTAGGTACACCTGTCATAAACTGTACAGCGCTTAGAAGCAAACCAGGACGGACAGCAGTCCGCACAGCTCAGTTCTGAAGCCTGCAGCTCTGCAGAACAAGCATTTGCAATGCAATAGGTCTCGCATTTACGCTCGTTTGAGCTATTGGCATTGTAAATGACAATGCATTTTATTTATGTTTTGGTTTTTAAAACATAAATAAAAGGCATTGTCATTTACAATGCCAATAGCTTAAACTCACGTAAATGCGAGACTTATTGCATTGCAAATGCTTGTTCTTTTTTGGCGCGCACTCGTGCCCTGCTGCTGTCGCGCCCTCTGTCTGCCGCCACCGATGGGATTAGCCGTCTTCCTTCTAGGGTCGGCTGTGCCTCCCAGTCGGCGGTAAATAATGAAGTACACAATGGAATGAAAAATGCTAGACCCCGTCACTAATAATCGAGTTTGAATAATATGGAGCTGTTCCTCTCCAGTGCTCAGGAACTCATTTAATAGAAGCTAAATAAATCCCTTGGCGAGGGACAGGGCTAGTCACCACTTTCACATGTTTTGGGTCCCTTTCACGTGTTGTTGATGATAGAGGAAAATCATAAGGAAATTCTGAGCTTTGCTTGAGTGAGGTAATTGTTCGTGAACAGACCATGCTGCGATTCAGTGATTCATAAAATTCACAGCTGTGCATGTAATTTCGGTAGCAAACAATCACTCTAAACCTTTACTAAAAACATTCTAAGCGCCAGCAACTCTGCAACTCAGAATATCTCATTAACAAGACCTGCACTTCTTAATATTAGCTACTGGACCAAAAAAAGAACGACATTCTACTTGCATCGGTTTCACTACCACCCAAGTAAGAGGCAGGTGAGCTGGGAATGTTGGACACCACAGGTCTGAGACAGTACTATCGGCCTGACTTCTCGCTGGCAATATGTATAGTCACTGGAAGTTCATGAGTCCCAATTGTGCCATTCTGTCAAAGATTGATCAGCACTATTTCCTCTTAGCGAATAGAATTTTGTCTTCAAAGTTCAGAGATTGCTTCATCATATGAAGCGGGTTTCAGCTTTTATAGGAAGGAGATTCTCATTATTCAGGACGCAGCCCACAAAACAGTGTGTGCACCTAAATGCCACCTAGGTTCACAACAACGCGGAATCTGCGCTAACAAATAAACCCTGATTCGCACTCTCATTAGAGTGTGATGTATGACATTCTTAACTCCTGTGAACATGCATGGAATTAAAGCTTCATAAGAATACACAAATATTTCTATACCATTTCACACCGTGAAAATACACAGACAACTACTCAAAAAGGCAAGCATGAGCATTGGAAAGGGAAGGCAACGCCCCTAAATATATATACATATATAAATCTAATTTAATTAGAGTTTTAAGGGGAAAGGTGAAGAGAAAGGGAGTTTTCAACAGGAAAAAGTATTTTGCCTTTGGGAAAGTAGTTGGTTTTTACAGAGAAGCGCAAATCACACTGCAAGTCTGTTCCTGAAATTGGTTGGAGCAGGATTATGGGGTTAGAGCACCAGGGACCTCATTATGAGTAGGAGTAGGATGGCTATTTTTAAGTGATCATCGGGATTGCATGTAATCTGGTAAAAGTGCAGGAATACCGCATCTGAAGACAGCTTTCAGCTCAGCTGTCTTTCTTTAAAGATCTATTGAGTCCAATACACCACCGATAGTGAGCCTTTGTAGAGCACTAGTTGGTTTACTGGATTATCTAATTAGTTCGCTTCTTATTTGACGACTTTTCTTCCTCCGCTTCTCTTTGCTCCTTCTCTGGAGCATAGGTTCCACCTGACCATTGTTTTGATTGAATGAAGTGAAATATAACACGGCTAATATCAGGAAACAACTTTTTTTCTTTTTCTTTCGGCACTCCGAGGAGTAAAGTGTTTTCTAGCGCTTTTCCCATATACTACATTCCCCCTCTATTGGCTGCACCCCTGCACTCTCTGAATTCCTCCGCCCAGCTTGTCTGTTGCTTCTCCTGCTCTTCCCTGTCTTGCTTGACTTTTATTTTTGGCTTCTCTTTTTTTTTTTCAACAATCAGCTCGTCCATTGCTCTCCCTCCCATCCTTGCTCCCCATTGCTCCCCCACCCCACATCCCTGTTCCCTCATTACTCCCCTGACCCTCACTCACATTTTTTTTTTTTTTTTTTTAAAGTACTTCTTGGGTTTTTTTCAGTGCTGGAAGCTGCAAGTTCCAGGGCTGCTCCGTTGTCAATATTGTTGGCACCCTATATTTTTTAATACAGTACTCCAAGATGGGTTCCCACTATCTTGAAGCCATAAATTAATCAAAATGGCTGCTACAGTGTTAGCTGCATGCACTCACGTACACTATAATGCTGGGGCCACTTTTTGGATTTTTTGCCAAAGCTGTTTGGTATCAACAACAAGCATTTCATATTTTTGCTAAAGCTGTTCAGCATTGGCAACAAGCATTGACCAGGCCAAGCGAAAAGGTCGGAAAACGCAGTTCAAAGGCGAAACCTATTGTCTTTGACAGTGCTTGTTATTTAATGAAAATGTGTTGCAAACCCCTTCTTTATGACTCTGAGAATAAGAAGCTCTGCAAAGCAGTTTGGTATTGGATTGTATTATGAGATTCAATCCCGTTTAGTAAAGTTGTCTTGACTATATATAGCGCAAACTGTTACTTTTACAGTACAGTTTGAGCAGACACAACAAGGTGTCTGTTCTGTGTTTAAATGTTACATGCTTGTCCTGGTGTGCTGACAAATCCATCTGTGGTGCTACAATAAATAGTGGCACTGCTTTGGAACCCTCGAGTCAGGTTTCAGTCCAATCTAGCCACACAGGGGCCGCCAAGTTTGGGGGCTGCTAAATGGTCAGAAATGACTATAAAATCCATTTGATACAACAGATGAGAGGATGTAGCAGCCATCTTGGACTTTCACACGAAAATATAATTCCCTGGCCTGTCTTTCACCACTTTGTATGCTGAACATTTGCAATGAACAATTTGCCTTCAGTCCTCCGGGTCCACTGACTTCCAGCTTTCTTCAGCAGACACAGGTCAATGGGAGACTCTCGTGGAATACTCAAGTCTATTTGGCTGGATGATCTAGTGCTGTAACTGTATGTGGTCTAGCAAGACACCTCCTTATTTGACTTGGATTCTTGGTGCCCACACTGTGAGCAAGACAACTTTGATCTTAAGAATAGTTGTCAGAGTTTAGCAGATATATTGGCACTTGTACCTTGCAAGCAACAGCGGAAGGAACTTATGAAGAGAATTACTATCCCTCTTTACAGAAAACAGCCCACAATGAAGGCACTGTGCCAGTAACCTGTGCTGAAATATTTGAAACTGTGCTTAAAACTCTGAAGGCTATGTGCCATATGGCCAGGGACTACCTAGACCCCCTCCTTCCCCTGTCAATATCAAGATAATAACATGAGAAGATTTTTGGATTAGGGGGTCGTAAAAAAACCCCGGCCCTATTTATTTACATAATAATTTAAAACAAAAATTAATACACAATATTTTCACAATACGCAGAAAACATTACATTACATTGATTACATTGATGGGTGCAGATGTCAGATGGCTAACCTTAACATATCTCTAATACAAAGGTATTCCTATCCGAATCTAAACATTCCATAATCAATAATCATAATAACAACATTTTATTTTCTGCGTATCCCTATTGTGAGCCTACGGCAAGGTCAGTAACTGGCGCCAGATCCTTATCAAGTTATGCCCGCCCTCCAAACGGAGTGCGCATGCGCAGGGGGCCTGTTCACCGTGAGGGTACTTCCCCCCCAGGTCACCCCCGTACGCCCTTATGCCCGCCCTCCAACCGGAGTGCTCATGCGCAGGGGGTCCGTTCACCGTGAGGGTACTTCCCCCCCCAGGTCACCTCCGTACGCCCTGTAGATTATCTCCATAATGGGGCCCTTGCAGTTATGCGCCGTTTATTTGCGCCATTGTGCACGTGCGGGGTGGCCAAGCAGCCTACCGGAAAGCGTCACTCCCCCTCCCCCGCACGCATCCAGCCAACCGGCTGCAACTGCCCCAGGAGTTCCATGAGAGACCACTTGTCCCTCCCCCTTGGGCGACCCCATTCAAGAATGGCGCCGCCCTCTAAGGACCTTCAATTTACTGCTCACCAATCATGACCTTACCGCCTGACCAAGGAATAGCACTAAAAAAATACGACAATAAACATAACCTGTACGAGGAAAAAACTCTCCTAAAACAATGGGAAAGAAAATTATCACACATATGATAAACATAAAACAATGGGAAAGAAAAATCATCACAAATATGATAAACATAACCATGTCAACCTGAAAAGTAACATTCCTAATAATACACCCTGTAAACCTTGCTTTTAGGGGACGGTGGGTGGGGAAATTAAAAATACAGCCTCCTAGCGAGGCTGTGTGACTAATGCCAGGCTGAGGAGCGGCGAGTAAAGAGGCAGACTCCGCCGCTCCCCGCCTTTATTCCCCAGATTCGAGCCAGGCCAGTTCTAACCGGCCTGGCGTTAGCTCAAGTGCGTGACCCGGAAGTGCTTCTAATCACTTCCGGGTCACGCCCGACTCGACCAATTAGTGGCGGGGCGCGCCTGTTGCGTCAATAATGCGCGTGACAGGCCCGCCCCTGTATGGTCATCGGGGGCCGGCACGCCCGCCATACCTTCGGCGTGGCCGATGCCGGCCCCGCCTTTCTATATGGCCAGGGACTACCTAGACCCCCTCCTTCCCCTGTCAATATCAAGATAATAACATGAGAAGATTTTTGGATTAGGGGGTCGTAAAAACCCCCCGGCCGTATTTATTTACATAATAATTTAAAACAAAAATTAATATACAATATTTTCACAATACGCAGAAAACATTACATTACATTGATTACATTGATAGGTGCAGATGTCAGATGGCTAACCTTAACATATCTCTAATGCAAAGGTATTCCTATCCGAATCTAAACATTCCATAATCAATAATCATAATAACAACATTTTATTTTCTGCGTATCCCTATTGTGAGCCTACGGCAAGGTCAGTAACTGGCGCCAGATCCTTATCAAGTTATGCCCGCCCTCCAAACGGAGTGCGCATGCGCAGGGGGCCCGTTCACCGTGAGGGTACTTCCCCCCCAGGTCACCCCTGTACGCCCTGTAGATTATCTCCATTATGGGGCCCTTGCAGTTATGCGCCGTTTATTTGCGCCATTGTGCACGTGCGGGGTGGCCAAGCAGCCTACCGGAAAGCATAACTCCCCCTCCCCCGCACCCATCCAGCCAACCGGCTGTAACTGCCCCTGGAGTTCCATGAGAGACCACTTGTCCCTCCCCCTTGGGCGACCCCATTCAAGAATGGCGCCGCCCTCTAAGGACCTTCAATTTACTGCTCACCAATCATGACCTTACCGCCTGACCAAGGAATAGCACTAAAAAAATACGACAATAAACATAACCTGTACGAGGAAAAAACTCTCCTAAAACAATGGGAAAGAAAATTATCACACATATGATAAACATAAAACAATGGGAAAGAAAAATCATCACAAATATGATAAACATAACCATGTCAACCTGAAAAGTAACATTCCTAATAATACACCCTGTAAACCTTGCTTTTAGGGGACGGTGGGTGGGGAAATTAAAAATACAGCCTCCTAGCGAGGCTGTGTGACTAATGCCAGGCTGAGGGAGCGGCGAGTAAAGAGGCAGACTCCGCCACTCCCCCGCCTTTTATTCCCCAGATTCGAGCCAGGCCAGTTCTAACCGGCCTGGCGTTAGCCCAAGTGCGTGACCCGGAAGTGCTTCTAATCACTTCCGGGTCACGCCCCCGACTTCGACCAATTAGTGGCGGGGCGCGCCTGTTGCGTCAATAATGCGCGTGACAGGCCCGCCCCTGTATGGTCATCGGGGGCCGGCACGCCCGCCATACCTTCGGCGTGGCCGATGCCGGCCCCGCCTTTCTATATGGCCAGGGACTACCTAGACCCCCTCCTTCCCCTGTCAATATCAAGATAATAACATGAGAAGATTTTTGGATTAGGGGGTCGTAAAAACCCCCCGGCCGTATTTATTTACATAATAATTTAAAACAAAAATTAATATACAATATTTTCATGATACGCATGAAAACATTACATTACATTGATTACATTGATAGGTGCAGATGTCAGATGGCTAACCTTAACATATCTCTAATGCAAAGGTATTCCTATCCGAATCTAAACATTCCATAATCAATAATCATAATAACAACATTTTATTTTCTGCGTATCCCTATTGTGAGCCTACGGCAAGGTCAGTAACTGGCGCCAGATCCTTATCAAGTTATGCCCGCCCTCCAAACGGAGTGCGCATGCGCAGGGGGCCCGTTCACCGTGAGGGTACTTCCCCCCCAGGTCACCCCTGTACGCCCTGTAGATTATCTCCATAATGGGACCCTTGCAGTTATGCGCCGTTTATTTGCGCCATTGTGCACGTGCGGGGTGGCCAAGCAGCCTACCGGAAAGCATAACTCCCCCTCCCCCGCACCCATCCAGCCAACCAGCTGTAACTGCCCCTGGAGTTCCATGAGAGACCACTTGTCCCTCCCCCTTGGACGATCCCATTCAAGAATGGCGCCGCCCTCTAAGGACCTTCAATTTACTGCTCACCAATCATGACGTTACCGCCACAGGCCTGCATAGTTGACCGACTATCAGGCCCCCCCCCCAAAAGCTCACTGAAAGGTCATGCCCTGTCCCTATACACAACTAACTAGGCCAGAAGATTCTCTGCGAAGAATTCCTTCCCTGATTTGGACAAATGGACGCCGTCTTTTTAGGAAGCACGACTCCCCCCAGATGCACCCATGGGCTATAGTCTGCAGGTGTAGAGCCCCAGATAGCCACACCCGTTTGTTAATAATTCTTTTACCGAGTGGCTCAATGCCCTCACAAACTCACTAGCCACACCAGTTGTTAATAATTCTTTTACCGAGTGGCTCAATGCCCTCACAAACTCACTTCCCCACCATACTAAAGACGCTAACCGCCCTGAAACCTTCCAACCACTTCACAGACCCACTCCCGGCTAACTACTTAAAAGACTTCATTCCTCTGTTACTACCTCTCTGGACCAAGATCATAAATACCTCCCTCCTTCAAGGATCCATTCCAGACATCCTGAAAACAGGTCAGGTGTCGCCTATCCTAAAGAAACCAACAGCGGACCCTTCGGACCCAAATAACTATCGTCCGATATCTAACATACCTATGCTAGCCAAACTCTTGGAAAAATGTGTTAACATGCAGCTGAACAGACACATCGAACAATTCAACCTGCTTAACCAATTTCAATCAGGCTTCCGGGCAGGTCACAGTACCCGAATCAGCCATGACACACATAATTGACGACGCTCTAAAAATCCTGGACCAAAACGAAGCCTGTCTACTAATCTTACTCGACCTGTCATCAGCATTTGACACCGTCAAACATGGCAACTTGCTAGAGCTCCTGAAACACAGAATGGGATTGTCTGGAGCTGTATTTAACTGGTTCGCCTCTTTCCTCCAAAATAGATCTCAAAGATTCAAGGTCAATCAATCCCTGTCCAACCCCATGCCAGTCACGTTAGGAGTTCCGCAAGAGCTCCTCCCTCTCACCCACTCTTTTCAACCTTTTCATGGAACCACTCACCGAACTTCTCAGTCTCTCCAAGATTCACTTCCATATGTATGCAGACGACACCCAAATCTACATCAATATCCACTCACTTGAAGACATCAAATCGCTCAACACAACTCTACAAAAAACCCAAACATGGCTGGCCGAAAACCATTTGAAACTAAACTCCCTCAAAACGGAGTTCCTTCTAATCGCTACCCCTAACAAAGCTTCCACTATCCTGGACTGGATGAAGCACTTAACAGCTCTCAAAGGTCAACCTCTCATTGTCGAATCAGCGAAATCGCTAGGTGTGACTCTGGACAGTAACCTAAAGATGCAAAAGCATATCAGCGCTTCCACAAAAGGAGCTAACTTCCACATGAAGACCCTGCGAAAACTGAAACCCTTCCTGCCAGCTTACGATTTCAAACAAGCAGTTCAAGCCCTAGTAATCCCAAGAGTGGAATATGGGGCTGTAACCTTATGCGGCCTCCCAAGGTCGTCGACAGCCCCGCTAAGAGCCGCTATCAACTCAGCGGCGAGACTCATCACGGGCTCAAAGAGAACCTCAAACATCTCTCCAGACCTTAGAGCTCTCAACTGGCTACCGTTTGAAGCTAGAATTCATCTGAAAATCGCTTGTATGACGCACAAGGCCCTACACCACAATTCTCCGCACTACCTAGCTCAGAAACTAGTGCTCTCTGCGGGCAATAGAGCCTCCAGGAGTGCCAAGACTCTTCTACTGAAACCACAACGATTTGCCAAGAAAAAAACCTATAACCGATCCTTCTCTGGTATGGCTCCCAGGATCTGGAATGCTTTGCCCACTGAAACAAGACTGAACCCTTCCACTGCCTCCTTCAAAAAAGAAGTGAAAGCGATTCTCATGGCTAAATTCACGTGAATTTACTGACTTAGTACTGTATTTTAATTACTAGTTCTGTTTTTTTGTTGTTTTTTTTTAGCTCCATATTTTAATCGCTAGTTTTTTTTTTACCTTTCTGAATATCGTTTATCTGAATCACTTATAACTGTGTTTGCTATGCCTACTCTTGTCTCCCTCATCTGACATGTAAAGCGCTCTGATACCCGCAAGGGTCTTGTTCGCGCTATATAAAACCTTCAAAATAAATAAATAAATAAATAAAAAATTGGAATCTCTGCAGTCTCTGTGCCAGGGTGTACCCCGGATATAGACGTGTCGACCAACCCACTTCAGTGATTAGTGTTTCGACCAGCCCCCCTTCTACCCAGGCGTACCCAGTCATTCCCCCCCAACCGCAGAATAATAATGCTAGGGCTGGCTGACTCAGAGGAACTTGACATACCGTCTTGGAGCCACTAAATGACCTCAATTAATAGCAGCCCGATGCGCCCGATAGACACGTTGCCCCAGACAATGGTACTCATTGCTGGTGCCACTGTACCATTGGAAGGCTACCCAGGGGGTGCCCCACAGGCCCCAATATCTCCCATCAGCATATCATGGAATCCGTGAACAACCTACACCTGACCACTATGTTCTGGGATAGGCTCTGTGTAAGCTCTTCCACCTACTACGGAGCATCCCAACACCGTGCAATGTCCGCCATGATGGCACCTGCGAGCACAGCCCCCGTAAAGGCAGAACACCGTTTCAAGACAAGGGGTGTTGAGGTGTTGCATCCACCCGTTACCCCTGGGTTTGTTCAAGCTGGCAAGGCATACACCTGTAGAGCAGCGTACTGCTAAAATACCACAGCTGGCAACAACAAATGGTTGACACACTTAAACTCAACCAATATAGTGCATGGGCCGCACCATCTCACCCATGCATGCTGGCACCTCTTGAGCTTCTCTATTGATCGCCCAACGCACTTGATGCCGTCGCTTGCCACTCACGTTCCGGATCTTCCGGTCCCATTGCCTGTCCACATCCTGCGGTCATTGTGGTGTGGAGCGCCTCCCATGTATCACAGTCATGGATCCAGCCATACATAAATGAAAATCAAAACAGATGATTAGTGGTTTTAGTCGTTGGATAAAAGATACAGTTTACATGCCATCACCTATTGACTACATCATGAGACTGTACCCCCCCCTTGTCACCCACACCCCCAGCCCAAGATGCATAGGTACTGTGTGAGACAACACGGATGTATGACAGCATAGACATCCAAATGAACTAAATGTGCACGCGCCCACGGGGGATAGGTACAGTGTGACCACACAGGAGTAGCGTGCTTTATTGCACCGACCCAAGGGCGCGTAGGTAGTGTGTGACCCCACAAAGGCATCTCCTGCTTAAGTGTCCAGGCACAAGGGTGCAGAGATACCGCGTGACAAACCACAGGCATATAATGCTTGATTGCACAAGCACAAGGGTGCACCAGTGTGACAACACAGGAGTAGCATGCTTAATTGCACAGACCCATGGGCGCGTAGTTAGTGTGTGACCCAACACGGGCATCTACTGCTTAAGTGTCCAGGCACAAGGGTGCAGAGATGCCGCGTGACAAACCACAGGCATATAATGCTTGATTGCACAAGCACAGGCGTGCACCAGTACCGTGTGACACCCTTGGCCCTAGATCACGCCTGTTCCGGATCCTCCGTCCAATTTTTTGCAAGCATATTGCCGACCTTGTGATGTGATTCTTCCCCGTTATCACTCGGAATCGGTCCCATAAATAAATCAACGTAAACATAGACGATTAGTGTTCCTAGCATTTGGTAAACAGATAGAAATCACCTGCAAAACAACCCAGTGGTGGTAAGTCTGTGATACATTTACCGGCCTACCTATGTGGGTGGCACAACCAGCTGTGATTCCACTACTAGCATTTGCTTTTCTGGCCCTGGCACACACCCAGCATTTTCCTAGGGTTTCCCGGTAGATCCCCTATGCCACTCATGGTACAACCAGTCACTGTCACCATTCAACGGATGACCTATGCATGGGCGGCACGGATCAGTAATGCCCTTGAATCTCAAAGGCGCCTTGCCTCTGCCCAATGCTGGGCAGAAGGCTAAGAGCGACGTAACTGTGAGCCCGACCGGTGTCCCTCACCCTCTGTTTCCAAACTGCAGATGGTTTGTGCCCGAAGCTAGACGAATGGGATTCTGCAGCTACTCCCATGACCCTCCCATCATTATTTGTTCAACAACCTGGCTGACACTTTTACTTTTACGTTAATTTTCATTGGTGTCTGCTGCTCAACATAGCATTGTTAAGCACCTGCTTTGAACAACTGCAATTGCAATTGGTCGTTGCTTTCCTCTAATATACCCAGCATTCCGAAACGGACACCGGTTAATGAGGCAACACATATTACAATTACTCTTGGGTTATCTGGTTAAACTGATAACAGCTGTGTTTACGAGAATCACCGGCGCATGTGCCAAAACAGCCCGAGATTGGAATTCTGGCAGGAGGCGTGCGGCTTTCAGCGGTGCCATCAACGCGACAATGAACGAGGGCAGTAAACAGAGGACTGCTGGATTGTTCAAAATAACGCAGGGAGACCCGGTTTTAGAACAATGTAACCGGCCAGGCACACAAAGGGAGTACATTGACAGCGTCAAAATCTGCACAAAACATTGAAAGGAAGTCTGCCACTGGTTGGCACTCTGATGCAGAAATGTTACATAAGCCCTCAATTAAACCCCTGAATATCCATCTTTGAGAGTTTTGCCACCATATAATCTAACATGTATTTGCAAAGCTCACGTTCACCAGTGGGCATCTTGGTGCTGTATAACAGATGTTTATTGCTACCCAACTCCATGGTACTCATTTTTTCAACCTCAGAAGGATAAAAAGCTGAATTGACCCACCGGATCTGAAACTGCGACCATGAGGTCAAACACAGGCCCCTACAGTGGACACATTAGTCCCCTAAGCCACCAGGCCCAACTCTATATGGAAGACAGCTGCAGCTCATTAATATTGCTGCAACATACTCTCTGCGACCCCTCCCGTTCCTTTTATAGGACATTCTGATTGTGATTGAAAAGAAACTTTTATAAATGTTGCAAGAACACCAACATTTTTTTTTTTGCAGCATGTTTATACTGGGCTCTCAAGAAGCACCCACAGGGGATAAAAGAGGCATAGCCTTTAAACCATCTGCTTGAGAATTATTCACGGACAGCGGGGGCCAGACCCTGCCAAAAACAAGCTTGTTCTGTGCTCTGTTTTACGCCTCAGGGCTCAAGCTTGCATGAAGCATCCATTCACTCTAAACTCAAAGTGTAGTACGTGCTCACATGCCACAGGCGGATTTATGAGTCCGAAGACAAGTGTCTAAAAATTGGCCCGATGTACCGCCCTAATAGTTATCAACATTAATGCGGCGAGCGCGGGGAAAAACAATGAACGCTCGCCGCCAGAAAATTGTCCCTGCAGAAATACCACAGCAAATAAGCAGAGGAGTAACAGCCCAGAACCAGAGCCTGTCCGAAGCAATAGCCAAGCACCCAAAGGGGCAGCCTGCCCCGCCCAGCAGTGTTATAGAGTAGTGCAAGCACAGTCCTAACCCCTCTCACCGGACCCAGTCCTGCAAAAGGGCGTATAACTCATGGGGCCATTGCATCCAGGCTGTGCTTGTTTGATAACAGAGCGCAAGGCACTCTAACACGATAGCCTCTTACAGCTGAATATTAGCAGGAACGGTTAATATTGTACAGAAGAATATTGCAGACAAATGTTCTAACCTACACGCGGCGAGCGTGGGAAAACGTTACATGCCACTGGTGGTTTTCGCAAGGCTGCCAATATTTAACACGTTACCTTCCCACAGTCGGCCACAGCATTATGCATTTTATGTATGCCTACCGCCTATTCATTAGCGTTTTACATTTTAAAGGATTGTTTCATACCACCAACACTGTAAGAATGAATGGCTTGGAAAACAGATAACTGAATTCTGATGTATATTGCATTTTAAACAAAAATTAAAGAGACATTGTGTCGTGCTCTTCTTGCAATTATACAAAACAGTGCCACCAGTGGTGGGCATTCCCAAGTGCCGGAGCTTAAAATTAGGTGTCGGTGCAAAACACCGGCAGCCGCCTGCTCCGAGTAAGAACTGACCAATAGATGAGTCAATGTACAGTGCGTGACTGTCTGAACCTCAATCTCACGTCAGGGAGCCTGGCACCGATGTATGGCCGAGATAATGTTTTTAAACACACTTGTCAAATTGGGCCAACAGATTAGAAAACGATGAGCCCAGACTCCCTAACAAAGTGCTCCGCTATGTTCAGGGAGTATGTAGCACATTATGAGTTTGAATTTCACCCGTTTCAGACGTCCCTGAAAGGAGTAGCACGTATATGAGATGAACCAAATTGGAGCCGATCTCCGCTACATACCATGAACCAATTATGGGACGTTCCCCAGGCCGTAAAAAACGGCGACATCCGAGGGGCATGCCGGCGCCTGTGGTGATTACACCGTATATTGGAAAAGTCGGCCAACAGCATGCGTCATGAAGCGCCTAACTAGATGAATAACATAACCATTATTGTGAAACGGACGTGCATTATAAAACGGACGTGTGAACAGGCGCAGCCACAAGAATAAACGCGGCGGGAGCGGGAATATTTCCAATCCGCCCGTCGACTGCTACCACAAGTAGAGCAGACAAAGCGAAACATGCCCGGGGAACTTAAATGACTGTCCGCCGCCCCTGCGCCCCACTGCAAGACAAGCCCGTCAATGCCCAACAAATAAGTGAAGCAACACACCCAATCCTGCGGCGGGAGCGGGAATACTTACACTCCGATCCCCGCTATCAGGTCCAGCCGGAGAAACAGCTTCCAGCCGGGTAAAGCGCTGTGCCACAGGAGGCCGTTGGGACGAACGCTGTTCCAATGTCGATAAGGCTGCCCACTCAGCGGAGCCTCCGGATGCAATCCTCCTCCGTTTGCGCGGAATTCAGCCACCACGCTCCGAACACACACAGTAAAGCGCGCTCGTCAATTTCGGGACTGTTCACGAGTTCCGAATACCGCTCCAGTCGCGCACCGCATCTCAGCCTGCAAAACAAAGAAGATATTGAAAAAGCCCCCAACGCGAGGCCGCCGAATTCCAAGACCTCAGTAGCGGACGCCGATCGGATCTAAACGCCGATACCTGAAAGACAAAAAACAGAAATTAAAAATACAGCCTCCTAGCGAGGCTGCGTGACTAATGCCAGGCTGAGGGAGCGGCGAGTAAAGAGGCAGACTCCGCCGCTCCCACGCCTTTTATTCCCCAGATTCGAGCCAGGCCAGTTCTAACTGGCCTGGCGTTAGCCCAAGTGCGTGACCCGGAAGTGCTTCTAATCACTTCCGGGTCACGCCCCCGACTTCGACCAATTAGTGGCGGGGCGCGCCTGTTGCGTCATCAATGCGCGCGACAGGCCCGCCCCTGTATGGTCATCGGGGGCCGGCACGCCCGCCATACCTTCGGCGTGGCCGATGCCGGCCCCGCCTTTCTATTCAAAACTGCATTCAAGATGTGTGTAAAAGCACATTGGCAGAAAATCTAGGTGATATGGAAAGGAGTTATTTAGTTGATGAGTGACATGCTGTTTTTTGTTGTGTTATAGTCTTATAGTCCCAACGTCCTCTTGCTCCACCTATGCAATGGCATGTTCAAGGATGCCCATTATATATGGGATAAAGGACCCCCTGCCATTCTTTATAAGGATATTGCAAGTCACTGATTAGTTCCATGACTGTATAGAGAAACGAGGCCTTAGAATGCATGGTCACACTATCAATCAATCAATCACAGAATTTGTAAAGCGCACTACTTACCCGCGAGGGTCTCAAGGCGCTGGGGAAAAAAAAAGGGGGGGGGTGCTGCTACTGGTCTAACAAACAGGTCTTGAGTAGCCTCCTGAAGGTCAGCAGGTCTTGGGTCTGTCGTAGGCTTAGTGGAAGGGTGTTCCAGGTCTTGGCGGCGAGGTGGGAGAAGGATCTGCCGCCGATGGTGGTTCTTCGAATGCGAGGGACGGTGGCGAGGGAGAGGTCGGCGGAGCGGAGTTGGCGGTTGGGGACGTAGAAGAGGAGTCGTCTGTTGAGGTAGGCTGGGCCAGTCTTGTGGAGTGCCTTGTGTGCGTGGATGAGGAGTTTGAAGGAGATTCTCCTGTCGACGGGGAGCCAGTGCAGGTTCCTCAGGTGGGGGGTGATGTGGCTGTGGCGTAGTACATCGAGGATCAGGCGTGCGGAGGCGTTTTGTATGCGTTGCAGTCGCTTGATGAGCTTGGCCGGGGCTCCCGCGTGAGGCGTTCCCATAGTCAAGTCTGCTGCTGACGAGGGCCTGGGTGACTGTTCTTCTTGTGTCTGTCGGGATCCACCTGTAGATCTTGCGAAGCATGCGGAGGGTGTTGAAGCAGGAGGATGAGACTGCGTTGACTTGCTTGGCCATGGAGAGCGTTGAGTCGAGGATGACTCCCAGGTTGCGTGCGTGGTCGGTGGGTGTCGGGGCTGCTCCCAGCGTCGTTGGCCACCAGGAGTCGTCCCAGGCTGAGGGGTTGGAGCCGAGGATGAGGACCTCTGTCTTCTCCGTGTTCAGTTTTAGTCGGCTGATCTTCATCCAATCGGCGACGGCCTTCATTCCTTCATGGAGGTTGGATTTGGCGGCGAGGGGTCCTTGGTGAGGAGAGGATCAGTTGAGTGTCGTCGGCGTAGGAGATTATGTTGAGGTCGTGCTGTCTGGCGATGCGTGCGAGCGGGCCATGTAGATGTTGAACAGTGTTGGGCTGAGGGACGATCCCTGGAGTACGCCGCAGATGATCTCGGAGGCTTCGGATCGGAATGGTGGGAGGCGGACTCTCTGGGTTCTGCCGGCGAGGAAGGAGGTGGACCATTCCAGGGCCTTGTCTCGGATCCCTGCGTCGTGGAGGCGTGCGCGTAGAGTGCGGTGGCAGACAGTGTTGAAGGCGGCGGAGAGGTCCAGCAGGATGAGGGCTGCGGTCTCACCATTGTCCAGCAGGATCCTGATGTCGTCGGTGGCGGCGATGAGGGCAGTCTCAGTGCTGTGGTTGCTGCGGAACCCCGATTGGGATGGGTCCAGGATGCTGTTTTCTTCGAGGTATCGGGTTAGCTGTTTGTTGACGATCTTCTCGATGACCTTGGCTGGGAACGGAAGCAGGGAGATGGGCCGGAAGTTCTTGAGGTCTCTCGGGTCCGCCTTGGGTTTTTTGAGTAGGGTATTGATCTCTGCGTGTTTCCAGCTCTCTGGGAAGGTTGCGGTCTCGAAGGAGAGATTGATGATGTTGCACAGGTGGGGTGCGATGGAGCTGCTGGCTTTGTTGAAGATGTGGTGCGGGAAAGGGTCTGACGGGGAGCCGGAGTGTATTGTGCTCATGGTCTTGATGGTGTCCTCGATGTTCACGCTGGCCCAGGCTGGCAGGGGGTCGTGGTCGATGGTGTGCGGCGGGTCTGGTGCATCGATCTTAGTTGGGGCTGTCTGGGTGTTGAAGCTGTCGTGGATGTCGGCGATCTTGCGGTGGAAGAAGGTGGCGAGGGAATCGCACAGGGGTTGCGACGGCGGGATGTCGTTGGTGTTGGAGCTGGGGTTGGAGAGTTCCTATCACATTTCCCACTAACGTAACTTAAATCCTTAGTGCGTAGCTCTTCCATATTAAAGTGAGAGCATGTTTGCAAACATAAAGATTCACAATAAACTCTCAAGTGCAAAATTAAACACATAAAAGCGCTGTTAGATGTTTCTTGCAAAAAGATATTGCGATCAGTTTAATACAAGCCGATTTTAGAAAAAATGCATAGTAGGTCGAAATGTGTAGAAGCATGCATTAATATCTCCTTTCTGCTTGTCACTATACAGCTAGAAAAATGAAGCAGAAGAAGGATAAGCAATGTTTTGTTTTGTTCCATAAACAGCTGCTCCGTGCCATAACTTACCATTCTCCTCGCAGGTACTTTTTTCTTTCTATATCATGGTCAGTCCATCACCTTTCCCACAAACCACTTAAATCCTGTGGTCCCGATTAAAAAAGGTAAACTTAGACAAAAAGTGTAAGTTTAGACCTGAAGTCTAACTTTAGACCTGAAGTGTAAGTTTAGACCGGGCCCTTGGTGCATGACTCTTTCTAATGAAAGAGATAGCCTGTTTGCAAGCAAGAAAAATTAAAATAGAATTTCTAGTGCAAAATTAAACGCATCAAAAAATCTGTTACATGTTTGTTGTACAAAATTATTCCCAATCAGTTTAGTACAACTCATACTTTTTACAAAAGTTGCAGTATCTTAGAATGTGCAGAAAAGTTTTTATAATTACCTAAGGAGTGCACAAAATAAACATGTTGACATAAATATCTCCTTTCACCTCACATCTAGAAAAATAGAAAAGAAGAAAGAAAAGCCACATTTCCTGCCTTTCCCCATTGCTACTGGCTTTGGCAGCAGGCATTGTGATGTCAGAACTCAACTTTAATAAGTTATTACAGTTGCGTTCTGACAGATTTTCTTTATAATCGGTGATTGAGTATGTCAAAGTTGCAGATTATAAGGAAATTAAAGACAGGTTTTTATACAGGGATTACAGAATTTCATTTATGGTAATAGCTATGTTAGCAGGTCTCCTTTGCAGCAGCCTATTTTGCCACATTGATATACTATGCTGAGACCAATCAAAGTTAATGCTAGGAAAAAGTGGACTTTTGAATGTGTGCTGGTTCCATGGAATCCGGAGCTGTCAATGAAAGAAATACCATGCTAAAACGTAAAATGAGACCACTCTTCTTTATAATGTTATTTTCTAGACTGAGGGAAGAAGAATTTAACTTAATGCTGGAGGCGAGATACAGAGGCTGGACATAAGCCCCCTTGTGCAGACATTAGCAAGCCAGGGTAGGTGATATTTTATGGCTCTTCCCAAACTTTTGCAGCAAGGCCAAATCACTTCGTGGTACACTATTATCAAGTCTGATGATATCCTGCACTGCAAGGATAAATTCCTCTAAATCTTCACACGACTTCCAGTGCAATTTCCATCTTTAATAAATTCCTATTGTATTGTGTCAGTACTGAGTGCTCCTCGCTGTCGCATAGGGTGTCAGCATTCGGAAATCTGTCGAGGATCACACAGGATGTCAAAGAAAAAGGCGAAAGGCCACATTCAAGAAACCAACAGGGCACATGTTTGTGCACAGGATGACACATTTTCAGAGGTAGAAGAGAGGGTCTTCCCACAATCACACCGAGGTCATTGAGGACACTATCATGACAAGGGCATTATGTAGTTTTCTGGCAAAATACACATATCTCCATTAATGGTCTCACAAGGTTTCAGTGAATATTGTGTAGGGAAGGACCCATGTTTTTCCAGGTTGTCAGTCGAAAGTTCCCCAAAGGTTTTCTGGATACCCCTGTCCGTTACACAAAGCTACTTCTGCCAAAACAACCCCCCCAACAACAACACATTTTGAGAACCCAGGGAATATATAAATTGAAAAAATCTCCAAGGAAAGGAGCCCACTCTCCCTTCTCCATTTGAGCAATATGCTGTCCTCCTAGACACCTTCCCCTATACTTAGGCTTTCCTGTTTTCAGTTTCTATTTTTGTTAAATTCTGGTGGTTTTATCAGTTTTTTCAATACCTTAAAAAACAGTGGTTATCAGTAGTTACACATTTTCGTGCCATTAAAAACAACAGAAACAGTGTTTTTCCGGTGTTTATGGAATTTTAATTTAATTTTAATTATTGCTTGCTTTCTGCACTGATAGTGCATGTGTATAGGTAGTGTCGTGTGGTTTGTGGCCTCATGGTTCGCCTTGCTACGTTGGCTTAGGCCTGACTGCCATGATGCCTTTTTTACGCACGTTACTTTGTGCCTTTGTTTTTCCAGCCTCTGCTTCTGCCCGGCTATTTTAGAACTGTCTGCATTTCTGCCTTTCACCTTTTCTCCTGTTCCCTGTGGGTTACGTCTGCACAACATGTACAAGGTCGAAAAACAACGTCCCTTGTTCTTGCTGATTTGGCCAGTCCCTCGCACTTACACATAACACTAAGTGCAGCTGCATTGGAGAAATTTGTGTGCTTTTAATATTGTGATTTCACTGTTAGAGGCACTTGGAGAGAAACCTTTCCAGGGAGAAGAGCTGTGCTTGTCTGATGATGTAAACCTTGCATCTAGATATTGAGGTATGAGGGTCCGCCTGACAATGCCCAGAGGTCTTCTGTTTTTATAATAAACTAGCAAATAGCACGGGGAGGGTGGTATGGTCATTTAGCCCTATATCCACTGCTTTATGAAATGCTTTCCCCGTTTGTATTCTATGGAATTGTAACCATGCTTATTATTTTATCCTTATGCATTATGCTGATAGTACTGGCACGTGTACTGTATCTTAGAGCACGGTAGTTGAAATAAACATTTTAAACTATACAGTGTCTCTTATTACGCACGTTGTGGACAGGTATGAGTGAGTTATGAAAGAGTGTTCTTGCTCCCGCGAGTCCTGAGAGAGATACCGTGTTCTGGGTTGTCTAATCATTGGTAGTATCTGCTAATGAGACGCTAAAGCTAGTTGGGTTGGAATTGTGGGTACTAAGGTGTATGGTTGGTTCACCACTATACTCCGAGGTCCTGTTATCCTGTGCATAGCTCTGTGTATGTGCAGAATCCCTACAACATGGCGCAACCAACGAGTGGGGCTGCTTATCTGCGAGATGCTTGAGTAGTACTTGTGCTTGTTCACAACCCCCTTCGCAGACGCTTCCGGAAGCTTGTGTGAGGGTGATACCTCCTATATTGACGTTTTTATAGGTTCTTTCAAGCTTGAAGTTGTTAAAAGGTGCTTAAATAAAACCCCATATTGTGCTGCCTCATACTAGGTTGTCGAAAATTTTTAGCCTTCAATGGCTGTCCAAATTGCGGCACATAGCCCCGCAGCGCTCGGGGCTCACTTGACAGTGTATGGAGTGCCTGACGCGGGTGTCGATCTGATCTTTGTGGTATAAGCGGATCCCGCTTACCACTTTGAGGTGTTTTACTCTTGGGTCACCTTTCCGGCGGTGGATGGGACGGATAATCTGTTCCATGAATATACAGCCACCGCTACTCCTATAGTTTATAGGCCTTATCGAAATCTTGAAGTACCGCTCACGGCATGGCAACACCGTGTTTGGTTTAATGGCGCCCTCCCCCAACCGGTTATCCCGATTCGTTTAGGCCCCTTATCGATTGCAGGGGCCACTTGGCCAGTTTTGGCCGGGTATACCCCACATCCGCGTTATATGACGCTAGCAGTTGCTGAACTGCGTGAATTGCATACGTCTTTGATACGTGTGTACAGAGCTTTAGTACAGTATGTTACAGGCAATATCCAGGGAGCCCCGCCTGAAGTTGCAGTGCATCCAGCTGGGCCGGGCGGTGTAACCATAAGTCCCGTCATGGTTAATTCGGTGATGGGCAAGCGCCCACAAAATAAGGATGATTTGCCTTATTGGCTTGCAGAAAAATTTGACCAGCTGGAGGCAGTTTTTCCAAATACTTCTCCTGTGGAGAAACACAGGATTTTGACGATTAGTTTGCCAAAAGATTTAATTCCCGAGTTGACAGAATGCAACAACTGGCGTAAGGTATTCGCAGCAGTATATGCGAAGTGTTTCGGCACTCCTTCCATGACAGTTCTCCCCTCTGTAATTAAACGAGTGCAGGATGAGCATGGCCCTGAAGCGGCTGTGGAATTAGGGATGAGACTGGTGGGAGTGTTCGATGTAGTAGCTGATTTGATCCTTGCGAATGTCAAGGGCGATGCAGTTAACTTTCAAGTAGCTAATGCTTTGGCTTTGATCCCAGAACCGGACAAGCCGTGCGAATTACCGAAAATTATTGCACAGGCTTACAAAACAATTGGCCGCAATAGCCTGGGAGTCAAGCCTTTTGCTAAAACCCAAACACAATCACAACCTCAACCGAAAACTCAGTCTGAAAAGGATGAGAAGCCGTTCTTTACTAAAAAGAGCTGGAGGTTGAAAAAGCAGGGTAAGCAACAGAAGAAGCCAGGGTCGCGAGGCGCATCCCCGGGTTCCGTCTCTTCTGAACGCACTTATGATTTGCGCGATAGGGCAAGAATTAAATCTCCAGAGAGATTTCAAGTCCCTGATTCGCGTTCTCCTCGTTCTTCACAGGCACCAACAACCTCCCAGGCTGGTGGAGCAGATCGCCAGGATAGAGGCAGGGGTCGAGAGGCTCCTCAGGGACGAGACCAACCTCGACAACAAGTCCGAGGGAAACCAGAGCGAATTTCCACGTTCTAGCCCACAGTTTCAGAAGAAGAAAGTTGCAGCTGTAACAGCGAGGTATGCCACAAACGGTGAGAACGAGACTCCTGAATTGGACGTGGGCAGTGACGCTCCTAGACAGCGCCGCGGAAGTTACCATAGTGCGGGAGGCACTACGTCCTCATGTGGAGGCGACAGCAACTGATACATTCATTACTGTTGAGACAGCAGACACCAGAGTGGCACCCCCTGACAGACTATATAATATTGTCATTCAAATTGAAGGTGACATACAGCGTGTTATTAAAGGGATTTTTTGGGAGAATCCGACCTCTTCGTACGACATTCTGTTGGCAGAGGCGGATTGGCCGCCCCCATTCGTACTTGCTGCGCGTAGAGGGGAGGAGGTAATCCTTCCGAGCTTTTCTCGTCATGTCCCCAAGGACAAAGCGGAGGCTCTCGCAGCCGAGTGGGCTGCGTCCCTGGCTCCGGCGTTATACCGCAACCACGTGGGCTGGGATGAAGACTCTCCCCCCCATGATATTCCTTTGCGGTCGCTGCCACAGCCACAACCCCAATATCCCATCAAGCGGGAAGCTAAAGGTCCCGTTTCCGAAATTCTGACACAGTTAGAATATCAAGGAGTAATTGAAACATGCGTATCACCGATGAATAATCCCCTTTTCGCGGTTTCTAAACCCGACGGATCGTATTACTCATCAATGGTCACTATTTACCAGAACGCACTGCAGTGAACTGTGTCGCTGGAACTTTGGCTCCACATTCTTCATCTCACATCATGAAGCGTGACCACACATTTGTGAACATTTCAGCTTTCCCAGTCGCTGATGGCATCGTATGGGATGCGGTAAATTTCCAAATTCATGGACCGACCGAGATTATTAATGTACCAAATGTCCTCCGTGTTTCAATGGGTGATGTCGTTAAAAGTAATATTCATTCTGACGATTGGGATGTGCATGCCTTTGAATCGTTATTTACTGATTTGAAATATTATGCTGCTTTTAATGCTGAAGATTTGTACATGAATTCTGCAAGTTATGCCGATTTATATTGTTACCAGCATTGGGGCAACCATTTCCTCCATAAACCAAGTACCCTTCGGGGTCCTTTTAATTACACCCAATGGGAACATTGTCCAACCCCTTTGCCAGGTAGCTCCCAAACTCTTAGAAACAAGTTTACTTATTTTACCGACTTTGATAGATCGAACCCTGGGTCCTATTATTTTAAATTAGCTACTTCATCTACACAGAGGATCATGTTGACCCACACCAAGTTACTGTATTCGGGTTCCTTTTTGGCCGCCTTGGCTGTGGGTGGTTATGAACACTGGCGGAACACCATTGACTTGAAATCTATTTGGGGCTCCAAATCATGGCAGGTACAAGGCATAGAAGCCTTGCACCGTGCTTGCCTCATCCCGACCCAAATTTTGTTTTTAAATCAGTCAATCTATCAAACAACGTGTTGGGGTTTGGCTACTTCCAAACAATTAAATGCACCTTCCATTCCTGTGTTGTCTCCCTCCGCCAACGAGAGCTTGCATTTCAATGTGTCCCTTACAGATTTGCAATCCTTGTTTCAGAACAATTCATTTAATGTTTCCAAGTTTGTTCTGTCACCCTGGTTGGCTTGGCCAACGGCAGCAAATGCCTGCCAACTGCGTTTTCATGACTCAGCTCCTGGTTACAAACAGGATAGGCCAGACCCGTGGTTTTCTGACTCTCGTACTGTTACAACATATTCTGTTGGTAAATTATGTAAACAGTGGTTGCAGCACTCTTCATTAGATTCTGTGAAACAGCATTTATCCCTCCTATCAGGCAACATTGATCTGTCCGATTTTGTTCTGGGGCCTCGTGGCCCTCGGCCTAAGAGATTCATTTATGAAACTTACAATGAACTCTGGAAGCTTTCGCAAATTGAAGCTGCTTCTCGTCTACGGGAAATAGATCAAGCAAATTTAGAAAAGGTGCTTGCTGTTGTTGACAATAGTATTAATACCCTGTCTTCCCGCATTTACACATTAGAGAATATTGTTTCCTCTGTTGTTGATATAGTACAAGATGATGTTTCTGTGTTATATCATGGTCAAAATCAATTGCGTTCAGTGATGCAGTTTGCATGGACTTTGCAAACGCTTAAAATGGGTAAAGTTCCTTGGCATTTTTTAAACACCTCTGCCTTATTTTTGCCGTTTAATTTAACTGAAAAACAGCAGTTCATGTCCATGAAAGATGCAACATACACTCTGTTACATATCGAGAAAATAGAACCCTTACCATTCTCTGTGGCGGAATTGGATTCTGCAGTGTGGCTAGTACACGGGGTTATCGCTTTACCTTTTTCTTTATTTGAATTCAGTTCCTGCATGAAACATTATCCTGTTGGCCGTTTTCGGCCTTTAGGCAGTGCCTTCTTGCATGAACTTTGGTCCCTGCCTTTCCTTTATAGATGCCTTAGGGACGGCAAGGAAGTTTTTCTCACAGGAGAGTCATGCGATTCTACTGTGGGTCATTCCCTTATTTGCAAAAACATTAAGTTGCACGCAGCTTGTAACGTTTCGGCTCCGAATCTTGCTTGTGTTTTAAAGGGCATTCCTGCTCCTGCTATATCTCCTACTTTCACTGTGCTTGCAAATGGTAGCTATCTGCTTCTGAATAATCAGGACTGCTGTGGCATGCTGGCCGGCATACCCTATATTGTAACAGTTTCCCACAGGGTTGTCTGCTGCAAAAATGTGCTTTTCCTCCCCACACGACATCATAGATAGTTCCATTTGGCCTTCCATTCCTACTTTGAAGGCGGATTTCAATAAATTGAGCAGAATAAAGGCGCTATTATTGAACCAGGAGGTTATGCTCACATCCGCCCGGGAGACATTCATCCTCCAGGTGGCTAGTACCCACAGTGAAATACAGGCCCTTTTGAACACAAACCTCCCACAACATTTCGGTGAACTGATTCACCGTGTTTTTAATGCATCACGCACCGAAGGTCTGGTGCACTTTTTTAAAGTTGTGGGCTCTGGCCTTGTTACCTCCTTTCAAACTATCTTTGGTGTAATACTGGCTTTTATTCATTCAATTTTTTCCAGCGTCTTTGGAGGCTTTCCGTTGATCCTCACCTTAGCGGCTGGTATATTGCTTTTGGTCTGTTTACTACGCAAAGGCTGCACTTCCCTGGGCCCTTCTCGACCCCGGTCGACTCCAGATGCTCCGTGAACGCATCCTCGCCGTCCTGCCATTGGCGACACTCAGTGTGTCATACAGACTTTCTTTTCGCTTTGCGTATTTCACTTGCGTGAAACCTGTGATGTCCTTTCTCATGGTCCTTGGATTATTGCCTCACCAATACTTCTCTGTCTCGCCCGGATTTTGTCCAGTTGATGGGTCCCTTAGAGGCCCATGAGCGGGACTGTTCCGGAGCTGGCTACATGGCGCGTGCGGCTGCACTTGGAATTTTGGCACAATGGGATATCTGGGCGGCTGCTCAGAATCTCCGACAACAAAGTTATATTGAGTATCACGCAAGATGTCCTGCAATGCTGTTCGCTACTCCCTCTTGCGAGGAACATGACTGCAGTTTTGATTTATTGGACTGGATGGCGTCGCTTTTTTCTGAAGATTCCAACAATGTCCTCTTGGAAGGTGTGGCGTTTTTCTGCACTTACACTCTGTTGGATTAAGGGGGGCCTTCGCTTTCAGCGACCTGCCTCACTGGACTTTTTTATTCTGCGAATTTTGTTTTTCCTCTCCCATTCATTGTCCTTCATGGGGACTATTCCAAAACAGACGTTTCTGTTCTGCTCAGTCAACTTGAACTCTGTCTTCGTCCTATGTCTTCGCCAATGGACTGACCAGGGGAGGGTGTCGTGTGGTTTGTGGCCTCATGGTTTGCCTTGCTACGTTGGCTTAGGCCTGACTGCCATGATGCCTTTTTTGCGCACGTTACTTTGTGCCTTTGTTTTTCCAGCCTCTGCTTCTGCCCGGCTATTTTAGAACTGTCTGCATTTCTGCCTTTCACCTTTTCTCCTGTTCCCTGTGGGTTACGTCTGCACAACATGTACAAGGTCGAAAAACAACGTCCCTTGTTCTTGCTGATTTGGCCAGTCCCTCGCACTTAGACATAACACTAGACATAACACTAAGTACAGCTGTATTGGAGAAATGTGTGTGCTTTTAATATTGTGATTTCACTGTTAGAGGCACTTGGAGAGAAACCTTTCCAGGGAGAAGAGCTGTGCTTGTCTGATGATGTAAACCTTGCATCTAGATATTGAGGTATGAGGGTCCGCCTGACAATGCCCAGAGGTCTTCTGTTTTTATAATAAACTAGCAAATAGCACGGGGAGGGTGGTATGGTCATTTAGCCCTTTATCCACTGCTTTATGAAATGCTTTCCCCGTTTGTATTCTATGGAATTGTAACCATGCTTATTATTTTATCCTTATGCATTATGCTGATAGTACTGGCACGTGTACTGTATCTTAGAGCACAGTAGTTGAAATAAACATTTTAAACTATACAGTGTCTCTTATTACGCACGTTGTGGACAGGTATGAGTGAGTTATGAAAGAGTGTTCTTGCTCCCGCGAGTCCTGAGAGAGATACCGTGTTCTGGGTTGTCTAATCATTGGTAGTATCTGCTAATGAGATGCTAAAGCTAGTCGGGTTGGGATTGTGGGTACTAAGGTGTATGGTTGGTTCACCACTATACTCCGAGGTCCTGTTATCCTGTGCATAGCTCTGTGTATGTGCAGAATCCCTACAACAGTAGCGTGTGCACAGGGTATATGAGGACCAAATACATTTTTACTGCACCAGAATGGACTACTAAGTGAATAGCATTCTTCATTAACTCTGAAGATTGTAAAGATGCTTTCAGCATACCATCTAGCAAGTGACAAGGATCTCTTACAGGGAAGCACTTCAGCTCAGGTATCGATTTTGACAGGCTAACATACAACTTGTACATGTACGTAGCTGAATTACTGCAAATACAAACAATATCACTCCAATCTTTATTGAACTTGGTAGGAACCTTTTTCAGCAGCATTCCAAGTGACACTGTGTTCCATGTTTACCAAACACCTGGTGTCATGTTTTCACCACTATCTCAGATGCTTGGTGACAACATTCTTTTCACATATACCTGTCACTACATCTTGCATTGAATGTTTAAAAACTGGGGTGTTTGGCAATTCACTTACAATCAATACTGACTCACTAGAAAAGGGGGCTGATGTATCAAAGGATTTCACCCATTCTTTGTCTGTGGGTAAATGTGATGCTACATATTAGGAAAGATTCTAATGAAACCAGCCATTTTACCTATCAGTGAAATCAAATGTAGCCAAAATTTCAAATATGATTTTGATATTTCCCGATTCTCTACAGTTTATAAAATAACTAAATAAGACCTAAAACATGCTTCTAAACACTGCATCTTTAGACCAAAGACCACAAAACTAAAAAAAGCAGAAGGAAGAAGAGACAATGTTTTAGTGACATCCCTAAACAACAAAACTCAAGCAGAATAATGTTAGCCCAGTCTTTCTTGATACTACCTTGTATAACAAAGTTACATTGTATTGGCCCCTTCAGGACGAAATAAAAATGACTCTTTCACTCATCTTTTCCTTTCTTTAAATGTCACTTAATTTGTGGTTGCAAAGGTGTTTTTTCAGTGTTTATATGTTTACACCGGTGATGGCTATTTTCCTTTCGGTGGGGTTTTATCAGTTATTATAGGTTTAAACCTAAAACCAGATAGCCTACCTATACTACATTCGATTAACACATACTTTAGGAGTGGGTACTGTGCTGTCTTTCCAATACCCTATCTGCTTGAGTAGCCCCTGCTTAGAGGCTACAATTACATGGCATTCTGTGGCAGGCTCGCTCTGCTCTGCTGCAGGAGCAGGAAACCACAATAATACTCCAAATCCACTTATTCATCCAGTCATGCGCTTGATCAACAATGCATTCATTTACTTACTGCTCTGTCATCCACCCATTCACCCATTTACTGCATTTTCATTCCAAATAAACATTAGTCCATTTTGCTTTAAAACAAATCATGAAGCTAGCATCTTCCCCAATATGAGACCAATTGTTGACATGACCGCAAGGAGCTAGGAGAGCGTTGTGGATGGTTATCACTGTTGTGCAAAGAACAGGCCAGACGTCATGTGCGAACATCGCTGTACTGTAAAGAATCTGTCGGGAGTCACGGATGGTCATTGCTGGAACTTCACATTGGTGGTCTCCGCAGGCTGTCAATGTTGTAGAGCGAAGTGCAGATCTTGCGTTGCTGGTCTGCGCTGGTGGTCACTGTCGTGCGAAGAGCTGGGTTCACCAGAGCTTTACGTTGGCAGCAAGATCTTGGAGCAAATGGTCTAAAATGTGACCACAAACTGACCAAAATGTCAGGATTTCTACTTTTCTTTCTAGGAGGAGCTCAACTGATACCACACCAAGGGATGCCACACCAAGGGTCCAGGACCTGAGAGGCACTTCTAGGGGATCAGGGACGTACTCCAGCTGGCTCAGGCAGGTCCAATTACAGGTCTATGCAGGACCAGTACAACAGGTCAGCTGGGCAGTTGCAGAAAGGCCTCTGGAGCTTATTGTGTCTCTATAGCTCAGAATAGGAGGCCAGTTAGTTGACTCATTGAGTCACTCAGCCTGGATGAAGGGTGTAGTTCCAGTTTTCCTTCTCAGACAGCAGGGCAGGCCTCAAGCACAAGGGTAGTCCTTCTTCTATACTATCCACAGGTCCAGGAGTGTACTGCAAAAGGGGCCAGAGAGCCCTATGGGTATACCTGGTGCCCACTTTGAAGTGGAAGAAACTTCTGTAGTTTTCCCCCTACAGAAGTGTCTGAAATGAACTGACTCCCTGCCCTGGTCTGTCTGGAGAGGTGTGGTGCAGCGGCCAGGGCAGCTGACTTCGGAGCACAGGGTTCACGGTTCGATCCCCGGCGGCAGCTTAGCTCAGCACCATGTGACTCTGGGCAATAGCTCACTTAATTTCCACGACGGCCCCCAGCGCCTTGAGACCCGCAAGGGTGAGTAGCTGCGCTATATAAAAACGGACTTAGTTAGTATGATGCTCTTTGTGTGTGAGCTCAGGTAGTGTCTTTGAAGTGCAAGTAGGGTTGTGCACAGCTCCACCCCCCCATCCTGCCTGTCAACACCCAGGCTCTCTATTGTGTCGCTGTATGGGAGGAATACACAAAGGCTAATTGCCAACTACACCTAGTCATGTGACCCAGGAAATAGGCTGCATGCACCAATAGGTTAGGACAAGAAAATGAAACTTTCTAAAACTGGCATTTTTAGAATTGTGAGTTAAGTACCGACTTTACCATTAAAGAGGGTTTAAAATTAAAACTCCTCAGACACCAAACATGATATTCCAACCTGCTCCCAACCACAAGATATCATTTATTACATGTAATAATGTAACTCAATTTCATCCTATGCGAGAGGTAGCCTTTCCAATATTGGAAAATGAATTTCAGAGTTTTTCATTACCAGGACATTTTTAGCTTAAAAGTAGTTGTCCAACTTTTTAAATACAATGCACCCTCCCCTATAGGCTGTTTAGGGTGTACCCTAGCTGTGACTTATATGTATTAAAAGGAAGGTTCAAGTCTTGTAAAATGTTAATTTTGCAAGGTCTACATGGCTGTTTAACCCGTTTACCGCGGCGATAATTTCACCGCAGTGCGGGGCGTTCCATTATGTGGGCGGGGCCGCGTCGGCCAACGGACGTGCGCAGCACTACCGAGGTAGTGCTCGCGACGGCCGTTGGCCGACGGGCGCACTTAAAGGGTTAAAACTGCACACACAGGCTGCAATGGCAGGCCTGAGACAGGTTTTAAAGGGCTACTTAAGTGGGTGGCACAATAAGTGCTGCAGGCCAACTACCAGCATTTAATTTGCCAGCCCTGGTATATGGTATACCACTTTACTAGGGACTTACAGGTAAAGTAAATTTGCCATCCTTGAAGGAAGCTGTGAGGATGCCCCTGGCCTTCCAGCCCAGGGTTTCTATATTGAGGATTTCGGGTCCCACAGATCTAACGTGGGGCGAGAAGATCCTGGCTAATCTGGGCTGCATGGTGGCCAAACGCGACATTGCCCTGAAGTGGGGCAATGGGACACCCCCCTCCCCCAATATCAGGACTGGGAATCGGGTATGGAACAGTGCAAGTCACTGTAGAGAGATATACAAGGGCAGTGGATGCATGAAACAAAGTGAAAAAGTTTAATGTATATGGGGCGCACCTTGTATGTAACAGAAGTGCTACATATGGGTACAGGTGGGAAGATACAGCAGGGAATTTCTGCACCATACATGACACCCAACAGGAGAACACAAGGACAACAGTATAAGTAGAAGATGATAGGAGGTATCCTGAAGAATATAATGTCGGTCAGTGCACAACTGGGCTATGTCAAAGAGGGTGGGACAGGGGATGGGAGGGTAGGGAGGTGATTAGTTTGAGGCCATGTTTGAGATGTATAAAATGCCATGAGTATTTAAATGCCAATTATCTATGGATACTCTGTAAATGATGGAGTTCTAATAGAAAATATTTTTTAAAAGATTTGTTTCTAAATTAAATATGCCAATTGGGTGTAAGCCAATTTTACAATATTTACAGGAGTGAGCACAAGCCCTTTAGCACTGGTTAGCAGTGGTCAAATGTGCAGTACAGAGTCCTAGAGCCAACAAAAACAAATTCAGCAAATGGGAGGAGTAAATGCAGAAAATGCGGGGGTAAACTATGCCAAGTATGATATGAAACATGATTTTTCATACTAAGAATGATTTATCCCTATGACCAGCTACTATTTGAAGAATCAACCTATTTTGCCATGTTCTGAAATCACAGTTGGCTGATTCCATTCACCCTTAATTGTTATTAAAATAGGATCACTCATTGATCATTTGAGCATGAAATAATATTCTATGAAGGAAGTCAATTTATTCAAAATTGTGGCCAATGATTGCTATTCTGGTAGTACTGAATCACATAAATGTATGCCACTACTTTCAGGATCACTATGAGTTCAATGGATTCTTCAACTGAAAAAGTCAACCTTAACATTTGAAGCGTTTAACTCTGTTGGATTGCTGCACTTGTGTGAGCCATAAGATTAATATACCAACACATATGAACAAATCTGCTATAAGAAAGATCACTCTTAGGATGATCTAAAATCCGAAAATAAGAGACTAATCTGAAAATACTCATCCTCAATATACATGTAACCAAGTAACAGGCCCCTATACCCATTAAATGGGTATCCTGCCAAGAGATGGCATACTTAATACTGCCATTTTACACTCAGTTGTTAGACTAGATCAGGAGCTGTGAAGGAGCGTGCCATGAAAGCCCTATCATAATTCATAAATTAAGGCTTTGAAATACGTCACTCATCACTGTATGATTTAATTGATGGATCTACTGGAACAGGTCCCAGCATATTAGCAATAAACACCCTACTAAAAACGATGACTGAAGGGTAATCAAGAGAGACTATCCAGGGGCTGTTCACTGTGGCCCATAGCACTAAAATGTTGCTATCAAAGACAAATAGGCATTAATATGGATCCTTTCTGTGGGAATCTTTGAAATATTATGCTAGTTGGATAAGTTGTAGAAAACTGCAAGCAGCTCACAGGTGTAAAGGCAGACTGAAGCTAGCGGGTTTCGAGGTTTCTGGATGTTACAAACAATAAGGCCCCAGAGAACTCTGGATAGTTCTCAAGTTTAGGTGGAAAGCAGCTCCAGTATAGAACACTCTCAACACCAGCGACACTCTAAATTTGCTCACCTCAAATTTCTGCTTTTCTATCAAAATCTTTGAGGTGAGCAAATTTAGAGTGTCGCTGGTGTTGAGAGTACTCTATACTGGAGCTGCTTTCCACCTAAACTTGAGAACTACCCAGAGTTCTCTGCTTCTTTTTTTTATATATAAATATATATATATGTACAAATCCTTCAGTCAGACAACAGAAGGTAAAGTCGCACTCAGGATAATTTTCAGAGGCAAAAATGTATTGACTGACGCGTTTCAACCTCACGGTCTTTGTCAAAGTCACTTCCTGACCCGGAAGTGGCTGTATTTAAGTGCTCATACAAAGGGTCACAAGACAAATACATAGACATAAAGAAAAATACATGGTTACTGAAGTCTGTTCACATTAGAAGACAGACTAACATCACGTTTTGAACATATAAGTATAATAACCATTTTTATAGCTCATGATAGTTTAAACAAACTATATCACGTGGAAACTGAACCATTACAAAATAAATATAAAAAATCACATATACAATAGCCACCGCAATGGGATGTGGCAATCGAGTGATAGTTACACTTACATCAAAGCCTCACTGCGCAAGTGCGCGAACATTTAAAAAGTTTCATGAGGCTCAGAGGTACACAGTGGCCTAGAAAACCACCACACCCCTACTAACCTAATACAAGGCCTGCCAGATCCCATTTATCAAGTACGGGTAAAATAAGAACAAAACAAAATAACAAGGACTAAAGCATAAAGCTAAATGAAAACAAAAGAAAAAGAGCACTATTGATCCCCACCCTAGGTGCTATACAGGGGAAGAGTGGGATGGGAAAAACCACAAATTCAAGCAGCCGCTTGAGAAATGGATGACAGTGCGGCTATTACGCCGATATAGCAATTTGGATGACTCAGATAAGAAGATGGTAAAAAAACAACTAAATTTAAAAGGAGAATCAAAATAAGGCCGAAAAAGGAAATAAACAGTTTGGGCACACTACGTTAGAAAACAGCAATTAAATAGAAATTTAACCCAGATTAAGAGAGGCAAGATAACAATATATACAGTGTCCTAAAGATATTTTGAGGGCACCAATTATATATACTATCTTTTCTAACCTAAGTGGACATGAAGGTCTTCCTCACAATTGAGGCCTCCGGGGGTCTTGCTTTGCAGGCGGATGATATACTCCGATTCCAGGCGCCTAAGATTTCTTTCACGATCACCTCCTCGGGGATGTACTGGGACCCTGTCAATTCCAAAATAGGAAAGTTTAGAAGAGACATCAACTATCCCGCCATGTTCCAACATGCAATGCTTGGCCACAGTGTAGGTCAGATCCCTGAGCTTTTCACATTGCGGCTATTGCTACAGGCCTTACACCGGCCACATTTGTAAAAGCCGGGGAGTTCCTTAAGCCATGAGCTCGAGCCGATACTCCTATGTGTAAGATGACTATGTACCAGGGTATCTTGTAGGGATTTAGACTTACGATAAGTAATGTGTGGCTTGGGACTAACCAATCTACCAATAACCACATCCTGCCTGACTAAATGCCAGTGCTTGGTGATTATCCTGTGTAAGGCTTGTGATGCATCCGAGAAAGTGGTGATGAGTCTTACTTCCTGAGTTTTCTGGTTAGTAGTAAATATATATATATATATATATATATATATATATATATATATATATATATATATATATACCACTTGGCGGATGCCACTGTGTAGTTATGGTTAGGTCAGCTTTTTCATAGGAAATGCGTTTTTTGTGTTGCTTATAACTTTGACACCAATTGATGAATCTCCACAAAACTTTCCATAAAGGCGCTACTTTTTACTACTTCGTGCATAGAAAGATTTGGGGTGATCCGTTAAGCGAGGTTTGAGAAAAAAGAGGGGTCCCAAAATTCAAAATTCCCATGCTTTTTCCATAGACTTTTGTCAGTAGCATTTTCGAAAATACTGCTATATGGAATTACACTAAATTTGGCAGGAATTTAGATCTTAGTCTGCAGAATTTGCTTTTGTGATTTAGTGTAAATCTGCTCAATAGATTTTGAGAAATTAAGGTAAAAATATAATTGTCAATCTGAATAGTTGGGTCAGTGAAAAGGCTTGAGAGAGTCTTGTGTAAGCACCAATTAAAAATGAGAGCATTCTGAGCTTTTTCTCTCTTGGGCCATCTTGCTCCTGTGGAAGTCAGGCTCCAGCGGGAGTGAGTGCTCTGATTGGCTGCGAGCAACATCAGAAAAATGTTGCTGGAGCTATTACAGGACTCGGGAACTTAGTATCATATCATCTTTAAGAAAAAAAAAGATATAGGGGGGCAATGTAGGGATACCATGCCACCATAGGCCCTATGGGGGTGACCCAAAGAGACCCCCCCTGGGACTAACATTTTTTAAAAATGGCAATTTTTGCCACAATCACATCAGACTACCACATGATCGGAAAAAAAATTGCATCCCAGGGCTGCATTTTTTAATTGTTTTATTGCGACCCCCCTCCTCGAGCTGATTTTGGTCCAGGGATCCCATCTCTGGGGTCCAATATCATTATTTAGGGAAAGGGGCATGCGGCCCCCCTACCTAACCTGTAGTTTACCCCCGGGACCCCATCCCCTTGTGCTACAGTGTTTTTTAAGGGGAGGGTTCGAATGACCCCCACCCTCCGAGCCTTTAAAAGGCCCTAAGAACCCCATCCCCAGGGCTGTGCATTTGACAAAGAGGGAGGGGCCATATGGCCCTCCTCCCTGAGCCTTAAATGGCCCAGGGACCCCATCCCCAAGGCCAGCTCACATACTGTGTCCTGGGTAGCCCACCCCCGGGACACAGTAGTTTCCCTGCCCCACCGGCGCAGATAGGGAAACTTGTGTTTGCTCCTGCCTGGTGAGAGCATTTTTGAATCTCCCATCAAATGGGAGGATACATAAAGTCTGCTCCCAGCATAAATAGCTGCGTCCTCTTGACAGGAGTAATGCCGGCTCTCGAACATGCAGGGAGCTATCTGGGATCACAGGGTCCCTGGACCTCCCCTCATGGCCACCACCATGTTGATTGTGGGTGCCTCGAGTGGGCACTGGGGCACCAACCTAATGCAGGCCCTGGGGCATGCGGTCCCCAGGTCAAAAATAGGCTCTGGAGGAGGGCTGCATGACCCCATCCCCCGTGCAACCTCTTCCCCTTTAAATTAAAATGGTCTTGGTGGGATAGGTCCCGAGGGTCTAATGAGTCACGGGCAGGGGGGGCATGCAGCCCCCTCCCCTTTAAAGTAAAAACAGCCCTGGAGGATGAGGGCCTCAAGGGCTAATGAGGCTCAGGGAGCGGGGACACACGGCCCCCCTCCCCTCTAAACTAAAATCGGCCCATGGGGATGGGGTCCTGAGGGCCTAATGAGGCTAAGGGCGGAGGGCCACGCAGCCCCCCTCTCCTTTAAAATGAATATGGCCCTGAGGGATGGGATCCCAGAGCCTAATGTGGCTCGGGGAGGGTAGCCATGTGGCCACCCCCCTATTTTAAAAAAATAGACGCCCCAGGGGATGGGGTCCCAGGGGCCTGTGAAGGCTCGGAAAAGGGGACAGTGTGGATCCCCTTCCCTTTTTAGGTCAAGCCTAGCGCAGCGCGCATGTGCTGCTCTATGGGGAGGCTTCTTGTGAGCACGCCAACCTTCTCCGTGTGTCTAGGACTTCCCCCACGCATTAGGTTGGTTGTTGCCTGTGTCATTTATTTTTCGTAGCCTGCAAATGGCTAAAGGCGGACGCATGTCCCACCTCTTTATCAAATGTTCACTCCCACAGCGTTGTGCTTGCCGGAGCGAGCAGCGGCGCGCAGGGTGGCAGCTGCATTCCTTACATTCCTTGCAGTGCGCGCACACCACTCGCGGGCATTCCTTGCAGTGCGCGCGCACCACTCGCGGTCTTCTTGTTTTTAACTCGCCTCCCAATGCGACCACACTATGGGAGACATCGCGCCCCCTCATGAAAGTGTGCGCCTGCTCTCATCTGAAGTCTACCCGGACCGTTGCTTCCTGTCCTGACCAGCACCGTCCGAAGCACTAGTCTCCGCTCTCTGCCCTGACAGACAATTTGTTAAATCCAGCAATAATGCTCTCCCACCCGTCCCGCAATCCGCACTGTTTATTGCTTGTTTTTGTTTTGGACAACACCGCCCTTTATGTGGTCGCATTTCTACTTTTCACATGCAATTGTTTGCGAGTCCTTATTGTCTTTGTTCCCTCCCTCGGGCTGTGCGACCGCTCATTGGAGGAGGAGGGCAGGGTAGAGCGTGGCCGCTCGATGGGCTTGTAAGGTCAGTGTTTGTCTCCACATGAGTTATCCAAATCGGATCGGAACCTGCGAGCTCCCGTTAGACCGAGAGCCCTGCAGTATGTGCATTAACCCACCCGCCGCCCTTCTAAATTAAGGAGATGGAGGTTACACGCAGGTACTGGCAGTAGCCGGTGCATTAACCCCCTGAGCATCAACCAAGAGCTGTTATGCCTGGCAAGGAGTGAAGGCGTTAATGGGGTTCCTGGCAGGGCATCAGTGAAACGGAGAGTGGCCGAGACCGGGTCTGGCAGGAGACAGCGCCGCTCCGAGACAGCCTCCTGCTCAGATGTCCGTGAATATTTAATGCCCGGCCGTGGAGGGGGCAGGTTTTCTGCAAGTTCACCTTTTAACCCTGTGGATTCATATTCCGGTGCCATCGGGGTCAGGTCTGCCGAACAGGAGACTTCTGAGACTCTCCTGTCTTCCCTGTATCTCACGCCCGGCCCGCGCCATGAAGCCTCTCACTGTAGGCTCTGTCTACGAAGCAGCACTTCGAACTGCGATTGTATCCACCCGTGAGAACAGTCACACCTGTGTCCGTCAGAGGCTTGTTCACATAAACGAAAACACACTTTTTAATTCAGAAATGTGAAAGCAGAAAATTAAATTTCATTGATTCACATTTACAGGTAGCCCGCAATCCCCCAGATGCTAAATTTCAATTAATTTTACAGGCAAATTAAGAGGAGGGCAGAGACTCGGGAGCGTGCATTCATCACAGTGTCTTGCAACGTTTGTGAAAAGGGAAGTAGTCAAAACAATGTGCTCAGCTCAGCCTGATGCATGTTAAAGTGTTCGATAATAGTATTTAGACCCAATTATTAAACCAAGTCAGTTATTACGCCCTGTACAGGGACAGGTACCGATTGTGCTTTATGAACTGCACTTCATTCTGCGCTCTGTACCTTGGACAACACCGCCCTTTATGTGGTCGCATTTCTACTTTTCACATGCAATTGTTTGCGAGTCCTTATTGTCTTTGTTCCCTCCCTCGGGCTGTGCGACCGCTCATTGGAGGAGGAGGGCAGGGTAGAGCGTGGCCGCTCGATGGGCTTGGTAAGGTCAGTGTTTGTCTCCACATGAGGAGAAACATTGAGTTCAATAACATAAGAACAACAATGGTGAGGACATTCTTATTATTGTTGTATTGTTGTGATCTTTTGAATGGGAGGCTGTCCTATATGTCCAATTCTCTGCACTTCACACTCGTATCTTATTATATTGGATTCATTCCAAGATGGGCCCTGTTACTTTACTTAGTGACTGGCAAGGAGCGGGACCACCACGATTGCGCTCTCTTATCGTGCCCTCCATAAGCTGAGGCTCGGACGTGCTGTCGGAGGCGGCATGATTGTTTTAACTTCAGTGTAAAAGTAAGTCTGACAGACTTTAATATGTGGATATTTGGTATTAGATGCTTACAGGTCTCTTGATTAATTTGTAGAGTTAGTTGCTCAAACCCACATTATCAGCGAACTGAGCATGTATTAGATAACTAGTACACTTTTATATGAAGGGTTTTGTTGCTACATTTGCTGCAAAATTAAGTGGGAACGCAAAAACAACATGCATGACCACAAAATGAACGTATGTTATTCACAGTACTTGTGTTTTTCGTGCTTTTGTTTGGGTGCAAAATGCATCCTCGTGTCTAAAGTGGACACATACACACATTTTAGCGCTGTATGCTGGGTTTGTCTTTGTCTCTTCATTTCCTGTAACGTATGGGCAAGCACACTCGCATTACCATTATATCTCTTACTATTACAAGGGCACTACATGTTCCACCCGCCCTTCTATAGTATAATACCTGACCCTTGCAGCTTCTTCACTCTCTTGTGGCCTGTACAAGCCCATCCTGGCTTGATTGGCGTCTCTCACTCCCCCGTTCACTAGTGGCATGTGAAGCATCAGTAGATGTTGTAGCACCCCTAATAATGTACTGCATGGCCAAAAACATACAAGGTCCCAAAGGCGAGACGCATTGGCTATGCCAATGCTTGTTTATTATATTTGGCCCCAGGGGATGGGGACCCTGGGGCCTGATTAGGCTCAGGAAGGGGGACTGCACCTCCCCCTCCATTTAATAATCACTCATCCCCAGGGGATGGGGTCACTGGGGCATCATTAGACTCAGGGAGGGGAGTGGCACTTCCCCCACCATTTATCAATCACTCAGCCCCGGGGGATGTTGTCCCTGGGGCATGATAAGGCTTGGGGAGAGGGGACGTGCAGCCTCCCCTCCCCTTTTAAACAAAAAACGTCCCTGGGGATGGGGTCCCCTGGGCCTATGAAGGCTTGGGGAGGAGAGACACACAATCCCCTTCCCTTTTTCATTGGTTTGACCCAGGAGACTGGGCTCTCCAGGGCCTTATAAGGCTCAGGAAGGGGGGCAGCACAGCCCTTTCTCTTTTTTTGTTATATTAGAACCCATGGGATGGGGTCCCCAGGGCCTAATGAGGCTCGGAAGGCCTGCCTGCCCCCCCTTAGATTTTTACCCAGGAGATGGGGTCTGTGAGGACAAATAAAATATATGTTAAGGGGCCCGAAAGTCAACTCTACGGTCCTCACACCAAAGGTGGTGCATGGTGTGGGGTTAACAGACTTCTGGGGGTTTGGCCACAGGGCCTGGTGACAGGCCATGCCCTGCATCCAACCCAACACTCTGAATGGTGAAAGGCCATCTGCAACATGGGTCTGGTTGCAACACAGGCCCTGCAATTAACCTCACACCATGCACGAGCAAAGACTGTGCACGGCATGGGGTTGGCCTCCTCTGGGTGGCTGGCTGCAGGGAGTTAGATGCAGGGCCTGGCTGCAACCCAGGCCCTGCATCCAACCCCACATCTCGTGCTACAAAAGGCTGTGCGCAGCATGACTATGGCTGCCTGCCAGGGATTTGACTGTCTCCTGGTGGGTTGGTCACAGGGCCTGGTGTCGGGCCAGGCCCTGTTGCCAACTCCCTGCTGTGCATGGCCAAAGGTTCTGTGCAGTGTGGGGTTGACTGCCTGGGAGGGGTTTGCCGAAGGGCCGTGCCCGAGGGGGCGGTGCCACAGGGGCCAATTAAGGGTCTGGGAGGTGGCTGCATGCCCCCTCCCCTTAATATATATGTTTTGGCCGCAGGGGTTGTGGTTCTCGGGCCCAAAGACCAACTCTACGGTGCGCACACCAAAGGCTGTGCACAGTATGGGTTTGGCTTCCTGCTGGGGATTTGGCCAAAGGGCCTTGACAGGCCAAGTTCTTAGACTAACCCCCCTCCCCCCTCTGTGCATGGCCAAAGACTGTGCATAGCATGGAGTTGGCTGCCTGCGGGGAGCTGAAAGCAGGGCGTGGCTGCAACACAGGCCCTGAGGCTAACCCCATGCTGCACACGAGCAAAGGCTGTAAATGGCATGGGTTGGCTGCCTTTGGGTGGCTGGCTGCAAGGAGTTTGATGCAGGGCCTGGCGGCGGCCAACTCCACACTGCCAGCGATGAAAGGCGCAACTCAGCATGATTTTGGCTGCCTGCAGGCGGGTTGACTGCCTCCAGGTGGGTCGGCCACAGTGCCTGGGCCATCTCCCTGTGGTGCATGGTCAAAGGCCATGCGCAGTGTGGGGTTGGTTGCATGTGTCATGAATAGCCTTTGGCTATGCGTATCGGGGGGGGTCTCTTACATATGGTAATAAAATATTACTTTACGGTAAAAAACACTAGAAATCCACTGAAACAAACAAAGTTTGAAGTAACATTATAGTTAGGTGTGATAAAAAGATCTGTTTTTGTTTAAAAAACTAATTTGGCAGGAAGCTATATCTTGGTCAGCAGTTTGTGCTTTTTGTGATTTGGTTTAAATCCGTTAAGTAGTTTTTTGAGAAACTAAGCTCCAAAAATATTTGTATATCTGGATGGTTGAGTTTGAGGGACTCTTGCGAGAGTCTCTCGAACCCAAATTAAAAAATAGACTGCTCTGATTACCCCAGGGAGCTTTTTTCCATTGGGTCACTCTTGTGGAGCGAGCGCACTGATTGGCTGCCAGCAACATGAGAAAAATGTTGATGGTAGCCATTACAGGACTTGGGGACTTAGTCCCCTGTCCTAAAGTTTTTTTTTTTTAAATACCATAAGGGGGCAGGGTAGAGATATGCTGCTCCCCTAGGCTCTACGTGTCCCTCTCCCCATTTTTATTATATTTAGCCCGAGGGATAGGGTCCCTGGGGCCAATTTGGGCTCGAGTGGCCCCCTCCCCTTTTTAAGTGCATTGGGCCCAGGGGGAAGGGGTCCCCATGGCCTATTAAGGCTCAGGGAGGGGAGCTGCACAACCCCCATCCCTTAGATTTTGGACGCTAGGGGCTGTGCACGGCGGGGGGTTGGTCTTACGTATGGTAATAAAATATAACTTTATGTTAGAAAACACCTAGAAATTCACTGAAAAAAACAAAGGTTAAAGTAATGTTATAGATAGGTGTGCTAAAAAGTTCTGTTTTTGTTTTAAAAAGCCTTAGAAATGTAATGGAAAAAACCAAAGGTTAAAGTAACGTTATAGTTAATTGAATATCACAGTAATGTTTTCAACTAAAAAAAACACAGAGATTCACCAGTTATAGTTAGCAGAGCTAACTCTATCTTGCGCCCCCTCCATGCACTGCTGATGACCTCACATATTACATCACTCATGGCATGATGGATGACATCATTTATGACATCAATGATGATGAAATCTCAAATGACATTATTGATGACACCACAAAAAGGTGAGGTGTCCCTTCCTGCGCAAAAAGAATCCTGGCTGTAAAGCAGACACCCTTGCACCATGGCACAAGGACGCCTGTGTTGGTGTTTCTCAGCCACAAGTGCGCAAGCACAAAGAGAAAGCAGGAATGCACCATATGTTAGTAATTATGGCACATTCCTGTTCTCTCCATTTGACTCAGAGCAGCAAGTTCTTTTGCTGGGTTGTGCTGCATCAAATGTTAGCAAATCTGGTACCAAATATTTGTCAGGCAAGACAACCACCAAATTGCTCCACCTCCCCCCCTCTAACCCACCACACTGTCCTCTAAATGACCACCTTAGCCTTTACTCTAATAATATCTGCTGGACTTAAACTCAGTACAAAGGGTAACCAACCTTTTTATGGAACCACACCTGGACATGAGTGCTTTTTGCCTGTGGGGTGTACTTTTCTTTCAGGATTGAAGTTAAATAAACATGACATGTTCTTCACTTCATGACATGCAGATCATTTTCAAAACCAATTAAAAGAGAAATCGAACGTGAAACCCCAGAAATCGAAAGATTATCAAAGCACAATTTTCTGAAGAGCTTTCACTCTAAGTTGCTGGCCATAAGAATGTTTTAATTTTTTTAATCTTCAAATCTTGTAGTTAAAAGTCGGTCCTTAGAAGGTGCAATTTTCCTACTAACTTTCTAATTGTCAACACGTATGGCTGTTTATTTAATGCAACATACTAACCTATTTCCCTTCTGACAGTGGAAAGCAGGCTCTCTTTGGCTCTCTTCCCTACTACATCTAAATGATGAATGTAGTCTTTTTCTCGAGGAGTCTCAAGTGAGTCTTGCCTTGAGGTAACGATTCCTTCACTAACAATGGACAACACGAGCCTGTGTGTCACCAGAAATTATTTGTTGAAAAGCCCCATTTTATTTCCAGCCAGACGAATTCCATCACCGCAAACTACTGTATGGGAAAGTGCACTTAATATTTGAAAGAAATACACTTTTCGTTCAAGATAAAAGCATTTTATAGGTTGTCTGGGATTTCAAATGTCTGTCAAATGTTTAATTTATAAAACATATTTTATTTATTCAGCTTCACTTCGTGCTGGAGCTGCCAAGTGCAATCTAAAAGTAAAACGACTTCGATTCACATCGTAATTTTTAATGGAAATACTCTTGTAATGTGTCCCTTATTAGGAAGGACTGCACTTTGTAGTCATTTTACATTAGGGTAAGACCACACGTACACTGGATGTAAAATAAGAAATACTCGATTACTTTGATTTTCAAACCGAAGTGTAGCAAAAACAGATCACAGCCCTAAACATACAATGGAGCTGATTAATGTGCGCACTTTACATTTATTTATTCATTTACTTTTTAGTTCTTTTGCACATCTTTTTATATGTTAAGTGTGGACCTAAACCGGAAGCATTTGAGATGTTTTACAGCAAATAACAGACTAGAAAGCAAGAAGTTAAACTCAGTAAAGAGCCTGGAGCAAAATAAAGTATGTAGTCCACAATTTGCAGATGAGTTAATGTCTACTGGTTAGCAGCTAGGTGAGATTTAGGCAAGTCTATTTTTAGTGACCTTCTTAAACAGATGAGTTTAGGTGCTAGTCTTATCTCTACTTGGAGTGAGTTACATCAAAGCAGGATATGGTTTTGTTTGGTGTTTTGGCAGTGGCGTAAAGATACTCCCCGCAGCCCCAGAGGTGTGGGGGGGGGCCGTGCTCCAGGGGAACCCCTCCGGCACTGAGCACGGGCGGTGGGCTTGAATGGGTCTGGAGCGTGGGGGGCCCCCTCCATGTAACTTGCTGGGGGCCCCCTCAAGTTATGTTACGACACTGTGTTTTGGAAGGGGTCCCAGCTGACACCATAGCACATAGTTAACCTCTTCATTCACGGAGGATGTCATACAAGTGATGGAGCAAGGTTTCAAAAATGAAACTTGCTTGTATGCAATCCTCCTCATAGTATTAATTTATTAAACTTGTACTGTCAATACTAATCCTTGCATTCACAAACACGAAAGGGATAGACGCTTGCCTATGTGTTTTACTAATGAATAACGCTTGTCCATAAACCAAGATGGCCGCTAAAGCGCGGGAACTTCATTGCGCATGTCGCAACCTGATCACATGGTGTGACGTCTTTCTTTGCTTGGTGGGAAACTTCTGCTTCTGCGCAGTGTGCATTAAAATGGCCGCTAAATGTTTTCACATGCTTCAGCTTGCTCTCATGTCATTATTAAATTGTCGTTTTCTTAACGCTACTAATGCAGGATAGTATTATGATTAAATGGGAATAGAGTTAGGGAAAGTGGGTATACAGTGAAACTTTTTATTTGTGATTTTAATATTTTCTTCTTGCACTTTTAGTAATTCGTAAACTTGGGCCTGGGTTGGTGTCTTGAAACTCGAGAGACAGAGGGTTCTGCGCATGTGTCCTGTCTGCCTGCCAAGTAAAGTCAACTTGGACGTCTCCCAAGGCCACGACCTATTGGCCGAAGATGATGTACCCAAAGTTTCCGGCGGACAGAAATTGTTACTTTTCTCCTGTAAAATGTATAACATTTGTCGTGAGACGGGTGGGAAATAAAGCGAATGTATTAATTTGAAGGGGCGGGAACGTAAAGACAATAGGCTTCACAATGTAGGCCAAAATTGACATGGTGCGAGAATCAACCCCCTGTCCCTGTCCAATCAGAAGTAGTGGTCCCATATTTTAGCAACATTAAGGGGAGGTACATGGGCGTAGAAGAGTATAATAGAATATAGTATTAGTAAATTAGTCAGAGCAGGTTTTCCAGAAGAGCATGCGTTCACGAAGAACAGGCGTCCATACTGCCAGAGCGCTCTCAACTCCAGACTGCCCAGCTGATCGGTTGCTGACTGAATTCCTGTCCGGAAGAGGTCCTGAGGAAGGGGCGGCGGAGGCCATTAGACGGGAGAATCGAGAGAAGTCGAGTATCAGAGAGGGGAACGGCGCAGACGTCGTTGTAGAGAGGTCACCGGTCCTGTCCTGATCCTGGAAGAAGTCTTTGCTCTTCATCCTTCCTGGGTCCTATCTTTTCCAACTCCTTGGCTAAGGGGCTTGGTTCTCGCATTTTAGGTAACTATACTGCAACCTTTAGTTGCGCTGCTGTCTCTATCTTCTCCTCTTCCTTAAACACCGTCATTTATTAGCAAAATCATTTCTATGCTTTTTCTTGGGTATTTCAATCAAGTACCGTGTTTTTCTGTATTTTACTCTGCTAAAACTTTAGATAAACATTTTAAAACTTCCTGACTCAGTGGTTATTTCAGGATTATGTACTATAATGAATGTCACTCATTTTAAACTTCCCAATTAGCAAAGGATCCATTGGTAAGTTATTACTCTTCAATCAGAAGGTAATTGGTAGCAGGGATTTTTGATAAAAGAGTACATCTGACACCCAGCGTAAGTATTAGTGTAGTGTGAATGTATGGGCCCAAGTGAGTATATGGTGTATGAATGCTGTTGGCTAATATTGAGCTGGATCAGTTTTCTGGTAAGCAGAGGACGGTTGTTGTTACTCTTTGTTAATTGGGTAATGAGAATCTTATTTGTATTTTTTTATGAACTAACATCCGCTTATTTTTGAGTTTTGTTATATGTTGTCCAGAATACCCCGGGGTAGGTAAAAAGAATAGTGGGTGGCAAGTGGAAGCCATACTGCAGTGAGGTTATCTGTCAGGCAGAAATAGTACTGAGAAGTTAAGCAGGACTTCAAGTACTCGTTAGGGACTCTATGCGTGTGAGTAATAGCAAAAGGGTACGCTGATAAAAATTTGATGTTATATCACCTAGTAAGGGTAACATTGGAGAAGTAACAGGTACTTCTGGAGCTTGTGTGAAGAGTAGACGGAAGTGTTTTACTCGTAGTATATGTTTAGTAAACGGAAAGGTTTTACTAAAGTGTGGAAGAAACTATCCTTTTCAAAATTAGTGGAAACTGGCACGATAGCGAATGTTTTATGTTGTTACTGAAATGTAATTAAGATTTATAGAAAAAATAAGTTTGCGTAAATTTTTGTAAAGGGAGGGTCAGTTGCCGGAGAGGGAGCTGACGTCACAAAACGCCGCACTGTGGTAGGTTGAAACAGCGGGTGTGGAGAGACACTTGTAAAGGAGGGGTCAATAGTCAGGAGTACTACTGACGTCACAAGTGCCGCGCTGGGATTGGTTAAACCAGCGAGGACAGAAAAGAGAAGATTGTAAAGGAGGGGTTGACAGAGAAACGTCACCAAAAGGCCGCGCAAGGATTGGCTCGGAAATAAAAGATAGTAGACATTTGATTAGTCGAAATATATAGAAGCATAATTCTTAGTGGATAAGGATTGCATGTTAAAACGTGATCCGACTTTAATAGGAACTCGTCCGGATAAGAGATTCCTAGGTTTTGCAGAATATAATTTTGTACACAGAAGATTAGATAGGTGAAGAAGAAGCAGCTCAGGTACCAGAAGAAAAAACAATAAGAGAACCTGAGCAAGGTCAGATAGGGAAAGAAAATTGGACTAAAAACAGTGAAGATCTAATAAACTTTGAAGAGGGACAGACAGGTTTAGAAGAATCAGGTCAGGCTGCAGAAGTTCACAGTGCAATAAGCCCTGATCAGAAGAAGTTAGATCAAGAAGAATTCACTAAAGAAAAAGGGGTTAATACAAATGAATATAAAGAAATAAAAAAAGAACAAAGCCAACATCTTTAAAGTCATTGTGGAGCTACTGAAAAGAAACCAATCAGACCTGAAAAAGAACAAACAAAAGAAGCAGTAATCAAAGAAAATAAAACAATATTAAGCAGTGAAAATAACGAGATCTTTGAAGACGTAAACAGAGAAACAGTGCCAACCAAGAAAACAAGAAAAGGAGATCATTGGCCAAGTGTCATTAAAAGAGTAAAATACCACATAACAACCAGAAGTGAAGATCCAGAACAAGTACCTGAAGTGACAAGTCAAACTGAACAAGAGAAAAAGTCAGGAAAAAGAAAAAGTAAAAGACTGAGACTTGTGAATAACAAATTCAAGGGTCCTGACTGGACTTATATCATTCTTGAAGATTTTGAAAGCTCAGAGTCAAGTGACAGTGGTGGCGAAGGAACAAGTGCAGAACTAACATACGAAGAAGAAACAACACCACCCTGACTAAACAAAAGAATCATCTAAAGAAAAGAAGAAGAGATAAGAAGAGAAATCTTCCTTGTCGAAAAATGCCTGATGATAGAGTTACTGGGAGACCAAAACGAAACTGTTGTAGGAGATGCTGTGCAATCTGCATATGTAGTCTAGTATTGGTGCTTATAGTATGGTTAGTCCTGATTGTAGAAATTCCTTACCTTATGATAATAGATAAGAATAATAATAATGAAACTAGAGGGAGGACAGCAAACATGAAGGGCAATAGAGTAGAATTAATGGCAGAAGATGAGGCAGAAATTCATCATGAAATAGCTGATAACGACACTAGTTTAAATGTTTTCACAAAGTTATTGTTTCAGTATGTAGACACAATGGAAGTTAGTAATTGTTATGTCTGTATGAAGTTACCTGAATCAGTAGTGGAAGGATTAACATATCATCATTTACCACTGACATATGGCATCTCATGTAGTGTATTAACAAGTTTATTTTATAGAACAGGTAGGCTACAGTATTATTATTCAAACTTAGATGTGATATTTTCTGAGGTTCCGATTCGCAAGAGTATGAACCCAGTGCTTAGTAGTCAAGACGCACAGTTTATGGGAGAGTTTTTCTTAACTATGAAATCGATAGACATAACACATACACATAGACACAATCTAACATGTTCTTTACTAGAAGAAGAAAAGATATTTTTGAATTTAGTAGAAGATAGAAGACATGATTTTCAAAAGAAAGCTTCAGAGCATAAGGCTCAGTTGCCACCTTGGGCGGAGAAGGAAGGGAGTTATACACCTAGTAGAGCTCAAGCTGCAATGGCTCTGGATTTCGTAAAGAAAGGGAAAATTTGTCTACATAGGTTAAAGACTGATTATAACAATGTTTTCATCGGTACCAGTGAATGTGAACACAATTTTTTAATTCTGGGAGGTTGGGGACTCAAAGGAGGAACAGATTCAGTTTTTCCTGGAATCTATTATGTATGTGGGAATAAGGCTTACTTTAGGCTTCCTGCAAGGTGGTATGGAAGTTGTTATTTTGGAATAGTTTTTCCAAAGATATACCACGTAAAAAGAAACACTGGAAGCAATGAAAACAATAATGAGTTAATACGTAGAAAAAGAGCTAGTTTTACAGAAATTGTAGGTGATATATTTGGTGCATTGATACCTTCAGTGGGAATAATTCTGAACTCAAGGAAAATATGTAAATTGTCTACAGTGGTTGATCGTTTATCAACGGATACTGCTGGAGGTTTTCTAATGATTAATACGGAGATGGTTGCGATTAGATCTATGGTGATGCAAAATCGACTTGCTCTTGACATTCTATTGGCAAAAGAGGGAGGAGTCTGTAAATTATTGAAGACGGAACATTGTTGCACTTATATTCCTGATAAGAGTGCAGAAATTGGAACGTACATTCAGAACATAACTAAACTTGAGAAAGAACTTAAACCACTGGAAGTTGATAGTGTATGGGAAAGATTGACAAATAGTATATCGTCAATTGGAACCTGGTTTGCTAATATAGGGAAAGGACTTATAGGTCAAATATTAGTACCCTTAGCAGGGTTAGCAATAATAATTTTAGCAATAACAATATGGTGCAAATGCTGTAGAAAGAATGGAACATATAAGATGACAGGAAAAGGAAAGAAGAGAAAACTAGATGAAATCGAACTAGAAGAATGGAGAAGTGATTTATACAAGAAATTAAAAGGAGAATGTAAGAATAGAAACAGTAAAAATGAGAATGAAACGAATTGCTAGAAGTTGGCATCTGATTGAGGTTAGTATTTTGATGGCTCAGAAACGCCATCAGAGAGGGGATTGATGGAGCAAGGTTTCAAAAATGAAACTTGCTTGTATGCAATCCTCCTCATAGTATTAATTTATTAAACTTGTACTGTCAATACTAATCCTTGCATTCACAAACACGAAAGGGATAGACGCTTGCCTATGTGTTTTACTAATGAATAACGCTTGTCCATAAACCAAGATGGCCGCTAAAGCGCGGGAACTTCATTGCGCATGTCGCAACCTGATCACATGGTGTGACGTCTTTCTTTGCTTGGTGGGAAACTTCTGCTTCTGCGCAGTGTGCATTAAAATGGCCGCTAAATGTTTTCACATGCTTCAGCTTGCTCTCATGTCATTATTAAATTGTCGTTTTCTTAACGCTACTAATGCAGGATAGTATTATGATTAAATGGGAATAGAGTTAGGGAAAGTGGGTATACAGTGAAACTTTTTATTTGTGATTTTAATATTTTCTTCTTGCACTTTTAGTAATTCGTAAACTTGGGCCTGGGTTGGTGTCTTGAAACTCGAGAGACAGAGGGTTCTGCGCATGTGTCCTGTCTGCCTGCCAAGTAAAGTCAACTTGGACGTCTCCCAAGGCCACGACCTATTGGCCGAAGATGATGTACCCAAAGTTTCCGGCGGACAGAAATTGTTACTTTTCTCCTGTAAAATGTATAACATTTGTCGTGAGACGGGTGGGAAATAAAGCGAATGTATTAATTTGAAGGGGCGGGAACGTAAAGACAATAGGCTTCACAATGTAGGCCAAAATTGACATGGTGCAAGAATCAACCCCCTGTCCCTGTCCAATCAGAAGTAGTGGTCCCATATTTTAGCAACATTAAGGGGTGGTACATGGGCGTAGAAGGGTATAATAGAATATAGTATTAGTAAATTAGTCAGAGCAGGTTTTCCAGAAGAGCATGCGTTCACAAAGAATAGGCGTCCATACTGCCAGAGCGCTCTCAACTCCAGACTGCCCAGCTGATCGGTTGCTGACTGAATTCCTGTCCGGAAGAGGTCCTGAGGAAGGGGCGGCCATTAGACGGGAGAATCGAGAGAAGTCGAGTATCAGAGAGGGGAACGGCGCAGACGTCGTTGTAGAGAGGTCACCGGTCCTGTCCTGATCCTGGAAGAAGTCTTTGCTCTTCATCCTTCCTGGGTCCTATCTTTTCCAACTCCTTGGCTAAGGGGCTTGGTTCTCGCATTTTAGGTAACTATACTGCAACCTTTAGTTGCGCTGCTGTCTCTATCTTCTCCTCTTCCTTAAACACCGTCATTTATTAGCAAAATCATTTCTATGCTTTTTCTTGGGTATTTCAATCAAGTACCGTGTTTTTCTGTATTTTACTCTGCTAAAACTTTAGATAAACATTTTAAAACTTCCTGACTCAGTGGTTATTTCAGGATTATGTACTATAATGAATGTCACTCATTTTAAATTTCCCAATTAGCAAAGGATCCATTGGTAAGTTATTACTCTTCAATCAGAAGGTAATTGGTAGCAGGGATTTTTGATAAAAGAGTACATCTGACACCCAGCGTAAGTATTAGTGTAGTGTGAATGTATGGGCCCAAGTGAGTATATGGTGTATGAATGCTGTTGGCTAATATTGCGCTGGATCACAAGTTATTATCCAAAAGAGAAGGCTGCGTAGGACCAGACTAGAGAACTCTGAGGTCTAAATGCACCTGGTGTTGGCCTATGGCCCCTGACGTCTGCCTTCACTACCAGACAAGGTCACAAGTGCAGTTAGAAGGAGGAGGAAGGCAACAAAGGTGGAGACTATGGGACAATTCAACTCTGAGTCTAAAATACACCTCGTGTTGATGTCTCTAATTGTTGCTGTCACTAAGTCTCGCATTCATTACCGATTGAAGCTTCAAACAACAGGGAGAGGAGCAGATAAATGCAGTCGATAGAGTGTGGAACAGTGTGTCAAGGGCTGGATACAACAGCTGCACCTCTATGTCTACTCATCCTTACCAGAGGAAAGTGTGACTTTTTGCTGTAGTCATGACATTGTCTTACACTCCATTTGCAGAGAAGCATCAAATTTCGACTAAGAAGGGTCACAAAATGAAGGGAAAAGCTGGATAGGCATACAAAATCACTAGGGCAAGACATATGAAAACATTTATGAACAAGTAGAAAAGGAGAAGGTCAAGCAAGACACTAAACTGCACTGATAAGCAGGGTATAACAGTATCAAGTAAAGGAGCCAGAATCCAACTTAAACAGAAAAGAAACAATCAGGGGGAAAAATGTGGTCAAAAGGGGCTATGAGCCTAATGAAAAAACCCTACAACCATACTCAATTTTGAGCAGGCGAAGACTCCATTTTCTGCCTGGTCATCAGCATGTCTACCTTTGACAAAGATGCCATCTGACAACTTCTGCAATGCCACGGCGAACGTAGCCAACTGAATGAGGCACAACTGTTTAAACCCAGCTCTGACAAGACAGAAGTGCTGATTTTCAGCAAGAACACTTCCATTTGGGACCACAGCTGGTGACCGACAGAACTCGGACCAACACCCACACCGACAAATCAAGTGCGACACCTAGCATCATCCTCAACAGCAAACTGACCATGAAATGGGAAGACAATGCAGTCGCCTCCTCCTGCTTCCACGTTCTTCTCACGCTCTGCAGAATCTTCCAATGGATCCCAACCGACACCAGAAAAACCGTCACTCAGGGCCTGATCACCAGCCGCTTCGACTACGGAAATGCTCTCTACGCAGATAGCTCCACTCAGCTCCTCAGACGACTTCAGACCGTACAGAATGCAGCAGCCAGACTCATCCTGGACCTTCCCAAAAGAACCAACATCACCCCCCACCTCAGACACCTCTACTGGCTCTCAATTCAGAAGAGATGCAAGTGTAAGATCCTCACACACACCTACAAAGCTCTACATGATCAAGGACTGGTCTACATCAACCATTGATTGAATTTCCATCAATTCGCAAGACACCTGCTCTCCACCGCACTAGCCTGTGGGCACACTCCTTCTCCTACATCGCCGCCCAGACTTGGAACGACCTGCCCCTCCATCTCCGTACAGCACCCTTCCTGGTGGACTTCAGAAAGAATCTCAACACATGGCTTTTCGACTGAGATGTCGTCCCCTCAGCGTCCAGATACCCATAGGGATGACAGTGCTGTGCTAAGCAAACGCTATTTGATTTGATTAGTCTGAATTGATGTATCTTTACCATACTCATTTAAATTGGTGCATCTCAAAACTAGCATGTTGATGCATACAGGTTATGTCAGAAATTCCTCAAAAATTACCGATGCAAAATAAGATCAGTGATCAACTGAATGAAAGGCTCATCATGTGGCCACTTAGGGAGAGAGGTCCTTCATCAAGGTTATCGCCGAAGATACTGCCAGAGATCCTAATAGAGACTTCCTGTGAGAAGTTGGCCTGGTATATGCTGTTCACTAGTTAAAGTGGACACCTTGCACCAGTACAATTCGACTCTTATGGTAGGTAGGTTTAAGACAACCTTTATAGAAAGCTATCCAAGTGGTAGCTGTGGAGAGCAGCCTTCAGGCTAAGTCTTGGAGGAATGTAAAGCAGCTTGTTTTACCACACAATCTCTTGAATCACCAAATGAAAAGACACCACACAGGTATATATATCAAATATATATGTATTTATTACTAAACAACTCTCTACTAATCTCTTTATGAGATTAGAAGTCAGGAACATATGCACAAATCAACGTTTCACAATAAATTAAGCACAATATGGCTGGGGCCCTAGGGGCGTACCAGACCATATACTAAGAAAGAGACTTAAGAACAACGACTTGCAAAGAGACAAGGCCCAGGGCCTTCAGAAGTGTTGGGGCCTCATGAAACCACCCAAGGCAGGTAAGTAAAGGACCCACGGGGACGCGTGCAGTGCGTGAACACAGGCGCGGATCGCTGTAGACTTCAATGGGGCAAGTCGCGGTTAGAAATTAAGAGGTTAAGGGCACTTCGGGAGTAGCTACAAGCAAGTCACTTACAGGGTAAGTAGTTCTAGGGCCAACACCCACAGGAGCACCGTAGTGCTGGAGTTACCTCACCCAGGGAAGTCGGGTGCATAGGTGTCCTTTGGTGTCGGGTCGCGGCGTCGTTTTCAATGGGAGCCAATGAAGACTTGCTGCTTGTGAAGTCCGAAGAAGTGTCCGGTAGAATCCAAGCCTGGATTCGGAAGAAGGAAGACCTGAAAGCAGAGGGGACAGTGTTCAAAGTCACTGGGCAGTGACCCGGGGCAAGGAAGATGAATGCCCACCGTCGTCGACAGATTCAGGTCATTCACGGGTGTCTTGACTCTTTGGCCACGAGGTCCAGGAGGCGTCGACGACAACCAGGAGCTGGATTCGGCGTGTCCCACAAAATCTGCAGCTGACTGCGGTGTCGGCAACCCGATTGGAGCCAACAAGTCTTGGTAGCAGCAAGTCTCGTGGAAAGCGTAAAAAGTCAATGGTGCAGACCAGCAAGGTCTGGGGAACTCACCCAGCAAAGGTAAGTCAGGGCAGGCCTGGAGTAATCAGAGGAGCCCTTTGGTTCTTTAGAAAAGTCTTCTGAGGACCCACAAGCCGGCTGGCAAGGGATCGCAAAGACGCCTCAGGGGGATTCCTTCAACAGGGGCCCACGGTCACTCGGGATAGAGTAGGCCTCTGATCTTCGGAAGAATTCCTGCTAGAGGCTGGGACCACATGTGGTCCAAAGCACAAGTTCGTAGAACGTCGTGAAGGGGTTGCACTTGACAATAGTGCACGGTACCCAGGGACTGTGGTTCCTCGTCACTCGTGGGGTCCACTGGCCTCAGCTTCGCTGGGGACTCACGATGGCCTTTGAGAAGTCAGGAAATCCTCATCTTGGGCTGAAGGGACCTCGGGCTCCGGCGGGAGCAGCGTAGTTTGTGACCGTCATTGAAGTTTTTGGTGCCTGCCAAGCAGGGGAGTCACTCCTTGACTCCAAGGGAGATTCTTCAGTCTTCCAGAGGTAGTGGAACGTCGAAGGTCCAGGATTCCTCTTCAGAGCGTCGTCCAGGGGTATCTAGTTTGCAATGCACAGGTTCCCCCTCTTATACTAAAAGAAAGGGAGGGACTAGCTCTATGACCCCACCTATGGGAGGGTCAGGGGAGTGGGTGGCTACACCCACTTCCCTTTGTCCAGTTTCGCGCCAGAGAAGGGGCAGGTAGCCCCTGAGCTGGTTTGAACTGGCATATGCACAGAGGAGCCTTCTGCTCCCCCAGTGCAGGACTTCAAAGCACTCTAGGAGTGCACCCACCCAGCCCCAATACACTAAACCCTGTCTGGAAGGTGGTCACACCCTCCTGTGACAGGATACCTATTGTTGGGCTTCCTCCACTGCGAGTTTCGGTCATCAGCAGGAGGGCAGCCCAGTGTCTGTGACTGGTGGCATCCATTTTGTGATGCCAGGGCTCTTCAGGATTCTACCGCGTTTCCACAGTAGGTACATGTCTATCCCTCTAGAAGGGTGGAATGCTACCCCCGCCGCCAGAACTGGCGGGGGGTAGTATTCCAAGATGTTTGACACCAAACACGACATGTTTCCGTGCAGCCATCCCAAAGTTAGCATTTAACGCGAGGTTATAATGCGCTTAAGAGTATATGGTCAGGCTGCACTACAAACAGCATCAGAGAAGGGTCTCCGAATGCTGCAGAGGGGCTCTGCTCATGCAGGGGCACCCTCTCACATAGGAACCAAGCACTCTGCCTTAAGGATTGATAAGGCCTGCCATAGGAGTGACTTATAGGTTTATATGTGTGTATCTATGTAGTGATATAGGTAGCCTATATCACAGTAAGGAGTGCATGCACCACCTTACCCAGGCTGCAGTAGCAGACCTGTGGTGTCAGATTTAGTCTGCTTCCCAGGGGTGGCATAATACATGCTTCAGCCCCTGGTAGGCCTGTGAAGTACCTATGCCCTTGGCACCTAAGGTACCATATACTAGGGACTCATAAGGTACCACAGTATCCAATCACTAGTGCACCTAGAGTGCACTCCAAGTCGTTTAGAGAGAACAGAGAGGCTGGGGCCCTGATTGGCAGGGTCCCAGCCTGACTATAGCCAGAAACCAGTGTAAACATCAGAAAAAAGTGGGGGCAACATAAGAGGCAGATCCTACTCTCCTACACAACCCCCCAAATGTAGGGACACTAAACTAACCTTGACCAATTGAGTCTTCGTGCTCTAAGTGGAAATACCTTGAGAGTCCATCTGCATTGGCATGTTGGGTCCCAGGCCTATGTTCCACTGTATAGTCCATCCCCTGTAGGGAAATGGACCACCTCAAAAGTTTTGGGTTTTCACCTTTCATCTGCTTAAGCCATAGGAGGGGCTTGTGGTCAGTCTGAACTATGAAGTGAGTGCCAAACAAGTATGGCCTCAGCTTCTTCAGGGCCCACACCACAGCAAAGGCCTCCCTCTCTATAGCTGACCAACGTTTCTCTCTAGGGGTCAGCCTTCTGCTAATGAAAGCTACTGGCTGGTCTTGACCTTCATCATTCAGTTGAGACAGTACAGCTCCCACACCCAGCTCAGAAGCATCTGTTTGGACAATGAACTTTTTGGTCTAGTCTGGACTCTGTAAGATGGGGGCAGTGCACATGGCCTGCTTTAGGTCTTCAAATGCCTTCTGACAGCTAGCTGTCCACTGTACCTTTTTTGGCATTTTCTTTGAGGTCAGATCATTCAAGGGGTCACTATAGATCCTAGGGGCATATTAGCAAGACCCACGTTAAAATTATCGTCGTTTTAGCGGCAGGAAACTGCAGCTAAAACGGCGATAATGGGCTTGCTAATATGCGTTATGGAATTCCAATAGAAGCCCAGGTTAGATGTCCTGCACATCTAACCTGGGCTTCTATTGGAATTCTATAACGCATATTAGCAAGCCCATTATCGCCGTTTTAGCGGCAGTTTCCTGCCGCTACAACGGCGATAATTTTAACGTGGGTCTTGCTAATATGCCCCATATCCCTTCACAAACCTCCTATAGTACCCAGTCAGGCCTAAGAAGGCTCTCACCTGTGTCTGGGTGGTTGGAGCAACCCATTCCATTATGGTTTGGATTTTACTCTGTAAAGGCTGAACCTGGCCTCCACCCACAAGGTGGCCCAGGTACACAACCTGACTCTGCCCTATCTGGCACTTGGTGGCCTTGATAGTGAGGCCTGCTTTCTGCAGAGCCTCCAAAACATTTCTGAGGTGGACCAGGTGATCCTGCCAGGAGGAACTAAAGACAGCAATATCATCTAGATAAGCTGAGCAATAAGTTTCCATCCCTGCCAGAACTTTATTCACCAACCTCTGAAAAGTGGCAGGTGCATTTTTCTATCCAAAGGGCATCACCACAAACTGGTAGTGCCCACCAGGGGTCGAAAATGCTGTTTTGGCTTTGCATCATCAGCTAACCTGATCTGCCAGTAGCCAGCTGTTAGGTCAAATGTACTTAGATACTTGGCTGAGGCCAAAGTATCAATCAGCTCATCTGCCCTTGGTATGGGATAGGCATCAGTCCTGGTGACTGCATTGAGGCCTCTGTAGTCTACACAAAACCTCATTTCTTTCTTACCACCCTGGGTATGAGGCTTGGGTACTAGGACTACTGGGCTAGCCCAAGGGCTATCTGAAGACTCAATCACACCTAACTCCAACATTTTCTGGACTTCAGTCCTGATACAGTCCCTGACATGGTCAGGTTGCCTGTAGATTTTACTCTTGACAGGCAGACTGTCTCCAGTGTCCACCTCATGGGTGCACCAGGTAGTCTGACTCAGTTTGCTGATGGTCAGTGAGGCTGCTTGCCAAAGCAACACCATCTACTGACCCATCATCAGGGTTCTGTGAGAGAAGGTCAGGGAGAGGGTCACTCTCCTCCTCCTGGTCCTCATCAGTTGCCATGAGCAAGCCCATGTCAGCCCTGTCAACATATGGCTTTAATCTGTTGACATGGAGCACCCTCAGGGGGCTCCTGGGAGTTCCAAGATTCACCAGATAGGTGACTTCTCCCTTTTGCTCAACTATTGTATGGGGGCCACTCCACTTGTCTTGGAGGGCTGCTGGGGCCACAGGCTCCAACACCCACACTTTCTGTCCTGGCTGGTACACAGTCAGCACAGCCTTTTGGTCATGCCAAGCTTTTTGTAATTCTTGGCTGGCCTCCAGGTTTTTGGTTGCTTTTTTCATGTATTCGGCCATCCGGGAGCGGAGACCAAGTACATAGTCCATCACATCCTGTTTGGGGGGTTTGAGAGGTAACTCCCAGCCCTCTTTTACCAAACATAATGGACCTCTTACAGGATGCCCAAACAGAAGCTCAAATGGGCTGTAACCAACCCCCTTCTGTGGAACCTCTCTGTATGCAAACAACAGGCAGGGAAGAAGAAGGTCCCATTTCCGCCTAAGCTTCTCTGGGAGTCCTTTAATCATTCCCTTCAGGGTTTTGTTGAAACGTTCAACCAACCCATTGCATTGTGGGTGATAGGGGGTGGTGAATTTATAAGTTACACCACACTCCTTCCACATTGCTTTTAAATATCCTGACATGAAGTTTGTATCTCTGTCAGAGATGACCTCCTTTGGGAAACCCACTCTGGAGAAAACTCCAATGAGGGCTCTTGCCACCACAGGGGCTGTGGTGGTCCTCAGAGGAATTGCCTCTGGGTACCTGGTGGCATGATCCACTACCACCAGGATAAATCTGTGCCCAGATGCAGTTTGAGGGTCAAGGGGACCAACAATGTCAATCCCTACCCTTTCAAAGGGTACCCCCACCACAGGTAGTGGTATCAGGGGGCCTTTGTGGTGCCACCTGCCTTGCCACTGGCTTGGCATGTGACACAGGAGCGACAAAACTCCTTTGTGTCCTCTGACATATGTGGTCAATGAAAATGTGGAACAAGCCTGTCCCAGGTCTTGTTTTGGCCCAAGTGACCTGCTAAAGGGATGTCATGTGCTAGGGTCAAGAGGAACCCCTAAACGTCTGAGGTATTACCAACCTCCTGGTGGCTCCAGGGGCTGGATCTCTACCCTCAGAATATAGGAGTCCCTCATTCCAATAAACTTTATGGGACCCACTAGCACTCCCAGCAGCCTCAGCAGCAGGCTGCTGTCTGAGGGGTTCAAGAGAGGGGCAGAACTGTTGCTCCTTACTCAGATCTTCCCTAGAAGGGCCCCCTGCCCCCAAGAACTCAACCTGATCAGGCTCAAGTTCCTCTGGGGCAGTTCCTTCTTCAGGGTCTGCTCCTCCTCCCTTAAGAAGGGAATCAATGATCTGAGACAGAGGGGAAGGCACTGCCTTAACCCTACTGCTCCTCTTCTTGGGAAGCATCTGGTCCATTGTTTCAGGATCCAGAGCTGGTTCAGTGTCATGCATTTTGGCCTGTGACCTGGTCACAGCAAATACCTCTGCAGGGATGCCTAACATCTTAGCATGAGTCCATAACTCTACTTCAGACCAGGCTGAAGTTTCTAGATCATTGCCCAATAGACATTCGACAGGGAGGTCTGCACTGACTACAACCTTCTTGAGGCCAGTTACCCCTCCCCAGGAGAAATTCACAACTGCCAGACTATGGTTAGTCCTGACATTGCTTGCATTGGTCACCTGGTACATTTCGCCCAGGATGATCTGTCCAGTGTCCACAAGATCCTCTGCCACCATGGTGACACTAGCACCTGTGTCCCTAAATGCCAAAGCCTGTTTGCCATTTATTACAGGCTGCTGTTTGTATTTGCCCAGATTACTGGGGCTCACAAGGAAGGACATGTCCATGTCTCCATCACAAATCAGCATTGCCTGAGTGGGTACTCTGACTAGGCCAGAGTCCACTTCAGAACCCAGGGTCAACCCTACTACACCCTTATTCTGAGTACCACCTCCACCAGTAGCTGAACTAGGGGGAACAGTTGCCTTAGGGGCAGGAGTGGTGGTGGTTTGGTCTTTGGACTTGTTACAATCAGAAGTCCAGTGTCCTTTCTGTTTACAGAATTTGCACCAGGGCTTCTTTTGGCCTTTTCCCTTGTTGGATTGTGACTCCCCACCAGATGCAGATTTTTGGGGCCCTTGTGAAGACTTCTGGTCTTTTGACTTATCCCCACTTTTCTCAGAGCCCTTAGGATCCTGCTTCTTGGTGTCACCCCCTTGGTTCTGGGTTTTCTGCCTCACCCTGGTTCTGACCCACTTGTCTGCCTTCTTTCCCAATTCTTGGGGAGAGGTCAGATCTGAGTCCACCAGGTATTGATGCAACAACTGGTTCTGGCAATTATTAAGGATCTGTTCTCTCATCATTAGATTATACAATCCCTTGAAATCAGTAACCCTACTGCCAACCAGCCAACCCTCCAGAGCCTTGGTTGCACAATCTACAAAGTCAGTCCAGTCCTGAGTCTGTGCCTTCTGGGTGTCTCTGAACTTCAACCTGTACTGCTCAGTGGTTAAGCCAAACCCATCTATCAGTGAACTCTTCTAGACTTCATAGTCATCAGCATCCTCTTCTCTAACAGTAAGGAGCTTGTCTCTACCTTTATCTGAAAAGGAGAGCCACAAGATTGCTGCCCACTGCTTTTGGGGGACCTGTTGTTGCCACCAGGGGGTTCTAACCCCTCTTTTCTAGAAGCTCTCTGGAGCTCCAGGGCTTCCTTATCTAATGCCAACTGCTTGGTTTTGAGGGCAAATCTTGCTTCCTCATACTGCAGCAGTTTGTACATTCTGTCAGAGGAGGTCTCTCTTCTTGGGTAGTAGGAGTTCCTCTGGTAGACAGATTCTCTGCCAGAGTGATAGGAGTGCTCAGATTCCCTAGAAAGGGACCTATGCCTCTCCTCCACTATGTCAGTTCTCTTAGGGAGAATTCCTCTGTCCTTTTCAGGCCCCTGGGGACCTGGCCCTTCAATCACAGAGTCTTGGTCATTCTGATTTTCATCATCTGACCCAGACACTGTAATTGACCCACCCACTGATTCAGACCCATTAGCTCCTAGAGCTAATCTAAGATCATCTGCTGTCAGCAGATCTATCAGGTGTAGTGTGGAGGGACTCTGTCCTAGCTTCAGGTGCCTTGCAGCACACATGGCTCTCAGTTCAGAGAAAGCCATGTCCTTATACTGAGGCTGAGTGGATCCACTGGGTCCACCCTTTAAGGACATTCTAGTGTTGTGCAGTGTTGTACTACCTACACTAGTGTGTGGCCTACTGATACTAGCTTGAGCTGTAGAAAGGGTGTGCTATCCCTTGGCACACAGCTCTAAGTTCAGTAGAACTTATTGATACTAAGAATGACTTTATATGTACCTTAAGTACCTATAGTGGTTTTCAGTTAGTAATTCAAATAGAGATTTTCTGGTAAAACAATAGCAAGCTGGAATCCCACATGCTGCCACCAATGTGAGAAGTTGGCCTGGTTTATGCTGTTCACTAGTTAAAGTGGACACCTTGCACCAGTACAATTCGACTCTTATGGTAGGTAGGTTTAAGACAACCTTTATAGAAAGCTATCCTAGTGGTAGCTGTGGAGAGCAGCCTTCAGGCTAAGTCTTGGAGGAATGTAAAGCAGCTTGTTTTACCACACAATCTCTTGAATCACCAAATGAAAAGACACCACACAGGTATATATATCAAATATATATGTATTTATTACTAAACAACTCTCTACTAATCTCTTTATGAGATTAGAAGTCAGGAACATATGCACAAATCAACGTTTCACAATAAATTAAGCACAATATGGCTGGGGCCCTAGGGGCGTACCAGACCATATACTAAGAAAGAGACTTAAGAACAACGACTTGCAAAGAGACAAGGCCCAGGGCCTTCAGAAGTGTTGGGGCCTCACGAAACCACCCAAGGCAGGTAAGTAAAGGACCCACGGGACGCGTGCAGTGCGTGAACACAGGCGCGGATCGCCGTAGACTTCAATGGGGTAAGTCGCGGTTAGAAATTAAGAGGTTAAGGGCACTTCGGGAGTAGCTACAAGCAAGTCACTTACAGGGTAAGTAGTTCTAGGGCCAACACCCACAGGAGCACCGTAGTGCTGGAGTTACCTCACCCAGGGAAGCCGGGTGCATAGGTGTCCTTTGGTGTCGGGTCGCGGCGTCGTTTTCAATGGGAGCCAATGAAGACTTGCTGCTTGTGAAGTCCGAAGAAGTGTCCGGTGGAATCCAAGCCTGGATTCGGAAGAAGGAAGACCTGAAAGCAGAGGGGACAGTGTTCAAAGTCACTGGGCAGTGACCTGGGGCAAGGAAGATGAATACCCACCGTCGTTGACAGATTCAGGTCGTTCATGGGTGTCTTGACTCTTTGGCCACGAGGTCCAGGAGGCGTTGACGACAACCAGGAGCTGGATTCGGCGTGTACCACAAAGTCTGCAGCTGGCTGCGGTGTCGGCAACCCGATTCGAGCCAACAAGCCTTGGTAGCAGCAAGTCTTGTGGAAAGCGTAAAAAGTCAATGGTGCAGACCAGCAAGGTCTGAGGAACTCACCCAGCAAGGGTAAGTCATGGCAGGTCTGGAGCAATCAGAGGAGCCCTTTGGTTCTTTAGAAAAGTCTTCTGAGGACCCACAAGCTGGCTGGCAAGGGATCGCAAAGATGCCTCGGGGGGATTCCTTCAACAGGGGCCCACGGTCACTCGGGATGGGGTAGGCCTCTGATCTTCGGAAGGATTCCTGCTAGAGGCTGGGACCACATATGGTCCAAAGCACAAGTTCATAGAACATCGTGAAGGGGTTGCACTTGACAATAGTGCACGTTAACCAGGGACTGTGGTTCCTCGTCACTTGTAGGGTCCACTGGCCTCAGCTTCGCTGGGGCCTCACGATGACCTTTGAGAAGTCAGGAAATCCTCGTCTTGGGCTGCAGGGACCTCGGGCTCCGGCGGGAGCAGCGTAGTTTGCGACCGTCATTGTAGTTTTTGGTGCCTGCCAAGCAGGGGAGTCACTCCTTGACTCCAAGGGAGATTCTTCAGTCTTCCAGAGGTAGTGGAACGTCGAAGGTCCAGGATTCTTCTTCAGAGCGTCATCCAGGGGTATCTAGTTTGCAATGCACAGGTTCCCCCTCTTATATTAAAAGAAAGGGAAGGACTAGCTCTATGACCCCACCTATGGGAGGGTCAGGGGAGTGGGTGGCTACACCCACTTCCCTTTGTCCAGTTTCACGCCAGAGCAGGGGCAGGTAGCCCCTGAGCTGGTTTGAACTGGCATATGCACAGAGGAGCCTTCTGCTCCCCCAGTGCAGGACTTCAAAGCACTCTAGGAGTGCACCCACCCCGCCCCAATACACTAAACCCTGTCTGGAAGGTGGTCACACCCTCCTGTGACAGGATACCTATTGTTGGGCTTCCTCCACTGCGAGTTTCGGTCATCAGCAGGAGGGCAGCCCAGTGTCTGTGACTGGTGGCATCCATTTTGTGATGCCAGGGCTCTTCAGGATTCTACCGCGTTTCCACAGTAGGTACATGTCTATCCCTCTAGAAGGGTGGAATGCTACCCCCGCCGCCAGAACTGGCGGGGGGTAGTATTCCAAGATGTTTGACACCAAACACGACATGTTTCCGTGCAGCCATCCCAAAGTTAGCATTTAACGCGAGGTTATAATGCGCTTAAGAGTATATGGTCAGGCTGCACTACAAACAGCATCAGAGAAGGGTCTCCGAATGCTGCAGAGGGGCTCTGCTCATGCAGGGGCACCCTCTCACATAGGAACCAAGCACTCTGCCTTCAGGATTGATAAGGCCTGCCATAGGAGTGACTTATAGGTTTATATGTGTGTATCTATGTAGTGATATAGGTAGCCTATATCACAGTAAGGAGTGCATGCACCACCTTACCCAGGCTGCAGTAGCAGACCTGTGGTGTCAGATTTAGTCTGCTTCCCAGGGGTGGCATAATACATGCTTCAGCCCCTGGTAGGCCTGTGAAGTACCTATGCCCTTGGCACCTAAGGTACCATATACTAGGGACTCATAAGGTACCACAGTATCCAATCACTAGTGCACCTAGAGTGCACTCCAAGTCGTTTAGAGAGAACAGAGAGGCTGGGGCCCTAATTGGCAGGGTCCCAGCCTGAGTATAGCCAGAAACCAGTGTAAACATCAGAAAAAAAGTGGGGGCAACATAAGAGGCAGATCCTACTCTCCTACACTGCCAGATTGTTCAACTGCTGCAGCATTCAGTCCTTCGCTGAGAGATGATACCGTGTCAATTCTGAGAGGAGAGGAGCTGAGCACAGATAAAGTTTGTTTTCCTTTCGGGGAAACACTCTCTCCCAGCTACTGATAATCATAGCTTTTTGCTGTAAACAGGTATGAAGTGCACAGAATGCTAAGCCTTCACCCACGCCACACAGCAGACCAAAAAACGCACCCGACCGAATCAACTGCATCCTCCTCAGCGTGCGATCCCTCCACAAACATGCCACGGAAATCTGGGACTTCCTCTACGCCACCTCTCCCGACATCGCTTTCTTCACTGAAACCCAGACCAACCCCTGCTCCAGAATGGACATCGCCATCCCCGTCGGGTCCAAAATCACCAGCAAAGGTCGCCTGACCACCCAGGAGGGGGCATCGCCATTGCCCACAAGAACGACGGCTGACTAACCACACACTCTAATGACCCAATGACGACAATGGAACACTTCCACTTCCAGATCCATAACAACCCCAATACCACTCTTCGAGGCCCCCCAGCCCCCAACCGCCCTTCAACAACACCATCATAGACCTCATCGCACTCCAAGCTCTTGCATCCAGCTACTACATCCAACTCGGAGAACTCAACTTCCACATAGACAACCCCAGCGACCACAACACCGCCTCCCTACTGGAGAACCTCGCCAACATCTGACTCAAGCAGCTAGTCACCGCTCTGACCCTCACAGCTGGACACATGCTCAACCCCGTTTCCACCGCCAGCGGGAACATCAGCTACAGCCACACCACTGAACTCTCCTGGACCGACCACCACTGCGTGCATCTCGCCTTCTCCATGCTCACCGTACACCACCACACTCATCGCCCCCCCTGTCGCAGCTGGGGCAAGGCCACCAAAGAACTTCTCATTGAATCCCTCAGCACAAACACTCCGCCACCTGACGCCAACACCGCATCGCGCAACCTCCACCGATCGATCTCCGACTGCAGGACACTCTGGCACCCCACAAGAAGAGTCTAGGCAAGCAACACTCCAAGAAATCCAGCTGGTTCACTCCCGCCCTCCACAAGTCCAGACTTACCTGCTGACGACTCGAGAAGAGATGGAGGAACAACAAAACCCTGGAAACGCACACAACCTTCAAATCCGCCGTCAATGCACACCACCTCCTCCTCAAAACCACAAAGAAAGCAACCTTCCAAGACAGAATCAACGCCAATGCACACAACAGCAAATTACTCTTTGCCATCATCAAGGAGTTTGCCAGGCCCAACAGTGAGACCAAAGATGTCCCACCCTCCCAAGACCTCTGCAACAAACTTGGCACCTTCTTCCACCACAAGATCAGGCAGATCTATGACAGCTTTGACCCCTAGACCCTGCCACTACGCCCACCACCATCACACGCAAACATGCCGCACCCCAACAGACCATGCTCAGCTGGACCCCGCTCACAACAAAGAACACACTCAAGACCATGAATGGCATCTACTCAGGAACCCTGTCGGATCCTTGCCTGTACCGTATCTTCCACAGAGCAGCTGCCGCCATCGCCCCCAGCTTCACTGCACCATCAACTGCTCCATTGAAACCTCCACCTTCCCTGATGACAGGAAACATGCCGAGATCAACACCCTGCTGAAGAAGCCGTCCTCAGAGCCAACAGACCTCAAGAACTTTAGACCCATCTCCCTCCTCCCCTTCCCAGCCAAGGTCGCTGAGAAGGCCATCCACGCCCAACTCTCCGATTTCATTGAAGTAAACCACATCCTAAACACCTCCCAATCCAGCTTCTGAAACAACCACAGCACAGAGGCCACACTCCTTGCTGCCACTGACGAGATCTGCTCCCTCTTCGACTGAGGCAAGACCGCAGCCCTCATCCTACTGGACCTCTAGGCCATCTTCGACACCATCTCCCACCGCACCCTAATCACGAGGCTCCACGACGCTGGCATCCACGACAAGGCACTAGACTGGATCCACTCCTTCCTCAACGGCCAGACACAGTTAGTTAGACTACCCCCGTTCCTCTCAGAATCTACATAGATCAGCTGCAGAGTCCCCCAGGGTTCCTCCCTGAGCCCCACCCTCTTCATCGTCTACATGGCCAACCTCGCAGACATCGTCAGAAGCCATTGGCTCAACATCATCTCCTACGCCGACAACACCCAGCTGATCCTCTCCCTCACCAATGAACCCACAACCGCCAGAACCAACTTCCACAGCGGTATGAAGGCCGTCGCCACCTGAATAAATGACAGCTGCCTCAAGCTCAACTCGTACAAGACCGAAGTATTCATCCTGGGTCCCACCCCTTCAGCTTGGGATGACTCCTGTTGATCAGCCACTCTGGGACCTCCTCCCACCCCTACGGACCACGCACACAACCTTGGCATCATACTGGACTCATTGCTCTCAATGAACCGCTAAATCAAAGTAGTTTCCTCAGCCTGCTTCTATACACTTCGCCTGCTTCGAAAGACATTCAGATGGATCCCCGCAGAATCCAGAAAGACTGTCAGCCACTCACTCATTACCAGAAGACTCGACTACGGCAACAAACTCTATGCCGGCGTCACCCAGAAACAGCTCAAGAAACGACAGAACGTTCAGAATGCCGCCGCCAGACTGGTCCTCGATATCCCCCGCCGCAGCCACATCACGCAGCACTGCGACAACTTCAATGGCTCCCGGTCAACATGAGAATCACCTTCAAGCTCCTCACACATGCCTACAAAGCTCTCCACAACATAGGACCAACATACTTGAACAACCGCCTCGCATTCCACGTACCCACCAGACAACTCCTTTCCACCCATCGCGGCCTTGCCTCCGTCCCCAGGATCCACAAGACCAGAACCAGAGGAAGTTCTTTCTCCTACCTCATCGCCAAGACCTGGAACACCCTGCCCCTCCACCTCAGGCAATCCGCATCGCTGACCCAATTCAAGAAGGACCTCAAGACGTAGCTCTTTGAATGATCCTCCAAACCCAGAAGGACCAGCAGCCCCCCCAGCGACTTGAGGCCCTCACGGGTGAGTAGTTGCGCTTTATATACCCCTGGTTGATCGATTGATTGAATACAGATATTCATTTTTACCCAATTCAATAGTCTTCTTTTAATCGACCTTAAGAGGATAAAAGGCTGAGTGGGGAGCTGAAGTTCAAACCATGGGGTCAAATACAGATCATCAGCCTTGTTGGAAGGCTTAGTAGATGCATTAGTCCAATGAGCCTTCAGACACAGTTAAGAGGCAAGAGGCCTGTGACTGAGTAGATTCCCTTCAGACATTTGCCAGTATTACCAGCTTATACTTGATAGAGCGCAGTGATATTCTGAAAATTTTAGGGGTACATTATATTAATGGATAGTCCGTACCCGCATATATTCTTATGTGTGCGTTAACCTTAGTTAGAACTCGTGTTGTAATAATCATTTGTAAATGAAATGTTGTGCCATTCAAGAATCGTAAAGTGGCATTTAGAAGGAATTATATAACTTTCGAGGTTCATTGCAAATGCATAATGAGGTAGTTATGTGTAATGTAATGCAGCAGATTTAAACGTGCATCATGTTGAAGTTGCACAAGCATAGATGACTAATTGTGTTTAAACGTGATGAAATTTAGTGCTTACAGATGTAACAATTTAAATTGATGTTAAAGCCCTAGATGGAGTAGTTGCTCCTTCACGTTAAGAAAGGCCTATTCGTTTCTTATGTTAGTTGATTTATGTAGGCCTGAAATGTATTTTCCCCTGGTGAGGCTCTGATATAGAGACAGTCAGCGAAATTTATGTGCGTGCAAAGTTGTTCGGTTCTCATGCTTCTGTTGCAGGTGCAAGGACACCGTCCTCGTTAGTTAGAAATAACGCTTTTATTTTAGGAGTTAGGTATGGACGAAACCGGTTACAAAGTCTCCAGGAATGCTGATAATTGGAAGATGTGCTGAAGGAGCCTGAGACCCAAGGACACACTAACCGTTGCTGGAGCGAGTACAAGTTTTGGTGGAAAGTTACCTACGAGAGGTGCCTGGCCAGAGGAGGTGTTTCAGGAGGCGTGGTTACTAAGTGTCCATTTTGTATTAGGGACAGTGCCCCGAGGGATGAGTGAGCAGAGAGAGAAGGAAGGTAGAAGGAGATTGCAGGGGGAAGGAGAGAGCTGTTAGAGGGTAAAGGAAGGGGTCAATTTGAGAATGAAGCCTTAGACTGGTTCTTACAACGTGAGTGTACTTCTTAGGGAGTCCTCACGAGCTGACACTTTCTCTGGATCTTGCTTGGGTGATGTTAAGTAGGGATGTCACTTTAGGATAGTGTAGGCATAGACTAATGGTTTTCCTTTCTAGATACTAATGAAGACCAATATAGATGTTGGTGCAGTTATCGCTTGTTTAGTATTTCTGGAACTGCTTATTCTCTTTATGCTATATCGGATTAGATTGGTTCGTAGGATGGACTTTGTATTAGTGCCTTTATATTTTTGCAACCTCGTTCTGAGGTGTCTGTACGTTCAGTTATTTTTGGTTTTGTAATAAACCCCTAAACTTGGAATTCGGAGTCAGTGATCTTTTCCGCGCTTTTCTTAAATTGTATCATGACATGTTTTGAACGAATGTATTGTTTCTCCCCTTTACACTTCTCAGCAGGTAATAAAAGATTCAGTCGACCAAGGGTTCCTAGTATTTGTACAGTGGAATCCGGCGTTATCATACTTCACACTATTTCTCATCAACTCACATTCCTCCCTCTGCCTACACACTCTCATTCCTCCACGGAACCATAAACTCCAATCCACACATTTTTCCATTCATCCTCTTACTCTCACTCATACTCATTCACACACTCAATCATGCATTCTCATCTCCCCTTCCACTCATTCACCTAATTCACACTGCCTTACCCGCTCACTGTTGTACTTTCCTTTATTAAAATATATTATTGTAGGCAGCAAGTTGTATTTCATTCAATTCATGGCGTTTTAATGATCTTTCGTCTACCCACCCTAACATGCCTAATCATCCGCTCATTTACTTACTCAACTCCTCAAGATCATTCACTAACCTACACAATACACACACTAACCTATACACATTCAACAATTCATTCACTTTCACCCACCTTACATCAATAACCTACCCATTCATATTCACCCATGTGCATCAAGCTTCCTACTATCATTCAACCAATTCACATAACCATTCATCACATTTACCTACCCACTCAGTCAACCCTCTAAATTCAATAACTCACCCATTTACAGAAACACGAAACACATCACTCATTGAGTAACCAGCTACACATAGTGGCTTTGCTAGTGCTAGTTTCCTTCTCCCTGCAGATTCCATCTAGACTTTCCACTGTCCCAACAATAAGCACATATAACCTGTACTGGAGATAAAAACGGCCATATGTAGTTGTGGCAGTAAAGAGTTTAGCGTTGACCCCATCGTTGCTGCAAAGGAGAGAGAGCAGCAGTTAGAAAGCGAAATAAAAAGAGACGAGAGGGAACAGATTTTTACTTTCTTCTCCCAACTTATCTGTTTTAGAGGCAGCTAATGATCTGGTCATGTTGCTGGAAAAAGTCACGTCACGGCACCACAGCACGATTGAATCTAGGATTCATGTGTGTGCTCCGATAGATTATAAAAGGGGCTCCTTTTCGGACTTGAAATACACTACATAAAAGGTGACCTGACACCACAGACTGACGAAATTTGTTTGTCTTTGGTGTTTTTCACATGCTTCCGAAGTCCACCCTTTCCCATCACATCACAGGGTGGGTGTGGTCAGGGAAGCTTGCTGGCCACCCCTCACCCTGTGGGGAGATGGTAAAGGGTGGAGTAACTACTGCTGAGTTGCATGCAAACTTTTACAGCCCGGGCTTGGAAGCAAAATGCCCAAGGCTTTTTTTAAGCAGCGCTCTAGGGGAAGGTGGAGAAACGAGACTGATGTTACAGCGCTGTAAGAAAAGACAAGGGCTGTGCATGGGTAAGCCCTAGCAGTGCTCAATCAGGCACATGCTCACACAGGCACAGAAATTCTTCTAAAATGCCAAACAATTCCTACTTTTCGGATCTTCATTTTACTGTGGCTTATTTAAATAAGCTTATATTACAAAGCCATAAAAGGAGTGGGGGCGCAGCCTCTGTACCCTCATACAGGAGCCGCTGCTTATGAAAGCTAGGTTACTCCATGCTCTTAAAGTATATCACATAGTGGTAGTCTTTAGGGTGTTACAAACGTTTATGTTATTCTCGTAGTTAGTAACATGCATCAATGCTGTTTTAGTAATATTCTGGGTAGTTATTTTACATTTGATGTGGTAGGCAACAGGATGAGACTGCTGAAATAAAGCACTTTAAATTTTAAATTGTATTTTCTCTTGGTGTCAGAATGCACTCTCTAGTACCCAGAATTCACAGGAGCAGAATGAAGCTAAGTCCCAATGCCCCTCCTGAATAACTCCTCTAACCCCCACTGAATATAACAGGGGTCTAAGGATCTCCAGGGGAGGAAAGGGGAATTGGATAAAATAAAAAATCAACAAGAAGAGTCTGCCACATCTTTTTATCTTGGGTAGTACGAACTTCCTTGGAAGAGTTATTCTTGTGGAAATATTCGCACTCTGTAAAAGGAGGTAACAACAAACATTATATTTCCCTGCCCTGAACCTCTAGAATAATATTTCTCTCTACATACTTCAACTTCAAAACATACCCCTTAATAGACTGGCGTGAGCTTCTCTTCTTAAAACTTCTAAAAGGCAGATATTAAATTACTTCTTATCTTCCATAGCTTTTTTGTCAGAAAAAGGGTGAGCTATATAGCTGCAGTATAGAGCACAGTAACTTTCACTGAATGTCTTTCACAATTAATAAACATAGGAAATACCACTTAGTACTGAACTCCTGGCTCTCTTAGATTCAGGAACACAACAGGTTTTTATATTTATATAACATAGTATCTAATGTCCTATAGAGGATACACTATACACATACTCTAAAGACTTTTCCTATTATACAATGAATTGACTTGTCTTTTGTTTTTTCCTTCTAGGTACTTGCGTAACCAAGACGAGGTTGGCTGGTGAAGGAAGAACACTCCTTGACAAGCGCTGGTAAGTTGTCTGGAAAGGAACTGCCGAGTTCTTAGGATTTTTCTTCTGTCATGAATGACTACTTATTTTATTAATACTTTTCTCTGAGGAAATCATTTGGAATACTACTCATAAGAGACCGACGGCCAAACGCTACTCCTAGACTACCGTTGAGCATGTGTTACGCAATCTTTCCCTCAAAACTACTCTAAACATGAACTGAGGAGAATCTTGAGAGAGACGCTACTCAGGCTAAGACTTTAGTGAAGTGCGCTGCTTTGGCGGTTATGCATGCGCTTCACTCTGTTCCCTGCTCTCGAGCACCGTTTTGTCAAAACAACTAGAATGCTAACCTGGCACGTGCCAAACGCGGTCATTTTACGAATTCTTCGTCTTACTAGAGACATCCAAGTCAACCTTCTGGATCTTCTCTTGAAGCAACGAACCCCGACACTGTCCTTTTGCCCTTTTTTGCTCATCACGTTTACGGTTTGATGAGCTTTAGTGATATCTCTGCTGCGATTCCTGACACTTGGTGAAGAACTTGTGTGTGATATTCTAAAGAACGAAATTGAGCTTGAATTACCACTGTGTCCCAAACCCCTTTTTAAGGGACTGTTAGCAACCGAAAATAGATGGATACTACATTAACAATATTTTGAGTTGGGTTGTGTGGGGCTACAACAGCCTGTACTTTCACTCTAAAGTGTTGGTGCACTGAACTAAGTTCAGTCATCACTGGGCGGCAAAGTCAAACCTTGTAGAAATGAACCAAATCCTTGGTTTACTCAACAATCCCAAAGTAAAATAAAGCAGGAAACGTTATGATGCACGTACATGAGTGATCATTCTCTTTATCAGCCACGCCCCCTCACCTTTTGCCCCTTACCAACAGTGTCTGCCAGGCTGAGCAAATGTCGTCCTGGCAGACACTGTTAATTTTCAGGTCTGGCAGCCAGGAGCTAGACATGCTTTAAATGTGCAGGCTCCTGGATGCCTAAGCTAAACTTTGCTGGGCTGAGAATGTCACAACTCTTGCTGACATCTTCAGCTCAGCAGAGGTCCTTGAGGCCCTCCTCCTCAGTGACGAGGGGTAGCGTCACTCATTGCCTCACACCTGGGCGCTTCATTTTTAAGCCCTGAAGAGCCCTGGGTCAAGTGTCAATCAGTCACACTTTGTCCAGAGTGGGGTGGGGTCAGCAGTCTCACTGACCCCATCCCACTCTGGGACGACATAGGGACTGCTGCCTCCCCCCATTGTCTGACCTTAGGTCAGCCAATCGGGGAAGGCAGCAGTCCCAAGGTTCCTGGGACCTCTGAGACAGAGCTGCAGGTAAGTGTGATTTTGTTTTATTATTACTGTTTGGTGCAAGCGTGTATGTTTGAATATTTAGTCATTAGTGTTGTGAATGGATGTGTGTGTGCATGTGTGTGAACGTGTGTGTGTGAATGCATGGTTGTGAGTGTGTACATGTGTGTCCCGTCAGCCCCCCTCCCTCCTACAATTACCGGCCGCCACTGCTTTTTATATAGGGAAAAACCTACAAATGGAGCCGAAAGAAACAGAGATGCCTTGTCCAACTAGGAAAAAGACACAACCATAATATAGTTCAACAACTATCTCGAACAGTGATGATTAATAAGGGAAGTCCTCATTTCTTTCTAAACTGGTTCAGGTTTGCTATGGACAACTGCGAGTTATTGAGTTCTATATCTATGTTATTGTTGTCATGTTTGTGTTACATTGCCTGAAGTTGTGTTTATGCAGCTTCAATCCCTTGTGAGTTGTCTCCTTTTATTGATGTTTTAGGGAGCTATGTGAGAGAATAAATTTTTTACTTATTGGGTCATTTATACGAAGCAAATCAAAAGTGGTCAAATGCTTTAATGAGCATGCATACAAATGTAAAAAACAGCACATTTGAGTGACAGATATGCCCACAACTAATATTGAGTCATATTGCTTGACATGCTGTTTGACACAATGCTTTCTCTACTGAGGGCCCCCCGACCCAACTACCACACCAAGAATGCATTTGAGGGGTAGCACACCCTAAACACCACTGCCGAAGCTATGCCCTTGCCCATCCTACCTGGGCCTGGTAGTTCTTCCTGAGAAGTCATGACTAAGGTCACATGCAATACAATGGCCTGGATTTCCTTCCCCGGGATCACTTATTTTAAATGTATTTTCACTGCACTCCCTCTTCTTGGTCTCTGTTATGAGAAGCATTGATGGTAAAGTTGGTAAATTGGTGCCTGTAGGCAGGGCTCCATGTTTCTAGTCACCGCCTTTTGCAAATCGTTTTATCAAGTGATTGACGGCCCCATGTAATAATCCTGTATCTCAAATAGAGGAGGGTGTGCAGGCACATAAATTGGGCTAGTCAAGCCAGAGTCGAGCCTTCGTTCTGGCTCTAAGAGTTTGTGCATGAGCCGAGCCATGAAAGCGTTTGGCATGTATATTGTATAACAAACTTCATGTAAAAATATCATACAATCTCTCCAAAATTCATAAAAGTGTATTTTTATAATATACGAAAGGTTTTCACCATAACTTAGCAGACATTTAATGAGAAACATTCATATCTCTCCACCTAACGACAATGCCATTAATGAAGAGGCAAGTCAGTAGTCATATTAACCCTAAACGTGGCCTAGATTCTTATAAATGAAGAAGCATTATAGTCTACTGAAGAAAAAGGAGGCTCTGTGAAATAAGATATGTGCCTAGGATCACACAATTTCAACAAGCAGGGAAGCTGTTTTGGTTTCTGGTTCTCTGGTTTCACAATTTGAAGTTCAGCCACCAACTTGTGCCTCTCTCTCTCTCTCTCTCTCTCTCTCTCTCTCTCTCTCTCTCCCTCCCTCTCTCTCTCTCTCTCTCTCTCTCTCTCTTTCTCTCTTTTGTTTTGTTCAGGGAACTCTAGTCTCTGTTGAGGCAGACTACAGGGGATGTGGTCAAATTAAATTTAGATTTGGATGACCTGATATTAGGAAGTCTTGATCTTTCTCGCTTAGATACCTATCAAGAATGTGAATTTATTTACATGTGCAAGGATGTTACTAGGCATGCTGGAAAAGCTCATGATAAGCTGTCTAAGTTAATTTGAGTGAATGATAAAGATTTAAGTTAGACCCAACTCATGGCCCCCAGTCCTAACTGCCAAGTTAAGAATTCACCCTCATGAAGAGTTGAAGGTGACAGGGGAGCAGGGCATGACAGCAACATAACATAACATGAATTCAGTTTTCTGATCATTCCTTCTTCAATAACAGAAGACCACTGATCAAGGGTTTGTTTTGCCCCTGACACCCCTGTGCCATATTGTGTTTGCCCCTGCTCCAGGTCACCTCATCATCTCCTGGTAGCTAGTTGAGGAGTTGATGAGATGAGTGGCAGTTGGCAGCAGGCAATCAAGCAGGCAGTTAGGAAAGGTTTTGCTACCTGTAGGATGTAGAGGCTGCTAAGCACAAGGAGATCATCTTCCTCTTGGACAGCCTCCGTGTCCTCTCCCAGACCGTCCTCTATTTGCCACTCACAAATTACACCACCATTGCCGCTGCCCTGTGACAGATTCCCTACAGGAGGTTTTGGGCCAAGCACATCATCAAAATACCCATTGAGGTGAAAGTGGTACTGTTCTCTGTACCATTTGATGTGGAAGACGGTGGCCTGGAAATTAAGACTCAGAACAGCCAAGAGAGCATGATATCTGTCACTTTGTTTTAGCATAACTCTTTGTTTATTTGGAATTTTACTTAGAATTTTGGATTTTACCTTTGAGCCTTTCATTTTCAGCTCTTGGTTTTGACAGTCCAGCTGTCAAACAGGCTTTTAGGGCCAGATGTACGACGATAGCATTTTGCGAGTCGCAAATTGCGACAAATTGCGAGTCGCAATTTGCGAGATGCAAAATGCTATGTACAACAGTATCTGATTGCGATTCCCAATGGGGTCGCAAATTGCATGCCTCATGAATATTAATGAGGCTGTCGCAATTTGAGACCTATTGGGAATGGCTAGCACTCCCAGGGATGGTGGCCTGCTGGGGTCAGTAGACCACCATGTCTGGGACTGTTTTGCCAATAAAGCAGTTTTTTTTTTGTTTTTTTAAATGATGCCCGTTTTCCTTAAAGGAAAACGGGATGCATTTAAAAAAATAAAAATGAAACTTTTCAGTTTCATTTTTTAAGGGAAGGCAGTGGTCCCTGGGACCACTGCCTGCTCTTAAAAAATATTTACGCATGCATTCCCAAAGGGGAAGGGGTCCCTTGGGGAACCCTTCCCATTTGCGAGTGCCTTACCACCCTTCTGAGAAGGGTGGTAAACTGCGAATGTTTTGCGACCGCAATTACGATTGCAAAACATTCATACATGGGTTCAGAACTCGCTATTAGGAAGGGACGCCCTTGGCTATTTGATTAGCGACTCGCAAAATAGGGTTGGTACATTGGGCACACATTTTTGCGGTCACAAACGGGCCTAAAACCCCTTTGCAACCGCAAAAAAACGGTCGTACATCTGGCCCATAGTCTCTAATATACTTAGAGGGGGCATTGGCTCTTTCCCTTTCAACCATTGGCTTTTTTGATCAGCTTATTTCAAACATTGACTTGTGCCTTTGTCAATTACATGCTGGCTAAGACTAAAGCAGTATTTCTCTTTCACCAGATGCTAGCTGTCGGATGTATCCTTCTACCGCCAATGGAGTGCTTGCATTGCCATGCCTGAGGGGCTATTTTAAATTAAATGCTTCCTGCCTCATCGCTTCCTCTCCATTGCTTCCTCAGTTTGTAAAACTCTTGCTTGCTCCCTCTCCTTTGTAGTGCTCCTTCACCATCTCCTCTGTGATGTATATTTACTTTTGCTTGCTCCCACACCCCCTTCTCTGTCTATTGCTTCTCATTCTTCCTCCCACCTCCTCATTCCTGTGTGTCTTGTTCCTTGCTGTCCACTCCTTCCATGCATTCTTTCCCCTGCCATTGCATCTGCAATGTGCAATCCTTCTTGCTCCCTACACTTTGTGTAATTTCACCTCCACTGATACCACAATGTGTCTGCTTCTGCATACTTCTGCATGTATGCTCCCACCTATCCCTAGTGTAGAGTCCCTTGTTCCTCTACACCCTTTCCTGTTATTCTCACTGTCTGCTTTGGCTTAACATGGAAGTTTGTGACTTGCAAGTGGACCCATTACAATCAATGAAAAAAATCAGTATTTCTATAGCGCAGCTTATCTCCACTGGGGGAATCCAAGCGCTGGGTCTCAAGGTCAATTAGTCAAATAGGCAAGTCTTGAGCCTTTTCCTGAAGTTGGAGAGAGTGAGGTAGCTGTGCAGAGGTGTAGGGAAGGTCGTTCCAGGACTTGGCGGCGAGGTAGGAGAAGGTGCAACCTCCGGTGCAGCGAATGCAGGGGACGTGCGAGAGGGAGGTGGAGCGGAGATGTCTGGCAGGATGGGGGAAGGTTAGGTGGTGGTTGATGTAGGTGGGTCTGATGTTTCATGGTGAATTAGCTGTCTAGGATGAGGCCGAGGTTGTGGCCGTGGTCAGTGGAGGTGGGGTCTGGTTCCAGATCCACCTGTTGTTGGCTCCCGTGCCAGCCTCACTTAAGTCATTGCTGAAGCTGCTATGAATGCAAAATCCCCTATATGGCACCCTCTCTACAATGTGTGTATGTAATGAGTGCTAATCACTGTTTACGTGGAGGAGCTCTACCATGATCAAAACATTGTGCTGCCTGAGGGGCTGTATATCGAGAAAAACAATATTTACATGCAAAAATGTTGCCATAAAACACCAAAAAACGTAAATATTATGACCCTATACACCAAAGAAACAAATAGCGATAACAAAAAATATTGTGAAAAAAAATCTAAAATACAACAATATCCTAATGAATAATAAAGAAAGAACAAACATAATCTACATACTATAGAAGTAACATAATTCTAAATAAAAAAAACCAATATTACATTAAATATAAATAAACATATAAAAAGGTTAAAATAATTTTAATATCCATTTAATATATACTGAAAACACTAATTAGCATTTAGCATAAATTAAACAAAATAAAACTCAAACTTGTCTCTAACCAACCTATCGAACTTAACTTAGGAACGTATTCCCAATTTAAAAAAAATTATAGCAAGGCAACAAAAATGTACAACAAAAAGCTTCCTGAAGAACAACTACAGTAGGACAGTGTCATTCTGCCGGATTGCAAATCTACAAATAAGACTTCAATGGACCACTAAATGCTACAGAGTTGGTTTGACAAGAAATGCAAGCTGATCGTAATAAATAAATAGAACTATGTTAAGAGAAAACATAATTTAAGCTATAGTACACATTTATTTATCCAAAGTATGGGTTAATTCTCCACAAGAAGGAAATACACTAAAAGTAACAGAAAATAAATGCACAGACTCTGATTGCTTAAATACCAAAAAGGCCACCTCAAACATAAGTATTGTAACTAAAGTACGAAAATAAAATGAAACTAAAAATAATTCTTTAACATATTACAGAAATAAATTAAAGCAAACTACTAAATACATTTTAAATAAAAAAATCAAGCAACACAGCTAATACATCTCTTCTTCTCAGCAGGTTACAATAAGAGATAACTTTGCCAAAGCAGCACCAAACAGGCCTGTAGAGCAAAAATGAAAACTAAAATGAAGTAAAGACAACATCTAGAAGATAAGTTACCATGTGTACCTGCAATTTAAATATGTCAAAATAAATATAATATCATGTTTTTATTTTTAAATAAATATATTTTTTCTATATTTTTAAACCCACAGAGAAAATGTTGGAAACAGCAAAATATGTCAGATCCTAAAAAGGGAACGCGTTATTAAATTATAGAGGATACTTATAGCAAGAAGAATATCACCTGTGAGAAAATACACTGGAAGTGCACCAAATATTATTCAAGCTCATTCTAGGGCAGGGCTGACACTAAAAATTAAATCATGATGGAACATAACCGTTCCCCTAATATTACTGACAAAGAAGTTAGATATATTTTACAGGACCAGAAAGAGGCCAGTAAGAACTCATGAGAGCCAACAGAAACAACACTCAACAATATACCAGGAGCAAGGCCAACCTTTCAAAGGTTAATTACCAGAACACACAGAACAGCCAGGCAAACACAAGTGGCACATAAAATATATTATGATAGACATACCCCACCAATCAATAATCATAAAAAAACACCTTCTTACTGTATGAAAATCTCAATAATGATAAAAGAATTATCATTTATACTACCAATAACAATGTCTTAACCATAACACAATGTAATACATGGATGGCACTTTTAAGTCATGCTCTCCACCATTCAGTCAAATATACACAATACATGGTCAATATCAAAATATAAACATCGCATTAATGTAGGCACTGTTACCTCACAAAGGTCAACCTACAATGAAATGCTAACACATATAAAACTTCAAACTGGGCACTATAACCCACAAAAAACCATTACAGGTTTTGAACAGACAATGATCTCGACCATACTTAAAATCTACCTACACACTGCAATTCAAAGGTGCTACTATCGGGTGGCAGGCATAGCCTGTATGCTCTGCCGGTGAACGCATTTGTGGATTCCACCTGCCTCCTTCTCTGAAGGCTTCCACTTCCACTACAGGAGTCAGCTGTGCACTCTTATTCATTGCGGCAGTCAGCACTGAACGCCACGTGCTGCATGTAAGAGTGGGGTCTTCATGTTAAGAGGATCGTTGCCCCAGCAGAAGGCGCAACCTCTTGGAGATGCCACCAGCCTGAGTCCGCTCTGCCTGAGTCTACCTAAGTCCATTTTGCAGTAGATGCCACTCAGAGCAGTTGAACGCTGAAGAGGGGCAAACATGATTTAAGGAGAAGGCACACAGACTGCGAGGTTTGGAGTCCAGTTGACACCTTCCAGAAGTGGGTAAATGGATAAACGGCAGCTTCAAGGGAAACTCAGCCCCCACGTACAGAGTTGTATGCAGCCGGATTTGAGGAGTCGGGGTGGGTCGGCACTCACGCCATGGGGGGTCGATTGTTTGTTAAGAAGCCCGCCCGAGGGACTATTACTGTGACCGGGAGAGGAATGGGGAAAACATTTCAGGAACCCCCAGCTAATCCCAGCATAAGAGAGGACAGAGATAAACAACAAGTTAAGAGTAAGGAAAGAAAAAAAAACTAGTGAAGGGTGCCACAGCAGCTTTGCAAGTGGTCTGCAGCCTCTAGCACCTCAACCCCTCCCACCCAGAGAGCTAAAAGGTGAGCTATACAGGCCAAGTCAGTGGCTGCTTGCGCAAAATGGAGCCAACAGTCTTGAATCGACTCTCAAATAGTGCCTGTAGGAAAGTAGGATCTGCTTCTATGGTTACCCCCACTTTTTGCTTGATGTAATGCTGTTTCTGACTAGCCTGACTGGGATCCTGCTAATCAGGACGACAGTCTCTCTGCTTTCTCCCCTAAATTGTTATGGTAAGTACTTAGGCACATCCCAGATTGGATACTGGGGTACCCTTATCAGTCCCTGGTATATGGTACTAAGGTACCCAGGACATAGGTACCCCAGAGGTCCCCCATAGGCTGCAGCATGTATTATGCCACCTATGGGAGACCATTCAAACTATCTCCACAGGCCTGTCATTGCAGCCTGTGTAAGCTGGTGCTAGCACCACTTACGGAAGATATAGGTTTTCCTATATCTAGGGTCACTGCACTTAAAACCTATAAGTCACCCCTACAGCAGGCCTTTTCAATCCTGAAGGCAGGGTGCTTGGTTCTAAGTGTGAGGGTTCCCCTGCTTGAGCAGGACACCCCTACAGCCTTCGGAGTTCATTCTCCCGGGTTGTAAGTGAGACACCCATATAACATATAGAGGGACACCACATCATTATGCGATGACCATCTCAAAACTGGCTGTAACGAGCCCTGTTGTGTTTGGTATTAAACATGTTGGAATCATACCCCCACACCGTAAGCAGTGTGGGAGGTATGATTCAAAGCACTGTAAAGGCTCTCCGTTAGGTCCTCAGTGCTCCCGGTACCAGTCTTCTAGACCCGGACAGCACAATATGGTTGCTGCCGACAAGAGACACGATTCTGCCCTCCTGCTGCTGAGCCAAGATCAAGCAGGGGAAGGCAGAACAATTGGCATCCTGTCAGAGGGAGGTGTGACCACCTCCCAGACAGGGTTTAGTGTATTGGGGCAGGGTGGGAGCACTTGCAGCACCACGTAGTCTGTTTGCAGGGCACATTTGGTGCCCTATATGCATAGTCCAGCTCAAACCAGTTCAGGGAGCCGCCTTGTCCAGCCCCTCCTTAGGGAGGGACCCCCTGTATCATCCCAACCCTTTCCTTAGGGTATTTAAGTGCTTACCTGTTGGTGGTCCCTAGATTTGTCATGGGACATGATCCAATTCAGACACCACTTCAACTTCAACCGTCTGGGCATTCTGGACTTCACTGAACTTTGCTCTGGGCATTAAGGCTGCAACCGGGAAGACTCCTGCTGCTCTTGATCTCTTTACCTTGCTCGTATGCTGCAACACCCATGCCTGTGCTCCATACAGGGCCTGTGGACATCCAAGACACCTGAAGGAATCTCCCTTGAAGTGAAGGAGTCACTTCCCTGCATCTGCAGGCACTGCAACCCAGCTGACCGGTCTGCTGATCCTGAGCTCCTATGGACTCCGAAAGTCTCAGCAACACAGTTGGTGGTTCTCCAAATCCCTCAAGGCCTCCGCTGTCCTCTCACCAAGATTGAGGCCAGTATCCCTCGTCAGAGCCGCAGGAGTCGAACCCCTGTGTACTGCATCGACTTGCAGTTGCAAAGGCTTGTTGGATTCCTTCCACCAAGATCTTCGGGATCCAAGTAGCCCCAACCTCAAGCATCTCCAGTGATAAAGATCTTCCTCCTCACCACATCACTTGCAACATGGGCCTGCTTCTTTGGTGAGCTGCTCTAGAGCCTCTTGCGACTCCAATGCCTCCGGCCTGTGGGTCCTATTGAGGGTCACTTTTAAATTCTTTGGGCTCCATGTAATGAAGAAGCATCGGCACGCAAAAGTGGAGGTAAGAAGCTTTATTCTTCAGGAGAATAATAAGACAGATCAATCTTGTAAGCCTGGGCCAAACTGTCTGCCCTGGAATCTGGAACACTGCTGGTATTCCAGATTCCAGGTGAGCTTAGCAAGACACCACACATCCCCCTTCGTTAACAGATAAACAACGATAATACAAAGAAAATTGCGAAAGTAAATAAACAGGAACATAAGATAATGTATGCATGAATAGCATATCAATAATAATAATAATAATACACATAGAAACATCACTTGCCCAAATGATAATCTTTATACCAGACAGGACGTTGACGTGTTCTTTGCATACGGTGGCTATCAGGAATTCCAGACTGAGAAGAAATTGACTTCCTCCAATTCGACCTGTTGCATGACAGTTTGGGAGACAGCGCAACTGAGGAATCAACAGTCTTTTCACTTGGCCACAACCACTGAGGAACTTTCACCACCTTGGATAAACTCCAAACATTTCCGTCAGATAGTTCTACAACCTGACGACCAACACGAACCACTTTCAAAGGATGTGAAAACCGAGACTCACCCGATTTAACAATCCTACCTTTCTTCACTCGTACCCAATCATTGATCTTCACAGGAGAACCGACAACTCTATCATGACAGTCTTGAACAGACACAGGTTCGTCGTCTTTACTACACAACAAATCTCTCATCCATGCCTGACTTATGTTACACACACTCTTCCTCCCCCTCATTTTTTCAAAAGGAGAAAGATCACCCATACTTCTAGGAGTATTTCTGTAACTCCAAAGAACTTCTCTGATGGCTTGATTACAATTCTTCCCATTGGAAATGGCAAATTGTAACCTCTCCTTAAAGACCTTGATCCACCTCTCCACAATTCCATTACTCTGGGGATAATAGACAGAAGAACGTTTGTGAACAATGCCATGACCATCAAGAAAACTTTTCATCTCGGTGGATGTTAACTGCACCCCGTTGTCAGTAAGAAGAGATTCAGGGAAACCTTCTCTTTCAAATACCTCATTTAAAAACTGAATCACAACTTTCGAGGTAATATTAGGAACTATCTTAATCTCAGGCCACTGAGATAGTTGATCAATGAGTACCATGGCGTAAACAGGATTGTGACCCAAACACATAGGACCTCAATGTCCAAAGAAACACATTGCCACACACGGGAGGGTCTGGATACAGGAAGACGATCATAAGAGACAGTCTTCTGAGATTTATCGCTAATACAACATTCAATGCAATCCCTGACCTTGCGTTCAATAGATTTGTCCATAGCTGGCCACCAAAACTCACTTCTAATTCTTCTTTTCATACTTGTCATGCCTGGATGTCCTTCATGTGCCATGTCTAGGATAGTTTGTTGCAAATCAGAAGGTACAACAAGTTGCAAACTCCTCATTAACACATCATTCTTTAAAGATAATTCATGAGCTACTTGAAAGAAAGGAAGAAGACTTTCTGACAAGTCTGCCTTTCTGGGCCAGGAAGAATTGATGTGCTTAATAACTTCTTTGAGGATAATATCATTTTCACATGCTAATCTCCATTCCTTCTCTTGTATACATCCGTAGGACACCTCACAAATAGAGATCACATTTTCTAAATCATTATCCGCTTCAACAACATTGTCATCAGCCACTGGTAATCTTGAAAGACAATCCGCTAGAATATTTTTTACCCCAGGAATATACTCAACTTTGAAATGAAAATCTTGCAGTTTATATTGCCATCTGGCAATTCTCGAAGTGGCTCTTCCACACCCTTTTGTTGTAAATAAATCTACTAAAGGACGGTGATCAGACCTAACCTTGAAAACAGTACCATAAACATATTTTCGATAATACTCAATACCCCACCAACATGCAAGAGTTTCCTTTTCCAAAGTAGAATATTTGCATTCAGCACCCTTCAACGGTCTGGATGCAAAGCCAATGGTGACTAAATGACCATTTTGATTTTGCATCAAAACGGCACCTAAGCCAACATTGCTGGCGTCTGAAACAATTACAGAGTCATAAGCAGTATTAAACGTGGCTAAAGCAGGTGCAGATGCAATGCAACTTTTCAATTGCTTGAATTCATTAACACAATTGTCATCCCACAAAAATGACTTGTTTTTCTTCATCAAGGTTCTCATATGCACAGTCTTGTCAGCAAATAATGGTATAAATTTTGCATAATATTCGGCAAGACCTAAAAAAGATCTGAGCTGATCCTTATTTTGAGGGTCAGGTGCTTGTTCAATGGCTCTAATCAGATTTTGCTTAGGAGAAATAACATGTTTGTCAATTGAATGACCTAGGTAGTCAACAGATGATACACTAAACTTGCATTTGTCCTTGGTTAAAGTCAAACCATTGTCTTGTAATATGCACAAAACTCTATGCAATATATCAGTATGTTCATTAGAATCAGAAGCAAAAACCAGAATGTCATCTTGGAAATATAACACGTTTTCAATGTTTTTAAACAAATTGTGCATCAACCTTTGAAAAACAGAGGATGCAGATATTAACCCAAAAGGCATTCTCTTGTATCTGAAAGCCCCCTCTGAAGTGATAAAAGAAGTGAGGTGTTTGCTATCCTCATGAAGGGCAATCTGATGGTATGCGTTAGACAAATCAAGAGTCGAAAATATCGAGGCATCTTTGAGTTTCGTAAACATCTCTCCAATTTTTGGCAGGGGATGTCTGTCCACCCATACATTGTTGTTGAGATCTCTTAAGTCAACACACAATCTGACTTTACCATTTGGTTTGTGTGCGACAACGGGGGATAACCATTCTGATGATTCAATTTCTTCAATTACATCAAGATCACATAATCTTTCAAGTTCTCCCTTAACAGCTTCTCTTAAGTGTAAGGGAACGTTCCTAACCTTGTGAACTCTGGGTACCGCATCATGTTTTAGAATGATTTTGGGAACAAAATTTTTCAGAAGTCCTAATTTGGCAGATGAAAATACACTGGGAAATCTTTTTTCCCACTCAAATGCTGGATCGATATCAATATGAAGAATCAAATCTGAGTACCCAAGTACTTGATCGGGATGATTAGGATCTAAAGTGATCATGAGATCTCTTTGTTGGGGCCACCCTAAAAGACATGAGCCTTCCCTTGCAACGTACACTTTGGAGGAAATGGTTTTACCTTTAAAAGTTAGAGTAGTTGTGAAAAACCCTAATACATCAATGGGTTTTCTTCCATACCCAACCAATTTGATATCTGGAGGTGATAAACATACATCAGGAAACTCTTTTAACCATTCATCTCCTATGAGAGTATGTCTAGCCCCGGAATCAGCCATAACCCTCACATTCTTGGTCCCAATTACAACAGTGCAAAAAGGAGCATCTTTCATATTACTGTTAACCTCATAAACAGCTAATAGAAATTCATCATCCTCAATGTCACCTCTGACTTCTTTCACATTCTCATCATTCTGACTTTTATGGATTATATCCCTATTTTTGAACCTGTTCTTGTTTCTACACATCCTTGTGTAATGTCCTTTTAGTTTACAATATCTGCATACTTGACCAATGGCAGGACATCTTTTGTCGTTAGCTAAATGACCAGAGATACCACATTTGAAACAAATATATTCTTTTCCGACTTGGTTAGATTGGGTTTTAAACTTTGATTTACTGGACGTGGATTCCTCGGGATTAGACTTTTTAACTGAATTGACTTCAGATACTATCTGTTCAGCAAGTTCTTTTAAACCCAGTTTCATATCTTCAAAACGATGAGCTATATCAATAGCTTTGTTTAACGTCAAATCTTCAACAGCTAACAACTTTTCTTGAAGCTTGACATCGGCAACTTTGTGTACAAGCTGGTCACGTACCATCTGATCATGAAATGTAGTATAATTACATTTGGATGCCAAGATCCTCAAATCATTAACAAAAACGTCTATAAACTCATTGACTAGTTGGCCTCTGCTGAGAAATTTGTGCCGTGACACCACCTCATTAACTTTTTTTATATACTGTTTATCCAATTGCTTAATAGCCTCTTCGAATACATCAGTATCATCATCGGATGACGATGTGCGATTCGTACTAGGTGGTTTAAAATGCGTCTGCCTTCCGCGCCAAGACAATGTTTTAATATAGCTAATTTCCTTTTATCAGTATAATCATCACCACCAATGGCTTCAATGTATGCTTCTAAACCTTCCTTCCATTGTTTCCACTCTAAAATGGGTTCACCAGGAGATGGTAATAAAAAAATGGTGCAGGAGCATTAAAACCCTCCATTGAAATGGTAAACAGAAACACTATAGCTTATAAAGATGTAAATAAAATGAAATTAGTAGCTTACACAATATATATATATAATTTCATACACTTATACATAAAGTGAAGAGGAAATATAAACAAACTATATTTATATGTAATATATTGTTGTAAAAGATATACTTTGAGTAAGCTGTGCGCATCAGCGATGTCTTTATTAGCTGTGCGCGTATATTTTGAACTTCAATGAGCTGTGCGCATCAGCAATATCTTTGTCAGCTGTGCGCATTAATTCGGACCCTGATGTTGCAATGAGGACTTTAATGAGCTGTGCGCATCAGCGATGTGTAAACCATCTGTGCGCGTTTCAGAATATATTGATTGTATGGCTGTGTGCATCAACGTTAAAGCAGACAGGCTTCTAAAACGAGTGCGCTTGATTTAGCATTAAGCTGTGCGCATCAGCGTTTTAAATATACATCAGCCAGACTTTAATGCGATGTGCACAGTGACCTGACATCTTAGCTTGAATGTTGCTAGGCAGTAGCAATCTTAATGAAGTGTGTGTGTGTCTCTGATGGAAACATACCCGTTGAAATAGACACCGCTGTCTTGCATAAAATGGCCGCTACGTTGCGTGAGGGTTTCCCAATGTGTCAAAATGGCCGCATCACGCAGGGAAAAGTTACGTGGTGACATCACAGCTTACTGAGGCCAAGATATGCGTTCTAGTTGATCGTGCGCGCATGCGCGAGACAGCTTAACGGGATTAGCGCTCGAGCTCCGTGCAGAGGAACACACAAAACAGACTAAAATCCTTCAAAGTCTCACCCGATCCTTCAGAAATACAGGATTTTCACCACGGAGGTCGCAATGTCACCAGACAGGTTCCGGAATAATTTTCATGGACCTCAGAGGTTATAAAGACGACAGATGCTTGGTCTGCTCACTGCAGGGCTCCAGGCTTACTGAATAGTTTTCCAATCATCGCCAGTGTAATGAAGAAGCATCGGCACGCAAAAGTGGAGGTAAGAAGCTTTATTCTTCAGGAGAATAATAAGACAGATCCATCTTGTAAGCCTGGGCCAAACTGTCTGCCCTGGAATCTGGAACACCGCTGGTATTCCAGATTCCAGGTGAGCTTAGCAAGACACCACACTCCCCTGATTGCTCAGGGCCTGCCCTGACTTTCCTGCTTGTGGTGAGTCTCCTGAACCTTGCTGTTCCCGACATTGCACCTTCTTCTACTCCTTCGTTGGTTGCAGTGGCCAAGGCTTGTTGTTGCTCCCGCCAGACACCGACCCCTCAACTCTCGACATCCGACGTGGGACAGCTCGTGTGCAGCTGCTGGTCTTGCACAGCATCGCCTGGTCCACACAGCTGCAGTTTCACGGTCATCGCCAGCTCTCCTGCAACACCTGACATCGGTGGGCATTCGTCTTACGTGCCTCCTGGTCACTGCTGAGTGGCATAGACTCTGTCCCCTCTGCTTGCAGGCTCTTCCCAACTTGAATCCACCTTTGGGTTCCACTGGACACTGTCACCTTCTCCAGCAGCGGCATCTTTCTGATGTCTCCCATTGAGTTCGCCGACTGTTTCCAACGTCAATTCACACCTATGCACCCGGCTTCCCTGGTGCAGGTAACCTGGTTCCTAGGGTATCCATGGGTGGGGTGGCTCTCCAACCTCTTGTCCTCCACGGGGTTTCCTCAGGTTCCACTGGGAAGGGTCCTTTTTCTTTAAAATTGCAACCGCGACTTACACATTGATTTGTACAGAAAACGCAGTTGTGTTCCTACACTGCACACGACCTCTGTGGGGCTCCTAGATACTCAACTTGGGTGGTTCCTTGGGTCCCCGGCACTTCTACGTCCTCTGACTATTGTCTTGATTCGAGTCGTGGTTCGCATACCACTATTTTGGTACATGGTTTGGTCTCCCCCTGGGGACCGCTGTGTATTCTGTGCTACTTACCTGTCTCTAATGAAAAGTATTGTGGGCATTGTGGATATCTCCGGCTAGGAGATATCTGTATGTGTTAGTGAGTGTCTTATAATAAATACATATTTTTATAAATAACTGTGTGGTTCTTTTTCACTTAATCTATACTTATAAGATTATGTTCTGGTAAAACAAGCTGCTTTACACTCCTTCTGGACTAAGCCTGAAGGCTGCTCTCCTCAGCTACCACTTAGAGAGCTTTCTAAGGTTGTCTAAGACCATTAAAATCACCATAAGGGTTCTCTGGATCAGTGCAGGGTGTCCACTTACATAACTGTACATCATATACTGAGCCAGCCTCGCACACTGCCACAGCTGAATGTCAGCTGGGCAAGTCACCAGAGTTGGAGTGAAAGGGAGACTGTATCTGAAAGGCTCAATGTGTCTGCAGAGTTCGATGCAAAGGCTCTCAGGCAATACTCCATAGGGATGGTATTGACACATACTAATAAGGGGGAGCAAGTAGGGCCTACGATTGCGGCTGCAACAAATTTAATAATTGAAGCAAGGTCCAAAGAATAGCCCTTGTTTGCGACGCAGGCATAAACCTGTTTGGTCATGGTGATGGCACAGTCGGTGTCCACAACAAAAGAATCTGCGCAAATGTCAGAGTCAGGAGTACAGCAAATATCGGCAGGTGTATTTCAGACTCCTATCTCCTCCCAGCAGACTCTTGCACTGCCTGACACTGGATCAGTCATCGATCAGTCTCCGTTCCACTCTCAAGGGCAGGTAACTACTTGCGCAATTTCATTCAATCGGGGGCTGAACAAGGGTGATTGCTTCATGGGGGACAGCTACTCGGACCAAGTCAAAACCGTTCTCGATACTATATTGCTCGAGCTCAGAGAGTTTAAGCTTTCACAGGCACAAGAGGTCGTAGCTCTTCATGATCGATTAACTAAAATAGAGGAAAATATGTCTCAACTGCCAGTCAGATTAAAAGAGGCAGAATCCAGGATATCAGACCTCGAGGATAAAATGGAGTCTGTGCAGAAAGGGATGCTTAATCGGGGAAAGAAAACGGGCTATTTAGAGAAAAAGATCGAAGAACTGGAGAACAATACAAGATGCTCTAATTTACGTCTGGTGGGCATTCCAGAGTGAACTGAAAGCCAAAATGAGCCTTAGTGGGTGAAAGTCCTTGATCTAAGCCCATGTGCTGCCAGATTGTACGGGAATCTGTCTATCAAGAGGGCCCGTGGTGTACCAGCCAATGTTCACCCAACTTGAAGCATCAATGTACCATTCTGATGACCATTGCTGATTACCTCTTCAAAGAACAGATTTTGACCAAATCAATCAAGAAGAATGGGTCTCCACCTCAGAAAATATCCAGTTCCACATCTTTTAAGATATCTCAGCTTCTGCAGCCTGTCACCGCAAAGAATTGTAAGACTTGCAGTCTTGTTTAGAACTCAGGGTGCCCAGGTGTCTGTGGTAAAACAGTGGAACCTGAAGGTGCTAGCGAAAGGACAGTTACATCTCTTCACAAGTGTAGAAGAGGCTCAGTAATTCTTTTTTTATTTCTGTCTAAATGGTGATAATATTTGTTGAGTATCCCCCCTTTTTTCCTCCCTCTTCTTCCTTTATTTCCTGATGGTCAAGGAACTGTATAATTGAATGTATTAGTGGTTTTGAGTTAGGGGCGGGGTCCCTTTTGAGGGGGCCACGAATGAAGCAGGGTGCAGTAACATGGCACCCCAGGTACTGGTGCAAGGGCAAGGGATAATATGGGCAATTCCCCTCCCATTGAGTCTTGGGGATCAGAGGGTCACAGGGACATTTGAGGGTGGGGTTCAGGGTGGGGAGGGAGCACATGCAGTAAAAATGAGCAGGTTTAAAGTAGATTGTAATGTCATTTCCTGGAGTGGGAGTTCGAGGAGGGAGAGGAGTGCATGTGTAAATAATAGCAGCATTATTGAATGATGTATAGGGTTAAGGTATGATCTTGCAATGCCAATGGTGTTTTAAATAGACATAAATATGGGGGCTTGGTGAGATAGCTTTCCTCATTCAGTCCAGAAGTCATTTTTCTTCAAGAGACTAATCTCAAAAGTAATAATCCTAAGCGTTACATCCCTAAGAAGTATTCCCAGGCATATTTTGCCTCGGCTAGGGTAGTGATTTATTTGGGTAGTGGTATCCAATGTAAGGTGAAAGACGTAGTCAGGGATATCAGAGGAAGATGGCTTTGGTTAAAAGATTAAGTTCAGGGTGCTCTCCTGTATTTGGTCAATTACTTTGGTCCTGTTTGCGATGAGATAGACCCATTGATACAGTTACACAATCTCGCTATGTGGGCAGAAGGACCCATGATTTTCAGGGGTGATTTCAATTATATCCAGGATTTGACTGTAGACATGTCTATTTGGGCCAAAAAACAGTTTAAGCCAAAAACTAAAAAAGTTCTCACCACTATAGTGCAAGATTTTCATTTAGTAGATCCCTGGCGGGAGGGCCATCCAGATATAGCCCAATACTCTTGTTTCTCACATTGTCTTAAGATGGCGTCACATTTAGATTTTTTTCCAATATCCCAGGCAATTAGATATGTGGGCTCAGATATCTGGGCAAATTCCTTTTCTGACCATTCGGTTGTTTCCATTCAGGTAGATTTGGAAACTCCCATTAGAGAAAGGCCTAGATGGCAGTTCTCTTTTGACAAATCAGAAATGGCTGGCAGAGAAATGTATTCATAACAGAGTTTTTTGGGTCAAATCGTAATACGGCCCATGACTTTACAGTCTGGGAGGCTTTTAAGGCTATGATGGGCAGATGTATTATAGTGTATAAGGTAAGTAAAAATAGGCAGTGGTTTCTCCGAATAGAGGAACTACAACTAGCAGTAAACTCTGCCCCAGGGGCTTATATCGAAACAGTAGGTAGGGCAGGTTCTAAAAAACAGCTAAGATGGCTAAGCAGAATCTCAGGGATATTTTTATGCTTGAGAAAATAAATAACTCTAGGTCATTCCAGCAACAGATGTATGAAGAAAATCAGTAGACAGGGGAATTCTTGGTTGGTCTACTAGAATGAAACAGGATAAACAAGTGGTTAGTCAAATTGAGAACTCCAATACCCACATGCTAGTACCTGAAAATGAGGAAGTTACTCGGGTTTTATTGCAATACTATAGAAGTCTATATGAGGACACCAATTCTGTCCCCCTTACCAGTATAGAACAGTATTACAGCTCAATACGATTACCCCAAATGCCAAACACCCAGGAAGATGCAATTTCGGAGAAAATAACAGTCTCCGAGGTGGCGGAAGGGCTCCAGAAGATACCGAATGAAGAAGATACCGAATGACAAAGCATGCCGAAATTATGGAATACCAACAGAATCTTATAAAGCTTTTGCAAAAGAATTGATTCCGTTTTTAGTAGACCTTTTCAAATTTATAAAGGAAGGGGGGAGAGATCCCTACAACTTTTAAAGATGCCACCATAGTTAGTTTTAAAAAAAAAAGATAAATCCCCAACAAATGTGAACTCATATCACCCGATAAGTCTGCTTAACGCAGATTATAAACGTTTAACAAAAGTTTGGGCATCTCGCATCATCCCTGCAGGCCAAATTTTAATTCATAATGATCAGAGCAGATTGGTATTTAATAGGCTTATGGCAGCAAACACCAACTTTTTAATCCAGGCCATAGAATATTTTACGAACAATCAAATTAGTGCAGTGATAGTAATGATGGACGCCCAAAAGACATTTAATTTGGTCAATTGGGATGCCCTGTTTCATAGTCTGCAAAAATATGGGTTTCCTGTTCAATTTATAACTATGCTCAGAAATATAAATCAGGGTGCACAGGCCAAAATCATTATTAACTCAAAGGTTGGGGGTTCTGTGAAAATTAATAGAGGAACTCGACAGGGGTGCCCCATGTTCCCAATTTTATTCACTTTTCTTACTGAGCTTCTAACAGTGAAGATTTGCAGTACGGGGTTTGCTCACCAATAGATGGATGCACAAAATAAAGTTATTGCGGATGAAAATATTTCGTATTTTAAGGCTGAAAGGGCAAATATGCAGGGGGTACTGGAGCTAATCCAAGAGCTTATCTATGTAGGTGGATACAAGGTCAATCAAAGTAAAATGGAGCTGCTTTTATTTAATGCATCTTCTGATTATCTTCCACTGGCTCTGCAGCAACAGGGTTGCTCTCAGAGTCCAATTCGGTACTTAGTGATCTATGTCACTAATAGATATTCCCAGTTATTTCAATTTAACTACATGACAATGTTGTGGAAAGTTCAAGCTCTATTAGAAAGATGGTCTCTTCTTCCACTGACACTGATAGGGAGAGTTGCACTCATCAAAATGTTTATTTTACCACTATTTTTATTTCTTTTTACTAATCTACCCATAAAAGAATTGGATTCTCTCATTAGAAGTTCCATAGGGAACAAGAAAGCCCCCGGGGTGAAATATTCAATCCTCCAGCTGCATAAGACTCATGGTGGTTTAGCCCTCCCCCAATTTCAGACATATTATCAGGTGGCATTACTTGACATTATGGCCAGACCAATTAATGGGACTGGAGTGCTAGATGATTTTTTATTGAGGAACATAGTGCAAGACTCAGCAATTGATCTGCCGGCTTTATAAAATCTGCAAAGCTACCGAAGAAGATTAGATATAAGGTATTGCAGGAGGTGGGAAATTGAATTGGTGCACTGTTTAAATTACATTAGATCCCAGCTTGTCAAAGGTATATGAAGCTACAGGACTGTACATTTTTTGGTTTCAATTGACCTAGGGCAACTTTGGGACATCATCAGATCAAATGGGAAGAGCTTATTTTGCATTATGGGACACAATGGAATCAGTTCTTTTTAAGCTATATACAGATAACCTGTACAGGAAATGGGTGAGGAAGCCCAGTCAGTTGTCTGTTCCCTAGTAAAAAGCAAGCTTAATTTTATTGGAACTGGTTTAGGATTCTGCGTAACCATTCAGCTCAGGAGTTAATCACAGACTTCCTGAAACAAATCTATGAGAAAACACATTGATCTTGCTGCACTACAGCACCCACAGTGCACAGGGCCCAAGGAGGCGGTCCTGCTGAGTGGGCTCACCTTTGTCTCATCTGCTGCAGCGCTACAAAGGGCATCTCCCGGTCCCATAGATCGGGTTGCTTGGACTCCTGATCTTGCCACACTACAGCGCCCATTGTGCACACGATCCCAGAAGGCGGTCCTGCTGAATGGGCTCACCTATGTCTCATCTGATGCAGCGCTACAAAGGGCATCTCCCGGTCCCATAGATCGGGTTGCTTGGACTCCTGATCTTGCCACACTACAGCGCCCATTGTGCACACGATCCCAGAAGGCGGTCCTGCTGAGTGGGCTCACCTATGTCTCATCTGATGCAGCGCTGTAAAGTGCATCTTTTGGTCCCGCGGCATGAGGCGAAGACCTGGCCAAGAGCGTGCCCATCTGCGCCCGTCCGCTGCCGGTCGAGGCTGGGCTGGGCCAGCTCTCTTTTACCCCTGAGTCACCATTGATTGTCTTTTTTGGTAAGTTCTACTTGTTACCATTATGGATAAATGTTAAGCTATCGGGGCACCAGCAGGTGCGGCTGACATTCCTCGTTCCACTATAAACATTGATATTATGATGGAAAGGGCCATGGGGATATTTTAGAATGAGAGCACGCCGACAGAGCACAGACTATCATTAGATTGCGGATCTGATGGCAGAGTTTGTTTCGGCAATCCTTTTTCGAACAATGCTGCAATGAGTCTTGGTATCATAGGGACCCCAGACCACTTACAGACCTCTCCCGTTCATCAGGACTTGGCTAATAATAGAACGGAAGGGCTACCAGTCTCCCAAAGTCCCACCAGTATCCTATCAGAATCTGAGCCTGTTGTTACAAAGAAAAAGATTGCAGCAAAGTTACTCATTAAGCCCAGAAGACCCAATCTGCATGCCAGGGCTAACTTTCCTCATGGTGTCATAACCAGTGACATACCCAGTTGACACAGACATCAAACTACACTAATACGGCTACGTTTAACTATGACACACTGTGTGAAAGGCTATGTGCCCTTTTAGAGTATAAACTGAAACCAATTAAGGCCCAACTAAGCCATATCGAAAGTAGCATGACTGACATTATCCACAAATTAACCATCCTTGAGAATGACCGGCCTACATTAACACCTTTGAAAAATCCTATGGTGAATAACTGGGTGGTCTTCTCAACTTAATCCACTGCAAGCAGTAGTGCCATAGTCACTGAAGGCACCCAGAAGAAATCAAAAGATACTAACCGACTGGGCCCACTCGGGCTACTGTCCAATTCTTTATGTGTGAGTCATACGGACATGCATAAACCTGACTCATTAGGGAATAGAACTACTGATCATGCCCAATTTGGAACCCGTTCCATTACTAACAAAGTTCAACTGGATTTGCCACTTCCATCCTGCCACTATTTTTTGGTATTTGCAGGAGTTCCTCCTCTCAAGAAATCCCAAACAGAAACATGGATAGAGCTACGCAATAATATCACTGACTAGCTTATCAAGCACAAAAGTTTGAATAAAATGAATCTCAATGAGACAATAATGGTGCGAAGGATAGAGTGGGTGGGCCGCTCCAAGAAGGATGCAGATATGGACTGCATTATTGTGAATTTCCGCAGACCCCGAATTGTGAGAAACTTGTTGGGAGTTCAGGAGGTCACTGGCAAAATTGACACCAATATTTGTTACTTCCAAAGGGCTATTTCTGTAAATGTCAAATGAGAAAGAACCCAACGGCAGACCTTCCAGCCTGCACCTCACGCCTAGTTTCGTAGATTTAAAAGTCCTGTGAATAAATCCTCCAGCACCTGCCGTGTTCAGTGCCCCTGTGTACCAGATCCTTGGTCAGGAAAGCATATGGAGGTGCACCAGGTAAAGAAGTCCAATCAAGCGTATTGTATCAAAACCTTTATTTTCTCTTTTTTTATTGTTTTTTCTTTATTTATATACACTGTCCAGCCAACGCGTTTCGTTCCATAAACAGTAGGAACTTCATCAGGGCTTTATCTCCTATGACAGTATGTGGTATTCCAAGCAACGTTCTATATCATCGTTCCAGCTAGGTACTCTGGCAACTTAGGGATTTCCCTGGGGCATCACCGTGCCCCTCGTTTGATACCCTGCTAAGTATCCGTCTCCTCGATTCACCGAAATCACAAACGATGAGACAATAATTGTGCGAAGGATAGAGTGGGTTGGCCGCTCCAAGAAGTATGCAGATATGGACTGCATTGAAGTGAATTTCCGCAGACTCCAAATTGTGAGAAACTTGTTGGGAGTTCAGGAAGTCACTGGCAAAATTGACACCAATATTTGCTTACTCCCAAAGGGCTATTTCTATTAACCTAATGTGTAGGGGGGCCCCACTAAGATCCCTAAATCGTAATACTTCCAGTTTGTATTTAACAACAGGTTTTCCCTTTTAAGTGACTTTGAGGGGGTAGATTGACTTGGTCACATATCTGTAGATAGTAAAATACCTACACTTTCTCCCTGCGAAATTGTCTCATTGTGACATTGTTTCACCCTCTGGTAATATTGTGCGTTTGTGAGATTCGGTCTTGAGAATCCTGAACTGGAATGTGGCTAGCCTTCAATCTGAAATTATGATACCAGAATGGGTAACCTTTATAATACATTATGACGTTCCTTTGTTTCAGAAAACCTGGATAACACAGGAACTGATAATTGATGGGTTCAAATGCCTTAGTACCCCCGAAACGCCTTTCCCGTCCAGGCGTGCATTAGCTGGCTTGGCTATTTAGGTGAATCTCTCGGCTGGAGGTAGTGCCAAGACAATTGTAACTAGCAATGATAATTTCCAGGTTCTGATATTTAAGAGAGATACGATTTTGTTTTTTTATTAATCTTTATAATAATGATTTTAACAAGGTTCCTAATACCAAACTCCCAATTTTATTTGCTTATATTTCTTTTTTGCTGAACAAAGTTGCTGCTTTATGTTTATCGGCAGGGGTCTGTTTGGCTGGAGATTTTTAATGCCAGGATTCCACTGATGCCAATTTTTTGCTCACTCCCATCTTAGATGTAGGAAGCATCCCAGTTAAACCCATTTTTGGTACTGATACTAGAGGTTCAGAGTTGATGAACCATCTGGCCTCCCAGGATTTATTTAATGTAATGGATGTTGTTGGAGGCGCTGACCATAAAATACCCACCTATAGGGGCACAGGCTGCTCTTCAACAATAGATTATTTTTTTCTTTCTTCCAATTTGATAGATTCAGTATTATAAGGCAATGTACTTCCTTCTACTTACAGGGATCTTAATCTCATTGAGGTGGTAATTGCCTTGTCCCCTAAGCCCAAATTTAGAGTGGAGTGTGGAGTCAGTAATTTGCAACTAACTACTGATGGCTTACAACAAAGATGGAGAGCTGTTGAGCCCATCCAACTTTTTTATACTGTGATTAACGAGAACCCACATCTGGTCGGGATTTGTTTAGCAGATAATGACTCAGAGCATCAATTGGTCTGTGCTTATACTCTGCTATGTTTGAATATTAGAACTAAGTTATTGTGCCCAGCAGGCATGCTCATCACCAAGCCCAGGTGGTTTAATTATGAATGCTCTGAGGCAAATCGTCAATTGCATAAGGTGCTCACAGCTACCCGTAGGGATCCCTCGGAAGTGGCAATTCGTCAGAAGGAGTATAAAGAGGCTACTTCCAGGAGGAAGAGAGAAGTGTTGCAACATCGATGGAGTTCCCTAGTGCTGTCAGCAGCAACGGGAAATTGCAAATCATTCTGGAGGGCAGTATCTGACATGAAGCGTCAGAGTCATGTTGCCAACCCAATAACTTGTCATATTGACAGCAATATCTAAGAAGCAGATTATACTAAAATGTATTATGTTGCCACTCAAGCTCCGAGCACCCGTATTATGGAGCATAACCTTGGGGAATTTCAAGTATCTTTGAGTGAGGTGGAAAATGCTATTGGCCAGAGCTTAGGTTGCAGGTCTCCTGGCCCAGATGGCATCTCAATTGACCTCATCAAGCACAGCCCTGAGTTCTGGTTACCCTTATTGGTGAATGTTTTTAAGGGCCCGACCAATTCCCCATTATGCAGCTCTTGGACCACTTCTATTATAAGTCCAATTTTTAAAAAGGGGGATCGTTCACAGCCTAGTTGTTATAGACCCATTTCTTTAATTGACACTACAATAAAGATCCTCTGGAAGGTTCTCCATAATAGAATAATAGAGTGAGCAGTAGAGAAATCTATTCTGTATCCGTGCCAATATGGTTTTAGGAATCGAGTTGGAGCGATTGAACAATGCTTAAATCTGTGTCTCATTATCGGGAAATACATAATTGAGAAACAATTTCCCCTATTTTTGGCTTTTATGGATCTCACCTCAGCGTTTGATTGTGTTAATCGCTCAAAGCTGTGGTCAAATCTTCTTTCACAAGGGATGGATGAAGCACTGGTGCACTTTCTTGCATATTTGCACATGGACATGAAGGCCAGGGTCAGAATATCCACAGATGATGAGGTTACTTCAGAAATAAGTGTTTTTGTGGAGTAAGACAAGGATGTGCTTTAGCACCACTTCTATTTATTTTATATATCAATAATCTACATACTTTTTTTAATGAATATCACATCAGATGTCCCAAAAATGAAAGGCTCCACAATACCCTCACTCCTGTACCCTCACAATGCTGTCCTGTTGGCACGTACATCTAGAGAAGTGCGTCTTTTAAATCATGGACTTGTAGATTTTATGGGTACACTCAATCTGCAGACTAATTTCATGAAATCTTACATCATGGCCTGCAGTCCTAAGAAACATTGCCTGTCCACTTTTAGGTAATAGAACGTAAATTGCACTAGCACCTTTTCATATTTGGGCCTAACATTTGCTGCTACGGGATCTTGGGTACCACATGTTACACATTGTAGGACAAGACTCACAAAGGTGGCTGGTACTTTTTTAGTTTACCTCAGTCTAGGAGAGGGGGCGCACTACCACCCCTACTGCAAATCTATAAAACATAATGCATACCTACTGCAACATATGGGGCTGAAGTTGGGGTATCTATAAATGCAATATTGTCCAGACTGAAGAGAACAGGTTTTGTAGAAGGGTTTTAATGGCTGTTTGGAGAAAATAAGGAGGTGAGTCTCACCAGAGATATTACCAATGACTGCCTCTGTAGTGACAAAGGCTTTGAGATCCCCTGGTTAGCCAGTGTGGAATCTAGCCTGCGTTCGGTTAATCTACAGCAGGTTTTTACGGACCATGAGAGGCATATTCACGTTAATAAAAAACAGTTACGCCAGGCCCTGTATGATCTAGCTGACACCGAAAGAACGGTCATAGAGAGGCGGAAGATGAGTGTGGCCATTTAAATGAACTCTGTAGCCCCAGGCCAGATTGCAGGATATATGACTAAACAAATGGGGCATTGAGAACGGAATCTACCGTTCTGTTACAGGACTGGTACATTGAAATATATGTTATGCTTTTCTTTTGGTTTTAATACCAACCATGACTCCTTGCCATGCCCCTGTGATGGGAAGTCTGGTCAAAAAATGTTGCATTTTACATTTTTCTGTGGGTATTATGCTATGTATTCAAGGCTTTTTCTGTTTCCCCTTATAGAAAAGCGCCACAATAGTAATCTCAAAGAAACCCTAAGGGGTATATTCACAAGAACGTGCGCTAAACATCACCAAAAAAGGTTAACGCAACTTTACACATCGCAGTTTATCATGGGAAAATAACCCTGTGTTAACGTGGAATTCACAACACGGCGGTACCATGCGATAGTTTCCCAAAAACGCAGCCAATTTCCGCGATACAACCACCGCGACAGAGATAAAAGCACAAACCCCAATGCAAAAAAACTTGCGATGAGCCCATTCGCGATGAGGAAAGCAGCGATAAGCAGCGCCAGGCCCGCGATACACACACGGCAGGCGGGAATAAGCACAACAAAAGCAGGAAAAAGAAAGACAAACCAAACAGAAAACAACAGCGAAGCACAATGGAGGCAGCCGGAGCTAGTACACAACCCCGCAAGCACCATTGGCAACAAAACATTGAATATGGCAGTCCATCGTGGACAAGGTGAATGCAGCCGGAGTGCGGAGGACAATGGAAGACAACCAGAACAGCTGGAATGATGCGAAACGCAAAAACAAGCAGAAACACGCCAACAGCCAGAAGGCAGCAATGCACACCGGAGGTGGGAGTCCGGCGCCACACCAGGAGCTAGATGACATGGAGGAAATGGTGTCCACCACATCAGCCTGGAGATGGTGGCAGGAGTCGGGGACCGGAAACTGCTCAAAATCAACAGACACAACAGCAACAGGGAGAGGAACGACCAGGGACTGGGGGGACGGGGGGAGATGGGCACAATGGCACACATGCACAATTAAGCACAGCACAACTGCAGACAAACCATGCCCAAGAGTAACAACACCAACCAAGAGCACAAGTCACACAAGTCAGCAATATCACACCAGTGAACAAGCACAGAAGTGAAAACCACACTGCCTGAAAGGGAGAATGGTGAGTCAAATCAGAGCTGAAGGGCCAACTCACACACAATACAGCACACACACATAGGAAGCAGAGCACCCCAACATCGAACACAATGTGGTACAAACAGCAACATTTGCACAACCGAACACAGGACACAAGTGCACCGGCTTGTGGCTGGTAAATGGCCATACGCATCTGGCAAAGCACGAAACAGGCACATGATAATGCACAAGTACAAACCCACAGCCCTGATGGGGTAGGAATGCATGTATGGCAGTGACCCAAATAGGCTGTGACACACACATTGGCATACAAATCAACACCCATCACAGTTGGAGACAAGTGAAGGTGCGGAAACGTCATCAACAATTGCGTGTCAGTATGGCCAAGAGAAGTGCCACAACATGCAGACCAATGCAGCAGCATGTCTGAATGAGGAATGTTGGAAAGCGCCCATGTCCACCCCGGGGAGTCCATCACCCACACAAGTGAGTGCCAACCCGCGTTGGTTGTCCGCACATGTATCCAGAGTCCAGGCCAATACAGCCATGTCCACTGTCGTCTTGGGACATGTGACCAGATCCCCAACATGCAACCAGGCGTCGGGACACGTGCAATGGGTCACATTCAGTTGTGGCTGCAGGTACGTTGTCACTCGTCCATGAACGCGAGTGCAGCAGCGTAGGCCAACATTTCCAACATGAGTTCGTTGTCGACTACATCTAACATGTCGGCGACGTAACCCATCAGCTGTCCCGGACAGATGTGCTGACTCCAACCCCTGGCCCCAATTGGCACTAAAGCCCAATAGGGGAGCGGCTCAATGTGGTCACTGCACACGATGAGTCGTGCAATATCCCAGGTCCAGGTGCCAGCATGCATGCCAATAATCCAGGCATGCCATAAACGGGCATCACGGTGACACTCCTGGTCGTGGGCCAACAGGGGGCGCACACACACGTCGAAATCCAGTTCAGCTACCGTTACGTTGGAGAGGCAGACATCCATGGTCCACTCGAATATGCACGAGCGACAATGCAACACAGGCTGAACGCAGGTGACGTTGGCAAGGCGGAAGCTTAGCCTATAACTGATCGGCAGCACTGCCAATGGCAGTGCCCCCAGTACATGCAGCAGACGTGCACGGTACCGGTCCACGTGACTTGGGTTGTGCATGTGTCCGGGATGGTCTGCCACTGCGTCAGTGGCTCTGCTTGAAGCGGCACTGTGCTGACCTGCGCCAGTACTGTGGATGAAATGCCACAGCTCGGATCAATGAGCAGTGTCTGTGTGCAACGGGTGCAGGCCTGGGATGGGGTGGGAGTACGTGTGAAGGCCATTTCACGCACGATAACTACGACCAAGGACTTCTGTGTGTGGGATGTGTACACGTTGGTCTCACGTCGGGCAGTGCGTAGTGTGGGAGTCGTCAGCAAATGCTATCGTATCTGTCTGGGGGTGCTGGGCACATGCAAGTCCCAGCTCGGAGCTGCAGATGTGCTTCCGCCTGATAGTCCAGACAAAGGACCTTTCATCCCTACAGTCAGTTTACCATCTGCTTGCATACAGGAGATGTATAGAGGCCTGTCGTGGGTGTGGTGGGATGTCTGCGACCCAGGGAATCATGGATGATATGCCGAGCACGTGGCACATGAGCGGCCTCTCTGTGTGTTACGTTTCCTCCCTCCCCCGAACCTTTACACTTGTGTGCGCTGCGCGGTTGCATCACATGCACTCCTACGGCACACCATTGTCATACCTGTCTGCGCATGTCCAGCAGCATGCCAACAACACCGTGATGCTGGCCGTTGAGGGTGTGTGGCCACGTGAGTGTAGGCCAATGGTCTGGACAGGGCGGACACAGGTGTACAGTCCATGGCTAGCTGTGATCGCGCTGCGATTGAGGCTAGGCATCTGACTCATGCAGCCACAGGACTGATACACACAACACTTGGCATGTATGAGCCAAGACCCCGAGCGGTCATGGGCTCCTGCATTTCCCCGTACGTGCGGCCCCGCCCTCCGGGTGCATGCTACATTGCAACATCGACGACTGTGGCCCTGGTGGCGACAACACTCCAACACAGAGACACGCTTACCGCACTTCCTGCTCAAGGCCAGACCAGAGCCACGCCCTGAGCCCCCTGCCAAATCAGCACACCCCAGCGCTGACCTGACGTACGCCGGCCCAGCACACACCGCTTGTGCATGCAGGGGGGTTGGACGAAGCTACATGTCCAAGGTCTTAGCCACTGCTGAGGTGACATGGTATCGTCCGCTGAACACAGCACACTGCGATGTTGCAGGGCTCGGGCCCATCATGCTGACATAATGACCACACGGACACACTTGCTTAGATGGTGTGAATGGCTACGGGCACGTGCGCCCGGCCACTTTTATTAGCAGGCTCACATGTCGAGTGACACCTGTGTTGGATGTGTGTGGGGTGTGTGTACACCAGCCGTCATAGAGTGCTTGGTGCAGTCAAAAAACTACAACAGTGTACATCGTAAAAGACACAACCATTCAACCATAAAGGCTCCATGACTTGAGCTGCACAGAGTTAGTGGCCCCGGATGCACAGCGTCCAGCACGGGCCTACCGCCATGGGACGCTGACTTGCGGTGCACTGGGGCAGGGTCACGAGAGCAGAGCAGGTTCTCGTAGATGTCAAAGGGGGTTGTCGCTGAGTGTCTCGGTGGACAGTGGAAGGTGTACCCTCAGGGCATGATGCAGAGGGCAGAACCACGCTGAAACAGTCACTATGGTGGAGATGAATGGAACAGACACATGTCGAACACCAAGTCCGTCCCAGCCAGATGATGATGCAGACAACCCCCAGGCCATGGACTCAGACGCCACTAAAGTTCAACCAGACAGTGCCCATGACTCATTGCGCAGAGAGTTAGTGGCACCAGTGCTGATAGGAGATGCCGCCTGCGATGAGGCGTGTCCAATGGTGTGAACTCCTCCATAAATTACTCAAGACACAGTTCCACATGTGGGACCTACTGGACCGCAGTGTAGGCCTGAGGCAGCGGTCAGCAGGGGCCCTCATCCAAGTGTCGACAGCTTACGTTGGATGGTCCCACCGGCCTGCGTAGGTCAGGTTCAGTGGCACCACGTGTCACCGGCTTGCGTTGAACAGGGTTAGTGACACCACGTGTCATGTGCTTGTGATGCAGACTTTGGCTTCACTGATCGGAGGGAGTTTAGTGATGTGGACGCTGCCACAGACTTTTGGTCACTGCCATTCAAAACTCACGACTCAGTACAACATGTGCCAACAACTGGGCCGAGGAGTACGCCGGTGGGGTATGTCAACGAGAAAGGAGTACTGTGGGCCAGCATCGTGGAGGCCAGCGATGGTCTGCGGAGGCTGCAAAGGTCGCGGGACTGGGGCTTGGAGCTTGCACCGGCACGTGGTGGGCCCTCTTTGACACACGCCGGTGTCGGCAGGTGAGCAGAGCCTCCTTGGTGCGCTGGGGCAGGCAAGACTGGTCTGGGGACCAGCGGCCTGGGGTGCAGCAGGCGCACAGGGTCCCAGGCCCCGCTGCTCACAGTGTCGGCCTCGTGGTGGGCTGAGAGGCGCCACCCTGGCAGACATGTTGGCCATTCCAAAAGAGAACCACGCCCAGTGCGACTGGGTTTTTATTCACACCCCTACGCAGGCCTGGCGTACGCAGGGCCAACCCACTCCGCCCGTGCCTACAGGGGGGGACATAATGAGCGACATTTCCGCGTTCTACCCCACAGCCTGTGGTGACATGGTAGCGTCCACTGGCCACTACACTCCATGCACCAGCAGTTAATCTCCACATGGCCATTTCCGTGGTTTGCACACTGAAGTCTGTCCGGCACATCCACACCACACGTGCCATTGGGTAGGTTCTCATTCATTAGTCACTTGCCACTCTCGCACATGCCTGCTCCAAGCCTATCCTCACATTCTGCTATTGTGTGGCTGTGGTGCCATGCCGTGGCTGGGTTGTGTACATGGCAAGCCCAGGTTCACAATGGAGTCGTGTTGTCGTGTCTGGTCGGTTGGCATGTTGTGTGGCATGTTGCATGTAGTTTTGCTGCGTGCCCATTGCCAGTGTCCTGAGTTGCATGACTGTGGAGTGGAGGTGTGTGGTGTGTTCATTTGGTACTTGTCAACGAGCAATGCATTTCCATAGGTGCCATCCTGGAAGCGCTGGTTGATGATGGACTGTCGGAAGATGTATGAATCATGCACACTGCCTGGGTAGTTGGCCACAACATTGTTGAGGAGTCCCCGGTGGTCCACTATTGCCTGCACATTGATGGAATGTGTGTGCTTTCTGTTGCGGTAGTTGTGTGCAGTGTCGGCAGGGGGCACGAGGAGTACATGTGTGCAGTCGATTGCCCCCAACACGTGAGGGAATACAGCTATGGCGCAGAAGCCTTTCTTGGTCTCCAGCTGCTCATGCGCAGTATGGGTGAAGTGGAGGTGCTGGGGTACCAGGCTGATGATGGCATCCAGGACAGGTGTGATGAACTTGCATAGGGCTGGCTGTGAGACTCCTCCGACTCTGGCAGTTGTGGGTTGGAAGGTACCACAGGCCAACATGTGCAGCACAGCCAGCAGCTTTGTCTGCGGAGGGATGTTGGTTGTCCGCTGTGTTGGTCCCGTCAGCCTGTGGGCGATGTGGGTCAGGATGCGGAGGATGGTTGTCCTTTTGAGCCTGTAGTGGGCAATGACCTCCTCTGGCATTAGGTCTGTGCGGCTGGTGCGTTTATGGTGGGTCCGCTGTCTTTCTCTGCGCTGCCTCTGTGGTGGTCCAGGGGGGGGGCGGGTCGGGTCCTGGGGGTGGTGGCGGGCCTGGGGGCGGTGGGTGTTGTGGCCCTCATGGGTCTCCGAGCTGCATGATCATTGGCTCCATGGCATCTGTGGGTCTTCAGATGTGGCTGTGGGCTGGGCTCCCTTTCATACTGCAGGTAGTCGTCCTGCTTAACACCAGCAAAATGCAGGTGTTAAATCCCTGCTGCTACCGTGGCTTATCGCCTGTTTTTGGTTCGCATCGCAGATCTGGCAGTTCGTTGTGAAAGTGGTGTAGTGGTGTTTTCATGTGTTTTTGCACGGGAACGCCTACTCTGCATCTCATTAGGGTTAGTTGGTGGTGTCACCCGTGGAGATAAATTTTGCGGCAGTTATCGCGGGAATACTGGCGATGTCTGCAGTTTGCACCCGCTTGTGAATGGGGCGATAAATCTATCTCCACTTTTGATGCGCTAAAGTGCCGATAACTCGGCGATAAGTCCTTGTGAATATGCCCCTAAATGTGCTCTTTCAACTTATGGATGATTAAGTGATAATTCATCTAGGTGCATTTCTTAGAGCAGCGGTACTAACTCATTTTCTATTAATACTGAATAGATCTGCTATAATGCCTGTTGTATCGATTGTCTGTTATTCGAGGGGAGGCTGAACTTCAGTCGATTGTCTTTTTGAACATTTTTTTTATCATTTATGTATTTTATTGTGTGTGGTTTTGCACTTTATGGATACATTTGGTATTTGACTACATTTTGGACTTTAAGAACTTTACACATTGTAGGTTATCAGAAGGAGACTGGTAGCTTATTTCAGATATAGGGCATACATCCTTGAGGGTGAAAATTATAAAAGAATGTCTTTTCTGTCCCAAAATATGTCATATTATACTCCTCAAGCTCTCCATAAAATATTTCTGTTAGTGCCAGATCAATGTTTTCGTTGTCAACGGAGCGGGCGATTGGCCTCATATATTTCATGCATGTCCAAAACTCTCTCAATTTTGGGAGGAGAAAGGCCTTCAGTCCAGGATTTCAGCAGAGGCGAGCTTAGTGTCATTTGGTGTCTCCAATGAGAACTGTAAAATAAATAAGTATACTCAGTACTTTATTTTTATTGCCTTAACGGTAGCTCACTCACTTGTACTGCAATATTGGAGAACACAGCGGGTTCCAACTTTCCAGGGCTGGCACACAAAGATGTCAAGGACAAAAAGTGTCATGTAGTTTCCACTTTCCAGTAGGAATTGAACATTTGTTCGGCAACATATACGTTGGGATGGTGCCGGAATGGTTCCAAGCACCCCCACAGGATATGTTGTCATATAGACCAGCTAGCTCACAATGCCCACATAACCATCCCTATACCAAGACAGGTAGCAAATGGTTTTGGCAACCACAGATCATGACAACCCTGACTCGCCCAGGAATCTTGGTATCAGACCTAAAACCCTTTCACTCAGTCACTCGTTCTCTCTCTGTGAGAAATATACAGGGAATACATACTGGGGCGTCTTCAACTTTATTGCACTATCATGATTCTTGTATGGAATATATGTGCTGCAATGATCAATAGACAGAAGCAGATAAAAGTGATAAGCAGTATAGGGACAATGAACAAAATAAATAGTTCCACCATCTTGCTAAAACAATGTATAAATGCAAGCATATAAAACAGTATATAGCATACTCCTACTATGCGTTCCCTAACCTAGATGCCTAGGGTGTGTGTATGTGTTCTGCCAAGAATCCCCTATTGGATGATCCAATCCCTATTACCTAAATGTAAAGTATGTAGGTCGTTGTCTTGGTCACAGGTTAGACATCCCTCCTTGCAGAGGGATCAGCAAGCAGCTCAGAAATGCTTCTTTATTTATAACCAGAAGCATCCTTGCCCCCGAGCAGATACCTTAGTCAGACTGTCATTGTTTATGATCAATTAATAGCTGCGTCGCCTCATGGAAGAATAACAAACAATCACATTTGCACAATGTATGTTCAGACCTTGCACAAGATGTTCAAGATGTTGTAATAGTCTTCTTATGAAGTGGAATTTGTAAGCAAATGTCGTTTCATGGAAACTGATCCTGCACTGACACGCAAATGTGTGTCAAAAGTAATCATGTGAGAGAGAAGGCAAACTAGGAAAATGTGTGCATGTTGAAATGGCAGTATTTCTCCTCGGGCCTAACAAAGCCATGTGACACCCACTTCTCGGGCATAAGTCGCATAATAAGCTATCTAGTAATTAGAAAGCTATGTCAATGAATGCTACAGCATATGCATAAAAATTATTTTAAAATCTATCTCAAAATCAAATAAAAAGGCAATCATACAATTATAAGGCCAAAGCACAAAGAAAGCCATCATTAAAAAATGTGAAAACTGATAATAACCAAATTTAAAAACAGTGTGAGATGTTAAAAATGAGCCAAATTAAAAATTCCCACCAAACGGAATAGCCAAATGTTTATGTGTTCCGAGTGGTAGACTAAACATTTCTGTTCCCACCAACTGCAGATAATGATCCCAGAGGCACACCTCAAAACAGGTTTATGGAACAAATGTGTTCCCATTCAGCCCCCACAGCAGCCGCTGAGGGAGTGACCACAGCCAGTGGTAGATCCGCCCATCAAGAACTAAGATCCAACTCACCAGGAGCAGAAACATCACAGGAAGGCTTGTAAAATGCGGTCAGAAGCAGTGCAATACCAGTACACAGTGATACAGATAGGCCTTTAAGGGGTCCACCTGTACATTTATGTCTGAAGGCTCAACCAATTGAGTTCCTAGGCACAAGTCTAGAGCACACTCGAAAGAGCACAGCATACAACAAAATATGGGCTGTACGTAGTGAAGCCAAATAGGCCTAAATGATAAGAACCAATGCTCATTCACTTCCTGAAGTAACAGTGGGCCGAAGCAATGTACCATGCATTCACGGCACCGCATCACATGTGGTAATGCCAGCTTAATTCGTTCTTGAAATGGGACCTCCATAGCGGAGCAGAAAAATTTTAACCACAGTCCTGAAAATCAGGAGCAGGACCAGCGAAAGACCTCCAAAAACACTTCCGAGCACGGAGTGTATGAAGGATGGAATGACTCTGAAAACTATCTGGAAGGTGCTAATCAACCAAGAGCCTATACGTTTAAAAAAAATTAGCTATTCCCGCAGTATCAGACATGTTAAAAATGCAGTGCACCAGCTCTCCAAATTGTAGTGGGAAGCTAGTGCAGAATAGCGACTGTATCAATGAAGATGACCTTGCAACTTAAAGATGAAATGTCTCCTTTACAGATGTTAAGGCGACATCTTTCTGAAACAGCAAGGCTTTCAGTTTGCTCAAGGCATCAAAGTGCACGTTTGAAAGACTTATTGAAGGCCAAAGCGCTGCCTCCCTAACTGTACGGGAAGGTGGAAAGAATACTTGTGTACAACAAGTTACAATGGAAGAAACCATCACCAGATAGGTGACCTCTGGTTTCATTCCACAGCAACCTTGATCGTTCAGCATCAAGAAATTGCCATTAGAGAGTAATCTGAAAGTCGGACGCATCCCAGCCACTAGAGAACCTTTCAAGTTGCAAGATAAGTTTGCCACAGAAGCATTACAGGCCCCATGAAGCGAAACGTCCTTGAACACTAAGCATCCACTTAAAGTGTTCTTGCAGCCTGAACCGCTGAGAAAAACTTCAGTTTCCTTATTTCGACAGCGAGATTTGAAGGATAGTTCCCAATACTCGTGTACGAACCCTTCCTCCAATGCTTCGTATCGGCCCACTTGGTGGTTTTGGAGACAGTAATGAAAATGAAATGTCGACGTTGGCAGAGTGATGTACCTGTGGATTATCCAATCCACGGATAGTGTTTCAGCAATGGTGAAAGGTAACCTCTCTAGTTTCTCTATTTGTAACATAGTTTATGGTGCATCTTTCATTGGCATGAGTATTTATTGTTTCGTAAGGTGGTATGGGGAAAACACATTTGTGACATTAATATATCACCATGGCACACGGCCAGAACGTAGTGTTTGCAGTGCCCGGCTCAATAGCAGAACAGACCTAAGCTGTGATTGCCCATGTTGTAATGCGGACATGTCTTGTTGAATAATGTCTATTGCTGATGATCCAATATTTCCCAAGGAATTCATTCTAGAGGAAAAGGTGCTCATACCATTGTCAACCACTGCTGGAGCCTTTTCTAAATTGGCCCTGTCAATTTTGCGCAGTCTTTCAGCAGCCTCCTGGTGAGAAACTCTACATATTTCATTGTATATATGCATATAAGAAGCATTTTATATGTGGTTTTCGAGGGCCCAATAAATATTCCCTGAGTTCCAGGTCATCAGATAGAAGGGACAAGTGTTGTTTCACCTGTGACAGTGTTGAGGTTTTTAGCCAATCAAAGCACAACTTCCCAATACTGTTGGTTGTCACCACCCTCGAGTGTTCAGACTGCACGTAACGCATGTCAGGTCTGCTCATTTTAAAACCCTCGGTGTTATCTAGGAATCGTGCCTAACATCTGTTTGTATCTAATGGCCGGACTAACCATCCCTTCCAATTGGGGTCTGATGAATTGTATGTGCTATTGCGTAGCATGGTGTCTAATGTTTCCTCCTTGTATTTTGTAAACTGCTGCCAGTTTTCAAAACATGTGAATGTGGGAATGCGTTGTATGTTCAAATCTTTCATCTTAGCTAATCCAAGACATGATGTTTGTTGCACAGTTTTGTTCAGGAAAATTATCTGTTGTGGTATTAGGCATTATCTGTACAAAGCCGCAGTTCCCTGAACCTGCCAGTCTTTTGTCCCCCAAATTGATTTTACATCAATAGTGTCCCTCCAAAAGTTGAAACCTTGCACAGACAGCTGGGAAACAAAAGAGGCAGAATATATCAGCTTGGTACTGCTCAGCATATTTATCTTTGCAGGTGATGGTGCAAGCCTATAATAATAAGTGGCAGGGTCAGATGTATCATAACCAGAAAAATAAGCAAAATTCTGTGCAAATGTTTTTGAACTACCTTGTGGTGGTGTAGGGTAATGTTCCAATTGTGCATGTAGAGTACTTGCTTTATGCAGGGAATGATGACCATAATGTTGAAAACAAAACATTTCATCATAATTAGATGTACCTTCATACACTTCATTAGAAGAAAACACAGTAGAATGCTCTAGATCTTCGAGCATTTCATGCACTGTATCAATGTCCCAATCGTCAGAAACAGTACTAGGGGTAATGACATCATTCAATGATACTTTAAACAGGTATGGAATTTGTAAAAGTTCAGTGGGGCCATACACATCATAAGATACCCTATCCCAAGCACTCCCATCAGGAACCGGAACAGTTGAAATGCTACTCTAAAGGACCAGGAAAAGGAACAAAATTGTAATCCAAAGTAATGAAATATGTCCTATTCAGCCAAAGATAGAAGACTCACACTTTCAGACTAAACAATAGAGGTGGCAGTGGTGGTGGATCAGACTAATCCGAAGAGAAATCATCAAAGTTGATGAAGTAGCCAGAGGCCGTCTGATCTATTTTTGGCAGCTCATTGGGTTTAGTAGAACTGGGAGATGACTCGATCTGTGATACGTTGACGTAGACAGTATTCTTGTCAGGATTCCAAATTGAAATCAGTGTTTCTGTATTAGTTGATGTTAAAAATGGGGGTCTCTAGTTGGCAGAGGTAGGTGCCTTTGTCCTAATAGGAACCCTCGCTTCTAGTCAGGGTAAGGGGGATACACACTCTAGATAACCCCTGCTCACCCCCTTGGTAGCTTGGCACGAGCAGACAGGCTTATCCCAAAGGCAATGTGTAAAGTATTTGCACCAACACTCACAGTAACGCAGTGAAAACACTACAAATGGACACCACACCAGTTTAGAAAAATAAAATATCTTTATCTAAACTAAACAAGACCAAACCGACAAAATCCAACATACACAGTTAAAAATATGACTTTCAAAAGTTTTCAAGAACTTCTACCATAGAAAACTATGGATGCGTGACTTTTCACCAAAGTACCTGTAGATGCGTGAAAGTTCCAAAAGCCAAACAGCCACAGAGTCGGAAAACAAAGAGATGTGACACTCCTGAGACCTTGGGGAGGCGATGCGACAGTCCCGCTGCACGCAGAGGAAGGGTTGCGTCGAATCCAGTCTGTACGGGGAGTGATGCGTCGATTCTTCATGATGGTTCCAGTCTGCGGGTGATGCATCAGAAGAACTTGCCACACAGGTACAATGCGTGGAAATCCAGGATGCGCTGGCAATCGATGCGGCGGTGTTGAGCGGCACTGCGTCGGTCCTCTTCAGCAGCGATCCCTAGATGTGTCGATTTTTGCAGCGGCGACAGGCGCTGTGGCGTTTTCCGCAGCGGCGCGGCGATGCGTGGAAATTCTTCTCCCGCCGTGGAGATGCTTTGGGAAAACAGCCGCAAGAAGAGCGATCCGTCGGTTTCTGTAGTCCTTTGAGTTTCTTCTTTCTTCCAGCCCCCAAACAGCAGCAACAATCTCCAGAGGCCCAAAACTGGTACAGGCACCTCTTGGCAGGCCAGAACTCACAGCATCAGAGTTCAGGGGAGCTGGGGGTGAAGTGTTTGTGTCCCTGAGACTTAAGAACAGGAGGCCAGCTCACTTCAGGCCCTTGGAGATCTCCTTCAAGCAGGGGACACAGCACACAGCGAAGTCCTTCTCCTTTCCTTGGCAGAAACAGCAACTGCAGGCCAACCCCAGACACACAGCAAGGGCAGTACTTCTCCTCAGTCTCTCCAGATCTTCTCCTTGGCAAAGGTTCCTCTTGAATTCCAGGAATGATCTAAAGTCTGGGGTTTTGGGTCTGATACTTATACCCCAAAATGTCTTTGTTCTCTTTGTGCAAGGGACTCTGAGCCCAGTTCAAACCAGTTCTGGGGAGCACCCTTCAAGTGCACAACAACATCCATTGTCAGTGTGAGCCTTGGTTCCAGACACACCACAGGGGGGTGGAGCCAGCATTGTGGAAGGCAGGCACAGCCCTATTCAGGTACAGGTGCTACTCCTCCCACCACTCCAAATGCAGATCAGGCCTATTCAGCCTAGTGCTGACTCAGCCAGACTCCTGGAGCCACTGCACCTCCCCAGCCCCTGTCACTCCAAAGCCAGACAGTCAATCCACAAACAGGCAGAGGCTAACAGGATGGTTGAACAAGAAAATAGCCACTTTCTAAAAGTGGTATTTTCAAACACACAATTTAAAAACCATTTTTACTAAAAGATGTGTTATTAAATCCTAAGTTCAGGGATACCAAACTCCATTTTTCTATCTTAGCCCTATGGGAAGATGAAGTAAGTAGGATTGCAGAAGGTAAGTAGAAAGTTCTTTATTAGTGAGTAAGAACCAGAGCACCTTCAGCTTGCCAGTCCTAGGCGCCACTCTGACAGAATAGCTGCAGTGTCAACATTCCAAAGCAGCCTCCACCTGAGGGTTCTAAGAAGGAACCAAGATGACAAGTGAGGAGGGGGTAACAGGACTAAACCAACAGGGGCAGGATATAACACATCTCCCTCCTGAAGGGAAAGAGGAGCGGGATAAGGTAAAGGCGAGGAAAGGTCAGAGAGAGAAAGAGCTGGAGAGAAGGAGGTGACCTGATAAAGATGGGCAAGCGGGAGAGAGAGCGAAGAGAAACGGAAAGGACAAGGAGAAAAAGGGGAATGAGAAGAGCGAGAGAGAGAAAGGAAGAGGGATGGTCTTGAAAGGAAGACCAGAAGTGAAGCACCAGAGGGGAGCTCTACAAATAGTAACAGCAACATTATGACATCCGATTGAAAATGGTCTTGCACAGAAGACCTAAGAAATTTGAACAAACATTTGAACTGAATATATTACACCATATTATAATCTTTGTGCCAGCAAGGAGATTGCTTGGGTCTTTCCCCTCTTCTCCCTAGAACTTCCTCAAAATGGGTACTGCTGGTACTAGGACCAGTGTCATCACAGGGAATCAGATTGTCAGGACACGTGGTAATGTGATCCATACTCCACATTTTCCCATTTTCTAGAATCACAACATTCTTCTTCACTTCCTTGATTTTCTCAGGAGCATAGAATTTGTCACCTTTGCTACCTGCAACATAGGATTTTCTGATCAAGATCCATTGTCCCTGCTTCAGAGACTTATTTTTTGTACCCCATTTCTCGTCATACTTCTCATCCTAAACTCTTCCAGGTTAACAATGACCTCTTTGTTCTGGCACAGCCAATTGGGAGACAACTTGGAACCTGCCTTCCTTCCTCTCAAGAGCTCAAAAGGGGAATGCCCAGTGGTGAGATTGGGTGTGCTATGGTACGACCATAGCATGTCTCTAACAGCCGGTTCAATAGGCTTACCCGAAGTAACAGCTAATTGAATAGTCTCTTTTAACATTCGTTTAGCTCTTTCCACTTTGCCATTTGCCTTAGGACAGTATAAAGGCATGCGAACATGTGCAATAGACATATCAGTAAGAAACTCCTTCATCTCATCAGAAATAAACTGTACATCATTATCCGTGAGGATCGTGGATGGAATACCTTCCTTGGAAAACACTTCACTTAAAAAGCTAGTGAGGGACTTCGTGTTGATCTTGTTCACAAACTTGTGTGTGATCCAGTTGGAATAATAGTCAATGAGAACAAACAGGTACTTGTCCTGAGGTCCCACAGCATGGATAAGACCGGCAATGTCGAGTCCCAACTTGTCCCACGTAATTGTGGGAACTTCAACTGGAATAAGGGGAATTCACCTCAGACTTTTAGATTTGTCACTTAGGCTGCAGGCATAACAGTCACGCACCTTCTCCTCCATCAAATGATCCATATAGGGAAACCAATACTCAGATCTTAACCTTGCCTTACTGAGACTTCTCCCCAAGTGTACTTCATGAGTAAGATCTATAATGTGGTTCCTTAACCCTCCCGGTGGAACTATCTTGCCTGATTTGAGAAGAATATTCCCCTCCACCGACAGATCATCCCTTACATTCCAAAAGGACTGAACTCCCTCAGTTAAGTCCTTGCATTTGCTGGGCCACCCCTTGATGACATAATTTTTGACTTTCTTAAGGAGTCCATCTTGCTCCATATGGAGATCCCATTGATCTTGTGCTACAGCAGGTAGAGTAATCTCCAGAATCACTTCTTTGGGGAAGGAGCTATCCTCCTCACACACAACCGGAGACCTGGATAAAAAGTCAGCAACATTGTTCTTTGCCCCCGGTATATAGACCATTTTGAAATTAAAACCTTGAAGGCCTAAGACCCATTTTGCAATGCGAGGGGTCATGTTCTCCATGTCTTTTTTTGTGAACAAAGACAACAACGGTTTGTGATCTGTGCATAGTTCAAATGGTAAACCCCAAACATAAAATTTGAAATGTTTTAAGCCCAAAAAACGGCCAATGCCTCCTTTTCCACAGTAGAATAATTGGATTCAGCTCCCGTAAGGGCTCTGGAGGTGAAGGCCACCACCTTCACCTTGTTGTCTATTCTCTGAGAAAGAGTAGCCCCAATTCCTCTGCTGCTAGCATCCGTGGATATTATGTTATCTCTTTCAACATTAAAATGGCCAATGTATGGGGCAGAAATAATTGCTTCTTTTATGCTTTCAAATGCTTTTTCTTGATCCCCGCCCCAAACAAATGTGGAACTCTTCTTTAGCAGGTCCCTTAGAGGTTGAGTCAATATTGAGAAATTCTTTATGTATTTGGCCATATACTCTGCCAAACCCAAAAATGACAGGATCTCCTCTTTGCATGTGGGAGTGGGAGCTCTTCTCACGGCTTCAACCAAGTCAATCTTAGGCTTAATGCCCTCCTCTGAAATTGTGTGTCCAAGATAGTCAACAGATGTCACACCTAATTTACACTTGCTTTCTTTTGTAGTGAACCCAGCCTATCTAAGTTTGTTCAACACCATACTGACATTTGAATTGTGTTCAACTTCACAAGAACCATATATAAGTATATCATCTTGAAAACACATAGTTTTAATGCAATCCCTCAGAATATGTTGCATTGTTCTCTGAAAGGCTGAGGCAGCTGACGCCAGACCAAAAGGCATCCTCAAGAACTTAAAATTGCCAAATGGAGTGGTGAAGGCCGTCAACAGCTGAGACTCAGGGTGGAGATTGACCTGATGATAGGCCGAGGATAGATCAAGCTCGCTGAAAAACTTTGCCCCTTGAATAGTACTCAGCATCTCGTGTATCCTTGGTAAAGGATGTCTGTCAACCATGATGTTAGCATTTAAATCCCTCAAATCCACACATAACCGAATGTTCTTCCCATTGTCCTTGGTGGTGAGGACAATGGGTGCCAACCACTCTGAACTCTCAATTTCTTGAATGACACCCTGGTTAACAAGTTTCTGAAGTTCCAACCTTAAAGGTTCCCTCATGAGTAGAGGAATGGAACGAGTTTTGTGTATTACCGGGCCAGCTCCTTCTTTTAGTACAATTTTATGCATATAATTTTTCAACATTCCCAATTTTTCAGTAAATACTTCAGGAAACTCTTTGGTGAGGTTACCTCCTACCACAGGAGGTTCAACTAACAACACTTGGTCCACATTGTTGGGGTCCAGGGTGATACCCAATTCTTTCTGGTGTTTCCACCCCAACAAGCTTGAACCTTGCTTGGTAACATATACCTTCCCCACCGTGTGCCTGTCTTTGAACAAAATTCTCATTCTCACCATTCCCTCTAATGGGATGGGTTCTTTGTTGTACCCAGAGTGACAAATATCAGCACATTCTAACTTGACATTATGTTTAGCAAATTTTTCCTCAAACAATTTTTTCTCAATGAGAGTAAAAGGGGAACATGAGTCTGCATATACCTGCAACTTTTCCCCATCAAGACATATGTCACATGTGGGATATTGTATCCTTTCCTCTATCTCCCCTTGTTCTATCTGAAATACAAATGCTTTATTCTCCTCCGTCTCTAGTTCAGGACTTTTTATCAAGTGTACTCTCTCACTGAACGCTTTGCAGACCTTTGAAAAATGTCCCCTCTTATTACACTTCCTGCAAACCACACTCCTAGCAGGACATTTCCAATTGTTAGCTAAGTGGTTGGGGCTTCCACATCTAAAACACTGGAAGTTATCTGACTTACTACGGGAACCCTCTTTACTCTTCTCCCCTACTTTACACACAACCTCCTCTCTGACTGAGCTTTTAGAATTTCCTTTCTCTTTATTCAACATTGCAGAAGTCCTCATGTCCTTAATGCACAATGCTGTGTGTTCTAAGCCCTTAGCTATACTGATGGCTTCAAAAAGATCCGTATTTCTGGTGAGTAGTTCTTCCTGTACCTTCATGTCATTAGTACATCTAACTAATTGATCCCTGATAAGGGAATCAGTAAGAGCTCCAAAATCACAAGTGGCTGACATGCCTCTTAAAGCTGCCACATATGAGGAAACTTTCTCATCTTTTCTTTAGCCCCTATTGAAAAATGTGTGCCTCTCTAAGACAACGTTTATTTTTTCTCTAAAGTGTGCCTCTAATTTCCTTAAAGTGTACTCATATACATCCACTCCTGCTTCTTCCTCAGTGGGTTCCTCATCAATCAATCTTCCTGTAATATCCTCATAGACTTTCCTACCCTGAATGCCCAAATTGTGCAAGAGAATATGCTGTTTTCTTATTGACGAAAAATTACCTCCACCAATAGCTATGAGGTATGATTTAAAGATACCCTCCCACATTCGCCAAGGTATGTCAGGTTCTCCTACCTCATTTAAAAAGGGGGATGGCTGACTCATGCCTGCACTTGCCATAGTGGCCAGAACAGATGGTAATGAAAAATATGATATAAGGCTGAATAACTAGACTAAACAGTGCTGGACCTGAAAAGGAAGGAGAATAGATGGAACAATACTTTCTTAAATATGGTAAGCACAATTTTGTAAATCACCCTGAAATTATACAAACAATAGAACAATGTTTGTCACACAAATAGTTCATATAGCACACTCTTGAAATAAAGTTCCAATGTGAACGTAGCAGTCCTCTTTTTATGACAGTGAACTGCAACCAGGAAGCTGTAAAAAGTGAGGGCTGGGTGAAGGGCGGGAACTTCCTGTGAGGAGAGCAAGGAAACCTTCCCTACACAGATTCCCCAAGAAGTGCAGCCCGTCTCATAAATCAATACAGCTGTAAAACACTCCCGTGGCGAATTCCAACAACTCCTCGATGAAAATGTCTGAGCGCTGAGGTGAAAATGATGAACTCCCTCACAGCGCGCCCGCTGCTGTGGAGAAACACCGCTGAGCAGCCACCACGCCTGAAGAGGTGAGAGGAACGAATGACAGGAAACCGCCTGGCAGAGGCACAGGAGCCTACCGAACGCTCGATGAGAGAGCGGTTCCTCCAAAGCTCATGCCCTGCCACAATTCCAAGCTTAACCGAAGGAACCTCTCTTACCGCGAATAACAGAGCGGCGAAACTCCCAGCTGCCGCGCAGCCGAGAACAGACCTTCACAGCCTGCCTGAACTTCTGCGTGAGCACTGCCCCCACGGAATCCACATACCCTTCCACAGAGTATGGCACGGACAGAGGAGAAGGAAGCTCCTCTAACGTCTGCCAAGCGCTGCCAAGAACGTGGAATCACTCCGATGACCAGGAAGTGGTTCGCCGGGAGAATGCAGCAACACACAAAAAGAACCCAAAGTCACTCTCAACAGAGGAGAAAAGCATCCATCCAGGCAGGGGAACACTGCGCAGACAAAGTCAGCAGAAATAACTCACCGCCTGAAATGACAACAGAGACGGCAGAGACGGGCACTTCATGAAACTAGATAGAAGCAGGAACCCAGTCTTGAAGATGACCTCCAAGTGACTGACAAGACGAAAATCAACAGGGGAAGGTGCAGCGCTGTCCCTGTCACAGCATCCCGAAGCTCGTCGCCAAAATGAAGTAAGTAGGATTGCAGAAGGTAAGTAGAAAGTTATTTATTAGTGAGTAAGAACCAGAGCACCTTCAGGTTGCCAGTCCTAGGCGCCACTCTGACAGAATAGCTGCAGTGTCAACATTCCAAAGCAGCCTCCACCTGAGGGTTCTAAGAAGGAACCAAGATGACAAGTGAGGAGGGGGGAACAGGACTAAACCAACAGGGGCAGGATATAACAGAAGATATGCTTGTAAAATGTGACAAAGCATTCCCCATTCTGTCCTATGGGGCAAGATAGACTTTTAATAGTGAAAAACGAAATTGGCAGTATTTCACTATCAGGACATGTTACACACACCAGTACATGTCCTACCTTTTACATACACTGCACCCTGCCTAGGGGGGTACCTTGGGCCTACCATAGGGGTGTCCAATGTGTAAGAGAAGGGAAGGGTAGGGCCTGGCAAGTGGGTGTACTTGCCAAGTTGAGATGTCAGTTAGCAAACTGCGCACAGGCACCGCGGTGGCAGGCCTGAGACCTCTTTTTAGGGCTACTCATGTGGGTGGCACAACCAGTGCTGCAGGCCCACTAATAGCATTTGATTTACCAGCCCTGGCACACTCAGTTCACTTTACTAGGGACCTACTTGTAAAACAAATATGCCAATCAGGGAGAACCAATCACAATAACAATTTACACAGAGAGCATATGCACTTTATCACTGATCAGCAGTGGTAAAGTGCCCAGAGTCGTATAGCCAACAAACACAGGTCAGGAAAAAATAGGAGGAAGAAGCAAAAAGTTTGGGGATAACCCTGCAAAAAGGGCCGTTTCCAACACAACCACCTTCCAGCCTAAAGCCAGGATAGACCAATCAATACCTCAATGGACTTCCCGGCTTGGGGCGACAGAACATGGAACCTGGCCCGAACAGCAGGGGTCTATTCCTGTTCTACGCCTTCCTGAACCCATTTGGATCCCTCTATCCATACTCTCAGGGCCCACTAGGCAAACCCATGGGGGACCCTTCTCCTCACCTGGGGACCCATCTGTGCAGCGCCTAAACTTACTTTGCTCACAGAGGTGTCCCAACAGGTAGATAGTACCCACATGGCCAACACAGTGGTGTGGCCCAGTCCACCCCCGGGGTGTGACTCCTGCCCCCTCCCAGGGGCAACTCTGTCCACCAGGACAACCAGCCACAGTGGCCACTGACAGCTGTCCGTGATGAGAGGCGGGCCTCATGCCTTTCAGGCTTCTCTAACCTCTGTGGTGTCATAAAGTGGGGGGCAGTAGCCCAAGGTGCCTGCCACCTTTTCTCCACTTTCCCTCCTGCCAAGTCAGGTATGGCATCCTGACACTGGCCCACCAGCCCAGGGTCTGTACCCTGCGGCTGGACAAAAGACTGGGGTGGGCTCTCACCCCCTGTCTTCCTCCCTGGGGCTCTGCATCCTCCCACCTGGAGCGGTACCCCCAGAAGATAACTTGGTTGGGCACTGTTAGCAGTCACCCCCTTACTCCAGATCAGGGGGGACACCATGAACCTGGTCCTCCAACCCAGGGTCTGTACCCTTAGGCTGGACCTGTGCCTGGCAACTCAGGACTTCTGGGGGAGTACACCAACCCCCCCCAAGGAAAATACACTCCTCATGAGTGGTACAAGAGTCTACCTGGCGCAGGTATCTAGCCTCCCGTCCACTTGACAGAGCATAAAGACCTCCCAGGCCAGAAGTGGCCTCACCAGGGTCAGTCCTGGGGTGCTCTGTCCTCAGAGCTGGCAACCCCAGACCCATTAGTTCTTCCACTGGGGACTGCGTCCCCCCTCACCCTTTTCTCTGGACTCATGCACCCTCCCTACTGGAGCGGTGCTGCCAGACACCAGAACTGGTGGGATGCGTGTTACAGCAGTCCCCCCTAGTCCACCTGATGCTTTGGGATCCCCCTTAGGAAATGGCCTCCTGGTAGAGACTAGGCCCCCCTCCTGGTGTTCCCTCATGGAACCAACCAGGTCCTGGGACTGGGTTTTGGGCACCTTGGGACACAGCCCACTCCCACTCCTTCTCCTCTGAGACAGGAAGTGGGACCCTACACCCCTCCCACTACACTGGGAACTATCTGGGCTACCACAAACCTCCCCTACCTCACTTGGTTGGGGAAAACCTGAGCCCCCCCTTCAGGATCACTCCCAAATCTTCTTCAGACCCTCTGGAATCCACCAAAAGGTCTGCCTCCAGCGCAAGCTCCCTGGAATCAGAGAACTCACACTCCACCGGGTGTTGGCATAGCTCTGGAAAACAGGGACTTAAAATATGATCTCCAACAATTGAATCACACAGTCCCTCACAGTTGTTAACCAAGCTACCCTTTGCCCCACCATCCATTGCCTCACACAAGTACCCCACACCACTCTCCTGAGACTGGCAAGACAGTGTCTGACTGTCTCTGTGACTCAACCCACACTCTTCTGGGCGGTCTCCACACATACATACCAGGACTTCTACCATGGGGGAACCCCTCTCCCTGCACCGCTCATCTAGAGTCAGTAGAGTGTCCCTCCCACCACTAGGAATATGATCCCGGTGTCAGTTCCCTAATCCACTTCAGGGACACTGCACACCACTGGAGCTACCTCATAAACCTGAACCCCCTGGTGTATGTTAACCCCCTCCCTCAAGCCAGGTGCCCCATCTTGGGGTGTGTGTACTTCTCCCTCAGCACTAGATAACACAAATTTGCTCCCACCATCTGAGCTGGACTCCACCTCCAACCCAGCCAAGCTCACTTCCTGAGATACACACATCTCTTTTTGCTTGTTCGAGACACTCAGGGCCTCAAGCCTCGCAAACTCCTCATCAAACTCTCTCCTTCTCAGCTCATATGCCAAGATCAATTGCTTTTCTTCCAAGGCATAAGCTCTCCAGCTCTCCTCTGCCTTGGCCTGGATTTCCATCTGCTTTGTTTTGATCCTCAGGACTTCTAGCTCCTGCTCCCTGACCCTTTGGTTCTCCTACAGTTCCTCTGGGGAAAAACTGCTAGAGGAATGATTGCTGCCAGCCCTAGAGGCTGCTCTTCCCACAGGCAGATCCTGTGATCTGAAACCATACCCTTGTGCATTCTTATCCACCTCTGCATCCTCTGCCTCCCCAGCCTCTCTGGCCTCCCACCGGGCCCTTAAGGCCTTCTGTAGCTCCTCCTTCCTGGAGCTGCTCTTCATGGGATATCCAAAGTTCCTGAAGAACTGCTTGAGTTGACCTACTTTGTAACTACTTAACATTTCGATATCAAACTCCAGTTCTGCAACATCACTTGCTGGTTTACCCTTCTGAGACATGATGCGTGGATGCTTTAAGGGTTACTCAAAAATAGAACCAAACGCAAAACACATTATGTGGTTGCGTAGTGGTCTGCACTAAACTAGTGCTGTACACCAATCACTGTGGGTCAAGTACAAATACAGGTTCAAATACTCACCGCTGACCACCAATGTTAGAAATGGGGGTCTCTAGTTGGCAGAGGTAGGTACCTTTGTCCAAATAGGGACCCTTGCTTCTAGTCAGGGTAAGGGGGATACACACTCTACATAACCCCTGCTCACCCCCTTGGTAGCTTGGCAGGAGCAGACAGGCTTATCCCAAAGGCAATGTGTAAAGTATTTGTACCAACACTCACAGTAACACAGTGAAAACACCACAAATGGACACCACACCAGTTTCAAAAAATAAAATATCTTTATCTAAACTAAAAAAGACCAAAACGACAAAAATCCAACACACAGTTAAAAATATGACTTTCAAAAGGTTTCAAGAACTTCTACCATAGAAAACTATGGATGCGTGACTTTTCACCAAAGTACCTGTAGATGCATGAAAGTTCCAAAAGCCAAACAGCCGCAAGGTCAGAAAACAAAGAGATGCGACACTCCTGAGACCTTGGGGAGGCGATGCGGCAGTTCCGCTTCATGCAGAGGAAGGGTTGCGTCGAATCCGGTCTGTACGGGGAGTGATGCGTCGATTCTTTGTGACGATTCCGATCCGTGGGTGATGCGTCGGAAGAACTTGCCGCACAGGTACGATGCGTGGAAATCCGGGAAGCGTCGGCGATCGATGCAGTGGCGTCGAGCAGCGCTGCGTCGGTCCTCTTCATCCGCGATCCCTCGATGCGTCGATTCTTGCAGCGGCGACAGGCGCTGCGGCGGTTTCCGCAGATGGCGCGGCGATGCGTGGAAATTCTTCTCGCGCCGTGGAGATGCATCAGGAAAATAGCCGCAAGAGGAGCGATGCGTCGGTTTCTGTAGTCCTTTCAGTTTCTTCTTTCTTCCAGCTCCCAAGCAGCAGCAACAACCTCCAGAGGCCCAAAACTGGCACAGTCACCTCTTGGCAGATCAGAACTCACAGCAGCAGAGTTAAGAGGATCTGGGGGTGAAGTCTTTGTGTCCCTGAGACTTCAGAACAGGAGGCCAGCTCACTTCAGGCCCTTGGAGATCTCCTTCAAGCAGGGGACACAGCACACAGCAAAGTCCTTCTCCTTTCCTTGGCAGAAACAGCAACTGCAGGCCAACCCCAGACACACAGCAAGGGCAGTACTTCTCCTCAGTCTCTCCAGATCTTCTCCTTGGCAAAGGTTCCTCTTGAATTCCAGGAATGATCTAAAGTCTGGGGTTTTGGGTCTGATACTTATACCCCAAAATGTCTTTGTTCTCTTTGTGCAAGGGGCTCTGAGCCCAGTTCAAACCAGTTCTGGGGAGCACTCTTCAAGTGCACAACAACATCCATGGCCAGTGTGAGCCTTGGTTCCAGACACACCACAGGGGGGCAGAGCCAGTGTTGTGGAAGGCAGGCACAGCCCTATTCAGGTACAGGTGCTACTCCTCCCACCACTTCAAATGCAGATCAGGCCTTTTCAGCCTCGTGCTGACTCATCCAGAATCCTGGAGCCACTGCACCTCCCCAGCCCCTGTCACTCCAAAGACAGTCAATCCACAAACAGGCAGAGGCACACAGGATAGTTGAGCAAGAAAATAGCCACTTTCTAAAATTGGTATTTTCAAACACACAATTTAAAAACCATCTTTACTAAAAGATGTGTTATTAAATCCTAAGTTCAGGGATACCAAACTCCATTTTTCCATCTTATCCCTATGGGAAGATATGCTTGTAAAATGTTACAAAGCATTACCCATTCTGTTCTATGGGGCAAGATAGCCTTTCAATAGTGGAAAACAAAATTGGCAGTATTTCACTATCAGGACACCAGTACATGTCCTACCTTTCACATACACTGCACCCTGCCCGGAGGGGGGTACCTTGGGCCTACCATAGGGGTGTCCAATGTGTAAGAGAAGGGAAGGGTAGTGGGTGCACTTGCCAAGTCAACATGGCAGTTAGCAAATTGCGCACAGGCACCGCGGTGGTAGGCCTGTGACCTCTTTTTAGGGCTACTCATGTGGGTGGCACAACCAGTGCTGCAGGCCCACTAATAGCATTTGATTTACCAGCCCTGCCACACTCAGTGCACTTTACTAGGGACCTACTGGTAAAACAAATATGCCAATCAGGGAGAACCAATCACAATAACAATTTACACAGAGAGCATATGCACTTTAGCACTGATCGGCAGTGGTAAAGTGCCCAGAGTCCTATAGCCAACAAACACAGTTGAGGAAAAAATAGGAGGAAGAAGCAAAAAGTTTGGCGATAACCCTGAAAAAAGGGCCATTTCCAACAGTTGACTTTACAGTGTTTGTTGTTATAGCAACAGGTAGAAGGCATACTTCATTGTTGTTTATTGTTGTCTCTCGTTGGAGAGAGGATGCTTCATTAATTATTAAAGCTTCCATCTGAACTTCCTGTACTTTAGCGAAAGGAGACAGGGAGCTACCCAGGATCCCACGTGGCTTACTGTTGAGAATTGGACACATAGTGTGGTTTGATCAGAACAATGGAGACAAATATTTTGTCTTTGCGACCAGCAAGAGGTGGAAGAAGTTCAGTTCTGGTACCTTCAACAACCAGGACAGGTACAGGCTCTCTGTAAGATGACCCAAATTCCTTCTTGTCCACGAATTTCTCCCTGACCAAATCTCCAACCTTCGGGACCCAGCCAAGTCTGGCCAGCACTTCCTTCACTTCCCCAGTTGTGGTGTGTTTTACTTTCACGCTGCTTTGTTAATTCCGGAAGCTGTTAAGTTCCTGTAAAACAGTCGAATGTTCATGGATGTCAAATTGTGTTTCCGCCACCAGTGTGCTGGGATTGTTGAGGTCTGGGACCCATATCTTTACCCCAAAAGGAATTTCATAGGGACAGGTACAGCCAGGACAGGTACAGGCTCTCTGTAAGATGGCCCAAATTCCTTCTTGTCCACAAATTTCTCCCTGACCAGATACCCAACCTTCGGGACCCAGCCAAGCCTGGCCTGTACTTCCTTCACTTCCCCAGTGGTGGTGCGTTTTACCTAGACGCTGCTTTGTTCATTCCGGAAGCTGTTAAGTTCCTGTAAGACAGCCAAACGTTCATGGATGTCAAATTGTGTTTCCACCGCCACTGTGTTGGGATTGTCGAGGTCCGGGACCCATACCTTTACCCCAAACAGAATTTCATAGGGAGTCTGACCACACAGGGATTTTCTAGGCAGGTTATTGAGTGCCTTCTGGAACCCATAGACATGATGGACCCAGCTGCGACCTGAGCCTAGTACCCTAGCTGTTAAAGACTCCTTTATGTCACGGTTTTTCCTCGTCACTACTGAATTTCCATCAGGATGGTAGGGGGAAGAGAAATGCAGGGTCACGCTCAAACTTCCCATGGCCTCTTTGTTAGCCCTAGAGCTAAACGCAAGACCCTGGTTGGACTGTAATGTGCCTACTCCGTATGTCCAGATGAAGACTTGCAGATCCTTTATAACAGTTCAGGCCTAGACCGACCACTGTGGTCATACCCACAGGAATCGAGAGCAGGAATCTACTGCTACCAATATGTACTTGTAAGCCCCATTTGATGACAAAGGGCCGCAATGGTCCAAATAATCACAAGTCAGAGGCTTGTTCAGTAGAGGTGTCTGTGGTGGACGTACCGTGGTGGAACCCTTCATCTGCTGGCAAACATTGCATTTAAGAATGAAGTCCTTGGTCTGTTTGTAAAGACCTGGCCATCAGTAGCGTTGCTGCAACAATTAAAATGAAGCTGCCACCCCTGAATTTGCATATGCCAGACCCTTGTGTGCAGCTAGAATTAAACCCATCAGTGTTTGGTAATACTCTATCTCCCACTCCAGGAATGTGAGCATATAGAATATATAGTAATTGAATACTTGAGTGGAAAACCTTTCGGCAGGTGAGTGTCGTTACAAGCAGCGTTGGCAGCCACCATGATGTCTCTGTCTGTCCTCGTACTTGAACGAGTAATTGTAGCAACTGCAGCGAGAGCGAACTGTTGCTTTCCCCGCTTCATCAGCCATGGAATTCCCTGCAAAATGTACGCCAGCACGGTGATGACTCAATGTGTATATTACATGAGTCAATTGCAAGCAATCTTTCAGCTTTGCCACCTGTTCCCAAAGCATTTTGTGCTTGATTGTCCAACCCTTTGAATCTCTGAATCCATTCTGGCTCCAAAAGTGTAGATATTCATTATAAGACTGGACACAATAATATGAATTACACACAATAAGTGTGGGGAATCCTAGGATCCATATTCTTCAGTGCCAGGGACAAGGGTAAGATTTAAATCTGACCCCGAAGGAGTGCAGGTTGAATGCAAAGGCCCGGTTTGTGGTTTGTCCCAGTCACAAAGTTATCCTCTCACTGAGAAACTTTTATGGAGGTAGAAAGCCTTCGGCAAGTCTAGACAACTGATTGGATCCGAGGAAGTGATTGGAGGCTGTTTGGCATTGAGCCCGGTCTGTGTTTTACTTTAAACTATCACACAGTGCCCCACTCCACCAAAATCCATGATGGCATGAACTTTCTTCCCTTAGTCAGAGCCCCCTGGGCACATCCAGAGGTGTGGCTATGATAATGGAAAAACACTCCCTTGTTATTACTCCAAACCAGATCCCCCTCCCACTGGGTTTGGAGCCAAGCTGACTAGAGAGACAAAGGAAAGGGGATAGCCTGGGGGCAGATTCATCTGCCTGTGACAGTTTAGGTCTCTTTGAAGAGTAACTAGTCTTTGGGCACATCCCCAGGCCATCATGTAAAGGGAACGTCAACATTTCCTGTCAGTCAAGCCTTATGTCCTCTTGCTGGGAACAATCCACATCTCACCACAGGAAAGCCATCAACAATCAGCTAACGGTTGAATACTGGCAGAAAGGTCGCCAGATGTTTAGGCAGGGAAGGTAGCTTTTCTAAAACTACTCCTTGCAACATAGTTTGTCAAAATTCAATTTCACCATTACACTGGATTTTGAATAAATATTAAAATGAGACTTTGAGGTCGGTGGCCAGGCAAGATGGCTGGGTGGACGTAATCCACTCCAGCTTCCGAGAACCGTGCCATGCGGAACGTGTAAATGAAGGACTAACGTTCCAAAACTTACCAAAATAGGTCCAGGGCAACTCAAAGAGGTGGCGGAGGGCCCGTAGGCGCAAGAAACCCGACACGACAGTGAGTTTTTTCAAAGCAATCTGGAGCCCGAGCCGGAGTCCCCGCAAACCCAAGATGGAGGCGGTGACCGCGAGAGGCCGGCAGAGACAGTAAGCCTCGGAGCCCGAGGCGACACTGAGAGGGAACGCGAGCAGCCTGTAAGCACAGACCGGATCTGCAGCAGCAGAATAGGTGTGGCCGACAAGTGATATCTTACCGGCGGCGCAACGCCTGAATGGTGGCGGGGACTCCGGGTCATGGAGCGAGGCCCTGTGTCTGAGAGAGCACCCGGTCGGCTTCTGGCAGCTGCGGTGGTAGGAGGGCCCATTAGACCGGTGGCACGGAGTGTGGGGGCGACACGGGAGGATGACTCCCCCCCCCCCGGTGGACTACCAATCGCTGAGGCAGGAGCTGCGGGGGGCCTCGAAGAGACAGAGAGGGGCTGCCTGACCCCAAGATGGCACCCGAGAAGTGAAGAACTGGTGGCAACTGAGGTACTGAGCTACGAGAAAGAGTCCCAACCACTTAACCGGGGGATTAGGGGAGGGGCGCCGTTTCTCTACCCCCACCAACACAAACGATGATTGAAGTATGGTAATTTCAACGCTACATCGCGTGCCTGACCCTAAGATGACGTCTTCGAATTAACTCTTGGAAACCAGGGGGGCTTTGACCTTCCAGTTGGAAGCATAAATCCATGTCGGAGAAATTAGAGGAGGTGCCCTGATCCCGCACATTGCCTCGCTGGGACACGGTTGGTGGACAGACAGATGCAGTGCCTCCTTACCCGCCAGATGCTATGAGAACTGCCACAACCTACAGCTAACATAAGAACCTACTGTACTGGCTTCACTCACGAAAAGGTCAACACTAAAGACTCCCTCCTTACCTAGACGCAATACACTGAAGGGAAGCTGCACGCGCGAGCGAGGAGAGCTCTCTGAGCTGCCCATATGCCACCAAAAAAAGCGGCAAACAAGGTCGCCACATATTTCGCTGTGACAGACAAGAGGCAAGACCACGACGAAAGTAGACAACCTAACACGATGGCTCTCAATAGAGAAGACCTGCTGGCCTCCCTCAAGGAATTCAAGGCTGAACTATGCGCCGAAATCAAACAGGATTTGCGGTCCTCAATGGAACAGCTAAAGCCAGATCTCTCTGAACGCATGTCAACCCTTCAGCAAGATATGGATGCTGTGGGGGCCCGTGTCCTTGAAACTGAGGAACACACGCAAGATCTGGATACTCGCCTCAGCAGGATACAGGAACAACAACAAGAGCTCCAGATGCAGCTTCAGCAGACCACCCTGAAGGCGGAAGACCTAGAAAACAGGTCTTGAAGGGAAAACATTCGTATAAGAGATCTGGAGGAAGGCGCAGAGGGACCGGACTTGGAGGCCTTTGTGGAGGGGCTCTTTTCAGAAATTGTAAGCCAGCGGCAGTTGAAGATTAAAATCGACAGAGTTCACCACGTTGGAAATCAGCAGAGAGGCAATCGTCGCCGCACACAGGATGTGCTGGTCAAGCTACATTCGTTTAAGACAAAAGAAACGATTTTGCAAGCTGCGAGAGAAAAAGGAGAGACTTCATTTTAGGGGTATAAATGCTGCTCTTCCAATACCTGGCGCCCGCCACTCTGTCACGTAGGCAACAGCTAAGACCGATCACAACCAAACTTAGAGAGGACAATATACGCTACAGATGAACATTTCCATTTGGCCTCGCTTTTGAATTCAACAACAACCCTCAACATGTCTCTGGACTAGACGAGGGCCTGCGCATCTTGGGACTCCCTGTCCCTGAGGCTGAAAATGGCCTGGGCACGTTGAAGGGCTCGGATGCGACGACGCGACCAAGGCAGCAATGGCGCACTGTCACAAAAGGGAAACTCAACAGCAAATGAGGGGCTGGACATGACACTCAACAGATAGAAGAAACTTCGCGTCCTGTTCCAGAGGAGGGAGCTCCGATGACAGGATAGATGGAAACAGGCGTAACTCTGCAGACTAGTACCTGCGCTCCCTCGTCATGAAGGAATGCTTGTACTGGACCTTAATACCAAAGATTTCTGCACATTTGGAACTTCGAACTGATACCATCTGGAGGTCGGGGCTCGGGGCGTTGCCCGTGGTCCCCGTTACCATACCATTTTCTATCAATATTGAACTGGCCGAGAGCCCGTTGGCTGTTCGGTGAAGGGTTTATGGAGGGTTTATCTTTTTCTTTTTCTTTCTAAATAGGGGGGGGGTAACTGGTGGTGGGATCAGAAGTGGTGCGGTCGGTCACTAAATGTGGGGATTGCTGGGTCACTTTTCATTTATTTATAAATTTTTATATAGCGCGAACATGACCCACGAGGATATCGGAGCGCTTTACAATACACTGTTTATAGACAATAGATGATTGGGGTAATATATACATACATTCACAAATCTACATTCAATACAAAAGAGGTAGACAGTGGTATATGGCATAGGTGGCTAATAGTCATCAAAGAATTAAAGTCTTAGGATGTGAATTTGTTCATTAGAAGCATTTTTACTTCTTTTTTGAAGGAGGTAAAGGAAGAGATTCTGCGCACATCTGGAGGTAAGGAGTTCCAAATCTTCGGAGCGATAGCTGAAAATGCTCTGCAACCAGTTCTCTTTTTGTGGAAGGATTGTGGGTTTAGTAGTAGTGAACTCGCACTTCGCGATTGTCTGCATCCTCCCGACCGCTCTAGCTTTTGTGCTAAGTAACTGGGGGTATTGCTATGCAGGGCTTTATGGGTCATGCAGGCGATCTTTCGTTGTATTCTAGCCTCGTATGGTAGCCAGTTCAGAACTTTTAAGGTCGGAGAAATGTGGTTATTTCTTTTAGTTCCCAAGACCAGTCGGGCTGAAGCGTTAAGTGATGCCCTCAGCGGGGCCAGCTTGTATTTGGGAAGACCGCATAGAGTGGTGCTTCCATAGTCCAATATTGATAACACTAGGGCTTGTACTGCCATTTTTAAGTCGGTCTGTGGGAGGAAGGGTTTAAGTTTCCTTAGAATACTCATCTGATGGTTAGCTCCCTTGGTGGCATTATTGATTTGCGCCTGCATATTTAAGTGTTTGTCTAGGGTGACTGCCAAGGATTTCGCGGAGTCAATGATGAGGGGAGCGCAGTCAAAGGCAGTTAGATGCTTCAGCCATAAGTCTATCTTGGGTGTGTGATTGGGGGGTGAGATGAGAAGGAATTCCGTTTTTTTTGTGTTCAGCATGAGGTGGTTGCCAGTGAGCCAACTTTGAGTGTTATGTAGAATAGCGTTGAGGGAGATGAAGTCATCTGGAGAGGAGATTTTCATATACAGTTGTGTGCCGTCCGCATACAGGTGATATAGAATGTTCGCAGAGTTCAGCGCGTTCGCCAGGGGTTCCATGAGTAGATTAAAAAGAATGGGTGATAGTGCTGAGCCCTGAGGAACCCCTAGGGTGACCATGGAGGGTTGAGAAAGTGATTGCTTCATCTTGATTCTTTGGGTTCTGTTATTTAGGAAGGAGGTGAACCATTGTAACACTGGGCCAGTTAGGCCCATCCTTAGTTCGAGTAGGGACAGTAGGTTGTCATGCTTAACCATGTCGAAAGCGGAGGATAGATCAAGAAGTATCAAAAGACATGATTCGTTATGGTCTAACATTTTTAGTATGTCATCCATTATGTGGGTGAGTGCTGATTCAGTGATATGATCTTGACGGAAGCCGGATTGGTGTTTGTCTAGGAGGTTGTAGTTCTCGATGTGGTTGCATAATTGAATTTGTACACATTTTTCCAGCAGTTTCGCCAGAGTGGGGATGTTGGATATAGGGCGGTAGTTGTTGAGATCTGTAGAGAGGGAGTTGGCTTTCTTTAGTATAGGTGTGACCTGTCCTATTTTAAGGCAGTCAGGTATGGAGCCTTGCCTCAGAGAGGCGTTTACAATCTTTGACCATAAGGGTAGAATGGAGGTTTTTATCATTTTGAACAGAGAAGGGGGTAAGGGATCAGAGAAGTGATTGGAGGGGTTAATCGCTAGAAGAGTGTTATAGATTTTGTATTCAGGGATGGGCGAGAAGGTGTGCCAAGAGGCATTATTTTTAGGAATTTCAATCGGAATAGTAAAATGGCTCTTGATCTGTGAGTGCAATGTAGGCTCAGGAGCAATAGTTTGTGGAAGGGCATTCTTAGATTGAATGTCATATTCAATGGTTTTTGTCTTTTCTAGGAAGAAATTGGCCAGCTCATCGCAATTAGGGGTAGCCGAATCACTTAGTTCCGTAGCGTTTGGAGTGCCGCGCGATTGTTGTTTGACGATTTCGAATAGTTTTTTGGGACGGGTAATGGCTTGGCTCAGCTGGGTTTTGAAGAAGTCTGCCTTAGCCTTTAGGATTTTCCTGTTGTATGTATTCCTCAGCGCTCTAAGGTGATATAGGTGATCAATGGAGGGTGCTGATTTCCATAATCGCTCAGCTGATCTTAGCTTGCGCCGATCAGAGTTCAGGTTCTCATTGAACCATGGTTTGGAGATTTTGGAGGAAACATTTTTTTCTTGGAGGGGCGCTGTAGAGTCAAGAATTTCAAGCATAGTGGCATTGTAAGTCTGTGAGGTCATGGACGTCAACCATGTCAGTCATGGGGATCAGGGCGGAGTTGCATTGGTTTACCAGGGCGATGGGATTAATATTTTGGATATTCCTTTTCCATTGTTTTGTTTTTGTAGGTTGGCATCTTTTTGGAATTACCTCGATATTGATGGAAATAAAGATGCTGTAATGGTCAGTCCAGTCACATGGGATAATGGATTCTAGTAATACAATGTTCGTTTTCGCTATGATGAGGTCTAATGTCTCTCCCTTGTTGTGGGTTGGACTGTCACAGAATTGGGACAGGTCCTGATCTGACAGAAAGGATTTAAGGCAGCTTACACCATGATCTCCTGTGTTGTTCCAATGGAGATTGAAGTCTCCCAGAAAAATCTGCGGCACTTGTGAGTTGTTGTTGGATGCAATCACTTCCATTAACTCATCGATGAACGACATATTATCACCCGGGGGGTGGTATATTATGTGAAGTTTGCTGGTGAGGCATTTGACATCTGAGATGTTGATACAAAGGTATTCACAGGAGGATAAAGAGAAGAAGTGTGCTTGAGTGACTGAGTTTGTGTTTCGATAAATGTAGGCTAGCCCACCACCAGGCTTCACGGTTCTGTATAGATGGATTATATCATGACTAGGAGGGACCAGTAGATGTAGGATGGGAGAGGAGGAACTATTTAGCCATGTTTCGGTAAGGACGATAATGTTCAGATCATTCGAGAGGATGAGTTCGTAAATGTCAGGAGCATGTTTGCTAGCAGATCTGCAGTTGATGAGTGCACACTTCAGCTTGCTAGTCGAATGGGTGAGAGCCGTCTGCATTATGTTGATATTTGTGAGGTTTTCTCTATTTAGACATCTGTAGTTGTGAGTGGGTTCTCTGTCGGGGTTGGTTTGAATGGTTTGGATAATGCCACATAGAGACTAACTGTTGTCTGTAGGACTGGCATAGGATATGAGGAGGTCATATATGTCATTGTCAGATAGTTCAGCAGTTACCCTCCTAGGACGAGACGGGTCATTGGGGGAAGGTATCTTACTCAGTCTAGAGTACTCGGGGTGTGAATTCTTGGTGATGTATCTGCTAGTTTGGTAGCTAATTCGGTTCACAGTGGCACTAGTGGCTCTGTGTGAGTTTAGGAGTTCTTTGGTGAAGGTTGATAGGTTTTGCATTTCGTCCTTGAGTTGGGAAAGGCAGATGGTTAACTCGTTGAATCGTGCGATCCAATCATAGATAGGATAATTAGGTATGTGCATAGGTTAGACGAGGTGAAGGTACACAACTACCAGGGAAGAACAGTGGAGGCACGGTGGTTTGCGTGGGAGGGTATGGGGCGGACATGGGTTGGAGGTCGGTAAAATGGTCTCAATAGCTTCCTGGAATATAAAAGGCATGAATTTGCCCCTTAAAAGGCAAAAAGTTTGGAAATACCTTTCAGACCACCAGTTTGAAGTGGTCGCGCTGCAGGAAACACACCTTAAAAAACAGAAGAGATGCGTCTCCGCCATAGAAACTATCCACTAATATAAAGATCGTCGGCTAATTCCAAACAAAAGGGTGTGGCCTTGTTGTTTCACAGCCCGACGAAGTTTCAAACTGAGGCTATTAAATCAGATGGGGAGGGTAGACTGATCATGGTAAAGGGGAAACTGAGAAGCAGACTCTGCACGTTCATCTCCGTATATGTCCCCAATACAGGGCAAAATGCATTCTTGACCTCACTCCTAGATCAGATAGGCGAATTTGCGGAAGGTCCAACGATACTCATGGGCAACTTTAACTTGACGTGGCAAGCTGACATGGATAGCACACACCCTCAGAGGGCGGCCACATGCCTCTTCTCTAAGGGGACCAAGCAGAAAATGCAAGCGTTGGGCCTACGGGATGCATGGTGAGCACTCTATCCCACTGCTAAAGATTATACCTTCTTCTCACATGTACATGCGACATACTCTAGGCTGGATCATATTTTTATAACCCAATCCCTTTAGGTTCTTTAGAAGCTGCAAAGATACTCCCCATCATGATTTCAGATCACAGTTTGGTAACTATCAGTCTGTCATGGGGGCATGGCGAGGCGCCCTGCCATAGATGGTACTTCCCAATTCCAGTGGCCAGAGACAGACTCATGAGAGACGAGCTGTGAAAAATCCTCTCGGAATTCTTTGAGCTTAATTTTGCTCAGGCTACTTCAGCTCAGAATAATTGGGATGCATTCAAAGCAATCCTCAGGGGTAAATGTATAGAACTAAACTCCACCCTTAACAGGCGGAGGGCTGAGGAAAGACTAGCATTGGAGGAAGAACTGGAGAAAGTAGAAAGGGACCATAAGAAAACACCTTCACAAACCCTGAAGTGGCAACTCACAGCATTGAAGGGGAAAATTAGAGCTATTTACACAAACAGGGCAGAATACACGCTGCTAAGGCTTCGGCAAGTTTCCTATGCGCAGTGAGGCAAAGTAGGGACTCATCTAGTAAGACAACTGCGCGAGAAAAGGGAATGGGAGTACATAGGGGGCATTCGGGATAGAGATGGCACTATAACTCATAAAGATGACATCAAAACGCACATTTTCAGGGGGTTCTATAGAGACTTATACACAGGCACTCGGCCAGATGTTACTCGACAACAACAATACTTGGATTCACTAGAGCTCACCCAGGTCCCACCAGCAGAGAAAGATAGGTTAAATGGACCTATCACTGAGGAGGAAGTGAGGACAGCAATTTCTAAACTCAAACTACACAAATCACCAGGGCCTGACAGGCTCAAGGCTCAATTTTATAAAATATTTGCATCAGAGATCACACCACACCTCATACGGTTATTTAATGCAATAGTGGAAGAAGTAACAGTCTCAAACTCCATGGCTGAGGCTGTGATCACGGTGATTCCCAAACCAGGGAAGGATCCACATAACTGTGCGTCTTACCGACCTATTGCATTGCTAAACCTCAACGCTAAACTCTACTCTGCCATACTTGCTGCGAGACTAGACACTTTAATGCCCTTACTAATCCACCCTGATCAATCTGGCTTTATAAAAGGTAGATAAACGCACAATAACATCCGTAGGACCATTCATTTGATCGAAAAAACTACCAAATTCAAAATCCCGGCGTTATTGGTGGGCCTAGACGCTGAGAAGGCCTTTGACAGGGTGGATTGGTCTTTCCTATTTCTAACCATGCAGAAATTTGGATTTGGGCAAAGCTTCATTAACATGTTTCGGGCAAACTATAGGCATCCACAATCGAGAGTACAGGTCAATGGGTCGCAGTCGCTATCTCCAACTTAAACATTGGGTCTCCCAGCCCCCGAGTACGGGAAGCTGCTACTAGAGAACACACCCTGATAGAGCGTTGGGTTCAGAAGGCGTGCTCCATGAAGGGAGCGATCTCTTTTCTCTATGGCCCACTCTTGTCGGCAGTACATGCCCCACGAGCCCACTACATGTCCTTCTGGGAACAAATAATTGGGAGAGACATCTCAGTGGAGGAGTGGAGGCATTTATTGTCGGATATAACCAAGAACAATCATTCAGTGATTCTCAGAGAGGCCCATTACAAGACCCTATACGATTGGTACCTTTATCCCACTAAACTTAAAAAGATATTCCCAAACTCTTCTGATCTCTGTTGGCGCGGATGTGGTCTTCTTGGAGACTTCTGAAATATATGGTGGGATTGCTCGACAATTCACCCTTTCTGGGAGGAGATCCTCTCTCAAATCAAGACGATCCTCAGTTACCCCATACCGACTTCTATCGAGGAAGCCCTTCTCGGCATCAGGGATCCGGGGTTAGAACATCAGTCACGAGCAGATAATGCAATCCTATGGGCGTGTCTAGGGGCGGCCAAAACAACGATAGCGGCAGCCTGGAAAAAAAGGGAAGCTTCAGCAGTGTCACTATGGCACTCTCGGCTTTGGAGACTCATCACGATGGAACGATTAGCAGACATTTTTAGGGATGATTATAAAAATTTTGAGTATCAATGGGGCCCACTGGTGTCCTTCCTCTCGAGTGGCCTCCAGTCAGCGGTTTGCCCATCATCCATAAGAGCACTACATCTTTTCCAGCTCTAAGTGGCTGTCCCACCCTTGGTCAAACACTCCCAGATACAAAGCTAGCCCACTGGTCCCTACAAGTCTAACAGGGGGCAAGGCCCTCTGCTATGCTGCAAGACCGACTACCCACAGGCTTTCAGAGAGGTGACCCACCACCAGGGAAGGGAAGAGGGGGGGAAGGGGAGGGGTTTTTGTTTATATTAAAGTTGGGATGGGTTTCTTTCTTTATTTGTTTCGGGTTAATAGGTTAAAAGGGGCATGACTCGAAGCAAGAGAGGGAGACAAGAGGGCATCGCTTGCAGAGAAAATGAACAAGAATTAGATGTAAGTGTTGACCAATGGCCAATGCGTGTTTCATGCTCTCATTACTCTGTAAAATGTTGATTTCAAGTCATACTAAATAAATAAAGCTTTGAGAGAAAAAAAAATGAGACTTTGAGAAGTATTTTCAAGATGGAAGCGGATTAGGAGTTCTTTCTCCCCGCTTTGCACCGTGCTCCAGACGGCCCATTCCCAAAGCACTTTGGTAGTGAAGATTCTGGTTCCAAGCCTCCACACAGAGAAATGACAGCAGAGTGATTAGGCAGTGGTCAGCAGGGGATCCCCCCACTGAATGTTTACACCCCCCTGCCCCGGACGAGAGTCAGCACCTGCACCGCGGACTCCTAGTGTGCTAGCGGAGGGAGCCTGGGCATATCAGCGAGAGTTGCAACACAGTGCTGCTGGCAATTGCAATGCGCTACAAACCAGCAGAGAGCTATCTTACTCGGGAGCATGGCCTGAACAGACGTGGGCCTGAGGTTGGAGGCTGGAGGCTGAGAGCGGGGGCTTGTTGGAGGGTAGCACTCATTTCAAGACAGTTTCCCAGACCTTATGTCCTGTTGCTCTGAGACTCTACTGAGTTTCTTGAATTTCTCTTTGCGAGGCGTTCTGCTTTTATTGCTATTTTGATTTAAATAGCTGACTTTTGATGCTAAAGCTTTATGCGTTCTCTCATTCTCTCAAACTAGAACTCTTTATGGGTTCTGATTGACACCATGTTCTCCCCATTCATAGAACAGGGATTTTTCCTTTATGGAGCGTGCTTTTATGCATGGATTATATACTCTGATTAACCAATATTGATTTTCCATTTCTTTCACATATTGATGATTGTGATTAACACAAATTTAACTTGTGATTTACAATAAAGATGAACTTCTAAAAGATTTGATTAATAAAACCCTTTAACTCATACCAAACTCTTGTTATTGACTGAAAATGGATTAATGATTGTGATTATAATTTATATGAAATGTACAGCTCTTGATGTTCTCTAAAACAACAGCAAAGATCCATTGGACCTGGAGAGATACAAATTAGGGATTTGCCTGGATGACAGGGAGAGGTGTGGTGCAGGGGCCACAGCAACTGACTCCGGAGTGCAGGGCTCACGGTTCGATCGCTGGCAGCAGCTCAGCTCAGCATCATGTGACTCTGGGCAATTGCTCACTTAATCTTCCCGAGGGCCCCCAGCACCTTGAAACCTTAAGGGTTGATATGTTTGTGCTTTACAAATAGGGATTATTATTATTATCATTATTGTAAACTGATATTTTAACTAAATCCCAGCTCCATCAGTTACCATTTGCTTCTTAATAAATAGAACACTGTGGGCTAAAACAATCTATTCTCTTCTGCACCCACAACATCCTTAAAATGGGTAATCTCAAACCTAATGGCAAAAAATTATTTGTTGTGACATTAGGGAATTAAATGGGAATGTCTGAATATCATGATGTCTTTAAACAAAACAAGGGGACCCAATATGGTGCACAAGGACCTTATGTATTGATAATTACTGAGAACAGTGGCCCTTGATAAAGGTTTAAGTATAAACAAACAATAAATATAGACTGGAATCAATACTATATTGCTACTGTCCAGCCGGACGGTGAGATTTAATGAATAACAAGTTAAGGATCAAAAGAGACAAAATAAAGTGGGACGCAGTCCTGCATCCTACACATCAAGGTACAAAGAAAATCACAAGAAAACAAACATTCAGGCAGGGCAAAGGGCTTGTTTGGAATGTCAAGAATTAGACAAGCAAAATGAAAACACAACCGTTACACATAAAAATAGAGTTAAATTGTGTACACGGTATCAAGCAAGTCGCTCTACGGCTGGGGGTCCGGATGCTGTTAGGTCTGCGCGTTGCACAATGGCTGAATAGTCATTTTGCTTGTCTAATTCTTACTTCATACAATTAGGAAAAAAGTATTAGGTCTATGTTGTAAATGACCCTTTCTGCAGAGTCACCCCCAAACGTTTTCCCTTCCTCCCACCCCCCTTTGCTGAATTCGTTTTTTTCTGGCAGGAATCTGGGCACTTTACCACTGCTAACCAGTGCTAAAGTGCATAAGCTCTATACTTAAAACATGGTAACATTGGCTTATCCGCAATTGCTATATTTAATTTACCTATAAGTCCCTAGTAAGGTGCACTACATATGACCAGGGCCTGTAAATGTAATGATAATAGTGGACCTGCAGCACTGATTGTGCCACCCACTTGAGTAGCTCTTTAAACTAGTCTCAGGCCTGCCACTGCAGAGCCTGTGTGTACAGTTTTAAACTGCCATGTCGACCTGGCAGGTTAACCTAATTGCCAGGCCCAAACCTTCCTTTTTATTACATATTGGCCACCCCTAAGGTAAGCCCTGGACAGCCATGGGCAGGGTGCAGTGTATTTAAAAAGTAGCTCAATAACACAAGAGTATCCCCTCCGGAGCCGGAGTGGCTCCTTCAGAAACATCAGAGACGGGGAATTGAAAGTACTCCAGGTGGCAGCACACCCACTATTGTGGGTGGGAAGGGAGAGAGACCCTTTTCTTTATACAACCCTCACCCACTCTAATAGTGGCATGCTTCATTATTGGGTTCACCCTAACTCCTAAAGGTCGTGGTGGGATCAATCATATTCCAGGGAGCACTTATGAAGATTGGGTATATGGGGGCATAACTTTAAAGATAAAATTTCTCACCCACTCCAAAGATATCCTTTATTAGTGGGGTGGGAGGGAAGGTTAAAAAATATACAAATAGGGCTATACGGATGTAATGGTCCTATGACCCTAAAGCACAAACATGTTTCAGCCCTGTCCTATCAGCCTGTGCAAGGTCCTGGGCTGGGCTATAAGGACCACTACATCCTTATAGCCCTATTTGTATATTTTTTAACCTACCCTTCACTGGAGCCAGCGCAGAAAAGAAAGGGACATGTGCACTTCAAAGGCATCTCTTTGAAGTCTCCCCCACTTCAAAAGGCCAACTGGGAATAAGTACTGGGCCTCTGACACCACCAACTCAGAGTGCTTCTGGAACTGAGGACATTCTACCAGGAAGAAGACGGCTGTGCTGCTGGAGCGACTGCCACTCTGCCACTCTGCTGACTGCGTTGTTGTGCTGGCCTGCTGTCTGCTGCCCCCTTGCCTGGGAGTGAAAAGGACTGGACCTGCATCTCTACATCACAGAACCTTAGTATCTCCAAGGGCTTGTTGGCTAGCCTCCTGTTCTGAAGTCTGAGGGATAGCAAAGACTTCTCTTCAACCTACAAACAACACCTGAACCTTGCTTGCTGCAAGTACTGCTCTGCCAAGTGGTGCCAACCCAGTTGTATGGCCCTTGGAAGTGAGTGTAAAGTGCTACATCAGCCAGAACCCACGCATCAATACTGTTGTGCCAATAGAAACTGACATATCGCCACCGTTGTGGGAACCAGATCGATGCATCGTACTTGGAGCCACCAGCATCACCTCAGGAACTGGTGCTTCAGAACTGACGCATCTCTGCCACTGCGTGGAGAAGATTGATGCATTGCCTCTACAGCGTGGAGACACCCGGTGCATCGCAATCAGAACTGCTGCAACTTGGAACCGGCATATCGCCCACAGAACTGACACATCACCGATGTTGCGTGGAGAAATCCGGCGCATCACCCTAACCCACATCTCATTGTTTGCAACCAGGATCAAGGTACTTTTGCTCAGGGGGTCCAACATGGGTCCTGTGTCCGGCATGCACTCCATCACGGTCAGCCTGAAATCTTGACTTTGTCCTGGTCCAGAGTGACCAATTAACTCTCTAAATGCTGACTGCTTCTAAGTGCTATTTTTTTTAATTAATCTTTAAAAATTCATATCCCGACTTCTACTGGTTGGATTTTTGTTGTTTTGGTCTTCTTCTATTTATATAATGAGTCTATTTTTCCTAAACTTGTTTGGAGTCTTTTTGTGGTGTTTTCACTGTGTTACTGTTTGATGTGTTGCACAAATACTTTGCACATCACCTTTTAAGTTAAGCCTGACTTCTCTGTGCCAAGCTACCAGAGGGTGAGCACAGGTTAATTAATGGTGTATATCTGACTTGGACAGGGTGCATACCTCTGCCAACCAGAAACCCAATTTCTAACAGTCTATAAACAGATTTCAAAAATAGAGCACTGAAGCTGAATTTTGCAGGGTAGTGACTGTCTCGAATGCTGCATTAACATTACCCTTAGGTCCATTCCGTAAACAGCATTGACACTGCTATCTGGGTCAAGGTTGTGTATGCTCCTAAAACCTCTGTGGCATTTCAGACACATTTTCTACTCTAGTGTCCGCGTTCTTTAGCATACACATTATTACAAATTCATGAATTAAGCTGTCAATGATAGGTGAATTAATTGGGCATTAAAATATAATTTACTGCCTAGAGACAATCTCTGAGAAATAGAAAAAATATTGTTCAGATGTAATTAAAACATTTTTCCAATTGGAAAATAATTTTAATAGGGTTGCATACTTTTTTCAATAAAGCATTATTTAAAAAATGTTAGTGTTTATATGCATACAGAATATGTTTACTAATACCATACATGTGCAGGGCTATCTTAAACTAAGTCATGTAAAATAAAAGCAGTCAAATATGATAGAAAGACACATCATTTAAATGTTTTTGTGTGGTTAGTGATATTTCTAGTTAAACATAAATGATTAACCTAAATTTACCCAAATGTTAGTTGTTTTTTAATTTGAGGTGTTTCGTGTAGCGCAAATCTAAATCAAAAAAAGAGCAATAGGGCACTTTACAGAGCGCATTTAAATGACAGCATATCAAAAACAGAATCTACCTACATCAGTAATGTGCATTTGGAGATTTGGTTGTAAACACATTAGGGATAACATGATAAGATTGAGAATAACAGTAACTGGGACAGTACAGCACAACATCATGGGGAATGGAGTTGATTTCCCCGCTGTTACCTGGGGCTGTCTTAGGCTGCTGTGTAGCAGTAGGGATACACATCTGTCACCACCATGCTTGTATGATGAAGAACATACTTCCCATTCACCAACATCTGTTGCAGAATTACTACAACAATAGGGACATTGAAATTATGCAGCTCACTGTCACCTGTATGGTGGGCCACACACACAGGAAGACAGACAGTGAACGGTGGCTGCTCTTATCTCATGAGCACTGACACGGTTACACAGGAACCTGCTGTTAATGTCTTTTCTATTTTTAAAATATTGCAAGCTGTACAACTCTGCAAATCTGACAATAGTTAAAAAAAATATGGGAAGTTGCGAAGCACATATCCAAGCAAATTAACAAAAATACAGCAAGTAAAATAATTGAATTAATATATTATTAATGTGCAACAATTTTAAATTAACAAATATTATAAATGATTTATCAACTGGTGCCAGCCTCTAGGCCAAGATTCTGCAGGACGTTGTCTGCCATCCAAGGATGAAGTGTTTGCACTCAAACGAATAAGTGCTGCATCCTCCCCACAGGGGAAATTGTAGGCTGGTTAGGATTGCAGTGCCAGCATTCTGTTTAGCCTTGATCGCCCATGCAGCAAAAATGTAAACAGAACGGAAAACTACTAGAATATAAAAGAAGACGTCCTTCTAGAACAAGAAATTGACTGTTTTGTGCGGAATGACTATGTACGTCATGCAATGATGTCTCAGTCTGGTATCCTAAGTGGTTTTTAAATGCAGGTGCTTGCATTGGGTTTTGTTTCCTCACAAAAGTAACATTCGCACGTTAATCGTATAATATGCATACTTTTTGGAAACATTATAAGCAGTTTGCGGGAAAAAATAAGCATTTTCTTCTGGTCCCAAGTAAAAATGCCGCCTTACAATGTTTGAGTCCCAAAACACTTCCAGCGGGTAACAGTTCAGAAGTGCATTTACCACTCACTGCAGACTGCACATTAGTCTTAAAAGAAGATGCGTCACTCTGTGTGTATCCATCTCAAACCACTATCTATTGAAACCCAAATTGTTCCAAAGCAGTGCTGAGTTCCTTAAAAGGTATTGGTCATACATTGTTTTCTGGAGAAATAGCTGCCTTTGGATAGTGAAGTGACAGTTAATCCAAAGATATCAATTTCATCAAGTTGTTGAACATGATGTCATAAGCTTTGCACATCTATGAAATGTTGGAGTTATTTAATGGCATGATGGAGGCCAAGCCAGGAGGATAGGAGTCTGCCATGTGTTTCCAATTATTGCCTGAATTCTGAGATCTGATCAGCTGATGGAATCCTTGAGGTTCTAATATAAGCTATTGCATTTCAGGGGCCTTTTTATATATGTATAGGGCGCAGTGCCCTTGTTTGCGCCGCTGCACACTTTTGACTAGCTGCAATGGGTGCAATCAGGGACAGTGCACCCTTACAGATAATGCACTGCCCCAAAGCAGCTGCAAACCTGCACTTCATGGGCAGTGCATCACTGAGAGGCAGAGTGACTGTTTGAAGTAGCTGCTCCAGCTTTCACAGTGCAGGGGGCATGCTGCCTGCTTTACAAACCGGGACAGAGGTCCAGTAAATGAGTGCATCCACCTACAGGGTGGCGTGTGGAGGAGGTTCATGGGACACCTTTTACCCCCTGCAGTGGACTGTCCTTGGGTAAGTGCACTGACATTGCGTCACCTCTTTGGGGTGCAGTCAATGTACCTGTAAACAGCCTTTTTGCCACTGCGCCTCTGTCCACCGAATGATGAAGGCACAGAAGCAAAGTCTTTCCATCATTTGCTTTGGGCCACGGCCCCATGCAAATACCAGGGAACAGCTCCTTAGGACTGCGCTGGTGCTACATGTGTGCCAGCGAGATCTGTATACAAAGAGGCCTCTCAAGCGTCTGCAGCCTTTTCTGTGATACCAAAGAGCCCTGTAAATGCAGAATGCAGGTTCACTCACCCATTGTGCCTCCCTGGGCACTTAGGTGACACAAGCCAGATATTCACTTAAAAGAAGAATTTTTAAAAAAACAGGGTTTTATAATCTTAGCAGATCACCACAATTCTTGCTCACATAACACCTGCTTCAGGGCCAGGCCTGAGCTTCAGATGCTGGTACAGTACCAGCTCACGGCCAATCTGACTGACAGAGATTTGTTGGCATATAAAATACATTGAAGCGATCCCTGCGCGTCCTGTGGAATACATCGCACTAGGAGTTGCCATACTATTTAAAAAATCCGCTGGTGTTAAAATAGAGAACTCCGTTGTGGATATTGGGGTCAGATGGGTAATAACTAATATCAAAATAGATAAGTCAGGATACACTCTGGTAGGGTATTATGGCCCTAATGCGGATGATTCATCGCACCTTAGAGAGCCATATAGGCATCTATTCGACTCCAAGTATATTATCATCATGGGGGGGTATTTTAATATTTTGATGAACCCTGCTCTTGACAAATCCTCAACAAAGCATACAGTTAATGCCCCAAAAATGAGGAAGATTATACAGCAGATTACTAAGACTCTTGGCCTAGTGGATATCTGGAGACTTAAAATCGGTATTAGGAAAGAGTTCACTTATAAAAATAAAAAATATTCACATGCCCTTTTTCCTAGTTGACACAAGGCTGAGTAAAAATATTCGCACAGTCATGCACCAATCAGAACACTTTTCAGATCATGCGGCAGTGAAGTTAGTAGTTTCGGTAGAGAGTCATGAAACTGAACGTAGGTGGACACTAGACAGAACACTTTTAGGAAATCAGGATATAGTAGAGGCATTAAAAAAGGATGTGATAGAGTTTTTGTTAGATAAATGAAACTTTGGCAGCACCTCACATCGTATGGAACACCTTTAAGGCCTATCTGCGAGGAAGAATAACGAGTTATGCAGTGTTCAGAAGGAAAGAAGGGAAAAAGGAACTAAGAGAATATGAGGCCAGAATTGAAACAGCACAGAAAAATCTTCTTGATTGTCATAATCTCACTTCTAGAACCGAGCTTCAGGGAAAGTTGAACAAGGTTAAGGAACAGTTAGGTGAGTTTTTAGAAAAAAGGATTCAAGAGCGATGGGATGCCAGCAAACTAGCTCATTATGAATACGGGGAAGGGTGCGGGAAATCAAATTACTAGCCTGGAAGACAAAGCAAGATCAGCTACGGAATGAGATTAAGGAGGTGCAGATTGATTGCACCCAAGAACGCTGTTTGGATGACCATAGTATCGGGATGGCATTTAGGGATTTCGTCCAAGATTTATACACTGAAGATACGCTGCCTGCTCAGGCAGAATTGAAGGAATGGTTGCAACAAGACTGTCTTCCTAGGTTGGATACTAGTCAACAATCATTCCTTAAGCAAGAATTCACCACTTCCGAGATAGAGACCAATTTCTCATCTAAAAAGAGGGAATGGGGCAGGGCCGGATGGTATTCCTAACGAGCTGTATAAGGTCTTAAAGGAAGTACTTGCCCCTCACCTAAAAAAGTTACTGAACAGCACTTATGTCTGCCATGCCCCCCCCCAGCCTCATGGAAAGAGGCAGTCATAATATTAATTTTAAAACCCACAAAAGATCCCATGAAGTGGGAGTCTTATAGGCCAATTTCTTTGCTAAACAGCGAATATAAAATATTCACGCAAATACTTGCAGTAAGGTTAAATAGTGTCTCATACATGAGAATCAAAAGGGTTTTATAAAACACAGGCAGCTTCATGATCTAACGCAATATTTGATTAGTGCTATTGATATTGCTACCACAACTAGGTCCCCCCTAACTCTTATAATGGTTGATGCTGCCAAAGCATTCAATAGAGTCAACCTCTATGAAGTTATTGAGCAAAACGGGATAGGAAACAACTTTCTTTAGGCCATAAAATCAATATATGATGCACCAACAGCGAGGCTTGTGGTAAATGTGTCCCTTTCACCTAAAATTATGATAGGCCGAGGAACCAGACAAGGGTGCCCATTGTCACCATTACTTTTTAACCTATATATAGAACCTCTCGCCAGGAGAATCAGGTCAGAACTGGGAATTCTCCCTTTTAAATATCTGAAGTGGGTTAAAAAGGAAGCCCTATATGCTGATGACCTCTTAATTTTTATAAGTAATCGGGAGGCATCACTACTGCTTATAATGGAAGTAACGGGAGCTTTCGGGAAAATCTTCGGATATGTAGTAAACGAAGACAAAACGGAGATTATGACCTGGAATGGCACTGCTGACTCCTCACTAGAAGAGGCTGAGATCAGATATCTTGGGGTAAGAATAGTTAAAGACCTGGACAAGATGGCCTTCATTAACTTCAACAGAATCTATTTTGAGTCTAGGAAGTTATTGGAATCATGGATGTACCTGCATCTTTCGATTTTGGGGGGAGCAAACTTAGTTAAGATGATGATTTTCCCTAAGTTTACTTTCATATTCAACACCTTACCATTACATTTCAAAACCGAGTGTTTCAGAAAGTTACAACGGGGATCTGAGCAGCTTTATATGGAAGAACAAAGCTGTGCGAATAGCCTGGAAAAAACTGCGCAAAAAGAAAATAGATGGAGGGATAGCACTGCTGAACTTCCAACTGTACCACTGGGCTTTTCTTCTGAAAAACGTTAGACATCTTCTAATGCATAACAAACAAAGAGTTCCTCCTCATTTAAGGGTTTTGGGAAAAAACCTCCCGGAAGAAGGCAATTCGTTTTTATTTAAATATGGTCACCCAAAATTCTTTAAAAATACCAAATTCAAGGTCTTATTAGCAGCTTGTAAATTATGGGTTCAAGTTAAATGGATTCTTGGATCCCTTATTATAGCTGTAAATCTCCGATTTGGAACTCACCGGGAACCCCTGAATGTCTCTTAGATGCCTTAGCTGTGCCTTTATCAACATCGGGCCTGACAAAATGAGGCCGGCTTTTCGATCAGGGCTCACTGATATCATGGGACACGTTAGCAGCAAGCACCAACTTCACTCTATCAAAGTGTAAATATCATCAACTAACAAGTTTGTCACACAACCAGCAGCAAATAGGGCTGGAAACAGAGTGGGAGGGAGAGTTAATAAAGGACCAAAGCTATGCGAAGGAGGTGTCCAAATGGTGTTGGATCTTGGTGGAAGCAGAGGATCACCCCCTAAACCTGCCAGAGGAGATATGGAAGATGGACCTGCCGGTGCCAGATTTTCAAAGTCTATGCCAAGTATGTATGGCTACACTTTGGTCAACAGTGAGATCTGCACCTCTGAGGAGGAACCATCTTTTTACTTTATACAGAGCGTACTGGTCCCCGAAGAGGCTGTCTAAGATGGGTGGAAGCAGAAGAGATAATGCCACATGCGTATGCTGGAAAATGCAGACAACGTCCATTTATTTTGGCAGTGTCCGGTAATCCAACACTTCTGGCAAGATGTGGGTAATTTCCTGTCAAGACTATTTGGGGGCAACATAGAGGTAAGCCTTGAATTGGTTATATTTGGGATTCTATCAGGTGGTGGGAGTAATCATACGCTGAGGAAAACTCAGGCACAGCTTCTCTTTGTTTTGTTAATAATTGCACGTAGGGAAATATGTACCAAATGGGTATCTCACAATGCACCATCTACTTGTGAGTGGGTTTCATATGTTAGACATATCTGCAGGCTGAACTGCTTAAGGGGTTCTGCTAAAAGAATACAAATGTGGGAACCACTGCATGCAAAGCATAAATAGGATCGATCCGGTTAAGGGGGAAACTGCACTGCTACAACATCTTAAAACAGTCCAATGATTAAGACGCACTTCAACAATGGAGGAGGCTGGCAATGCCGAGTAGAATCTCCCTCATAAATGGATTGAAGAAGGCCCTAATAAACAAGGAGACTAAGCTATTCGGTATACTAGCTGCACGCTTGATCGCTCCCAGCTTAGATCATAGGCTTGTGTCATGTATGAGGACAAAAAAAAAAAAAGCATTAAAAAACACATGGGGGCATATTAGCAAGACCGGCGATAAAATTATCGCCGTTTTAGCGGCTTCTATTGGAATTCTATAACGCATATTAGCAAGCCCATTATCGCCGCAGTTTCCTGCCACTAAAACGGCGATAATTTTATCGCCGGTCTTGCTAATATGCCCCATGGTTTTATAATCATAGCCGATCACCACAATTCTTGCTCACAGAACACCTGCTTCAGGGGCAGGCCTGAGCTTCAGATGCTTGTACAGGACCATCTCACGGCCAATCTGACTGACAGAGATTTGTTGGCATTTGGGATACATTGAAGCGATCCCTGCGCGTCCTGTGGAATGCATCGCACTGGGATGGTGGACATTTCACCAGTGCCGAGACTGAAAAATTAGGCACAGTCGAAGTAATGTACCTCTGCATACGCTATCTTCATTAATTTGTTTTAATCATGTCTCCGTGTTTGTGAATTTTCTTACGTTTGCGAAGCTGTAACGTGGGTGGAAAAATAGCAGGTTTTAGGAGAAACGTTTTTGCGGATAAAAAAAGTAAGAAAAAGCGCAGTGCTGACGTGCTCGATACTATATCATGTCTTTAACAAAATCACAATGTTAAAACTTTGAATTATTTAAACTCTAAGCTGGGGCATATTAGCAAGACCGGCGATAAAATTATCGCCGTTTTAGCGGCAGGAAACTGCCGCTAAAACGGCGATAATGGGCTTGCTAATATGCGTTATAGAATTCAATAGAAGCCCAGGTTAGATGTGCAGGACATCTAACCTGGGCTTCTATTGGAATTCTATAACGCATATTAGCAAGCCCATTATCGCCGTTTTAGCGGCAGTTTCCTGCCGCTAAAACGGCGATACTTTTATCGCCGGTCTTGCTAATATGCCCCTAAGCTATTTTTAATGGAGGCGGTGGCAAACCTTAACAAGAGAGACTCCAATCAGTAGCATAGTGTTCTCATAGATGCTGAGAAAATCAGGTGCCTTCCTCCGAAGTTACACCTTTTCGCTTTTCTTCAGTTGCTGCTCACAGCACAAGACATGTTTGTAGCTGCTTCAGAATGCAGAATGATTGACTTTACTGAGGGAGGGCTAATGTTTGCTGCATAGTGTCAGTGGATTGATTTAACATTAATCTAGATTTAAACTGTGCTTATCGTCAGATAACAGACTCAGAGGAATGCATTGAATCTCTTTAAGTGATACTTTCCTTCCTGAAAAATAATTAACAGTGCTTGGAAATTTGCCAAAATGTACCGAATACCTAAACAACTGCTCATTGTTTAATGCGCTGCCAAGGCCACCCAGCATGCCTCCTGAAGGAACATAACTACAGTTTTCAGCGAACTGTCCGATAGTAGCAGCGCTGAAAGTGCTCTTGCTTATTCATCCTGGGCATCCATTTCGTCCTTCAACATATACCTTTTTAGGCCTGGCGTGAAACCGCAGCTGTTGTCTGACCTTATGTGAGCAACAAAAAAGAGCTTTCAGAAGCACTAGTGAGACGGATGCCTGCTCATGCTCCGCTTACATGCTGGTTCTCTTGAGCACAGAGCTAAATTTGGCGAAAATAGAGTGCTTCCGCTGGAAAATAGTACTTGTATTGCACTGTTGTCTTGTAGGAAAGCTTATGCTCCGTACAGCAGGACTGTGTTAGTTATGGTGATAAGCCAATGATCAATGCTGTAGGCAGGGACAGCTGAAGGATTTTGGGGGCCCTGGGCCAAACCTATTTTGGGGTCCCCTGGTCAGAACAGGTTTGAATTTACGAATCAATTTCAGCTCTTTCATGCCCTTTTTGGCCAGGTCACTGGCAGTGAACAGGCGCAATTGTCCAAATTCTAATGTGTTTAGGGGCCAGATGTACGACCCGTTTTTGCATGCGCAAACGGGTTTGCAAACCCGTTTGCGCATGCAAAAACATATTGGGCCATGTACATAGCCCATTTAGCGAGTCGCAATTCTTTTGCGACTCGCTAAATAAGTTTTGCGACTCGCTATTTGGAAGGGGCGTTCCCTTCCAAATTGCGAGTCTCAAAACAATGTACTAATGTTTTGCGGTCGCAAAACACTCGCAATTACCACCTACTTCAAGTAGGTGGTAATGCATTTGCAAATGGGAAGGGGTTCCTTTAAGGAAAACGGGCTGCATTAAAAAAAAAAAAGCTGCTTTATTAAAAAGCAGTCCCAGACATGGTGGTCTGCTGAGCCCAGCAGGCCACCATCCCTGGGAGGGCTGGCATGCACAATGGGCTCGCAAATTTCGAGAGGCTCATTAATATTAACGAGCCTCGCAATTTGCGACCCCATTGGGAATCGCAAAACAGTGTAAACACACTATTGTACATTTCATTTAGCGCCTCGCAATTTGCGACTCGCAATGTGTCGCAAAATGCGAGGCGCTAAATGAAAGGGTCGTACATCTGGCCCTACATCTCATGATCAGAGATAGTGATGTGTGTTTTCAATATTGTAACACAGCAGCAGTTCATTAATATTATTACAAATAATCTCTGTGAGACCCTCCCATTTTTCATATGTGATGGATGTTGCATGAAAAATAAACAGAACATTTCTCTGCAAAATGTCTGTAATAGACTCTCACACATCACCCATATTAAAAATAAATTAAAGGAAAACGTTATTTAAAAAAATCTGTTTAAGAATCATTCATGATCATTAGGGCAAGACTATAGACCTGATTGGTTCACCTTACCATATATAAACCAGGCATATCTGAGGATTACATACCATTTGCCATCTTAAAATTGTGTGTCATGGGCTGATCTTTGTTTACAAATAAATAGTATAGGTGAACATTTTTTACAAAAGAGAGCATCCTTATTTATTGGTATGAGGAAAAGCAAATTATACACTCTTTTCACTAGTTTTTCAGTAGAACTCAGAGCAAATGTTTACGTTGAGATGTTTAAATAATGGGTAATAATCTATGAGTGCCTCATGAGATAGCCATATTAGAATTGGTAAATCTTGAGAGTACCCCATACTGTCTCGAATCAGGAATCTGCCATCATTTGTGGTTACTTGGCTAAAGAGGTCAAAGTGGTACAGTATTAGGAGTGCAATTAAAGTAAAGGAACCCAAATATTGGGCTGATACTGGTACTGAAATCGAGAAAGCCATTTTATAATATCCCTAATCGGTGAAACCAATAGTGGCAGCCATCTTCGTGGGTTCACTGATAGAAAATCGATGACAAAAACATTAATGTTAAAAATATCGGAAAAAATATATAGAATACAAAAATATCGACTCCCATACTTGTACAGGTAAGTACAAAAATATTTAATCAAAAATATTGATGTAAAAAATATAGATTTAAATATATATATAAAATAAAATATTATATATTAAATATTAATATTAATTTCAACCAAATTTATTAAATTTAATATACATTTTAAAAAATATAACAAATAAACTTAAAAAAAAATAAACACACAAACATAATAATTTATACATATATATATATATTTACTTTAAAAAAGGAAATAAACTATTACCTTTTATTTTTTTAAACTTTAAAATTATATAAAATAAAATATATATATATCAATAATTTAAAATATAAAAAAATTCTACAATAATTTAAAACATTAAACTATTAGAAAATATTTAAAGTTACATTTCCCAATACAATCAGTGCAAAAGTAGGGAAAGTGTTGGATAGCAAAATACTTAAATTTACTATTCCAACTCCAGTGAGTGCAACAGTAGGGAAAGTGTTGAATAGCAGAGGGGTAAAAATTACTATTCCCACCCAGTGAGAGCAACATTAGGGAAAGTGTTGGATACCGGAGGGGAACAAATTGCTATTCCCACTCCAAAGAAAGCAACAGTAGGGAAAGTGTTGGATAGCGGAGGGGTAAAAATTACTATTCCCACTCCAAACAGTGCAACAGTAGGGAAAGTGTTGGATAGCGGAGGGGTAAAAATTACTATTCCCACTCCAGTGAAAGCAACAGTAGGAAAAGTGTTGGATAGCGGAGGGGAAAAAATTACTATTCCCACTCCAAAGAGTGCAACAGTAGGGAAAGTGTTGGATAGCGGAGGGGTAAAAATTACTATTCCCACTCCACTGAATGCAACAGTAGAATAACTGCTGGATAGCAGAGGGGTAACATTTTTATTCCCACTCCAGTGAATGCAACAGTAGTGAAAGTGTTGGATAGCGGAGAGGTAAAAATTACTATTCCCACTCCAGTCAGTGCAACAGTAGGGAAAGTGTTGGATAGCGGAAGGGTAAAAATTACTATTCCAACTCCAGTGAGTGCAACAGTAGGGAAAGTGTTGGATGGTGAAGAGACAAAAATTACTATTCAAACTCAAACAGTTAAAACAAAAATAAAAAACAGTAAAAAATAAACAATATTTAGACATGAAAAATCAAATATATTAAATATATAAAAATTAAAAATATTGTAATATTAATTACATATAAAACACCTACAAATAATATATATTATAAAATAATAAATACATTTATAAAATAAAATTCTTTTAAACTAGAAAATATTTACAAACTAATTAATTAATTAATACATAAATGTATTTATAGTATTCCCTACCCTATAACACCACACCAATAACAAAACACTTCAACATTTCTAATTAAATGTTTTCCAAAATTAACATAATTAATAATGTATTTAAAAAATATTATTAATAAAAAAAACTAATAAAGATTAATTGAATACAGACACTTTAACACTATGATATCCACAACACACACCTAAATTAGGGGCTCATTACGATGGCGGGCGGAAGCACAACCGCCGTGCTGGCGGATGCAAAAACCACCAGTTACCGCCGGCACGCAGCAGTCCACACGCCTGCCCAATTACGATGCGAAAAGTAGGCCAAACACCGCCGGCAAGCCAGCAACACCGTCCGCCATCAAAGTGCGCCCGTACACGTAGCGGCGCAGCCCAACTGACACACACCGTCCGATGAAACACGTCCCGCCCGGCGTATAAATTACGATGCCGCAAACAAACGGCTCCCACGGCCAAGAGATACCGTACGACAAACCGAAGCGGTAACACGGACGCCGAGCACGGACAACGAAGAAGCGGCTCCCCCGAGCATGAATCCAGCACTGCAGGCCCTCCCCATGCTCCTGCTGATGCACCACCAAGGACGCAACGTACCGCGGAGACGCAGGTAGGCACACACACAACAAGTGCACGCAAACAGCGCACACAGTGCAAGGGCGGAAAAAGCGGACAACCCCCACCAGCGCGTGTACACTACACATCCACCATTGCATCCACATATGACACACAGGCCAAATCGTAACATCGCGTAACACATGTGTACACACCACCTGGGACTAGGAACCAACAACCCCGTCACGGCCCCAAAGCGGCGATGACGCCGCCACACATGCGCACAACGCAGAGGCCAACCGCAGCGCCATGCATGCGTCGCACACAGACACAGGGACACAACCAAGCAGCACACACATCAGCCCCACCCCGAACGCACATGACACGTGACAGGCCTGCCACAGACATGTCCCCAACGCCCAATTCACGGACAACACCCAACGCCACACAACCGACGCACACATGTCAGTGAAGACACGCAACAGCAGGACACACCCCAGTGTAACAAACATGGCGTAGCACACAGCGGCGGCAACACCAACTAGGAGAAGCAGGGTCCCTTCGGGAAGAGGAACGCCAGTACCACACTGAAACACCCATACCACCCTGCACATATGAACAAGACATATAAAACGGAACACCAAAGAGCCCGGGGACCGACAACAGGTGGCCCAAGAATAACATTCACACACAAGGCCCAACGCAGAGCGGAAAGGCAGCCTGCCGCCCACACAAGGGAGAGCAGACAGCACTGAATGACCTTCCATTCCAACTCCGAAACCACAGCCCTACGACAGAAGCCGGTGAATACAGCCATTGTCCAAGAATAGACCAACACAGGCATGCCGAGGAGACCGACCACAGGGCAGATAGCGCATATCACAGAAGCACACAACGGACGGGGAAGAAAGAAGAAAACACTCCCCCATGTGGGCCACATGCAAGTTAATTGGAAGGAGTCACACATCACTGACCTTGAACTGTCTGAGAAGCATGTGGGATGAGGGCCCGTGTCCTCCAAACAAGCCAACAGAACACAAGTCCTGTCTCCCTACGACTACACAGAGCTCACAGCAACCTCGGAGCATGCACATTGCAGACTGCACACACAGTCGGAGCACGCCACCACAACGCACCGCTGCGAAATGGCAACCGCAACACACCTACCCAACTACGCCGAACAGCTCAAGCTGTACAAAACCAACCTGTTTCATATATTGGGATGCGATCTCCTGTCCCTGCTGAACGTAAGTTACCGACTGACTTACCGCATCACATTGTTCAGCTGCGTCATGCCCGTCTTCTACTGTCGGAGGTGTCCCTACCAGCATCCCGTGGAGATATGCCTCTCCAACCCGGCATGTCTGAAGGCGGACCTGCTACCACTACTCCTCCCTCTGGACGCACACGACAGGGCCTGCTCTGCCTATGGGGGCATGGCGTATGTGGCCAACATCGCACCCGCACTGAAATGGGACCACTGTGCCTCCACACGACGGATCATCGAGAACAGCTACATCGAATGTCACCCAGCATGCCCCATCATGGTCCTCCAAGGGACAACTTACGAACAACACCTTGACAGCCACCATCCGCTACATTGGCTGGCAAACATGTACACCACCAATGACATGGAAGCCCTGCTGGACGGCATCGCATACCTGACAACCTGTAAATTCGTCGGACCACAACGCAGGTTCCCCGATTGACCTATGATGTCCAACCCCGCACCCATGCTTAGCTTCCGCACGGACTGGCCAGTCACCACCACAACAGCCATACCAAACGACCGGCAACTGTAACCACACCATCAACGACATCGCCATGACATCGGATATGACCGGGACATGCACACTGTTCCCCATCACATCCAGGAACACCGCATGCATCGTGGGAGGCAGTGGCATGGGCTCTGTGTATCGCACCCACATGGACGGAACTGCACGAACAACCAGGACACGACATGGATCCAGCGCACATGGACACACACACCGCTCAGTGGACATGAATAGGTCGCCTGGAGTCTGTGGGTGCTGCACCCCTCCCACCCCCGCCCCGGGAATCCCATACCAGGACCTTTGCATGGACGACAAGTGCATACAACAACAACACGACCCCAGTGACTGTGACATGTCCAGTAACCACCACAGTGCAACAACAAGTGGCACGCCGCTGCATGCACGCAAGCACATGCCCTGATGTCATCTCACATGCACGCGTGCATGAGGAACAACCGCAGCAAACCTGTCACATGGAACTGAGATGGACTGTGCCCATGATGCCAAGCGGTCTGGTAGGCTACATGTATACCGTCTGTGTCAAAGTCCGCAGCTCCGCAGCTATACGTAAATGTACATTAGCACAGCCTTGGCCAAGCAGATGTCACTCTGAAGCCCACATCCCACATGCAACAGCCAATCACATGTAACCCCACACCCTATCCCATTTGCAATCATGCTCAGTATATCCTCAACATGTATTCCGCTGCCAGTAGTGTCCACTATACTGCATCACAGAGGACAGAAGACTCAATATAATGTTTGAAACCAAAACTGTCTCCGCTGACTCATTTCACAAGTACGAATGAGAGAGGATGAGAGTATGTGAAGTACACGGCAGTCGTGACATGACCATGTAGTCCACTGGTATTGGATGTCAACGCAAATGAGTAGCACAACTGTGGAAGACACACATGTGTCGTGTGAAGTCGTATGGACGCAGTGCTCAGGTGGGTGGGTGTGACGGGTAGATGCGCACATGCCAAGTTGGAGCACGCCGTGTTGGGAGGGGTCATGAACAGTACACCACCGCTTCCCTGGGCATTGTGAGAGGACACCTGTCGGGGGGGGAGTGAACACGTGTGTGCACAGCAGCCGGGCACACCTACAAAGCGGTACCAGGCGCACCTCAGCCCACCCTCTGTGGACAAGCTGGATCCTGTTGTGCGCCAGCCATGCCCCTTGACAAGGCACACACCGCCCCAGTCGACCAGGTGTAACCCCAACATAGTCAAGCCGCACAGGCGATACAGGGCACGGGATGGCAGTGGAGCATGGTGTGTGAGAGGTCTCCTCGCGCTCCTCCTGGTCATATCACGCAGGCAATAGAACCTCAACGTCTAGCATGGCACAAGTCAAATGGAAGTGTAGGGGGGACGCACCACAGCACGAGCAGCACTGACGTCACGGGAGGTGGCTCGCACCATCCCATCCATTGCCCATCATACCAACCACGCCACATGCCATTGCGACTAAGTGCAAGCGCGTGCGCCACCACCCCCGAGCCCTCCCCAGAGAGGCCAAAGAGTGAATGTGTGGGCCATCAGCCACAGACGGACGCGGCCTGGCCGCAAGGGCAGCCATAGCCACTGGGTGTCGCAGGTGGCGGATCCGGAAGGCGAAGACTGTGATGCATAGTCCATGCAGGCCGGGTCTCCATTTGGGGCACCACGCAGGTGGACGGCGTCCCGCCACACATCATACCCTGAGACAGCCCACTCATGCAACTGGACCCACACATACACTCCTTGCCCTCTCTGGTGCGAGCTTGGGGCTGCCTGTGCAAGCGCTAGCCTCGCAGGTGAGCATGCATATTGGGGGAGCGAGGGGAGGACATGAGGGCTGGGGCGAAGATGACTGTATCACTGTCAGTTAGTACAAGGGATGACCCAGACGCCATTGTTGGGAGACCTGTGTAAGTGTATTGTGGTCGTGCCGTCCCAGCTTGACAGCTGGGCTGTGGCTCATGTGCTTGCTCAGTCATGTCAGTGATGTGTATGCGAAATTGCTATGTGTCGTGTTGCTTTGACATGTGTCCTCTGCCATTGTCCCTAGGCGGAGACCGAACATTGACCGCCCATACCAATTGCTGGCGGACATGGACGATACAGAGGTTATTAGGAAGTTTCGGCTGGACAGGCCAACCCTGCATCGACTGTGTGCCATGTTAGAACCCCATCTCCGTCCCCGCAGGGTGTATCCGACTGCTGTGACCCCCACGGCTAAGGTGATGGCCGCCATGCATTTTCTTCGCCACTGGGTCATTCAAGCACACAGTGGTCATTGGAGGAGGGATGTCCCAGCCCATGTTCAGCAAGGTGCTGAGGGATGTACTGGCAGCCATGATGCTGTACCGAAACAGGTACATCCGCTTCCCCAGGGCTCGTGAATTGGCGGCAGTGAAGGGTGCATTCTATGCCCTTGGCAGAATCCCACACGTCGTTGGAGCCATTGACTGCACACATGTCGGCCTTGTTCCACCACAGGCCACTGAGCACCTGTACCGCAACAGGAAGCACACGCACTCCCTGAATGTGCAAGTGGTGTGCCTTGCGGACATGGTGATCACCCACGTGTGTGCAAAGTTCCCAGGCTCGGCCCATGACGCACACATAATGCGCAACAGCATCTTGCCACGACTGATGTCCAATATGCAACAGGATCGTGGCTGTATTGTCGGTGAGTATGTGGAGTGGTGTAGCGTGCTGGTTGTGCGATGCTGTCCCCTGTCCAGTTGGAATAGCAACGGTTCTCTGTGTCCCTCACACCCAGGTGACTCTGCGTACCCAAATGGGGCATGGCTGCTCAGTCCATTGAGGAATCCTCGCACCCCAGCAGACGATCGCTACAATGAGGCACATGGGAGGACCAGACGTGTGGTCGAGCGTACCTTTGGCCTCCTCAAGTCCAGGTTCAGGTGCCTGGACCGCACCGGGGTGCGCTGGCGTACTCCCCACAGAAGGTGTGCCGGATAGTGGTGGCGTGCTGCATGCTGCACAATCTGGCCATTCGGAAGCAGATCCCCCTCATCGTGGATGACGGAGATCAACCAGGGCCCCAGCCCGCAGACCAGGACAGCTCGAGTGAGGAGGACAGCGGAGAGGAGGAAGCTGGTAATGTGCGGCAGCAGCTCATCGCCCGCTACTTCACTTGACGGTGAGTGTCCATGTACGACGGCTGATGTGGCTGTATCTGTGCAGGTGTGTGTGTGCTGTGTCAGGGTGGCCGTTTGTTCACTGCGTGCTGTGTGTCAACGCTCCATGGCCAGGGTAGTATGCCACTGTTGGTGGCTGTGGCATTGTGCCCTATTGCTCTGTGCGATGTGTGTACATTGCTTGTAGTTGTTGACATGTACTGTGTGATGGGTGTGTGACACACTCATTGAATGTGCTCCTGTTCTGTCTCCCACCCCTAGGTCCCTACAGGCCCTCCGGATTCCATTGCCATGCCACGCATCAGGTGCCTTTCCGCCCAAGGTGGCCGTTGTATTCCGTACAAATAAAACACAGGGCACAAACAGCAGTTAGTGTAAGAGGTGCATTTATTTCAAACTGTGACATGTGATTGTGTGTAAGGTGATGACAAAAGTGGTGCGTGCAGTGACAATGAGCTGTCGGTCATGGCTGCGTGATGCTCAGGGTGTACCCACTGGTTCTATGTCCATAGTCCAACACACACATGCCATCCAGATGGCTGTGTGGAGTGGGATCGTAGTCCAAGTCAATGCAGTGGCTGGTCAAGGAAGGCTGGCGGAAGGCTGGCTGGCTGCCTCACTTGCGTTTGGAGCGTGCGAAGTCCTCCCGGGAGATCGGTTTCCACTTCGGACGGCCCCTTCCACGTTTGCGAGGGGGGTGCCTGCTTGCGACATGCTGGTGGTTGAGGTGTGCTCACTGGCTGTGGACGCAGGGGAACTGGACACTGCTGCTCGACCCTGCGCCCCGGCAGGTGGTGGCGGAGGGGGAGCTGCTGTCCCTGGCTGTGACCTCACCGCCACCACCAGCTGGCCCATGAGGTCCACGAGTTGGCCCATACGGGTGTCCATGGACCTCAGCACCCCCAGCACCTCCCGCGTGTCTGAAGCAGACCTGACCCATTGTCCTTGGGCCTCTTCATAGGCCCCAAGGACTCTGGCCATTTGAGGCAGGGCATGGCTCCCAGGGGAGGCTGGTGTTTCCCTGACCCTGCTCCTCCTACCAGTCCTGCTGCCACCGGCCTGCCCACTAGCCACATTGCACACCACGGTCCTCGCTGTGGCTCCCAGGGTGGATCCAGTCGGCCGGGCCACCACCTGCGCTGGGGCTGGTGCCAGCGAAGACGTGGTGGTGGTGGCGGCGGTGGTGGTCGGTGCGGCGATGGTGGCGGTTGCGGCAGTGGTAGTGGCCGCAATGACCGTGGGTGTGGCCGCAACGACAGTGGCAGCAGGGGGCTGGGAATGTTCAGCAGCCCTGGATGATGGGTTGGTGGGTAGGAGGGGTCCTGGGGAGCGGCTGGGCCCTGCCACACCAGATGGGCCTGCTTGGTGGTCCGTGTCCGAAGAGGAGGACAGATCCTCCACATCCGTGTGTCCTCGTTGGGGGCTTGTAGGCTGGCTGTGCTGGCTGCTGGCTCCATCCCCAGCATCCAGCAGTTCGTCACCTGTGGAGAGAATGAGATTTGTTATTGTGTTGCACCTGGCGAAGTATGTATTTGTCGTCTGACATTAACAGTTCGTGCAATCTCGTACATGGGTTTCCCGGAGGCGTGTGTGTGGCTGTAGCATTTGTAGTTGTGTGTGCTTGGCAATGGGACTGTGTGCTGTGCACATGTGGCATGGGACGGATCGGCCATGCCGATGGGTGTGTTGCTGTGCCCCTACTTATTGTGACTCTGGTGTATGCGGGCTCCTGGCCCATCCTGGGTCTGGTTTGTACTTTGCTTTTGGTGTTCAGATGGGACGCTTAGGAACGCATATGGCAACATGGGGGCCATGCCCCAGATTCGCATTTGGGAGGGAATATGCTTTTGGGGTTCAAATGGAACGCTTAGGAACGCATATGGCAACATGGGGGCCCTGCCCCAGATTCGCATTTGGGAGGGAATATGCTTTTGGGGTTCAAATGGAACGCTTAGGAACGCATATGGCAACATGGGGGCCATGCCCCAGATTCGCATTTGGGAGGGAATATGCTTTTGGGGTTCAAATGGAACGCTTAGGAACGCATATGGCAACATGGGGGCCATGCCCCAGATTCGCATTTGGGAGGGAATATGCTTTTGGGGTTCAAATGGAACGCTTAGGAACGCATATGGCAACATGGGGGCCATGCCCCAGATTCGCATTTGGGAGGGAATATGCTTTTGGGGTTCAAATGGAACGCTTAGGAACGCATATGGCAACATGGGGGCCATGCCCCAGATTCGCATTTGGGAGGGAATATGCTTTTGGGGTTCAAATGGAACGCTTAGGAACGCATATGGCAACATGGGGGCCATGCCCCAGATTCGCATTTGGGAGGGAATATGCTTTTGGGGTACATGCTGTGAGCCATGGGTGCCGAACGTGACATGTGTTGTGGCAGCATGACAGTGCATGGTTTGAGGTGTGTGCATGCTTGACATGGCCTGCATATTTGCTGTCTGTTGTGATTACTGGACATGGCATTGGACGCATCGTTATGAGTGAGTGAGGGTTGTGTGCCAGCCAACGTATTGCAGTTGTCCCATCTCCTTGGTGTGCGTGCTGCCCTGTGCCATGTGCATCGCTGCAGTGCTCGGGGGTGTGGCCCATGTTGTGTGTTGTTGCTCACAGTGTGTCGTGCGCTTCATTGACTTCTGGCACATGGTTGGTCATGGGCATGTATCTTAGCGTGACTGCTGTATGTGTGGCAGCTGTGCGGATGACATGCCTTTCATGAGACTGGGGCTGACGGATGGGATGGATGGTATGTTGTATGTGCATGGTGTGTCTGTGTGTTTGATGGGTTCAGTGGTGTTCGTGTGCATTTATGTTGTTCCGCTCTGTTGCGTCTAGTGTTGTTTGTCTTACATAGGCGTAGTTGTGGGGTGTGTGGTTGACAGGCAGTAGGGGCTACATGGACAGGACTTCAATGGTGTTTCGGTTGTGTGTGATGAGTTGCACAGTGGCTGCCGTGTGGTACTATATTCAGTGTGGCTTGTGCATGCAGACGTGGCTCCTTGGGTGTTGCTATGTCTGTGATGGGTCATGTGGGGTGTGAGTCTGTTGTTCATGTCCGTGTGCACATTGTTCACTTGTTCGTGACGGTGGGCGGTGCTGCGTGTTCGTCTGCTACGTGACATGTCCCATGTGTTGGTCGTGTTCCGGTCCTCATGCCTCCAGTAATCCAGCCCTGTCCAGTTTCCCACCTGCAAGTTGTTCGTGCGTGCACTGTACTGGATGCCATATGGCTCTAAGCGGGGGTGCTCCATGTTGCAGGTCTGTGGGGGTGGGGGGGTGTTGTGGGTCGTGGGGGTGGCTGGACACCCACTGACACCGATTGCTGTGGACCGTGATGTCTGCCTTTCGGCTGTCGTTGTGCACTGCGGTGGCTGACACGTGGCTGTGGGGTGTGGGGGATGCTCCTCCTTGCTGTGCTGTGGGACTAGGGGCCTGGTGTGTGTTGTACTTGGGCTGTCCACCGTCCCACCCACTGCACTTTGTGTTCCTGCCACTTACCTGTTACTTGTCGGTTAGTGCAGCTGTGGCGGACACATGGGTGTGGTGGGTGCTCGTTGTGGCGCTTCTGGCATATTTGGGGACCTGTTGGTGGTTACGTGGCTGGCTGAGTGTACACATGTCCCCACGTATCTTACAGTTGTTCGGTTTGGGCTGTGTGTGGTGGTGTCTGTTGCATGTGTGTGTGATGTGTTGTGTATTGTGTGCTGGACATGGGGGTGTTTGTCCCTGGGAGCTGTGGCATGGTGGTAGTGCATGTGAGTACATAGCGGTGTGCTGGTATACATTAGTTTGTACTTACCAGCCTCCACTCCCCTGCTAATCCGGCGAGGATCTCCGGATGTATTATGACTCGCACCTTCTCCTCCCACGCTTTGAAGGTCTTGAAGAGCGCGGGATTCCCTCCGCCAGTGACGGCAGCCAGCTCTCTGTTTTTGCCCTCCTTCTTCTTGACCAGGCTCTTGACGTCATTCCAACGTTTGTTTATTTCTCCTCTGTTCCTGGGCAGGGTCCCGACTGCATTGACCTGGTCTACGATCCGGTTCCACATTCTGTTTCTGGTGGCTAGTGGTGTGTACTGGACCATGTTCCCATAGATTTGTGGGTACACCTTGATGATCTCGTCGACCATGACCGTCAGCTCAATGGGCGTGAACTTGGGCATTCTTTGTGGTGGCATGGTGTTTGTGGTGCTGGTGCGGTGTGTGTTGTGTAATGTGCAGGGGGTTTGTGGTGCCGGTGTTTGGTGGTGGTGGTGGTGGTGGTGGTGGTGGTTGTGATGTGTGCGTTTCTGTGGTGTGCTGCTGTCCTTGCTGTGTCACTGTGTCCTCTCCTCTCCTCTCTGGTTTGCAATGTTGCAAGGGGTTGTGGTCTGTGGGAGTGCTGCTTTTGTACTTACCTATGTGGGTGTGTCCTCATGGTCTGTTGTTTTCAGGTGTGTTGTGTCTGGGGTTCTGGCCTTTGTAGTTTTTGTTTGTCCGGGGGTGTTTTCGGGATGTGTACTGTGCTTGTGTATTTGTGCGTGCCTTGCTGTGTGGACTTGTTGGCCATGTTGTGTGCTATTGGTTTTGTGAGCGGATGGTTTCTGTGCAGGTACGTGGGCGCCATGGCTTCTGCCGTGTCGATTCTCATCGGCGTTGTTTGCGCTGGCGGGCGGTATATTTGTAGTTTTCCCGTGCTCATGGCGGTGCGATCGTAATTTCACGTGCGGTGTGTCGGCCGTGAGGGCGGGCGGTTTTGTGTTGTCGTGCGTGTTTCCGTCCGTGGCGGGCGGTTTGACTCCGACTCGGACGATGGCGGGCGGTATCTTGTGTGATTTTTCCGCCGATGGCGGTTTTCGGTTTGTGTAATCGTAATGGCGTGGTCGGTGTTCAGACGGTGTGTGCGGGCGGATTTTTGCCGCTTCCATGCCTGGCGGATTTTTTTACGCCGGGTATCGTAATGGGCCCCATAAACTCTAAAATAATAAAACACAATTAAAACGTATTTATAAATTAAAAACTATTACTATTAACAACTAATAATAAAGTTATAAAAATGTATTTAATACCCACCCTTTACCCCTTTAAAAATAAAACAACAGACAAAAAATTAAACTATTACCCAAAATACATATCAAATAATTAACATTAATCAACAACTATATATCAATTAATTTAATGCAAATTACTTCCCACCCTTTACTCCTATAAATACCAAAACAAACACCTAAAATTAATTACACAATTACCAAAATTAATTATTAACTAATTAAAATTACTTAACATCCAATTATTAATTCAATTAAAAATAAATTACTTCCCACCCTTAGCACCTATAAACACCACAACACACACCTAAAATTAATTACACAATTACCATAATTAATTACCAATTAATTAAAATTTATTAACAGCCAAGTATTAATTCATCAATTAAAAAAATACTTCCCACCCTTAACACCTATAAACACCACAACACAAACCTAAAATTACACAATTACCATAATTAATTACTAATTAATTAATCGAAATTAATTAACAACCAATTATTAATTAATTAATAATAAATTACTTTACACATTTAACACTATAACATCTCAATTAAACAAATATTAATAAATAAAAAATAATCAATAAATGTAATATAATTAAATTACTTCCCACCCTATTCCCCTATAAACCCACAACCTGCTACAGAACTAAAAACGCGTAATTCCAATAAAAAGAAATTAATAACTACTAAAAATGTAACACATATATTAAAAATACAAACAATTCTTATACAAAAAAACATACAACACATACATATAAAATAAATACTAAAATACATAACATTAATAAACAAACAATATTTTTAACAACTATATTTTTTCAAACGATATTAAACACTTGGATATTTTTAACATTGATATTACTTACGTAAAATCGATATTCTTGACCACGAAAATCTGTATGTCGATATTCCTGACCCACGATATTCGCAACTCGATATTTGTGCAAGTCGATATTTTTGATTCGATATTCTGTCTCTGGACCATCTTCGTGGTCGTGATTAGTACTCGAGTCTTCCTATAGAAAGACCCTAAATTCAACCTAATAGGTAGTGATAAAATTGTACAAAGTCGCAGCAGGACCAAATAGGCAATTGTCTTCTTTCTTTTTACCAACTGGATAAATGATTTGTACAAAGTGTGTCAGATTGGTTACAGTTTGCTAATAGATATGTGTCAATTTTCTTGAGGTTAGGGTCATAAAAATAGTGCCATCATATCTCATTTACATGTATGTGACAACCGAATAAGACACTGGTGTAATAATGATGTGACCCTAGATTTTAACGAGGTGCACTTTTGCAACAGAACTTCATATATGCAAACTGTTTTGGTAATTTGTGTATGATGCAGCAATAGGAATGGAGTCATCAGCAGGCACAGTGACCTTGGCCACATTTCTCAAAATCCATGGTCAAGAAAATCCAGTCATCATATCTAAATTACATACATGTGTAAATTGATTAAAAGATTGTTGCATTATTAATATGACACAAGATTTTAATGAGGTCCTGAGTCGAATATATGACGTTACAACGCAAACCATTACAACGCATGCTTTTAGAATGCAGTTTTTACAAAGCAAGTACCATTACATCACATGTTTTTACAACGCATACCATTACAACGCAAAATAGTGTTAATTAAAAAAAAAAAAAAAGTATAATAAACCCCTGGGACGGGATGCAGGGAAAATAGGGGTTTTGGGTGGGGTAGTGTATTAAAAAATGGATAATTCAAATTACTACTAAGGGGCCGATTCCGATTCGGGTCGGACAGCTCAAAAAGAGCCGTCCGGACGCTTACCTCCCGACCGACCCGTCCCGGGAGCCGGTCAGTCCTGCCGATCAAGTACGATGCGTGCATGTGCTGAAAACTCGACCGACACGAACTCGCCAAATAAATACTCAATTCACCCTACGACCCGGTCCCGTAAACGCAGAATCGACTCGC